>CM060684.1:112603247-113803247 GCA_030686995.1 Artemisia argyi
AGAAAAAGGAATTGGTAATTAGTTTCGTTATGTTAGAGATTGACAATGTAATATGCGTATCTCATACAAAATTACCTCATCAAAACCGTCAAAGATGTCGATACTCGGCTGATGTATGGTGCAGATAACATGTTCTTACTGTGTCTACTGTGTTTTTCACTGTTCTCATGACTATAGTGACTGCTCTTGCATTAAGTCTCGATGATGACTCATCCATGAAAATTATAGACGGGTTTGCGACAACAATCATTAGCCGCTTTCAATTCGCTGTTCTGTTGAAAGCCCGTTGATGTTGGCAATTTCTAGATTTTCTATCAAAATGCTTCTCAAAGTTTTTGAAGGTTTTAGTGTCACAACTCACCATTTCAGGTCATTTCCCGAACTTTGGAAAAAACATTATTCATCAAACACTATTCATCAAACATTATTCATTAAAACACTATTCATCAGTTTACTATTCATCATTTTTGGTGTCAGTTTGACATTCCGAGAAGCATTCAGAAAATTTACTAGTCACTAAACACTATTCATTTCCGGAAAAGATTTCATCATTCACGCGCATTACACATTTCATCGTAAATTTAGTTTACGGGTATTCAAATTCGCGTAACCGGATTGGTTTAGGTGCGAATTCATTTCATTAGTGTTAAAGACACTACATACGGACTAGAGACAGTCTGCATATCATCATAACAGCATTTTCATGTTATACCACTCTCAGGATTTTCAAATTTATATATTTGATACATTTAACGTTTTACGTATAAGTATTTATAATAAACGTTAACACCCGGTTTATATACGACGAATGTATCTAAAAATTCCCACAATGGTCCGACATATTTTTATATCTATTTTAACATCATAAAAGTTATAACATTCATTTACCCAGTATTTTGGAAATTTATTTTATTTATAACGTGAGCTTATGAATATTACGACGGTTTTCGTGAAAACTAAACAATAATCACCCGAACACTCAGTACTTGAACCCAACATATTTTTAACATTTTTATGACTTTATTAAGTTCCGAATAACTTCGTTAACATTTATTTCTAGCAAACCCGGTACCCGATTATAACTAATACTTACACTAAACTACAATTATTATTACACTACATTTCCTAAGTGATCAAAACCGACTTTGCTACTCTTTTTAACATTGAAAACCGGCCTTGAGCACATCCCTAGACACTATGTACATGCTTTTCAACCTTATGACTTATGTATACATATTATACAATAAACCTCCAAAGTAAAACCATAACCATTTCCTAGAATCATAATCTAACTTTTCATAAGCCAAAAAGTTTTCATCTCCTTCCTTCTCCACTCCAAACCCACGACTTTTTCCAAGATCCATGATCAATCCATGATTTTCCAAAATACAAAGCATCAAAGTTGTTCATTTTATTGTCCTAATCAAGAATCATAACACAAAAACACAAGTAATCCAAGATTTCTCATCCTTTAATCACCTATTATTTCAAAGTGAGTTATCAAATTTATTTTCATGTTTTCATCTAATTAACACTTGTATCTCATGGTATTCATGCTTAATTTCATGCACAAGCTAGTTATACCACTTTATTTTTGAAGACTTTTTGATCATAGAAACCATAGAATTTGTTTTAGGTACTCCTTTGTTAAATTAACTTGTTTAGTAGTGATTAGGAACCCATGGCACCCTAAGAAGGTGTATGGTAGGATTAGTATAGCTTTGTGGCGGTTACAAGAGATTTTGGTGATGTTAGAAACTAGTTTTGAACCTTGAAAATGAATTTGTAACAAGTATATATGCATACTGTCCCAAATTGCCCAACCCAGAAAAATCAGGAAATACAAAGTAAACTTTGGCAAAAATTTTATAAAATACTTTCAAAAACGAATCCGTAGGCGAAAGAATGGATTAAAAAGAGTTTATAATGAAGAAGTTATGATTTTTGCAAGTTTATTGACGAAAAGTATATTTTCTGAAAATACATGCTGTTGGACGTTTTTCGTCGGACAAAAAGAGGATTTAGACGTAACCCGGAGGAGCCAAGCTTTCCAAAATATATTACTACATACTAAGACGTAACCGTGGATATAAAGAACAAGTAAAACGGACTTATAACGACAAAGATATTCACGTTTCAATATCGACAAAAACTCACTATAATTGGCAGCTTTTAATAGAAATAATAATAATACTACTTCTACGTACTAAATTCTAGATTTTCTAGAAATACTACTAAATTGCCAAAAATTTTAACTAACAAAGTACTTATGCTTATGAGCTTATTTTTACGACCATTAGATGTTACTTCAAGGTTTTCAAGACGAAGTATATAACACTAACTTTCTATACATATATATTACGACAAGTTTACACAAGTCTAGTTAAGACTTATTATTTTTTTCTCAAGTATGGAATGTATTTTCATAAGCCTATAACTAGTATATTTTCAAGTTATGAGTGGTATAGTTAACATGTGCATGC
Source organism: Artemisia argyi (assembly GCA_030686995.1). Classification (NCBI taxonomy): domain Eukaryota; kingdom Viridiplantae; phylum Streptophyta; class Magnoliopsida; order Asterales; family Asteraceae; genus Artemisia; species Artemisia argyi. The sequence continues at coordinate 112,605,731 of CM060684.1, forward strand.
ATATATCTCTACATCATTTCATGATCTAAATTAGATCATGTCCATTCATCATAGGTTGCGGTTGATTCAGTCCTTGTTGTCCTTAACATTCCATTGCATTGCACTAACACTTCTAGGTGAGTCATAGCCCCTACTCTTTTTATACTTGGTTTAACTACTTGGGGGAGATACATGCTAAACTACTTGCTTACTTGTACATATACTCTAAAACATCTATACTTGATTACATTGGTTTTTGACAACACTTATACTTGATTGCATTATACATGACTTCATACATACATGATTGGGTTATACTAAACTGCATCATATTAACTTGTGATACTTCCAGTGGCCCCAAATTAAGTTGTTGGGTGACCATTGAGACTGCCAGTGGCTCTAAATTAAGTTGTTGGATGACCATTGAGACTATCTAGTGGTTCCAAATTAAGTTGTTGGATGTCCATTAGCTTTGATACATCATACACGTGAGGTCTTCGGAGATGAAGTGTAGACTCATTACTAATTGCTTAACTGTTTTAAAACAAACTCTATGAACTCACCAACCTTTGTGTTGACACTTTTAAGCATGTTTATCTCAGGTTAGAAGGGCGATAGCATGTATGTGGAGCTGAGAGTCTTAGGGCATGCTTTTGGAGACTTTCGCTTTTATCGTTTACCATTTGATACACTTTAAAAACTTATGTATTATTCTACTTTGGGATCTTTGTTTTGTAAACTATGACTTTTATCTATTCGAATGGTAACTTTTCAAAACGTCTCATTTAGAGGTCGTTTTCTATATCTTGTACTTTGTGCCCTGAAGTAGCATCCCAATGACACAGTCTTCCGCTTCGGTATTTTGGGGGTGTTACAGATTGGTACCAGAGCCAGGGTTATAGAGAACTAGGTTGCATTTAGTGCCTAGACTATAACTACATACATTTAGACTCTCCTCCCTATCGCCTTGCACTTTACATACATATACGCATGCTGGTAATTTTTTTTTTAGACCTACGCTATTAGATATTTTGTGGTACCGATGGGGAAGTCCCAAAATCTAGACAAGTCATCAGAAATATGGAGCTCGGTAATAACTGATTATTTAACTTAATCTTGTGACAGTTCTTGTTTGATGAGACATGAGACTGAGTTAAATAAAGGTTATTACTTAGCTGTAGAGATTTGATGATTTGCCCAAGGATGGGGGTTCTCTTGAGGTTACTCTTGAGAAATCGTTAGAAACTAGACTACCCAGTGACTTTAGCACTTAAGGGAGAATCCTTTGTTCCTTCGTACTGAGCGTGACATTCCCTAGATTCCCATTTAAGCAACGTCTACCACTAAGATATGTGTGCCTGGTGATATGTACACCTGTGAAAGGAAACATTTATAATTGTGGTGGCCAACATAATTATAAGTGCTTCACGACCCACGTGGACATATAACTATGCTTATGTAGATCGGTGTTGGCACAACTTAGGAAACAACTGGTGGCGTGGTATTATGTATGAGGATGTTAAGTATTGACTTTGGACAATCAACGGTTTTCCCTCATCTCTGACGTTCACTAAATGTCCTTCCTCTCAGGAAATCATGGCACCAAAGAGAGTGACTCGTAGCTCTGGTCGAGGAGGCGCAACACCAAGGGGTGGAAGAACTGGTGAACGTGGAGGTAGAGGAGGTAGAGGAGCTGCTCATGACACTAGTAACCCAAGTAACGATGGTGGAAGAACTGGTGGACGTGGAGGTAGAGGAGGTGGTCGCGGCGTTGAAAACAATGATAACAACGACGGTGGAAATACTGATTTTGAAGCCATCATCGCTCGACAACTTCAAAACTTTCTCCCCACTATTGTTACTCAAGTTGGCAATCATATGAATAACTTGGCAAACCACGAAAGCCGAATTAACAACACCAATGGTATAGGCCAGAATGGTAATGGCAACAACAACATTAGGACTGGATGTACGTATAAGGAATTTACGTCATGCAAGCCAATTGATTTCGATGGTGTAGGAGGCGCGTTGGTGTATACTCGATGGGTTGAAAAGATGGAGTCGGTGATCGACATTAGTAACTGTGCAACACATCAAATGGTGAAGTATTCCGTGTGCTTGCTGTCAGGAAAGGCATTGACATGGTGGAATACGCAGATTCAAGCTAGGGGTAGAGCGGCAGCTGTAGGTATAACATGGGACGATTTTAAGGCATTACTGAAGGAGGAATACTGCCCGGACAACGAGATGCAAAAGCTAGAGGATGAACTCTATCATCACTCTATGATAGGGGCTGGTCATGCAGCCTACACAGATCGATTCCATGAATTAGCCAGACTAGATCCACACCTAGTTACCCTTGAGTCCAAGAGGATCGAGAGGTACATATATGGCCTTGTCCCAGAAATTCGTAGGACTGTAAAAACAACCGAGCCTTCTACAATTCAGAGTGCAATATTGAGAGCAGGGACTCTGACAGATGAGATGGTTAGAAATGGAAGCTTGAGGAACAGTGATAAAAGGAAGGGAACAAGCGAGTCGAACAAGCAAATGGGCACAATAGCTGACAACAAAAGGACAAGGACCTTTGCGGCGACTAGTTCTGGTCAGAGAGAGTATTTAGGCCCGCATCCTAAATGTACGAAGTGTAATTTTCATCACCAAAAGACTGTACCCTGCCGTATGTGTGCAAATTGCAAACAGTCTGGTCATTATGCAAACCAGTGTAGAGAACCAGTAAATGTGGGCAATATGACGAACAACCAAAGGACATGCTACGAGTGTAACAGCCCGAATCACTTTCGAAACAACTGTCCTAAGTTGAAAAGGAATCTTAACCAAGGAGGCAATCGTCCAAACTTAGCAGCAGCAATTGAAGGGCCACGAGATGAGGCCAATGAGATTCCACCCGCACTTGGCAGAGCTTACTTCCTAGGAAATCCTATCACCCAACATGTCCGCGGTAGCATAACGGGTACATTCTTTTGAACAATTATCTTATTTACGTAGCACTTAAGTCTTAGTATAGGACTTATACACAACTGAGACCTAGCATCATCAACTTTAGTTATATTGATAGTAGTTGATTTGATTAGTGTAAGAAATTCCAAAAATCGAGCCAATCTTTCAATAGACCTTTTGCATTGTCGAATCAGACCACTAGGCACATATGTGGAACAAATGAGCTGAACTTCGGGACGAAGTTCCTTTTAGAGGGGAAGACTGTCACAACTCACCATTTCAGGTCATTTCTCGAACTTTGGAAAAAACACTATTCATCAAACACTATTCATCAAAACACTATTCATCAGTTTACTATTCATCATTTTTTGTGTCAGTTTGACATTCCGAGAAGCATTCAGAAAATTTACTATTCACTAAACACTATTTATTTCCGGAAAAGATTTCATCATTCACGTGCATTACACATTTCATCGTAAATTTAGTTTACGGGTATTCAAATTCGCGTAACCGGATTGGTTTAGGTGCGAATTCATTTCATTAGTGTTAAAGACACTACATACGGACTAGAGACAGTCTGCATATCATCATAACAGCATTTTCATGTTATACCACTCTCAGGATTTTCAAATTTATATATTTGATACATTTAACGTTTTATGTATAAGTATTTATAATAAACGTTAACACCCAGTTTATATTCGACGAATATATCTAAATATTCCCACAATGGTCCCGACATATTTTTATATCCATTTTAACATCATAAAAGTTATAACATTCATTTACCCAGTATTTTGGAAATTTATTTTATTTATAACGTGAGCTTATTAATATTACGACGGTTTTCGTGAAAACTAAACAATAATCACCCGAACACTCAGTACTTGTATTCAACATATTTTTAACATTTTTATGACTTTATTAAGTTCTGAATAACTTCGTTAACATTTATTTCTAGCAAACCCGGTATCCGATTATAACTAATACTTACACTAAACTACAATTATTATTACACTACATTTCCTAAGTGATCAAAACCGACTTTGCTACTCTTTTTAACATTGAAAACCGGCCTTGAGCACATCCCTAGACACCATGTACATGCTTTTCAACCTTATGACTTATGTATACATATTATACAATAAACCTCCAAAGTAAAACCATAACCATTTCCTAGAATCATAATCTAACTTTTCATAAGCCAAAAAGTTTTCATCTCCTTCCTTCTCCACTCCAAACCCATGACTTTTTCCAAGATCCATGATCAATCCATGATTTTCCAAAATACAAAGCATCAAAGTTGTTCATTTTGTTGTCCTAATCAAGAATCATAACATAAAAACACAAGTAATCCAAGATTTCTCATCCTTTAATCACCTATTATTTCAAAGTGAGTTATCAAATTTATTTTCATGTTTTCATCTAATTAACACTTGTATCTCATGGTATTCATGCTTAATTTCATGCACAAGCTAGCTATACCACTTTATTTTTGAAGACTTTTTGATCATACAAACCCTAGAATATGTTTTAGGTACTCCTTTGTTAAATTAACTTGTTTAGTAGTGATTAGGAACCCATGGCACCCTAAGAAGGTGTATGGTAGGATTAGTATAGCTTTGTGGTGGTTACAAGAGATTTTGGTGATGATAGAAACTAGTTTTGAACATTGAAAATGAATTTGTAACAAGTATATATGCATACTGTCCCAAATTGCCCAACCCAGAAAAATCAGGAAATACAAAGTAAACTTTGGCAAAATTTTTAGAAAATACTTTCAAAAACGAAACCGTAGGCGAAAGAACGGATTAAAAAGAGTTTATAACGAAGAAAATACTTTCAAATGTTGGACGTTTTTCGTCGGACAAAAAGAGGCTTTAGACGTAACCCGGAGGAGCCAAGCTTTCCAAAATATATTACTACATACTAAGACGTAACCGTGGATATAAAGAACAAGTAAAACGGACTTATAACGACAAAGATATTCACGTTTCAATATCGACAAAAACTCACTATAATTGGCAGCTTTTAATAGAAATAATAATAATACTACTTCTACGTACTAAATTCTAGATTTTCTAGAAATACTACTAAATTGCCAAAATTTTTAACTAACGAAGTACTTATGCTTATGAGCTTATTTTTACGACCATTAGATGTTGCTTCAAGGTTTTCAAGACGAAGTATATAACACTAACTTTCTATACATATATATTACGGCAAGTTTACACAAGTCTAGTTAAGACTAATTATTTTTTTCTCAAGTATGAAATGTATTTTCATAAGCCTATAACTAGTATATTTTCAAGTTATGAGTGGTATAGTTAACATGTGCATGCATATTTCTCTACATCATTTCATGATCTAAATTAGATCATGTTCATTCATCATAGGTTGCGGTTGATTCAGTCCTTGTTGTCCTTAACATTCCATTGCATTGCACTAACACTTCGAGGTGAGTCATAGCCCCTACTCTTTTTATACTTGTTTTAACTACTTGGGGGAGATACATGCTAAACTACTTGCTTACTTGTACATATACTCTAAAACATCTATACTTGATTACATTGGTTTTTGACAACACTTATACTTGATTGCATTATACATGACTTCATACATACATGATTGGGTTATACTAAACTGCGTCATACTAACTTGTGATACTTCTAGTGGCCCCAAATTAAGTTGTTGGGTGACCATTGAGACTGCCAGTGGCTCTAAATTAAGTTGTTGGATGACCATTGAGACTATCTAGTGGTTCCAAATTAAGTTGTTGGATGTCCATTAGCTTTGATACATCATACACGTGAGGTCTTCGGAGATGAAGTGTAGACTCATGACTAATTGCTTAACTGTTTTAAAACAAACTCTATGAACTCACCAACCTTTGTGTTGACACTTTTAAGCATGTTTATCTCAGGTTAGAAAGGCGATAGCAGGTATGTGGAGCTGAGAGTCTTAGGGCATGCTTTTGGAGACTTTCGCTTTTATCGTTTACCATTCGATACACTTTAAAAACTTATGTATTATTCTACTTTGGGATCTTTGTTTTGTAAACTATGACTTTTATCTATTCGAATGGTAACTTTTCAAAACGTCTCATTTAGAGGTCATTTTCTATATCTTGTACTTTGTGCCCTGAAGTAGCATCCCAATGACACAGTCTTCCGCTGCGGTATTTTGGGGGTGTTACATTTAGTGTCATTATTAAATCCGAAGCCGGGATAAGTCGTCATTAGTCCTAACTCCTAACCTCTTTCCTTTTAGTCCACCCTGGGTTTTAAATGTTTCAAATAACAGAGAAAGCGAAGTAAATGTAATCTCACATATTATCTGTAACATGTTACAAATCAGTATTTGTGTCACCCCGGGTGGTTGGCCGTGCACTTCCAGTATTCTGATAGGAACTGATGCGTGGGAATTGCACCAGGCTTTACCTCTCGAGGGATCTCGAGAAGCTTACAACCCCCACCAGGCAGTGTACCTGATCGTTGTAGTATAGTATGGTGACAAGTACCGGGGGATTGATCCTTCAACTTGGGAATAGTGTCGCTAGGGTTAGAAAACCTAAAGACTAGGTCTAGAGATGAAGGATGATTCTTTTTGTATTTTTAGGTTTTTATAAAAGCTATTAAAAACCTCGGTTTTTGAAGGAGTGGGCGGAATTAGTTGCTAATCAACTAACCCAATAACTAAGATGCAATCAAAATAAAATACTAAAAATGAAAATAAACTAAATTAAGATAGTGGTGTGAGCAATATATGGGAAAATTGTGTTTACTTAGATTTCACTACTCCCTAGATATCTTTTACAGGTTAATTACTTGTTACAATTGCGTGGATGAAGGATTGTATTCCTTAATACCATTCATGGGGTGGCGTACTTACTTCCCCAATCCTATAAGCTCCTACTTCACTCCTATGTCGAGCCGGCTAAGAAGCTCCTAACATGGGATCACTAGAATTCGCTCATGCATTAAATACAACCATAAAAACCTAGTACACATCGGTTCATGTTTCTTAAGACGTTCAAGCAAGTTACACAATGGAGATCTGCCAGTTTTCTTAAGCCTAACATTGAAATCATTCATCCATTACAACTATAAACAAGCAATCAACCTATAATCAACATCTAGGTTTCATTACATCTAAGCAAACACATGAAAGATCTAGCTTAGCACCTTGAAATCAAGACAAGCATAAGATATATTCAAACAACACATAGACATATTGAATGATTTGAAAGAGGACTTATCTTAATTGAACATGAAAGGTTTCAAGGGGTGAAAACCCTTGAAAATACTGTTACAAACGACCTAGGGTTTATTAGGTTCGACCCTAGTATTCTCCACACAAGTTCCTCCCTTAATGAATGAAAAATAGAAAAGTATATATAGATTTTGTGAGGTGACGACGTCAAGAGTAAATGTCTGACGCCGTCATCTCGCCGCCAAATAAATTCTCGGACTGGCTAGATCTGGGTTTGACGCCGTCACGTGTATTCCATTTGCAGGCCATCACCAAAATAACTCTTGACGCCCTTCTCTTGACGCCTTCAGGTTTTCTCTGGGTCGTCATGGATTTTTCTCCTGACGCCGTTTCAATTTCCTTCTTGACGCCGTCAGGTACTGTTTTCAGCATGGAAAATTAAGTCTTTGTCGTTTTCTTCACTTTTATGCTCCAAAAACGTCCAAAATGCTTCCTTTTCCAGAATTCACTCCCAAAGTACCTAAAATCACAAAAGGAACGATTTAGGGCAATATTTGATCAAATAAATTCAATTCCAGGCTTAAATGACCCCCTAAAAACGGTTTATTTTTTGCCTCATCATATACCCTTACACTTGAGATTTGCTTGTCCTCAAGCAAATGCGCTTTTATTCTAGTCAAAATACAAGTTAAGGGTCATTTAACACTAATATAAAAGTAATTACAACAAATAATCATTCCACTAAAGACCAAAGACAAGTACGGAGGTCATATGCTAGCACCTCACAAGTAGTGTTTAGATACTCACATCTCTCGGGTGTAATAAATTAATATCACAATATGGAAATGGAAAACATCTCTCACTACCTGTCATAGCAAAATAGATTACCATAGGCTTGGGAAAGGATCAAACCTCCACCACATGGCGTAAGCACCTATGATAAACTATCAAAGAGGTCTTTTAAAGGGTTGTAACGGTAGGTGTAGGGATATGGAAAACACGGTTTTGTTGGATATAGGCAGTCTTTACTGGTAGCGAGTTAACAATCTTGGTTAATTACATGTACAATATGGCGTTGCTAAGCCAAGACTAGACTCGACTTAAGCTAATAAATGAAAAATAATAAAAACATAAAATGAACATAGAATGAAAAGGGATGGTAGTCTGTATGTTTTTCTCTTTTCTTTTTTCTTTTTCTATTTTTTTTTTCTTTTTCTTGATTTTTTTGATTTTTTTTTTCTTTTTTTTTTTTTTTTTTTTGGCATACACTCTTACCCTACCATCCAAAATAATACATCATAGGGAATGAATATTCCCCTTACACTTGAATCTTTACATACTTTACAATAAACTAATCTAATGACTCGAATTAAGAAAATCAAAACACTTGGAGTACTTTTAAGATTAACATACATATGAGGGTAATAAATGATGTTCTTCCCCATTACTCCATAAAATAAGTACTTTACCCATGAGTCCCAATCTTCCCAAAACAATATGTACAAGGATATGACTCGACTTAGCAACCATGTAATCAATTAGATAATTAACTGAGGGTTTAACAAATAACAATAATGCACTAAAGATGAGTGCATACACGGAAGGCTAAGGCGATTTAGTTGTACATTTAAGTGGGGTGTAACAAATTCTTCCTTTAAGTAAGATGCTTAAAGTTAGAAACGAAAAGATAGGCTCGTAGGGGTGTACTAGGGGTTTCGTGTACTAAAAATGAGTACAACGCTAATGGTGTGGGAAAAATTAATTGACTTAACTAGCCTAGAGATGAAGGATTGATCGTTGTGTAACTGGCAAATCTCCATAGTGTAACTTGCTTGAACGTCTTAAGAAACATGAACTGGTGTGTACTAGGTTTTTATGGTTGTATTTAATGCATGAGGGAATTCTAATGATCCCGTGTTAGGAGCTTCTTAGCCGGCTCGACATAGGAGTGAAGAAGGAGCTTATAGGATTGGGGAAGTAAGTACGCCACCCCATGAATGGTATTAAGGAATACAATCCGTCATCCACGCAATTGTAACAAGTAATTAACCTGTAAAAGATATCTAGAGAGTAGTGAAATCTAAGTAAACACAATTCTCCCATATATTGCTCACACCACTATCTTAATTTAGTTTATTTTCATTTTTAGTATTTTATTTTGATTGCATCTTAGTTATTGGGTTAGTTGATTAGTAACTAATTCCGCCCACTCCTTCAAAAACCAAGATTTTTAATAGCTTTTATAAAAACCTAAAAATACAAAAAGAATCATCCTTCATCTCTAGACCTAGTCTTTAGGTTTTCTAACCCTAGCGACACTATTCCCAAGTTGAACGATCAATCCCCCAGTACACCCCTAACGATCAATCCTACCACACGAATGTGACTCCCTAGCGGTCTCGGGATGCATCACTAACGCAAGTTCTAGAATCTAAATGCTACCGGTACACTCATAAGCACTAATAGTAAATGCTTTTCCTATCAAATCTAAAGGCAAACCTCACATATTTGGGTGGAAAATTTTTCTGAATAGTATGGTTTTGTGCTAGTCATACAATCTCCTATCCATGAAACGCTTGCTATGGCTAAAGTTTCACTCCTAAATGTTGTAAAAAATTTTAAATTTGGCGCTAAAATTACACTAACAAGTATTTCTCATAGTTTTATTACCCATCTACTATCAAACAAACAAACTTAAGCGAAAGTGTATCTATAAGGTATCATCATTTTACCCTCCCCTTATACTTAGGATGAACATTGTCCCCAATGTTCAAGTAAAGAATGTAAAAGTGAAATAAGTAAAAAGAATGAAATCAAATACTCCCCTGATTCGCTCGGTATGGATAATAAGGTAGCCAGGTTAGATCTTCCTCCAAGAAAATGAACAATCAAAGCTTCCCTTCCAGAATATAAATCATCTTCTTGTCATACATAACCTGTAAAATCTGAGAAAATAGACAAGGCAACCTCGCATAAAATCGGCGACAATCTATATATGCTAACAAATCCTAGAAAACAAAATAAGATATAATGCTTTTGGAATGATGTTTGCAGATTTCCCAGAGATTATAAAACTAAAGATTTAACAAAAACTTTAAGACTCCGTTAGAAAAACAAAATTGGTAAAATTTCTAGAATTTTACACGTGACGCCGTCAGAAGTTACCTGCAGAAATTCTTATGTTAAGTTTCCGGAAAATTTTTGGAAAAACTTCGTCCTACTTCCTGGAAAATCCTGCAAAACATCATTATGACTCGATACAAGCATTTGACTCTAATAAATACGAATATACAAGTTCACTTAATATTGTGGAGAATCATGATCGGTTTTTGTTTCTTAAAAACATATTTGGGGTTTCCCCTTACACTTATCTTTTTCGAAATACCTTTGGATGGAGTTAAGACTAGGCCAAACAACCAAGTAAAGTATTTTCACTATTTTAGTTTTGAAACATGATCTACCAACAATAAAAATAAAGCATGCATACGGAAGCTAATAACAATCAAACAAAATAAAAATCACACAAAACATGGGTTACCTCCCAAGAAGCGTTTTTCTTTATTTATGAGTCTTGTAGCTAGACTCAAGGTCATGGGTTACTACGTGACCTCATTGTTGGTTTCACTCTCTGATTGTAAATGTTCTTTGTAGAAATCAATCACCTTTTTCTCAATCGCTCCTATAATCCTATGGGAAAATTCCTTATCGACTTTATACTTCGGTCCTAGAGTCAAGCAATCTTTGTAGAAAAGACTCTTCTTTTCCCATACATAATCCATGCCCTTTTTCTTATCCTCTTCATTGATGTCCTCAAAAGCACCAATGTTATCCATGTCAAATCGGGGCACAAAACGAAATTCTTTCATTCTATTAGGCATCCTATAAGTGATCCTATCAGTGTTACTCGCAAATCGGATTGTCCCTTCTATCTCATCATATTCTAACTTGGATTCTTCAACAAATGGTTTACCAAACACAACATTGGATAGGCGATAATCAATAACATTAGCAAGATCTTCAACAACCATAAAGTCAGTGATATAAGTAAAATTCCCAACAAAGACATGTAGACCTTTAATTCTCCCGACAAAGTTACAAACTCCACCGGGGTATTTGGGATCTCTTCTAGGTCCAAGTCTTGTTTTCACTATATCATTATAAACACTTGAGGACCTAATGTTGATTGGGGATTTAAAGTCAATGTAAGCATTGTCAACATGTCTATACCCAATCATACATGGTATCTTAGCATTCTTAGGATCGCCTCTCTTTATCTTAGGTTCGTTTCTAGTAAAAGGAGGTCGAGGGTCATCAATAAGATTATTATAGTACGCAATCTCCTCCTTAGTGGGTTATAGATTAAAATAATCATCTAGCTTTGGATCAATCTCCCCTTCTTCACGTTCCTCAACCATATTCTCAAAATCTTTAGCCCCTAGGTCCTTATTTGAATACAAGGCGGTCGCTAGGTCACTAAATGCATGGTCGAGCTCAATCTTAATCAACCTTTTAAGCTCCCTAAGTTCCCTAATCTCTCTTTCAATTTGTTCACGTAATAAAGCCACTTCTCTAGGGGAAAGGGGTGGATTCGCGTTTTCCATAATGGTCCACGGAAGAGTCAATGAATATATTTTACTAACAGAGGCATGAAAAAAAAAGATAGACTAAAGAGAACCTAAAAATTAAAATAAATTCTTGCTAGAAAGGAATCTGTAACAATTCGCATTTTCAGATTAATTGCTATTTCCAGAAAAATTTACTATTCACTTTTACTATTCATTTTTCCCAAAATTTTCCCGAAAGTTGATTTTTATTTCATATTATCGAGTGATAAATCATTTCCATGGCAAATTAAATGTTTGACATTCGTTAGATCATTTTCGTGAAAGTTATTAAGGAATTACACGGAATTATACGTTTTAGGGTAAAACGTCATTCAAAAATTCTACGCACAACGAAATTCGGTCGCGTTAATTTTCCCCGTATCAGAAAAATGTTTGACACACTCATGATTTATTTGAGAATAAATCATGACTGAGAAAAACATGACCAAAATAAACCTCGGCCGTGAAAAACTGGAATTTTCAGTTTTAAGCATTTTTACTCAGCCGTAACCTTAGCCTATATCTGCACCGCATTTCTAAGACGATTTGAGTTTTCAACTTATTAGAAAAAGTCAACATATTTTTCCCTCCTCCTTTGACCAAAAATCATTCCTTGATTTTATAAGTCATTCCTTGATTTTTAGGCTTGCGGTTTTAGGTCTAAAAGACATTTAACACCAACCGACACTAGACTGAGCCCAGCCTAAATATTATAAGTCATTTTAAGTCATTATTAACCTATTAGAAAAGTTACATTTTACTTTTCTCAATTTTACGCAACTTTCGTACGTTTTACGTATTACGCGTTTTAGACCCGTGTTTCCAGTTTTTAGCAGGGTTTTAGCACCCGATAGAACCTACCACTCATTTTATATTTTATTATGGACTATATTGACATGTTTAACAATACTTTCAAGTTTCATATTTTTACGATACCCGGTTTTACGTTTTGAGGCTTAATCATTTACGGTTAGCAATTTACGGGGTCAAAACTAGTCACATAAGTAGGATAATATCATCAAAAGTCCACACCTTGTCCTCCAAGCTTATGAACCGACCTAGGGGGGGGGGAATTCAGCCCTTGTGTGTCTTAATCTCATGACAATAGCCTTAGGATGATTACATGTGTTCACCTTGGCCTCCAAGGTTGGACTAGTCAACTAAACTAACCTCCTCAAGGCCATATAAATACCCTCCATCCCCTCTTTGAATGTCCATCCTCACCCCCCAACACATCTTCACACTTAGCTAATTCATTCCTAGTTTTATGCAAGATTCAAGTACTTCTTCAAGATAGAAACCCTAGTTTCTTTTAGGTAACCAAAACACTTCCATAACCTCATATACTTTGGTGATTCTCTTGAGTTTAGATCCACTCAAGTCACCTAAACATTCATCACAAATCATTCAAGAATACAAGGGTAGAAGGGTTACTAAAGTGGAGGAAAGCTTATTCAATCAAAGTCCTAGTTCTTGTCCTAGTTTCCCTTTTTCATTAAGGCCAAAAGTTGTAAGCAAACCCTAACATACTTTCTTGCTTAATTATCATTTTCATGCTCTTTGTGTTCCTTTCATACTATATATGTTCTTGTTATTGTGTTCATGATGTTTAAAAATGGATAAAACAAGTATTGGTATACATATGTTAACTTATGACAAGTAAACAAGCAAACTAGTGATTTTTATGGAGAACCACGACCAAAATAGTATAACTTTGATATTTTACACTTACTTACTGTTAAATAGGACTTAAAAAGGAAAACATAGCAATTTGAATCACCCAAAACGAGTACCCGAGTCACAAGTTATGGCCATTTGAAGTTAGCGAAACCAAAACGGCAAAACTGCCTAAATAGCATTCTGATCAAATTTTGATTTTGAAAGTCACCCTTCTGGTCCGATTCATCAAAAAGTTAAAACACGAAAGTTGTCCGGAACGACGTTTTCGTTCAGGAAGAAAGAAGCTCGAGCCCTGAAAACGCTTTCCGAGTGATAATTTTCTTCAAAATCTTAACAGCCCATTTTAGACCAAAGTCGCTATAATATAGTTATGATTTACCAAGACCAAGAGGTCTAATGACCTAAAGCCGAGACCACAACCATGGCTAAAGCCAAGGATGAGTCTCAAGACCATGGAAAAATGACCAAGGTCACGGCGAAGCCATGACTAAATGACCATATAAACTTACTTAGGCGAAAACATGAAACAAGGAGTTAACGATAACTTGAACAAACAATTTGGATCTACTCTACCTAAAGAACCATGAGATACAAGTTATAATAAACTTACCCTAATAACAATCTTCATGTACAAATAGACTTTCCTAAGTTTATTCAAATATTGGACATGTAACTTTTCGGATCAAAACTTATACATTTGTTATCAAATACTACAATAGTAGGGAGCCTCATGTGAGGAGTTCATTAAGTAAGACGTCGAGATGAGTTGTGGATTTACGAGTTAAAGTGTCCTGGCTCCTCGAACGTTTACTCCATGACTTCTGAATTATGTCGGCCCGAACGGTAGTAAGAGATGTACAACTTATACAAGTTTCATAAACCATTTATATTCAAAGACTTACGCTATATACTAAGTACTACATCATGAACATTATGCAAGATACATATATAGGCAATTCTTCGTATTCTTAGACGTTACTCAAAACCTAAGTCGCAACATTCTATTATAGGCTGCTCTTAGAGACTTTCACGATTCGACTACCACTTTTGATTTCACATCACTTAAGCTTAAGGTGAGTCATAGCCCCTACTCTTTTCATACTTGTTTTAACTCTTGGGGGGGATACATGCTCAACTACTTGCTTACTTGTACAAATACTCTTAAACATTTATACTTGATTGTTTATACTTGATTGTGTTACACTTGATTGTCTTATACTTGATCGCATTATACTTGATTTTCATATCTACATGATTGCGTTATATTTAATTGTGAGACTTCCAGTGGCTCCAGATTAAGTTGCTGGATGACCATTGAGACTTCCGATGGCTCCAAATTAAGTTGTTGGATGACCATTGAGGCTATTGATACATCCTAATATTTGCGAATGTTGGATACATCATAAACGTGAGGTCTTCGGAGATGAAGTGTAGACTCACGACTAATTGCTAAACTGTTTTGATGAACTTATACATGTCTTTATTATACCATATATATTATCAGTGGGTTGTGAACACACAGGTTGCAAGTCTCTTATGGCGGGACTTGCAACTGAGTGGATTCTCAATGCCTTTGCTGTGTGAACATTCTTTTGAGTCTTTTTCAACTATTTTAAGACAAACTCTATGAACTCACCAACCATTGTGTTGACACTTTAGCATGTTTATCTCAGGTCTGTAAGGTGATAGCTGTTGCATGGAGCATAGAGTTGCTTGGCATGTTTTGAAGACTTATGCTTTTATCTTTACCATTCGAAATGTCTTAAAACTCTTATGTATTGTATTATGGAACTCAAGTTTGTAACTCGGAATTTATTAATCGAATGGTAACTTTTCAAAACGTCTCATTTAGAGTTCGTTTTCTATACCTTGTACTTTGTATTATGAAGTAACACCCCTATGACACAGTCTTTCGCTGCGGTATTTTGGGGGTGTTACAGAATCTAGCAAGTAGACCTAATAAAAAGAGATCCTAACCTAGACAATAACTATTCCCCAGGTTGCGGCGCCAAAAACTTGATGCATGGGAATTGTACCAGGCTTTACCTCTCGAGGGATCTCGAGAAGCTTACAACCCCCACCAGGCAGTGTACCTGATCCTTGTAGTATAGTATAGTGACAAGTACTGGGGGATTGATCGTTCAACTTGGGAATAGTGTCGCTAGGGTTAGAAAACCTAAAGACTAGGTCTAGAGATGAAGGATGATTCTTTTTGTATTTTTAGGTTTTTATAAAAGCTATTAATAATCTTGGTTTTTGAAGGAGTGGTCGGAATTAGTTGCTAATCAACTAACCCAATAACTAAGATGCAATCAAAATAAAATACTAAAAATGAAAATAAACTAAATTAAGATAGTGGTGTGAGCAATATATGGGAGAATTGTGTTTACTTAGATTTCACTACTCTCTAGATATCTTTTACAGGTTAATTACTTGTTACAATTGCGTGGATGACAGATTGTATTCCTTAATACCATTCATGGGGTGGCGTACTTACTTCCCCAATCCTATAAGCTCCTTCTTCACTCCTATGTCGAGCCGGCTAAGAAGCTCCTAACATGGGATCATTAGAATTCCCTCATGCATTAAATACAACCATAAAAACCTAGTACACATCAGTTCATGTTTCTTAAGACGTTCAAGCAAGTTACATAATGGAGATTTGCCAGTTTTCTTAAGCCTAACATTGAAATCATTCATCCATTACAACTATAAACAAGCAATCAACCTATAATCAACATCTAGGTTTTATTACATTTAAGCAAACACATGAATGATCTAGCCTAGCATGTTGAAATCAAGACAAGCATAAGATATATTCAAACAACACATAGACATATTGAATGAATTGAAAGAGGACTTATCTTAATTGAACATGAAAGGTTTCAAGGGGTGAAAACCCCTGAAAATACTGTTACAAATGACCTAGGGTTTATTTGGTTCGACCCTAGTATTCTCTACACAAGTTCCTCCCTTAATGAATAAAAAATAGCAAAGTATATATTGTAACAACCGTGGTTTTGGTAGGTTAGTTTGACTAATAGTCTTGACTCGGTTGACGTTTGTTTGGTGTGTATTAGGTGTTTGAAGTGATATATGAGTGATATAGGTGAGTTTTAGCACTAAATCCCTTTGCGTAAATGGTTTTATTGTGATTTGGAAAGTTTGAATTTGGGAATGTTCATTTTGATCATCTTTGTGGTGTAGAAATAACTTGTGTAGTTTTGGTGTTTTTGTGTTTTTGCGTAACGAGGCTTCGTTCAAGTAATTGAGCGTTAGTAAGTTACGTGGGATTTGTTTTTATGAGTTATATTTCAAAAAGAGTGTGAAATTCTATTTTTGGAAACTTTGTTTTGAAAATGATATTTTTCCGGTTTATCGTAAAATTAAGGTTTATCGCGTAAGATGTTAGGTTTCGATATGGGAATATATAAAATATGAAAAGTATGAGGTTTTGAGTGTAATAAATAAATTTAATAAAATATATATATATATATATATATATATATATATATATATATATATATATATATATTTTATATATGTAAAATTCGGATTTAAGGGATAAGGGGGAAAAAGGAAACCCAATTTGAGTCTAAATATGACTCTTAGGCCCAAGGATTATCCCTAATTAATATATATACCAAACCAAACACCCCTAAAACATTTTTTCTGTAATTATGGGTCGAGACATGGAGAATCAAGAGGGGGAAAAATTAGGGTTTCATAATTGTCTAGCATAATCAAGAATCAAGGTAAAATCTTTAAATCTTATATTCAATTAATTGATTAATTAATATAATTCATGTAATAATTATATGATGGATTAGGGTTTGTGTTAACTTCTTTAAATTAATGTTATAAAACATGTTGGGATCAATAATTAGTAATATTATGATGATTGGTGAAGAGAATTGAGCGTAAAACATGTTAGTTATTGAGTTAGGGTTTGGACTGATTTGTAAGGCTGTAAAGATGTGAGTGTACATAACTGATGGTGATGAGTTAGATCACGAATTTTAGGTCTAAATTGTATTATAATGAAAGAACTTTCCAAAAAGTCCAGCCACGATCATTTTTGAGGTCGGGAAGTCGGTCTTTTGATTTTTCTTTTTTAAGGTGTCAAAGCTGTCAAACCGGGACAGATTTTGGGTAAACGTTTGAGGTTGGCATGTGGTTGTAAAAGTGGTATTTTGACTTGGTCTTCTGGAATAGTTAAATTTTAGGTTATATTAGACTACCACGAAGAGGATTCGCGATAAAAACTTGTGGAAGTAATTATTAAAAATCAAAACTTTTTGGTGTGTGTTCAGATCCGAATTTGAGTAGTTGACAAGTTTGAATTTTCTATGAGTACTTGTGTGTGTTATTGGTCCATGGCCTTCTGGGATTACCTTCTATGCTTATGAGAGACCATGGTAAATTTTTGGTGTGAGTTGTTGAGCTTTATTTGTCATGATTTCGTGTGAGTGAATGTACTCAAAAATTCTGCGTTTTCTGAGTTTTAGATTGCAAGGGATTTAGTGAGTATTAAGTTATGGTACTGGTTAGTGTGGTGTCTAGGAGATCCATGGTGGATCATATGAGTCTTAGAAATCTATCATATGTGTATTACATGGGTTGTAGCTTTTAGCTTAACCTTGTGTAATGTGGATTATTTTTGTGTGCTATAGATTGTGAGTTGTTTTTGTGGAAGCTGCGGAGTTTAAGGTGAGTTCATAGTCCCATATTTTTACTTTGTTTTAAACTTGGGATGGGAATGATGCTTGTCTTAAATGTTTTGGTTTACTGTGATTATGTGTGTGGTATTAAAGAGCTTGGACTTATAATGTTATTGTATGTATGCTATGTGTGATTATTTGCTTCCGTGGATGTTTTGGGATTCAATTAGGATAGTGACCTAATTGATGATATATTTTGGGATTCAATTGGGAGGGTGCTTACCCTGTTGCTCGCGCATGCGACCTAATTGTTGTGGCACTAATTATGGGATCGGGGGACACGAGCCGTCCTGATGTGGTACTAATTATGGGGTCGGAGGACACGAGCCGTCCTAATGGTTGCCTTATGAGTGTTGTTGCCTTTATGTGTGGATATTAACTTGCAAATGCACGTAGCTATATGATAACTATAATTTATTTGTCCAGCTATATTTTATAATCACAGTAAATTCGGTTGCCTTGTGTGTTGAGTCTTAAACCTATGAACCTCACCAACATTATGTTGACATTTTAAGCATCATTTTCAGGTGAGCTTTCTAAGGATAAGATAGAAGGATGTGGATAGACGAGACCTTAGTTGCATTGGAAGTGGTTTATCATCTATGTTTGGATTTATGTTTTGTTTTGGTTATTTTATTTTAGGGTATTGTTACAATACTTTGTGTTTGTACATTGCTCTATTTATGTGCATGTAGTTGTTCTCTATGTAGACACCAGGTGTTGTGATGATATCCATGAAGTTACACCCTCGCATTTCCGCCGTGGCGGGGTATGACAGATTGGTATCAGAGCCTTGGTTATAGAGAATTAGGTGGTTGAACCTAGACGATAACCTAGGAGTCCCTCATATAGTTGCATTTAGGATCTATGTGTAAGTATAGTATTATATATGTCTATTTTCCTATATTTATAAGATGTTTTATTGTGTTTTGGACGTCTATTCTATCCCCTATACGTAGTATTGTATATATCGACTTTATTATATCATCTTCCGCGCGTAAGATACTTCGTTGGACAACCGTTGTCGCTATCGGATGCGAGAGAAGTGGTAGGATAAAGCGGACTAACCGCAGAATCCGAGTTCCGATAGCATGTATCTATGTTCGGACAAGGAGAGGACGTTTATGGGAAACATTGGTGGAGAAGAAGTGGAGAGGTTTGGAACCACGGTGACTTCTGGAGATGGAGCCATTACCAAATACCCTTGGTAGTGTCCTCACTTCACATTGGAAGGAGATGTGGTTTAGTCTAAATCTCGTGAGTTGTATGTACTTGTGGATCATGTGGAATTGGAAGAAAAGAATAGAGGTGGTTTTACATGTTGTTGACTACCTCAACGTAGAGGAAATAGGAATGAGTGGTTGAGTAAAGATGAAAGGGAGTTGGATGGAATGGTGTGGATTCGGATCTAGAGTCCACAGCGAGTAGTAAATTGAACTGATCTGAGTAGGGAGATAAGTGCGAGAGTGGAGTTTGAGCCATTGTGCGACGTCTTTTGTTTTGTGTTATGTTTTGGAATTCGTATATTGTCTTTTGCCATCTGGAGCCATGTTGGAGCGTGATTACTCTTGGATATTGGATCGACCTTATCCAAGTGATTTTGATTATAGAGTTTACGTGATCATTGGAATTGTTCCACGTGAGATGATTGTTTGCGACGTCTTTTGTTTTTGTTTGTGTGATGGTTTGCATGATGTGTTGTCATAGGAGGCAGTACATTTGTGAAAAGGGGCATATATAATTATGGTGGCCAACATAATTATACATACGTCACAACACAAGTGGGCTTGCAAGTATGATGGCATGGATTGCATGGTGTATTAGGTGCTATGTGGTATATGTGCATTATCATTGAGATGTGTGGTTTTGGAAGTAAGTATGCGTGTGAAATAGGCTTATAACTATGGTCGCGAACATAATTATAAGGGTATCACACACGTGGACTTGTGACCATTATCGCATTGATTGATGTCTGTTGTTATATGTTGTGGTAGATGGTATGTGATCTCATGTCGGTGATGGCTGTATGGTTAGTGAAGTATTCTCTTAACTGTTTGGGCAGTCGTTATATATTGGGGTGTGTAGGTGGTA
This sequence comes from Artemisia argyi, assembly GCA_030686995.1. Classification (NCBI taxonomy): domain Eukaryota; kingdom Viridiplantae; phylum Streptophyta; class Magnoliopsida; order Asterales; family Asteraceae; genus Artemisia; species Artemisia argyi. The sequence continues at coordinate 112,625,979 of CM060684.1, forward strand.
AGATTCCATCCTACCTATCATATGTTGATACCTTAATTATAGGTGGGTACTTATGTTGTGGTATTTAAGTTGATTCGTTTGTTAGACGCTCGTTTGTATATCTAATTCTTGGGTTGGCATTCCTATTCGTACCATGATGGTACAGATGCCATATTCTTTCTATTCGACGTCGTGATAGGTGTTGGGAAATCGAATTCGTTTTGTTGAATACTGGTTCGTTTCTTTGGTGATTCCATACATTCATTCCTCGGATGAATGTTATGCTATTCTTCAAGTATTGTTGGTTCGTGACGAGTTGGTGTGGATATTTAATCCCTCATTTACACACACCAATTGAATTTTGTGACATGTTTTGTGACCCGCTAGTATCGGTGTTTTTCTATGTTTTTGGTTTGATCGTTGTACGAATGAGTCTGTAAGTTCATCGTTTGGTTTGCAATGCATTTGCGTGAGTGTTCACTGGTATGAGTTCGTTTGAGGATTATTTTGATTACGGAATTCTTCAATGTCTTTCGCGTTCGATTAAGAGGTTGTGTTAGAGTCTTTATGGAATTTTACAAATTCGTTTTGGGTATTTCAAGGTCGTTTGATGGAAACTAATATTTTTATGGGAAATGAAGTGTGAAGAAAAAAAATGGTTATGTTGATGTCTTACATAAAATGGTTTATATGTATTTTTATAAAAAAAAATATAAGTTTAAGATATGTCTTGTAAAAAAAAAAAACGGTGTTCATTTGTTTTTGGGAAGGTCGAGTACGGGAATAAGAATTGTCTATGGTTCTCATTTACCAAACTTGTTATGTATTTGGTTCATCGAGTGTTTCTTTCGTTATGGTGCGCTTGAGGATGTTTTATTGGTACGTGTATTTTATATTTTATTTGTATGAGTTTTCGTGAACACTTTATCCGTGTCTACTTTTATCGGGGAAAAATTTCTCATTGTGTTTTTCTAGCTTTGATTTTGATGTTCGTTACTTCGCTAGTCGGTAATTCGTACCCTTTTGAGTTCGTTGATATACGTTTTAGTTCGACCGGTTTCATGGTTCGCGTCGTTTACTTAGGATAGATTGTCGTTTTGATTATCAATTGGTTCGTTGAAGAAGAAGAGGGTGTTTGTCAAGTTGTTCAAGTGAGAGGTTTAGCTTCAAGATGTACGTTCTTCAGGAAGGTGGTCAATGATAGCGAGTGTTTGTGGACGCTAGTAAGATAAAAGTGGTAAAGAGTAGAAAGTATCTAAGACACCATCTGAGAGACGATTGTCCTTAGAAGTGGCAGGTACTACTGGCGATTCATTTCTATCTTCTATAGATTGCGTGGGCATCACGGAGGTGGAAGATCCATGAGAGGAACTAGGTGATACATGATTTAGAGTTGGGGAGTAGAACTTGGAGATTTTGTTGAGAAGGAATTGGTGAGACATTTCATTTGATGAGTTGGTAGAGAGACGTGGGGTGTCGCGTCAATCAGCTTATATCAAGATGAAATACCTACTTCGCGATAGTGGTAAACATGTTATACAGTTTTGAGAACGCGTATGAAGATGAGTACGTCTTATCATTCTTAAATGAATGGACTAAGTGAGCGTACAAATCAGGCGTTGGATGGTATGATGAGAGCATGGGTGTATTTGAGTTTGGAGGAAGCTGAGGTATGCATTTATCTTTAGCTGAGTTCTCCTATAACAATAATTATCAGTCTAGTATTTAGAATGTGTCGTTGAAGTGTGGTATGGAAGGTAATGAAGGTCGCCTGTTCTGTGGGCAAAGGTTGGAAGAAGCCAACTAATTGGTCCTGAACTGGTACGAGAGACTACGAATAAGGTTTTCCGATTAAGGAAAGACTTAAGGCAGCAAGAGATCGCAAAAAAAAAAAAAAAAAAAAAAAGAGTTATGCGAATAATTGTTGTAAGCCTTAGAGTTTGGTGTTGGTGATATTGTGTGGTTAAAAGTATCTCCTTGGAAGGGTGTTGTGCATTTCGGTAAGAAAGGCAAGCCAGCACGGAGATACGTTGGACCATTTGAGATTTACGGAAAGGATTTGATTTGAGACTTATCGGTTGAATTTGCCTGAGGAGTGAAGTAGGGTGCATGATACGTTTCACGTATCTAATGGAAAGAAGTAGTTGGCGGATGCTAGTATGTATGTGCCATTAGATGAATGTAAAGTTGACAACACTCTTCGTTTTGTCGAGAAACCTGTTGAGATTATGGATCGAGATGTTAAGGGTTTGTAATGTGGTAAGATAGCGTTGGTAAAGGTATGGTGGGATTCTAAGCATGGTCCTGAGCTTACTTGGGAACGTGAGGATCAGATGTAATTAATGTTTTGTTTTATGGGTATTTGGTATTTGTGAGTGCGTCTTGCAGTTACCATTTGGCTTTTCATTTGGTTCGAGAGTATCGTACCTACCTGTGAGAAGTCGTTCGGATCTTTGGTGTTATTGATCGATGTAGTGTATCTATTTTCGTGTATTGTTGGAGTATCGATATGTTTTCTATCGTGTGAATTCGGGTATTTAGTCGGTTCACATTTTTGCGATTCTTTCTCTGTGAGTTTATGGGGTGGTATTTATCCGCTTAAAAATCCATAAATTTCCTTTTGCTGTTGTGAGTGGTGACTATAGTAGTTGAAATCTCGGGACGCGATTTCCCTAAGTGGGGGATGATGTAACAACCGTGGTTTTGGCAGGTTAGTTTGACTAATAGTCTTGACTCGGTTGACGTTTGTTTGGTGTGTATTAGGTGTTTGAAGTGATATATGAGTGATATAGGTGAGTTTAGCACTAAATCCCTTTGCGTAAATGGTTTTATTGTGATTTGGAAAGTTTGGAATTTGGGAAAGTTCATTTTGATCATCTTTGTGGTGTAGAAATAACTTGTGTAGTTTTGGTGTTTTTGTGGTTTTGCGTAACGAGGCTTCGTTCAAGTAATTGAGCGTTAGTAAGTTACGTGGGATTTGTTTTTATGAGTTATATTTCAAAAAGAGTATGAAATTCTATTTTTGGAAACTTTGTTTTGAAAATGATATTTTTCCGGTTTATCGTAAAATTAAGGTTTATCGCGTAAGACGTTAGGTTTCGATATGGGAATATATAAAATATGAAAAGTATGAGGTTTTGAGTGTAATAAATAAATTTAATAAAAATAAATAAAAATATATATTTATATATGTAAAATTCGGATTTAAGGGATAAGGGGGAAAAAAGAAACTCAATTTGAGTCCAAATATGACTCTTAGGCCCAAGGATTATCCCTAATTAATATATATATACCAAACCAAACACCCCTAAAGCATTTTTTCTGTAATTATGGGTCGAGACATGGAGAATCAAGAGGGGGAAAAATTAGGGTTTCATAATTGTCTAGCATAATCAAGAATCAAGGTAAAATCTTTAAATCTTATGTTCAATTAATTGATTAATTAATATAATTCAAGTAATAATTATATGATGGATTAGGGTTTATGTTAACTTATGTAAATTAATGTTATAAAACATGTTGGGATCAATAATTAGTAATATTATGATGATTGGTGAAGAGAATTGAGTGTAAAACATGTTAGTTATTGAGTTAGGGTTTGGACTGATTTTTAAGGCTGTAAAGATGTGAGTGTACATAACTGATGGTGATGAGTTAGATCACGAATTTTAGGTCTAAATTGTAGTATAATGAAAGAGCTTTCCAAAAAGTCCAGCCACGATCAATTCTGAGGTCGGGAAGTCGGTCTTTTGATTTTTCTTTGTTAAGGTGTCAAAGCTATCAAACCGGGACAGATTTTGGGTAAATGTTTGAGGTTGGCATGTGGTTGTAAAAGTGGTATTTTGACTTGGTCTTCTGGAATAGTTAAGTTTTAGGTTATATTAGACTACCACGAAGAGGATTCGCGATAAAAACTTGTGGAAGTAATTATTAAAAATCAAAACTTTTTGGTGTGCGTTCAGATCCGAATTTGAGTAGTTGACAAGTTTGAATTTTCTATGAGTACTTGTGTATGTTATTGGTCCATGGAATTCTGTGATTAGCTTCTATGCTTATGAGAGACCATGGTAAATTTTTGGTGTGAGTTGTTGAGCTTTATTTGTCGTGATTTCATGTGAGTGAATGTACTCAAAAATTCTGCGTTTTCTGAGTTTTAGAGTGCATGGGATTTAGTGAGTATTAAGTTATGGTAGTGGTTAGTGTGGTGTCTAGGAGATCCATGGTGGATCATATGAGTCTTAGACATCCATCATATGTGTATTACATGGGTTGTAGCTTTTAGCTTAACCTTGTGTAATGTGGATTATTTTTGTGTGCTATAGATTGTGAGTTGTTTTTGTGGAAGCTGCGGAGTTTAAGGTGAGTTCATAGTCCCATATTTTTACTTTGTTTTAAACTTGGGATGGGAATGATGCTTGTCTTAAATGTTTTGGTTTACTGTGATTATGTGTGTGGTATTAAAGAGCTTGGACTTATAATATTATTGTATGTATGCTATGTGTGATTATTTGCTTGCGTGGATGTTTTGGGATTCAATTAGGATAGCGACCTAATTGATGATATATTTTGGGATTCAATTGGGAGAGTGCTTACCCTGTTTCTCACGCATGCGACCTAATTGTTGTGGCACTAATTATGGGATCGGGGGATACAAGCCGTCCTGATGTGGTACTAATTATGGGGTCGGAGGACACGAGCCGTCCTAATGGTTGCCTTATGAGTGTTGTTGCCTTTATGTGTGGATATTAACTTGCAAATGCACGTAGCTATATGATAACTATAATTTATTTGTCCAGCTATATTTTATAATCACAGTAAATTCGGTTGCCTTGTGTGTTGAGTCTTAAACGTATGAATCTCACCAACATTATGTTGACGTTTTAAGCATCATTTTCAGGTGAGCTTTCTAAGGATAAGATAGAAGGATGTGGATAGACGAGACCTTAGTTGCATTGGAAGTGGTTTATCATCTATGTTTGGATTTATGTTTTGTTTTGGTTATTTTATTTTGGGGTATTGTTACAACACTTCGTGTTTGTACATTGCTCTATTTATGTGCATGTAGTTGTTCTCTATGTAGACACCAGGTGTTGTGATGATATTCATGAAGTTACACCCTCGCGTTTCCGTCGTGGCGGGGGTGTGACATATATAGATTTTGTGAGGTGACGGCGTCAAGAGTAAATGTCTGACGCCATCATCTCACCGCCAAATAAATTCTCGGGCTGCCTAGATCTGGGTTTGACGCCGTCACGTGTATTCCATTTACAGGCCGTCACGAAAATAACTCTTGACGCCCTTCTCTTGACGCCTTCAGGTTTTCACTGGGTCATTATGGATTTTTCTCCTGACGCCGTCATAATTTCCTTCTTGACGTTGTCAGGTACTGTTCTCAGCATGGAAAATTAAGTATTTGCCGTTTTCTTCACTTTTATGCTCCAAAAACGTCCAAAATGCTTCCTTTTCTAGAATTCACTCCCAAAGTACCTAAAATCACAAAAGGAACGATTTAGGGCAATATTTGATCAAATAAATTCAATTCCGGGCTTAAATGACCCCCTAAAAACGGTTCATTTTTCGCCTCATCAGGAACACCTCACCATTATTTGTCCACTCGTACCTACCATGGTGGGCTGGTGGCAGTCACCATTGAGTTAGTACAAGGTATTTCAAAGTGGTTGTGCTATTTAAAATGGCACATTAGTAAGTAAATGTAACATCAGCATGTTATCTGAAGCATGTTACAAATCATCAGTTGTATAACCTTGTGTTGTTGAGTGTGTGCGTTCACTATTCGGATGTGAGTCGGAAGTACCTAATAACCTAATATTGTTTGTCTATGCGCACCTATAATAGCAGCAATAATAAGTGAGTCAGTATAAGATTTTTAAAGCAATAGTGCTACTTAAAAAAGAAAAACAATTCAATATTAAACATCTATCAAGTTAACGGAAAATTAAAGTATATGGTGGCTTGCCAATAACAGATGAATGTATCTGGTCATTTGAGAATGTGAAGTTGCGCATACATTTTGCGCTGGCCTATTTGTATCCAATGAATAGCCTGTACATGTAAAAAAAAGTGCATAGGTTATTAAATAAGTACTGAAACACGTTTTCCAACCCATGATAGAAATAAGTATATGGACGACCTGACGGGGTTACAGGTGCGTGTGTGTTACTATTACGTGAAGTGGAACTATTTGGTGGCGCCTGGTTGGTCATGCCTATAATGATACCAGACATCATCAAAATAATGTAGGATAATTAGAACAACATAAATGAGCATATATGTGTGACGATAACAAAGATATGCCAGTGTACGGCTGTGAATAAAACTAAACCAAAGCGTTACAAACTTAAGTAATTTTGCTAATTATTACACGTAAATCTGAATATCTAGTATAACTTACTAAGAGTCAACAGTAACACATTTTTAGTTGTATCTCCTAAATCAAGTATTGTATCTACCTTCTATGAATTGGTAAGATCATATTCTAAAAAAAGTAAAGACAAACATACGTCTATAGCACCACCACCAGCAATCACCTGTGATATTGTTCATGGCCATTCTAACAATCATGATTGCATCATGTAGACTCCGCTTAGTTTCCTCAGTAAACTATTAAATCATAAAGTTAAGATGTCAAAACTGAAAGTTTAATGAATATTCAGAACTCAATAACCAACAAAAATTGATACTACATCACCTAAATGGTAGAATCAACGTAAAAATAAAATTGATATTATATCACCTACCAAAATAGATTAAAAAAAATTCAATCATAGTTTATGAAAAACCGATTAATAAAAATAGTTTTCCCCCAATTCATACACACAATCTTCCCTAAAACAAAAATTCGGGTTTTGATACAATAATGATTTACTTGAACTTAATCAAATCAAATATATTAAATTAAATACGCACAAAATTAAGGGATAATTACCGATTTGAAGACTTTTTAGCAAAAACCCACTGACAGCGATGTTAGGGTTTATGATAATGAGTAAATCAAAGATATAAAGAAAATATCATAACTTATTTTTGGATGATTTTTGAATGCTTTGCAATTAATTACAAATTGAAACTGTTGATATTTGTTTGAATTATAATGAGAATCGTATAGAAAAAGGCGTATGATAATGCTGAACAAGGGTATAGTTTCCTTTATTAGGTAGTTTAGATTTAGATTGATTTTACAAGGGCATTATGAGGATTGACTGAAAATTTAGTTTTTTCACTTGACAAAAATACATTATAAGTAGTTAAGATATATATATATATATATATATATATATATATATATATATATATATATATATATATATATGTATAGATACATATATATATACATATATATATATATATATATATATATATGTATATATATATATATATATATATATATATATATAGGTATGAGTTAAAATAAAAAAGGCCTTATAATAAAAAGTGTAGGAAGGATTGTGAGGGCGACATGTGTCACCCCTATGCCACATCATATGACACATGTCACCCCCACCCCCCCCCCCCCCCCCCCCCCGCAAATTTTTTTTTCCGGCAAAAATTTTTTTTTCCCGCCAAATTTTTTAGCGCATCACAATTATAAAAGTTACCGTATCACAGTTTTAAATTTTAGTGCATTAAGGTTATAAGTTACTGCAACATAGTTGATGCACTAAACTATTAACATTATGCAGTGACTTATAATAAAGATGCACCAAAACTTAAAAAAGAATCGTATTTTAATTGTGATGCAGTTAGATATATATATGATGCAGAAAACTTATGATAATTCAGTTTTTTTATAACCATGATGCAGTAACTTTATAACCATGATGCAGTAACATTAAAACCATGAATGCAGTAACCGTGATGCAGTAAAATCATAATTGTGATGCAGTAACTTTATAATCGTGATGCAGTAAATTTATAACAGTGATGCAGTTAAATTTTTTGGCGGGAAAAAGAATATTTTTTTTGCCCCCAAAAAAAATATTTTTTTGACGTGAATTTTTTTTTTTCGGCGGGGGGGGGGGGGGGGGGGGGGGGGGTGGAGGGGTGTGGTGACACGTGTCATATGATGTGGCATGGGGGTGACACATGTCAGTCCCACAATCCTTCCTACACTTTTTATTATAAGACCTTTTTTAGAATAACCCCAATATATATATATATATATATATATATATATATATATATATATATATATACATACATACATAGGTTTGGGTTAAAATAAAAAGTGTAGGAAGCCACCACAGCCCGCCATGTGTCCCAATTAGTCCTCCCCCTTTTTTATACTTACAGGGGTATTTTCGCCATTTACATCCAACCATATAAAACATTTTTATCCTAAGTCGTTCAACTATTCTGCTTCTTTCTCATTTGATGCAGACACATTCTTTCTCTTCTTCTCAATCGATATACAACCTTACTCTACCACCGTTCACCACGTTAACCTCCTGGCCTTAACAACTGTTCCCCACCAGTAACTATCGTTCATCGTTCCTAACAAACTCAAAGTAAACAAATTCAACAGCTATTTTGAAGATGTCGATTGATTATATAAACTTTATTCAGTGTATTTCGTGAAGAGTTAATGATAGTAAGTTCATAATTCAAACTCCTAATGTTTGATTTTTTGTTTTTATTGATATAAGTATGTTATATTTTGAGTATGATTCAAAACTACTTGTTGTTTCCTTCTAGATCTGGAACAAAATATTGAAAAAAGTAGATACAAAACGTGTTTAGGAAGTTACATTCAAGGTGTTTGATAAAATGTCTCAAAGAGATTTTATAACTGTGATGCACTAAATTTACATTCTGATGCAGCTGATTTTGAAATGCTAATGCAGTAAGTGTTTGTTTATAGCAAATATATATCTGAAACATTATTTTTTGCTTATGTTATGTGTAGAAAGTGTTTGTTTGTGTAATTGTATGTATTATGCAGTTTTTTTCGAAATTGTTTGATGTAATAGGTGTGTTTGTGACAAATGCAAATCTATCATCTAGTTGTTTTTTTGTTTTATCATAAAAAGACTTGTATATTTAGTTATATGTTTGATGCAACAATTCTGAAATACTAATGCAGTTGATATACGTTTGTAGAAATTCAAATATTTATAAGTTCATTTTTTGGTTATTTTATTATTAAAAAATGCATGTATGTGTAGTTATATGTATGATGTAGTTGTTCTGCAATGCTGATGCAGTAGGTCTTTGTTTGTGGAAAATATGGATCTAGGAGTTTGGTGCAATCTCTTGTTTTCTTAGAGGTGTTATTCACAACATGATTTTGGTGGCATGAGTGAAAAACCAAATGTATTAGATACATTGCAGTGTATTAGGTATAATTTAGTATACTTTTAAATTTTGATGACTAGATATAAGAGTGTGATGCACTAGATATAAGTCTATGATGTGCCAGTTATAAGGTTTTCGTTTTTTTTTGGGATAATCCATGCTTACTTTTGATGTTGTTTTGAAAATTATATTTAAGTTTGTAAATTACAGCAATGATTTAATATGCGTGATGCACCAGATATAATACTATGATGCACTAGTACAAAACTTTTTGATTTTAAGTTTGTAATTCACATCAATAATCTTAGAGGTGTGATTTGCTAGATATAAGACTATGATGCATTAGTACACATGTATTTCATTTTGAGTTTATGAATCAAAACAATTATTTTTAAGGTGTCATGTACTTTATCGGCGTGATGCACAATATATAAGATTATGATATAGTAGTACAAATGTTTGTGATTTTGAGTTTGTAAATCACAACACTGATTTATAGGTGTGATAAACTAGATAAAAGATTACAATGCATTAGTTCAAAGGTCATTGATTTTATGTTCAACTTACATATGTTGAAAATATTTGAGTTACAGATGTTGAAACTGTTCGAGTTAGACTATGATGCTTGGTATCAATGAGACAGATAATCTTACAATACATAATCCAGGTGTTAGTAAAACTAAAGGATCTGGTTAGTTTTCAAGGATGAAGCCAAGAGCCGAAGTATCAACCGAAGAACTTTTCAAGAGAAGGATGTGTGGTGTATGTGGAGAGAAGGGATGCCATAACTCCAGAACCTGTAAATAGACAATCCCAGCATCCAAGAAACCCAAGAAACAAGATCCGCTGAAAAGAGCTAGTTTGAGAGAATCTACCTGCAAATGATCTTTCAATGAATATTTTATTTTCTATATTTTTTTCCTTTTTTTACGAATAAGTTTGGTGTTGAGTTATTATGTACAGAAACATATTCCTTACATAACATTGATTAAATTGTAAGAAAAAAGGTATATCATACGGATCATCAATGCATGATTATCTTAGTTTTATGATATCTTTTGTGTTCATTTGTTTAGTGCATAATAGTTTTATTTCTAGTGCATCTCTATGAAATTATTGTCCATCACAGTGTTATTCCCAGTGCATCACTGTGTTGATTTATATATCTAATGTATCATAGTTATTATGTTAGTGCATCACAATTCAAAGTCCATTGCATCATAGTGTTATTTTCAGTGCATCATAATGTTTGTGTTACTGCATCACATATATCTGTTAGTCATCAAAATTTAAGGCATCATACTGTTACTATTTCTGATTCGACTGTTGTAATTCAAAAAATTATATTAGTATATATACAATGTTATGCATCAGATTTTTACACTGTGATGCATTTGATATATACATTACGATGCACCATTTATATGCATTATGATGCACCAGTTATATACACTGTGATGCACTAGTATTTTCAGTGCATCATAGTTAACAATTTAGTGCATTACAATGCACAATTTAGTGAATCATAGTTTATAATCTAATGCATCTATGCTCATTCAGAATCAACAGTAATCAAAAGTACTTAATATTAAACAAACGTTATGCTCATTAAGAGGTTCAATACTTAGTATTAAACATTCAGTAATCCAAAGTATTATAACTAAAACTTTGAAAATCTAGTAGAATTTACAATTGTTGTGAAACAAAAATTAATATTCCTCTACGAATGACAACACTTGAAATCTCTCTCACTGATACTTGAATTCTTTCACATATTAGATTGATCTTCACTCAATTTTCAGGATTTAGAATCTTGCCCATCTCGTCGCCCTTTACCTGACGTTTCCTATGCAAGCTGAAATAAACATGCAAACCTGTGAGTACCAAGATAGATTTATTCAACTGATGCACTATTTTCTAAATGAACTGATGCACTTAATATAAACATAACAAATTCACTAATTCAAGTTCTACTTACTAGCTCATATAGAAGATCCTTGTAACAACCAACCATACAAACACAATTACGCACATAATACAACCTACAAGAAGCCTAATGTATCCTTATACACGACAAGTGAGGAGCTACTACATCACTGTGCAAAACCGGGTGCATCATTTATACAACCAGGAAATAAAAACACATTTCGACATATAAGGAAACCTATGGGTACCTTAATGCAGCCATATACACACCAACTGAAATCCTACTGCATCACAGTTTAAAAGAAAGTGCATCATAGATACAACCAACAAGAAAAACACATTTTTACACATAATACAACCTGCAAGTACCCTAACTTAGAATATACGCGACAACTAAACAATTATTCCACCAAACTTCAAAACTAAGTGCATCATTCATAAAACCAAGTAAACAAACAAATTTTGAAACATAATACAACCTATGTGTATCTTAATTCAATGTTATACACAACAAATGAGCAAGTATTGTATCATTCTTAAAAATTAGGTGCATCGTTCATACAGAAAAGCAAACAACATATTTTGACACATAATACAACCTACCGGGTAACCTAATTTAGTCTTGTACGTGAAATTTGAACACCTAGTGTATCACACAGTTGAAAACAAGGTGCATCGTTCATACAAAAAGCATAAAAATCCTTTTTGCACATAACACAACTGAACATCTACTGCATCACAGTTCAAAATCAAGTGCATCCGACAAACAACCAAGCACATAAACGCATTTACACACATAAGCAACCTACGTTTAACCTAAGTCATCCTTATACATGACAAAACACCTACCGCATCTCAGTATTTTCCATTGCATCACACATACAACCAAGCATATTGTGACATTTCAAAAATTTCATGTCACTAATTTTAATATTTTATTATTTAACTATTTTTTTTTTATAATTAACTTCGTCGGAAGTTATCCGCGTACGTCATGATTCGTTCAATTTATTCAACCACTACTATACTATGTCCATTCTACAATTTTTATGCACTTTTGGTTCCTTACAATCCTATTTTAAAAGTCCTAATTTAATTTTTCTAATTTTACGTAAACCTTGCACCTTTTAAGTTTTACGTGATTTAAATTTACGTTTTATGGTTTTAACAACATGGACCAACCCTAGACTATTATGTTTTTATATATTTTATGCATTTTAACCTATTTTTATGATTACAAGTGAGTGTTATACTTGTTGTTTCATTTTTTTTTATAGTCTACATCACTTTTATCAAGAACCGGTTTCACCAAACGCGTTTTTAACTCACGGTTTCAGTTTTAACGATGTTTAAACCCTCCAAGGAATTTACCACTCATCTAAATTACTAAAATACATTGTGAAAACAAGTTTTAATATATTTGAAAGTTTTATAAATTATTACTACCCGGTTTTATATTACACGTCTTAAAAACTCCACGTTTTAACTACCGAGGATCAAAACTACATCTATAACACTCAATACTCAAATTAAATCAAATAAGCTCCACTCACCCTTTTGCTCCACCCCTTGTGACAGATTTTGAGCAACCAAGACACCAAGTGTCTTGGCTAAATTATATCTTTTAAATTGGTGACACCACATGTCTTCCACTTTTGTTCCTAACATATATAAACTCAAAAACTAATCCTTGTTTGTATCACCAACTATATTTTACTCAAAAATCTGTTTTCTTTCCCTCTTGGTCGTGAGTTTCAACAACAAAAACACCCATTTCTGTTTTGATCTTTATTAAAGAGTTGGTGCAAGATTGAAGGTCCATGTGTTCTAGTTAATTCTTGGTTCTTTTCTTCCTCAAAGTCTTCATCCTCAAAGGGTTTCTATTGGTGATTTTTCTAAAGATTTTCAAGGGTCAAGAGGATGTGATTTTCAAGTTCTTACAAAGGGTTTTGGTGGTTAAAAACTTGGTTGATATAGGTTAAAGAAAAGGTGCAAGTGTTGTTGGTTAATATAGGATTAGTGTTCCTTGGTCTTGTATTTTTCTTGTTCTTCATCTTTTGTAAGGAAACTCTCCACTCAATTTTCATTTTATTTTTATTTTCATTACTGTAAAAGTATTATATCTTGATGTATTTAAGCATTATATAAATTATTATGCTTAATTAGGCTTGGTACATAACTTAGAAAACAATAAAAACACTAATGGACTAGACATGCAACTGTGAATCTGATTCAGGGGTAAAAACGGAATAAACTGATTTAATCAGTAAACATTGGACCTAAAATAAAAATATTTAGTTGTAGCCCTATGTCTTGTGGTCATTTTGACGGGTATTTCATCGAATAACTCATTACGATGATTAAACTAGAAATATTTTCGTGAAACATGCCAGATTTTGAGTTACAGATTTAAATGGTAAAAATCTCAGTGATATGTTCATTTTCACTACTTGGCCCAGTTTTATGAAATGTAGGTAACATCTTAACTTAAACATGGCCACAAACGGGGAATTAATTGGACTTGTAGAACTCTAGATATCACATTTTTCGTGGGACTGTTGTGATATTGAAAACTGTTGGGCTGAATACTATGGGTAAATGGATTATTTTCTACTGTTAAGTAATTTTTGGTCTAGTGGGACCCACAAAACTTGTTAGTGCAGACAAATACCTTTCCGAGGATATAAGAAACTTAATTTTTCGACATACGGTTTAATAGTAACGGATTTTCTAAGATGTACAAGTTATAAAATTTTTGACAGCCTTGACCTTAAAAGTATAAAAAGAATTTACAAACTCATGTACTTATATCCTTCAAACTTTATTATCAAACACTTGATATATTTAAAATCTTTATATATCTAGTAGGACTTAGAGACAAACATAAGAAAAATTTCTTTAAAACTTCATAAGATATAAAGTTCATACATATAAATAACTTTTAAAATACCGAACTAAAACTTGTGATATACTAGGGAATTATGTACCAAGCGTAAGCAAGATAATAATTTTTATATATAGCAAAGTTGCATCAATGTTTATTTTCAAAAACCTAAGACAAGCGTATATCTATTTAGGTTCATCGTAGAAGCTTTGCGGCTACTTTTCATCACTTGCTCGTTTCATATTACCTCCTTTGTTCACGGTGAGTTTATAGCCTCGCCTTTACTCATTTAATGTTTTATAAACCTCGCGAGGGGGATACATGCTAGTTTTACAAACTGAATACAAGTAGTTTTTGGTATGCTTGACCCGATTACATGATTATAGACATTGAGTATTTCTTGCCAATTAAGTCCCCATCATGAACCGTTAATTCCGTAGGAAACGCTAGTATTATGAATATGCATATTTGGCTTGGCGGGCCTGGCCGGGCGAGTAGCGCTCATACATCAACGGTCACATAATATTGAGAGATTACGTGATAAATGGCAAATCTTACCTTTTCGGGGCACTATTAAACTAGGTCAAGGTTCGGTTTCATGAGCTCTATACTATAATCTTATTTCCCGACTTGTATTTGTTACATGTCAACTTAATTATGGGCGTATAACAACGTATCCCATCGTATTTTAAACTGATTTATCTTGTATTAAACTGATTACTTATTAAACTCTATAAATTCACTCAACCTTTGTGTTGACTTTTAGCATGTTTTATTTCAGGTCCGTAAGTGACTTTCGGCTTGGATGGGCGGCACAAGAAATGGATATCTACATGATGGCTCATGTTTAAATAAAAGTTTTCATTCGATAATGTTCTAAACTTTCAAAACTTATGTATCATTTAACTATGTTAAAAACTTTTGGGACCTTGTTGACTCTAATAAATTATGGAATGTGAAGTATGAACTTTTATTAAAAACGACTTTGTTTTAAAGTTGTTTACTATATTTGTACAATGTGACTAGTATATAACATCCCATGTCCCTTTTCGCTGCATTCCTAAAATGGGGGTGTTAAACATATAAACACATTTACACACATAAAACAACTTTCACTTTGCCTACTTCATCCTTACACGCGACAACTGAACACATACCGCATCTCAGTTCAAACTCCAGTGCATTAGATATACAACCAAGCATACAACAAGTTTACAAACATAAAACAACCTAAGCTTAGCCTAATTCATCTTTATACATGTCATAACACCTATTGCATCTCAGTTCATTTTCCATTGCATCGCATATACAGCCAAGCATACAAACACATTTACACACATAAAACAACTTACGCTTAGCCTATTTCATCCTTACACGCGACAACTTAACATCTACTGCATCTCAGTTCAAATTCAAGTGCATCACATATACAACCAATCATACAAACATATTTACACACATAAAACAACCTACGCTTAGTCTATTTCATCCTTACATGCAAAACCTGAAAACCTACTGCATCTAAGTTCAAATTTCAGTGCATTACATATATAACCAAGCTTACAAACACATTTACACATATAAAACAACCTATGCTTAGCCTATTTCATCCTTACATGCGATAACTAAACACCTACTGCATCTCAATTCATTTTCTAGTGCATCCACATACAACCAAGCGTACAAACACATTTACACACATAAAACAACTTACGCTTAGCTACTTCATCCTTACACGCGGCAACTAAACACCTACTACATCTCAGTTCAAATTCCAGTGCATCAGACATACAACAAAGCATACACATAAGTTTACACACCCAAAAAAACCTACTCTTAGCCTATTTCATCCTTACACATGACAACTAAATACCTACTGCCTCTCAGTTCAAAATTAGTGCATCACAGTTTCTTTACAAGTGCATCAGAATGTAAAGTTAGTGTACCACAATTATAAATTCCCATTGAGACATTTTATCAAACACCTTGTATGCAGCAATTATAAACATACACATACACATACTCTTGAACAAATTTGATAGCCTACCTTCATCATATTCACATTAACGAACTTAAATTGATAAAAAAAAACAAGATTTTAGTAAACCAAAACTAACAAAATGACGCAGTAACAAAATTAGGGTTCATAAATCAACTTACAAAGTCATTTAAAATGCGGTAGATTCGTCTTCAAGATCGTTAACACAATGATGCAGTAATGATTCTATCGTGATTAGAAGGTTCATGACGTGGTAAATTCGTTAACAATTTGATTATGATGAGGTGATGTCGTAATGATTCGATTAGAGATAAATATGATGAAGATGTGTGTGAATTTTTAGAGAGAGAAGTGTGAAATTTTTAAGAGAGAAACTGAGATACAAGAACTGGTCGTGATAAATGACAGGAGGGCGTAATGTAAAATAAAATGTTATAGATTTGCCCTTGAAGTTTGCATTATTTACCATCTTACCACCGCACTTTTTGATCTAGTCAAATATGGTCAAATTTGATCCTAGGGTTGAGATCCCTTCCTACCGTTTTTATTATAACACACTTTTTATAATAACCTCACCCTATATATATATATATATATATATATATATATATATATATATATATATATATATATATATATATATATATACTAGGCGAGTACCCGTGCATAGCAACGGAGATTCCTAGCGGCAGACAATTAATGATAAGCGGTATTGTTGTAAGTGTTTCATGTAACATTCAAAATTGAACGTGAAAGTATCAAAATATAATTGCAAACATTTGTAACATGCGATAATTCAACTCAAGAACATATAAAAACATTTAGTGAAAGCGAAAATAAAATATTACATCAATTATGATAAAATAAATAACGATGCACGTTACTCGTATATATATATATATATATATATATATATATATATATATATATATATACTAGGTGAGTACCCGTGCATAGCAACGGAGGTTCCTAGACAATTAACGATATGCGGTATTGTTGTAAGTGTTTCATGTAACATTCAAAATTGAACATGAAAGTATCAAAATATGATTGCAAACAGTTGTAACATGCGATAATTCAACTCAAGAACATATAAAAACATTTAGTGAAAGTGAAAATAAAATATTACATCAATTATGAGATAATAAATAACGATGCACGTTACTCGTTGCATAAAACTTCTTGGTATACGACATTTGAGGTGTAGACTCTTCTTTGACTCGCCTGATGAGCGGGCGAGCTTCATGTGTTATCTTAACCATGGCATAATCTCAGATGTATATAACAATGGAAAACTTCTATGTGACAATGATTATAAATAAGAGAAAACAGCTTCAATATTGAAGTAATATTCTTTGTGTAAGAACGGAGGTGGTATTTGTTAGCATCGGGTTTAAAATGAATCAAAATTTAGATGTGATTTGATTTGCTTCATGTGATCTGATATTTTAAAGCCCATGGAGTTGAGTATCATATATTACTATCATTGATTTTGTACCATATATTACTATCATACCGAGTTTTTTTGTCTTACATAAAGCTTAAGTTTATTAATTCAGTTGGTGTGCTTATGAGCTAAAAGCTTAATACACTTATTTTACTGAGAATAGCTGAAATGGCTTTTGTTTTCACCGTCCAAAAGCTTAGTACTTATGTGGTGTATTTCAATTTTAATATAAATGAGATGAAAGAATATCTTAAAACTTATTGTATGTTAACATATATTATAAACATTAAAGTTGGTGTTAGTTTTTAGTTGAAATGGAACGACATGGTGTTCATGAGAACAACAATCATCCACATAAGACACCTTCAGGTCTTACACATCATGAAAATTAGTCACCTCCTCTTGAAAAGGTCTTATTTTTGTTTAAATTTATAAATTTGGTCATACGTAATATCCATGGACAACACAAGTTAGGCAAAGGAAACAAACTAAGATTACATAAAAATGGATTTTTTGCTTGGAACTCAAGTAAGGGACATATAACCGTCAAACTCTTGGATTATCATTAAAATAGTTTAACTTACGAGAATATGAAATAAAAATTTCGGGAGTGAATAGTGAAAGTGAATAGTAGAAATGAATAGTAATCCAAAAATGTGAATTGTTACAGTCTCTACCCTTTAAGGGAACTTCGTCCCGAAGTTCAGTTGATGTTAACTACTTACGCTGTGTCTAAGGAAATTCGGGGTCTCTAATATAATGGTGTTCACTCTGATTCGTCTAAGGTTGTGGTTAAGGAGTCGTATCGGATACAAATAAGCCCACTTATTTATAACTCATTATTTACATAAAGAAGCGTCCAAATTTATGTAAGTAAGGGTTCATAAACTTATGGTTCGGTTATTTACAATTTCTTTATTTAAATAAAAAGGCGTCCCAATCCATTTAAATAAGGAGATTTTAAATCATCCTACTTAAAAATTTCTGACACAAAAAATCACTTTCTAAGACAGATAGTAAGATAATCAAGTCATCAAATCCCTAAAGCTAAGCAATAATATTATTTAACTCAAATCTTATGTCTCATCAAACAAGAACTGTCACAAGATTAAGTTAAATAATTAGTTATTACTGAGCTTCGTATTTTTAATGACTCGAGTAAATTATGGGGTTTCTTATAATACTAAAGTCATATCATCTAACAGCGTGGAACTAAACAAACAACTAACAAAAAGCATATGCGTATGTAGTGTTTGTAAGGCAAATAAAGAGGAGAGTCTTAACGTATATAGCAGTTATAGTCTAGGCACTAAATGCAACCTAGTTCTCTATAACCTGGTTCTGATACCAATCTGTAACACCCCCAAAATACCGCAGCGGAAGACTGTGTCACTTGGGGTGCTACTTCATAATACAAAGTACAAGTTATAGAAAACGACTTCTAAATGAGACGTTTTGAAAAGTTACCATTCGATTAATGAATACAAAGTTACAAACATGAGATTCCAAAGTATGATACATAAATGTATACAAAATATTTTGAATGATAAATGATAAAAGCGTAAGTCTTCAGAATATGCAGCTGGACTCTATGTTCCACGCACTAGCTATCGCCTTACTAACCTGAGATAAACATGCTAAAGTGTCAACACAATGGTTGGTGAGTTCATAGAGTTTGTCTTAAAACAGTTGAAAAGCCTTTAAAGAATGTTCACACAGCAAAGGCATTGTGAATCCACTCAGTTGCAAGTCCCGCCCATAACAACACTTACAACCTGTGTGTTCACAACCCACTACTAAAATATTGTATGATTAAGACATGTATAAGTTCATCACAACAGTTAAGCAATTAGTCATGAGGCTCTACTTCATCTCCGGAGACCTCATATGGGTATGCTGCTCACAAAGATAGAATATCATTGGCTCCACTTCATCTCCGGAAACCCAATGCATATGTTATCAAAGGAGACTTTATGATGCTCACGAGGAGACTTACAAGTTTAGGTATAACGCAATCAAGTATAATGCAATCAAGTATAATGAAATCAAGTATAATGCAATCAAGTATAATGTAATCAAGTATAACGAAATCAAGTGTAATGCAATTGAGTATAATGCAATCAAGTATAACCCAATCAAGTATAAATGCTTTGGAGTATTTGTAAAAGTAAAAGCAAGCAGTTGAGCATGTATCTCCCCCAAAGAGTTAAAACAAGTATGAAAAGAGTATGGGCTATGACTCACCTTAAGTTATGTAGTGAGTAATGAAAATGGTAGTCGAAACGCGAAAGTCTCTAAGAGCAACCTAGAATAATTATTGCAACTTAGGTTGGAGTCGTGTCTAAGAATACGAAGAATTGCCTATATATGTCTTGCATATTGTTCATGATGTAGTACTTAGTATATAGCGTAAGTCTTTGAATAAAAGTGGTTTATGAAATATGTAAAGTTTGCATATCTCTTTCTACCATTCCGGCCATCACAATCAAGAGGTCATGCAGTAAACGTTCGAGGAGCTAGGACACTTTAAATTGTCAATCCATAACTCATCTCGACGTTTTACTCTAATGAACCCCTCACATGAAGTTCCCTAGTGTTGTAGTATTCAATTTGTAAAACATGTATAATAGTTATAATGATTTCGGTTTAGAAAGCCTTGAGGTCTTAGCCGTGGCCTTGCCGTGGCTTTGGTCTTGGCTACCATGTCTTTGAGATCTCAACCTTGGCCTTAGCCACGTTTGTGATCTCAGCTCTAGGCCTTTAGGCCATTTGGTCTTCCTTAGCCGTGACAAAAAGGCATAGTCTTATAGGTAATAATGGGGTTGTTAAGAATTTGAATAAAATATCACTCGTTATGCATTTTCAGGGTTCAAGCTTCTATGTTCCTGAACGAAAACGTCATTACGGACAACTTTCGTGTTTTAACTTTTTGATGAACGGACCAGAAGGGCCTTAAAAAAATACGGATTTCAAACAGAATGCTATTAGGCAGTTTCGGGTCTTTAGGTTTGCTAACTTCTTTTGGCCATAACTTTTGACTCGTGTACTCGTTTTAGGTGGTTCAAATTGATATGTTTTCCTTTTTAAGTCCTCTATAACAATAGGTAAGTGTTTCATATCATGGTTACCCTATTTTTGTCATGGTTCTCAATGTAAGTCACTAGTTTCCTTGTTTACTTAACATAGGTTAACATATAGTTTCCATAACTTGTTTTAATAGTTTTTATATATCATGAGATCAATATAACAAGACATATGTAGCATATAGAGCTTATGAAAACATAGTAAGGATGATGAGTATAAGTTTTCATACAACTTTTGGCCTTGTAAAAGGGAAACATGAACTAGGACAGGAACTATACCCTTCAATCGAAAACCCTAGCTTCTAATCCTTCACCACAACTCTTGTAAACATTGCTAGCCTTGATATAGACCTTGTGAAGACCTTATTAACTCAGCCCTAGTACCCTTGTGTAGCTACTAATTAAACCATGGAATCACCAAATAAACACTAGTTTCATGTAGAGAATAACTAGGCCTTCAACTCTTATGTGTAACTTGGAACTTGGAAATCAAAGATAGATGGTGTATAGTGATTTCTTAGGGGCTGTAAAGGGAAGAAAAGAGGAGGTTCAATGAGTTTTTCTTGGTCTTTGGATGAGAAGTGAAGTCTTATAGTGTAATGAGGAGGTTAAACTTAAGATATTTTGTAAGACTTAACTAGTAAGTTATAACACTTGTAATGATCTTAAGTTATCAAGGCTTTATCTCAAGACAACAAGGCTTATGACTAGCCATCTATTTCGTTTATATGCTTATCTTGGATGACTAGGTGAAGTTTTGATGTTATCTTGCTTTTACGGAGTGAGTTTTGGTCCCATTAATTGCTAACTGTAAGTCGTAAAGTCACGAAACATAAAATTGGGTATCCTAAAAATATGAAACTTATAAATATGCTAAAACTTATTAATATAACCTATCTTAGCATATTTAATGAGTGACAAGTTCTATCGGGTTGCTTAAACGCTGTTAAAACTGGAAATGCGGGTCTAAAACGCGTAATTCGCGTAAAATGCTGAACTGGAATACGTAAAATTCAAAAACTTTTGGATTGCCGTAAAATGAGAGAAAATGATATTTCTATTGTTTATAGTGTTTTATGGACATATCGGGATGCTGGAATGACGTTTAAACCTAAAAGTAAATCTCGGACACGGTTTCGTGATTTTTGCAGAAATGATCCGACGAGTGTCAAACTCTCGGATTATCATTAAAATAATTTAACTTATGAGAATATGAAATAAAAATTTCGGGAGTGAATAATGAAAGTGAATAGTAAAAAGTGAATAGTAGAAATGAATAGTAATCTGAAAATGTGAATTGTTACACTTCCATTGCCACATTAGCTCCATTCTTTGGTACATTGTCACAAAAAAATACAACCTTCAATAAAAAAAACACATGAGCACCATTAGATACGGCAATAAGTTAATACATTTAAAACCATTAGCTCTCTATGGACCAAATAGTTACCTATATTAGACCAATTCTAGGACAAAAACAAGTTTGGTACCAAACAAATACATGGCATTTATAGTTTAACCAGGAAGTACATTCAAGATTGAAAAACTATTTCTAGAAACAAATGGATGGGTGTCGGCTTTAGACCTGAATGGGGAACACTAATTACTTTTCATACCCTAGACTAAAGACCAATTATAATATTTAGATAGATGAACCACAAAATGAAAAAATGTGTATTATTTAAAGAATGTAGTGTGGTACGATATTCATGAAAAATTCATTAAAAATTGGACCAAAAAATGTTTGCAGTTCAAGCATATACCTGTACTAAAGCCTATCCGTGTTGACCAATGATCCAACCTGGTCGACAGAAGCAGTGCAGCTGACCAAATTGGTACGACAAAGGTGATTACTTATTCTGGTGCTAAACCCAGATTCAGAATCAACCGTGGAAATGGTCATTAACAAATGAATCATAATGACCCCATACCAAAGACCGTTTGCGTATTGTCCCATTTATTTTATTTCTCTTTTTTATTGCTTTCCAAGTCCACCACATTCTCTACATTCACATGTTCTTCATGTTCTTGATACATCTAAGAAGAAATACGAAAACAATTAGCTTACTAAAGAATGAAACAAACCCATAGGGCCATAGGAAACAGTTAATGAGAACAAACAACTTTTAATCGACTAAAAAAAGGAACATTAAACATTAACCAGGTGAGGAATGAGATTCAACAAGAATATATATATCTACTACATACATACATGCAACTAAAACTTACTACAACACTTAATAAGAATATTTTTAATTAGTACTTTATCTACTACAAACATTATACATTGAAGGTGTTTTAAATAAAGCCATGTTTTGGCTGGATTTTTTTTAAGGCATTGCGTTAGTGTAAATTCTATGTATATAAATATTATTATCAGATATGGATATATGCCACTACTGATAATTTCATATAGTTTATTAGCAAAGAATAACACGGATAAACAACATACGCAACAACGTAAAGACACGCTTCTTCCAGGGTTGATTATAAAAAGGATACATACAACTATAAAATGAATAATAAGACATATCTCTTCTCTTAATAACATATAGATGATGAACGGATATTCCATAAAAATACAAATTACCATTCAAGTTTAAACAAAATCATTAATAACAAAAGTAAAGTTAAGTACTCTACTTTCAAGAACAAACTTCATAAGCTATTAAAGAGCGGCAGAATAAAAAACCTTTGACTAAAAGAGCATAATTACATAAATAAAATAGATAATGAGTACATAGTATAGATAATACACATATGATTTGACAAACTAATTTTTGAAACTGATTACAAATTGAAATAAGGTACAGGTGCGTTAGTTTAAACTAAGAAAAGTAGCATACCATAACCATGTTGAAGAGTTCAGATCGGAAAAACCACATTTGAGATCAAAACAAGAACAGAAAAACCCAAAACCCACTTGTAAACAATTTTTTTTTACTGATAGTGGTGTTGTGATTTGTGAATACGAAGATGCCATTTTATAGGTGGAGAAATCTTGATACGGTGCATGATTTTAGTGTGTGATTTTGCTGGTCACATAAGAAACTTTCAACCAAAAACCCAGCCCCGACTACCTGAAACTACCTAAACCATCGGCAGATGGTGGCAATTTCGGCAGATGGTGGCAGAAATAAGGTTATGATGGCGGCGGCGGCTGCTGTAGGTTTAGTAAGACAGATGTGGTGTGTTTTAGGTTAGAGAATATGTTGTGTGTGTTTGTTTAGTGAGAGATTTCAATTTACATTAATTGGTTGTAAGGGTAATATAAGATATATATATATATATATATATATATATATATATATATATATATATATATATATATATATATATATATATATATATATATATATATATATTACAATACTAGGGAGTTTCATGTGAGGGTTTCATTTGGGTAATCGTTTTGACGAGTTTGCTGTGTTTAAGAATTAAAGTGCCCTGGCTCCTCAAACGTTTACTATATGACCTCTGAATTATGATGGCACGAACGGTGTTATGTATATCTAAATGCTAATAACAACATAACTTAATAGTAGGGAGCTTAGTGATGATGGCCTGAATGGTATTATGTTGGCAGCATAATACAATAGTATGGAGCTTCATGTGAGGAGTTATACTTTTGGATTACAATGGCCTGAACGGTGTTATAACTAAATCTAGAAACCCTATGTGTAATAACTTGAAAACCTAGAAACAAAGGACTTGACATACACACACCTACACTATCCGCAGGATACGTGAGTCAGCCGTCTAAACCCCTATATCACTTGCCTTAGACCTAGGTGAGTTTTCATAGCCTCACTTTTAAATGCTTTACAAACCCTGTGAGGGGGATACATGATTTAAACCGAATACAAGTCTTTTTCTTTGGTTGTTGCACGAGTGTTACTTTCTGCTACCATTACATAACTAAAATTCATGAGCCATAATCACTTGTGAGCTTTACCCAAGTGAACGCGAGTATAGTTGATAGATCTATTGGATTTTGACAACTCCTGTTGGTTTGTCCCAGCCGGGCCACCAATAAGTACTATACTTGAAACCCCTAAGGATTAACTTTAGCAAGTTATCCTTCTCATCCCCTCATGGTTTGGTCTACAAACCCCATGACCCGAACTGTTAACGTGCGGTTTCATGAGCTTAATGTAACAAACCCTTCTATTTCGTAACTTTTTCTGTAGGGTTTAAGCTGAACCCTGTGAAGCTTGTATTTACTCTATCTCTACTTAAACCTATGTGATGAGATGAAAAGTGTACCGCTTTTAGGGGGTCATTTAAGCCCAAAGTCGAGATTATTTGATCAAATATTGCCCTAAATCGTTCCTTTTGTCATTTTAGGTACTTTTGAGAAGAAATTTGGAAAAGGAAGCATTTTGGACGTTTTTGAAGCGAAAAAGTGAAGAAAACGACAAAGTCTCCAAAAAATGCTGAATTTGGTACCTGATGGCGTCAGGAATTGCATGTGATGCCGTCACTCATGGACAAAGAGGTGGATAAATTAAATACACGTGACGCGCCATAATGTTTTGGAGGATTTACACGTGACGGCGTCACCAAGGCCGTCACGTACAAAATACGAGAGACAGCCAAGAGACAAGTTATACATGACGGCGTCAAATTTGGATATAGGCACTACGAGAGTTTTTATGGCGGCAAGTTGATGGCGTCAGGATTTACACGTGACGCCTTCAGACTCAAAAATCTATATAGAGTTTTCTAGTTTTCATTTGTTAAGAAGAGGAGAACTTTGGGATAGTTTTAGAGAAACCCTAGCACGATTTTTACCATACTTTTAAGGGTTCCAAACCCTTGTTTCATCCATGTTTGATTGAAGATAAGTTTTCTAATAATCATTCAATATGCCTATGTGTTTGCTTAGATGTAAAAAAACTTAGTTATTGATTATTGGTTGGTTGTTTGTTTATAATTGTTGTGGATGATTGATTTCGATGTTAGTCTTAAGAAAACTAGCAGACATCCAATTGGTAACATGCTTGAACGTCTTAAGAAACATGATCGGATGTGTACTACGATTAATTGGTTATATTTAATGCATAAGTAACAACTAAGGTGGCCATGTTAGGAGCTAATAGTCGGCTCGACATAGGAAGAGGTAGAAGCTTATAGAGTTAGGGAAGATCGTACACGGCCCTACGAATGGTATTAAGGAATATAAACCGTCATCCATGCAATTGTAACAAACTAATCAACTAGTAAAAGATAGCTAGGGAGTAGTGAAATCTAGGTAAACACATTTTCTCTTATTATTGTTTTTCCTCCATATTTACTTTCGTGTCATTTTATTTTATTTGCATTTGTAGTTATTTGGGTTAGTTGACTAGTAACTAATTCTGCCCTTTCTTCCAAAACCTGAGATTTTTACTTGCTTTCCATAAAATATAAAAAATACAAAAAGAATCATCCCTCATCTCTAGACCTAGTTTAATTGAGTTTTAACCTTAGCGAACACTATTCTTTAAGTTGAACGATCAATCCCCTGGTACTTGCCACTACACTATACTACATCGGTCAGGTACACTGTCTGGTGGGGATTGCAAGCTTCTCAAGATCCCTTGAGAGGTAAAACATTTTGCAAGGTTGCAAAACCACGCATCAAGTTTTTGGCATCGTAGCCCGGGGAATAGTTATTGTCTAGGTTGGAATTTCTTTTTATTAGGTCTACTTGCTAGATTCCTTTCTAGTAAGATTTTTATTTTTATTTTTATAGGTCTTCTTTAGTCTATCTTATTTCTTTGTTTCCTTTGTTCGTAACCACTACCATCCGACATCATGGTAAACGAAGATCTCTCTAATCTTAGAATCACTAGGAGTCGTAGTTCCTTAAGAAATCTTGTTCCGCCCTACGCAGAACCTGAAAGGGAAATGTATGGGCTAAGGTAATCTCTTCCAACACCCGAACCATCTGGCGCAGCCATCAACTTTGATGAGGCCCTTTCTAAAGAAGATTCAGATCATCACCTTACACCCCCAGCCCCCAATCCAACCACGATATGGACACTCCAGAAATTCCCACTCCTAAATGCCTTAAGGATTACTCCTCCCCGAACCCTTGCGGCTTTTCAAATGCCATTGTTTTTCCAAACGAATGCACCAATGAGGTCTTGCATGCAAACGATGTTTGGCTTGTCCAAAGTGTATGCAAGTTTCACGGGTTGCAAACTGATGACCCAATTCAACATGTTAGGTATTTCGTGAAGATAGTGGACACCCTCCATACGGATGGGGCCACTAGAAATACACCCCGATTACGGTTCTTTCCTTTTACCCTTCAAGAAAAAGCCAAAGATTGGTACGATAAACTTCCTTCTGAGTCCATTTTTACATGGGGGCAACTAACTCTAAATTTTATGAGAAATTCTTCCCAGCAGCAGGAAAAACCTCAGCATTTAGGGACAGAATCCTCCGTTTCCGTAAAAGAAAAGACGAACCCATCTATAGATCATGGATCAGATTCAAGGATCTAATAAGACAAGTTTCCCATCATGGCATCGAGCTTTGGCTTCTTGTCCAAATCTTCTATGACAACGTCTCCCAAAACGACCAGAACGGAATCAATAATTCGATAAAAGGGAAAATAGCCAATCTAAGCGCCGAGGAAGGGTAGAATAGGATTGAGGAATATGCTCAAGACCAGGACGATACCTGGGATAAACCCGATTTGACTATGAGTATATCCAAAATTGTACAAACACCCTCGCCTGAGAATCGGCTGAGAAAGCTTCATGAGAGGGTATCAAACCTAGCAGGGTCTTGATTTACGATCACTGTGGGGGCCCGCATGAAGTAGAAGAATGCAGTGGGAGAAACCACACCAAACATGCGTACTTGTCAAGCCATGAAATCTTCGATGATCCTTCCCTTTTGACTTTTTACCAAAACGATAATTTTACCCCTTGGGGAAATCTTATAAGAAAAGAGGAGGGAGAGAAAGGTCCTGACTTCAAAATCAAGAGCACTTTTGAGGATGATCTTGGACACTTCACTCATGAAAAAGGCTTACAATTGAAAGGGCTTGACGATCTCATCATTGAACAACAAAAAGACATAGAAAAATGGTTCCTAGAACTTAATGCTACCCTTGATGGCCATAACAAGCCCCACGTGAGCCAAAAAGACCCCCTGCTCGCTATCACTACTCGAGCCAGAACAACAACCAAGGATCCTCGTTATCCGAGCCAACACCCCGTCGCCATTGAGCCGAATGTTACTCAAGGGGAAGAAGGTAATGTGAGCGTTGAGACTCCCGAGCAGCCCCCTCAGATGACCTCTTCTCCACCTGCTCCACCCAACCAACCTGTTAAAGTCCCATTTCCGTCCCGCCTCAAGAATCAAAAGATTGAGAATGATAATAAAAGATTCTTGTCATATTTAAAGGATTCAGTAGTCACCATACCCCTCCTTGATGCATGCTACCATATGCCCAAATATAGCACATACTTCAAGAGATTACTTGCCAACCGAAAAAGACTCGAGGGTCTTGTGACTCTAGGAGAAGAATGTTCGGTGGTAACCCAACG
Organism: Artemisia argyi; assembly: GCA_030686995.1. Lineage (NCBI taxonomy): Eukaryota > Viridiplantae > Streptophyta > Magnoliopsida > Asterales > Asteraceae > Artemisia > Artemisia argyi. The sequence goes on from CM060684.1 coordinate 112,654,156, forward strand.
AGGACTACCAAAAAAGGTAGACGACCCGTGTAGTTTCACCTTGCCCTGTTCCATAGGATCTCTATCGGTAAAGAATGCGCTATCTGATTTAGGGGCAAGCTTCAACCTCATGCCTTATTCCATGTTCCTCAAACTAGGGTATTCCGGATTGAAAACAACCCGTATGAACATCCAACTAGCTGATAGATCAGTCAAATACCCCTTGGGGATATGAGAGAATGTGCTAGTTAAAGTAGGGAAGTTTAAATTTCCGGTTGACTTTGTAATCTTGGAAATGGAGGAGGATGACCTAGTGCCCATCATCTTAGGGAGACCATTTCTTGCCACCGCTCGTGCCATCATTGATGTTCATGACGGTACGTTAACCTTGCGAGTAGGAGCCGACAGCTTAACCTTTGATATTAAGGATACAATGAACCTTTCTCTCGAAGCAGCTAACCGGCTGTATTTCATCGGAGAGGTCGATGAATTAACCGATGTAATTGACAACTGTGTTGATGAACAAATTGAAGAAGGTTGGTTGCGGGATGAGGCATTCCTACCCTTATTTGATAAGGAGAAAACAGAGGGTGTTAGCGCAGTCTCCTTCTATCCCGGACGAAAAGTCACTGAAACACTCGAGCTACGTAAACCCAAAAACAAACTTAAACCCTCCGTCATCGAGCCACCCAAGTTAGAACTCAAGGAACCCCCAAACCATTTAGAATATGCTTGTAACACCCCAACCCGAAAAGGGCTAAAGTGTAACATTATGGGGTCAATCAGAACACAAGTCAAAAAGGGAAAACATTACAAACCTCAAGGATTACAAAGTATATAAATACAAAAGACTATCTCTAAACAATACATCTTCCAATACTAGTATCAAGCTATGAAATAAAGAATCTAAACAACTCTAGTCCATGGGAAGCTATCAATGTAGTCCACTAAGCACTCTTCACCCAAATTCAGCTTCCTCCTAAAACCTGCCGTAGGAAAAGAAATGCGGCTAAGCTTAAAAAGCTCAGTGAACAAATATAACATATGAAAGCTATAATAAAAGAAAGGTGACGAATATGAATACGTCTCAACTCCAATGAATCTGCTGAGATAGAGATTTAAGAATGTGGAATATATGATGTAATGGTAATTACAGGACATGAAACGAAACATATCATGAGCAAATGAAATAGAACGAGCATAAGTTAATCACATGAAGAAGATCATAAGTATCATATCATATATAGGATAATGAATCATAGATTCATTAAGAGTAGCAATGAATAAGCATATCAATGAATAATCAAACAACATATAGCATGGCAATAAATGAAAGCGATGCTAAATAAGGAATACCTAACTAATCATATATAATTGCACATAGAGTAGCTAACTCATATGTACCATGTGTGAAAGGGGTGTATCGCACACACACCAAGCAGTCACTATAACATAACAGAACAAAATACCTAGGATGCATCCATACGCCCCCTAACAAAACAGAGTATAGGCAAAGCCCAAAGGCTAAGTTGGCCTACACAGTAAATAAATATTGGCCAAGTGCTTAAGCATAAATGGGGACGCTGTGGACGAATACCCGCCTGCACAATTAACGTCATTATCACTGGTGCATCAGTGGCATGGCCATGGATTCCCCATGACTGGCTACTTAATCTAACAGAGCATATTATATCGTCATATAATAGCAAATAAACACATAATGAGCATAGAAGCAATGCTAATATAAGAACATAGCATGCAATCGAATACAAATCATAATAGAATCAAATAATTTGAATACGAATCAAGCAATGGGAACATAGCAATGTTTTAGGGAATCCTAATCATGGCAATGAAAAATAAAATGAATACAGAATCTGAAAATGAAGGCCTTATTAAGAAGGCATAATATATGTACCTTAAACCGTCAACGAATCCATAACATAAAGTACGAATAGGAAGTCATTCCTTTTTCGACGGATCTACACGAATTAATTGTCGGCTCATTATTAATAACTCATTTTAAATCCTATTACTCGTTTTAGTCGGCTTTCCATTTTTAGCAACTTTCCAAAAACAGTAATTTCTAGTTTTAGTAGTTTAATCCATATTAAGTAACTTTCTATTTTTAGTAAATTTCCAGAAATAGTAGGTTTCTATAAATAGTAAGTTTCCATAGATAGGATATTTCTATAATTAGATTCTAGGGTTTTAAATGATTATTCAAATAATTTACATAACATAACCAAGTGTTTCATATTTCACAAATATAGTCCTTAAGTTCTCATAATTTCATAAATGTCCTTATAGTTATTTAATTAACAAAATACAAACATAATTAATTAAATAAATACTTTAAGAATATAAATATTACAAATGACACTTTTAGTCCTTTCAAAATAATTACATCAGATCATACATGAGTTTTCAGAATGGCAACTTTAGTCCCTCTAATTAATTTAATACATACGATTTACCAATAATTAAAATTAATACATTTAAATTCTTTCGCTATTAAAAATGCCACTTAGACCCTTATAGATAATTTTTATGCTTTCAAAACAGTATTAATAAGTTTTCAAAATAGGTCCTATATTTCCAGAATTTACCAAAACAGTCCCTCTAATTTATCTTTAAATCGTTAATTTAAAATAATACATAAAACCCTAACTAAAATTATACAATCATTACTAATCATCATCATATCATTATTTAATCATATTTCATGTTTTATAAACCCTAAATCATAAGAACCCTAATTAAATCGATTATAACCATTTTTAGTAATTAAATCAATTAATATCCAATCGGTAATTATCTTTAATTCGAATTTGATCAAAACGAGCCTTCTAAAATTATACCAATAATTTATACATGTCGATTATATGTTAAATGATCTCAGAAAATTATATATAAACCCTAATAAGATTCTATTCGATCGGATTTAATTTTAATTCATTTTTCATATTATAAATTTGTACAGTTAATTCTATTTGCATGAATTCGATTTGAAGGTTTCTAAATATTGAAAATACAAAATATAACATATAGAAATTACCTTAAGATGAATTAAACATGTAGGAGATTAGAAACGAATTTAAACCCTTATTCCTATATATCGATTAACCCTTTAAAATAGCAAACCCGATTACCAAAATTTCTCCAACCTTGCCACAATTTTTGTCCAACCCTTGATGATTTATCACGCCTAAGAAAAATAGTCCTAGCCTCCAGAATCGATTGAAACCTTGTGTGTGATTTATTTTGTTATCAGAATATAAGAAAAAAATAGAGAGGAAAAATACGAGCCGAATTAATTTGTGTGTGTGAATGATTGGGAATTGTTATGCCGTGAATGTAGTATGGAATTAGGAGTGTCCCTCATAAATTTGGTTGTTACATATTGACAGGGATTTAATTTAGGAATTAATATGTATCAATTCATTTTAAATTCTAATTATAAATCTTGCAAATGGATAAAACGTATGGGATTTTTGTGATGGATTGAATTGGGCCAAAATCTTATTCTTCAAATAATTAAGAATGTCCAAATAATTTTTATAAATTATTTTAGTTAAGTTATAAACCTTAATTATATTTATATCATGCTTTAAATTATTTTAAACGTGTGGAAAATATGAAAAGAATTCCATTGGGCTGAAAATTGGGCTTGTAGATTTATAACATATCCAAATATAGTTTTTGAAAATTTTGTGTTGGGTTTTAGGCCCGTTTCGTGATAATTATGGACGATTTTGCATTTTAGTCCTTCTAGTTATAAAAGTTTTCAAATTTTACCCTGAATTAGGTTTTCGGATTTTAGGGTTTTACAATCCTTTCCTCCAGGGAGAAGATCAACTGCCAGTAATCATGAATTTTTCCCTTGAAGATGGACAAAAAGATAAACTCCTAGGAGTTTTAAAAAAATATAAAGGGAGTCATTGCATAGAGTGTAGCCGACATTAAGGGGATCGACTTGACCTTCTGCATGCATAAAATCCTTATGGAAGAGGATTATAAACCAGCCGTGCAACCCCAGAGGCGAGTAAATCCCAACATCAAGGAGGTTTTGAAAAAATAAGTCATCAAACTCTTGGATGCAGGGCTAATCTACCCAATTTCAGATAGTCTGTGGGTTAGTCCTGTACAGGTCGTACCAAAGAAAGGAGGGATGACAGTGGTGAACAATGACAACGGTGAATTGGTGCCCCAAAGGGCAGTCACTGGTTGGCGTGTGTGCATCGATTATAGGAAGCTAAATGATGCCACCCAAAAGGATCACTTTCCTCTCCCATTCGTAGACCAAATGTTGGAAAGATTAGCAGGGCATGAGTACTACCATTTCTTAGATGGGTTCTCAGGGTATTTCCAAATCCCCATCGCCCCTAAGGACCAAGAAAAAACCACGTTTGCCTGCTCATATGGGACATTCACCTATAAGAGAATGCCTTTCGGGTTATGTAACGCTCCCACTACTTTTCAGCGATGTATGACTGCAATCTTTCACGAGTTAATGGAAGACAGCATGGAAGTTTTCATGGATGATTTCTCGGTATTTGGAGACTCTTTCGATCGCTGTCTTGCTAACCTCGAAAAAATGCTCAAACATTGCGAGGAGGCCAACTTGGTTCTAAACTGGGAAGAATGCCATTTTATGGTAAAAGAAGGGATTGTGCTTGGGCACAAAGTCTCAGGAAATGGAATTGAGGTGGACCGAGGAAAAATTGAAGCTATATCTAAGCTATCTTATCCAACTACAGTCAAGGCAATACGTAGCTTCTTGGGTCATGCCGGTTTCTATAGGAGATTCATTAAAGACTTCTCTAAAATAGCTTGGCCAATGACTTAGTTGCTTGTAAAGGATGCCCCTTTAGATTTCTCTCAAGAATGAAAGGATGCGTTCGATCGGTTGAAGCAGGAACTCACGCAAGCCCCGATCATGGTTACACCTAATTGGGAATTGCCCTTCGAAATCATGTGCGACGCCAGCAATTATGCTGTTGGAGCGGTATTAGGCCAAAGACTTAACAAAAACTTCCAGCCAATATACTATGCTAGCAAAACTATGAATCCTGCTCAAAAGAACTACTCCACCACTGAAAAGGAGCTATTTGCCGTAGTATTCGCTTTTGATAAATTTCACCAATATCTTGTCCTTTAAAAAACAGTCGTTTTTACAGATCATTCGGCTCTTCGATACCTTTTTGCTAAGCAGGATGCTAAACTATGACTAATTCGTTGGATCTTATTGTTACAAGAGTTTGATGTTGAAATTCGTGATAAGAAGGGGGCAGAGAATCTAGCAGCTGATCACCTCTCTCGCCTCAAAAATCCCAGCCTTAGCGAATTTGACAAGAGTGAGATTCGGGATTCATTTCTTGAAGAGCAGCTCATGTCAATAACTGATTCTGAGCTATGGTACGCGGATTATGCTAACTATCTGGCAAGCAGAATTATTCCGGAACACATGAACAGACACGAAAGAAAAAGGTTCTTCACCTAATTAAAATACTACTTTTGGGACGAACCTTTCTTGTTCCGAAGATCTCCTGATCAAGTAATCGGGCGCTATGTTTCAGAAAAAGAGGCAATGAAGATCATGAAAGAATGTAATCCATGCGCCTCTGGAGGGCATCATGGAATGAACACTACTGCATGAAAAGTTTTCGATGCAGGATTCTATTGGCCTACAATATTTTGTGATGTGAAAGGAATGATACAAGCATGCAACGCATGTCAACGAGCTGGAAATATCTCAAGGAGGGATGAAGCACCTCAGAATTTTATACAAGTTTGTGAGGTTTTCGACATTTGGGGAATAGATTTTATGGGATCCTTCCCATCTTCAGGGGGAACGAATACATCTTAATGGCCATTGATTATGTTTCAAAATGGGTAGAGGAACAAGCCCTTAGGACCAACAATGCTAGGGTAGTTATCAATTTCTAAAAGAAATTGTTTGCTAGGTTCAGCATTCCTAAAGCTCTCATTAGTGATAGGGGAACCCATTTTTGCAATGCACAAATGGAAAAGGTCATGAAAAGATATGGAGTCTCCCACCGATTCTCCACCGCTTATCATCCTCAAACCAACGGTCAAGTAGAAAACACCAATAGAGCGATTAAGAGAATATTAGAAAAAAAAGGTCAATCAGAATAAAAAGGATTGGTCATTTAAACTCGATGTAGCTTTATGGGCATTCCGAACTGCCTATAAAACACCAATTGGAACGACCCCGTTCCGCCTGGTTTACGGCAAGGCATGTCACCTTCCAATAGAGCAGGAACACAAGGCATATTGGGCACTTAAGGCGTGTAATTTGGATTATACGGTCGTAGGAACAAATAGGTTCTTACAACTCCAGGAGCTTGATGAATTAAGACTGGAAGCATATGAATCCTCCATTACATATAAAGAAAGGGCGAAAAGATGGCATGACCAACGAATTAAGAGACCTAAGGAGTTCTCAGAAGGAGACAAAGTTCTACAATATAACTCTTGTTTAAGGTTGTTTCCTGGGAAACTTAAATCTAGATGGTATGGACCTTTTACCGTGAAAAGCTCCTCTAAAACTAGAGCTGTTGTGTTAATAGACGATGAGAGTAGGGAATTCACCGTGAATATACAACGCATTAAGCATTATCAAGAAAATGGTAATGAAATGATCAATGAGGAGGACATAACCTTTGATGACGAGGTCACGTAATAGCCAGTGACCTTGAGTCTAGCTACAAGACTCGTAAATAAAGAAAAACGCTTCTTGGGAGGCATCCCAAGCTTTATTTGTTTGATTGTTTGTGTGTTTGATTTTATTTGTTTCCATATGTGTGCTTTATTTTTATTGTTTGTGGCTCATGTTTCAAAATAAATTGTGAAAATGCTTTACCTTGTTGTTTATCTTCGTCTTAACTTCATAAAAAGGTATTTCGCAAAAGATAAGTGTAAAGGAAATCTAAATTTGTTTCTAAGAACGGAATTGGACATGGACCACAACGATATTAAATGAACATGCATATTAGTATTTGTTTGAGTCAAATGCTTGTATCGAGTCATAATGATGTTTTGTAGGAATTCCAGGAATTAAGGCATGAGTTTTTTCCAGAAATTTTCTGGAAACTTAACATAAGATTTCTGTCAGAGCACTCGCACTGACGGCGTCAGATGTATAAATCTAAAAAATTTTGCAAGTTTTGATTTTTTACCAGAGTCTTAAAGTTTTTGTTAATTCTTTAGTTTTATAAACTCTAGGAAATCTGCAAACATTCATTCTACAAGCATTATATCTTTATGTATATATATATATATATATATATATATATATATATATATATATATATATATATATATATATATATATATAGATTGCCGCCGATTTTACGCGAGGTTTGCCTTGATTGTTTACTCAGGTTTAACAGGTTATATTGGACAAGAAGACGATTTATATTTCTGGAGGGAAGCTTTCAACGTTCATTTTCTTGGAGGAGGATCTAACCATGTTACCTAATTATCCATAATGAAGGAATCGGGGGAGTATTTGTTTCATTCTTTTACCTTCATTACTTTTACATCCTTTTTATTGAACATTGGGGACAATGTTTAGCCTAAGTGTAAGGGGAGGGTAAATGATGATACCTTAGAGAATACAATTGCACTTGAGTTTGTTTGTTCAATAGTAGGTGTGTAATAAAACTAAGAGAAATACTTGTTTGGGCAATTTTAGCGCCAAATTTAAATTTTTTTACAACATTTAGGAGTGAAGCTTTAGCCTTAATGAGCGTCTCATGGATAGGAGTTGTATGACTAGCACGAAAAACCGTACCACTCAAAATTTTCCACCCCAAATATGTGAGATTTGCCATTAGATCTTTAGGAAAAAGCATTCACTGTTGGTGATTATGAGTGTACCGGTAGTACTTAGATTCTAGAACTTGCGTTAGTGATGCATCCCGAGACCGCTAGTGAGACTACATTCGTGTAGTTAGTATTTACTACATGATAAGAGGCATTAAGGTAACCCTTGTGTTAAACCTGTATTATAATTACTTGACCAATGAAGTCATAATCACTTGACTAGTAAAGTCAGTTAATTTTCCCAAACCTTTGCGAAGTACTCATTTTTGGCACACGATACCCCTAGTACACCCCTCCGAGCCTATCTTTTCGTTTCTAACTTTAAGCATTTTACTTAAAGGAAGAATTTGTTTACAATCCACCCCAAATGTGCACCCAAATCGCCTTAGCCTTCCGTGTATACACTCACCTTTAGTGCATTATTGTTATATGTTTAAACCCTTAGTTAATTGTCTAATTGATTACATGGTTGCTAAGTCGAGTCATATCTTGTACATATTGTTTTGGGACGATTGGGACTCATGAGTAAAGTACTATTGTTATGGAGTAATGGGGAAGAACATCATTTATTACCCACATATGTGCGTTAATCTTAAAAAGTACTCCAAGTGTTTTGATTATCTTGATTCGAGTCATTAGAATAGTTAATTGTAAAGTATGTAAAAGTTCAAGTGTAAGGGGAATGCAAATTCCCTATGATGTATTATTTTGGGATGGTAGGACAAGAGTGAATGAAAAAAAAAATCGAAAAATCAAGAAAAAGAAAAAAAAATAGAAAAAAAAACATACAGACTACCATCCCGTTTCCTTTTATGTTTCTTTTATGTTTTTGTTAGTTTATGATTAGCTTAAGTCGAGTCGAGTCTTGGCTTAGCAACGCCACATTGTACATGTAATTGACCAAGATGATTAACTCGCCACCATGCCTTTATCCAACAAAACCATGTTTATCCCTACACCTCACGTTATAACCCTTTAAAAGACCTCTTTGATAGTTTATCCTAGGTGCTTACGCCAAGTGGTGGAGGTTTGATCATTTCCCAAGCTTATGGTAATCTAGGTGCTATGACAGGTAGTGAGAGATATTTTCCATTTTCATATTGTGATATATACTTTATTACACCCGAGAGATGTGAGTATCTAAACACTATTTGTGAGGTGCTAGTGTATAATTTCCGTGCTTGTTTTGATTGAAGTGGAACGATTATTTGTTGTAATTACTTTTATATTAGTGTTAAATGACCCCTAGCTTGTATTTTGATTAGAATAAAAGCGCATTTGCTGAGGACAAGCATATCTCAAGTGTAAGGGTATTTGATAAGATGAAAAGTGTACCACTTTTAGGGGGTCATTTAAGCCCAAAGTCGAGATTATTTGATCAAATATTGCCCTAAATCGTTCCTTTTGTCATTTTAGGTACTTTTGAGAAGAAATTTGGAAAAGGAAGCATTTTGGACGTTTTTGGAGCGAAAAAGTGAAGAAAACGACAAAGTCTCCAAATCATGCTGAATTTGGTACCTGACGGCATCATGAATTGCATGTGACGCCGTCACTCATGGACAAAGAGGTGGATAAATTAAATACACATGATGTGCCTGAATGTTTTAGAGGATTTAAACGTGACGGCGTCACCAAGGCTGTCACGTACAAAATACAAGAGATGGCCAAGAGATAAGTTACACATGACGGCGTAAGATTTGGATCTAGGCAATATGAGAGTTTTTAAGGCGGCAAGTTGACGGCGTCAGGATACACACGTGACGCTGTCAGACTCAAAAATCTACATATAGTTTTCTAGTTTTCATTTGTTAAGAAGAGGAGAACTTTGGGAGAGTTTTGGAGAAACCCTAGCACGATTTTTACCTGACTTTTAAGGGTTCCAAACCCTTGTTTCATCCATGTTTGATTGAAGATAAGTTTTCCAATAATCATTCAATATGTCTATGTGTTGTTTGATTCTATCTTATGCTTTTCTTTACTTTAACAAGCTAGGCTAGGTTTTCTTTGTGTTTGCTTAGATGTAATGAAACTTAGTTATTGATTATTGGTTGGTATTTGTTTATAATTGTTATGGATGATTGATTTCGATGTTAGGCTTAAGAAAACTGGCAGACTTCCAATTGGTAACATGCTTGAACGTCTTAAGAAACATGATCGGATGTGTACTATGATTAATTGGTTATATTTAATGCATAAGTAACTACTAAGGACGCCATGTTAGGAGCTAGTAGTCGGCTCGACATAGTAAGAGGTAGAAGCTTATAGAGTTAGGGAAGATCGTACATGGCCGTACGAAGGGTATTAAGGAATATAACCCGTCATCCATGCAATTGTAACAAACTAATCAACTAGTAAAAGATAGCTAGGGAGTAGTGAAATCTAAGTAAACACATTTTCTCTTATTATTGTTTTTCCTCCATATTTTCTTTCGTGTCATTTTATTTTATTTGCATTTATAGTTATTTGGGTTAGTTGACTAGCAACTAATTCCGCCCTTTCTTCCAAAACCCGAGATTTTTACTTGCTTTCCATAAAATATAAAAAATACAAAAAGAATCATCTCTCATCTCTAGACCTAGTTTAATTGAGTTTTAACCCTAGCGAACACTATTCTTTGAGTTGAACGATCAATCCCCCGGTACTTGCCACTACACTATTGTTGGGATCAAAGTTTTACTATTTTATCAAGTCTCGGTCATTTGTAATAATAGGTTGCTTAAGTTATTATTTACTTACATTTATGTTATGTTACAAGTTTACTAGACTTAAGTAATTTAGTCCATGGGCTTGAAGCCCACACGAAATTCATGAAAGGAAGGAGAGGGAGTGTTGCCCTAGCTCCTTCCCTATATATAGTAACCTTAGGTCTCATGTAAACTTGGTTGGTTATTTGATATCTTAAGGAAACTCTTGCACTTATGTTTCTCTCATTCATATAATCACCCAAATCCTTATATCTATCTCATTCTTGTTTGTGTGAAATCAATATGGTGACCTAACAAGTGGTATCATTCGCCATATGAAGGTGTAGTTTTGTTGTTTTCATTGAATTCCATCTAAAACTTGTTTTTCAAATCGATTTTAGTTAAAATTTGTGTACTTTCTTGTTTGTTTCTTGGTTTTTAGCACATCTTTGCTTATAAACTTGTTCTATAAATCAAAACAAACAAAAAGTTCCAAACTTTTATCACAAAAATCGACTTAGGGTTTCTTGTAGTTGTTTTCTAAATTTTTTAAAATTTTGAAAAAGTTTATCAAGTTTTCAACTTTCTTTAATATTTCCTCATTTATACCTAAAAGTACAAGAATCTTGAAATAAGAACGAGTTTTTGGTTAGCTTTCTTTGAAAACAAAATTTTGCACTAGTTTCGCAATCATCTCCAAAGACCAAGTTTCACAATCGTGTGTTTGTGCTCCCTTTCGACTTACGGATAGTGAACTCAGTCTTTTCTCTCTTGTATAAGAAAGAAAAGTACTTCGACTTTTGGTTAAATTTCGAAATTGGATAATTTTGAAATTTGGTTTTGTGCCTTTGTGTTTTCGAAAACAGCTAACTTTTCGAAATCACATCTTTTCGAAAACTCTCTTAAGTTTCGAAAACTCACAAACCTTCACTAAGTTTCGCGAATACTTGCAAAAGTTTCGAAATTCACTTATTTCGCAAACCTAAGTTTCGAAATCTACTAAAGTTTCGCAATCACAAGTTGAGAGAAAAGTTTCGCAATCACAAGTTGAGAGCAAACTTTTGCAATCACATACTTGAGCAAAGTTTTCAAGATTTGGCCTATACCTTCTACAAGATCGATCTTTTCACACAAGTGTTTCAATATGTCTCAACCACCGTACTACAACTTTAACCATCCTCAGCAACATCAGAATCAACAGTATCATCAGCAACAGCAACAGTATCAACAATCACCACAATATTATCAACAACCGGTTTACTCACAACACCATATTCTCATGCAACAACATCAGATGGTTCCAATACAACAATCCTATCCCATGTCACCACAACAGAGCCAACTCCCATCAAAACCTACTCACTGGTTTGACAGGATGTGTGAAGTCATTTCAACTCAACAATCCAGACATGAAGCATGATCTATTGACACCCCACCAATGCTAACACCGGGTAATTATGTTCAGTGGGCAAGTCGATTCATAAGGTTTATAGAACTCAAGAAACCCAATGGTAAGTACATGAAACAAGTTATCCTTGAAGGACCATTTCCGTGGCCTGTTAACTACGTTGGCGGTGACCCATCTGCTTATCCCCTAGTAGCTCCAACTGCTGTGCTAGTTCCTGAGTCTTCACTTACTGCTAAACAACACCACCATCGTGAAGCAGATGAGTATGCTATGTCTTACATATTTCAAGGAATACCAAATATCATATTCAGAAGTGTTGATGCTCAGACAACTGCAAAAGCTATGTGGGAACACGTCTATCTACTTATGCAAGGCACACAACTGAACAAGGAAGACATGGAATCTAAACTTTACTTGGAATACACTAATATCATGATCGAACCAGGGGAATCACTTGAATCTTACTTTCATCGTTTCACCAATGTCGTCAACGATTTAGAGAGACATGAAGTACACCTTCCAAGGATCGCTGTCAATACGAAGTTTGTTAGTAGGCTGGGTTCTGAGTGGCAAAAGTATGTGACATTTATGAGACAAGCTAAGAATCTTCATAGAGATCCATATGGTTTGTTGTACGACTATCTCAAGCACTATGAGTCTGAAGTTGAAAAAGATAGAGCCGCACGAGGAGGATATACACCACCACCAACTTCTAATCCCCTAGCACTCGTTGCTCAATCTCATGCTGCACATCCTCTGATGTCTAATCATGCTTATGATCAGGAACATAATTTTCTCAGTTACCAGCAACCTGCTACTTCACACAAAATGGTCCCATATGAATCATCCTCGCAACACGCTTCTCCTCAACCTCCTCCATATGACAACCATGATAGCATGTATTATTCTAATCAGATTGAAGATGATGATGATGTTAGTACGTTGAATCAAGGACTTGCTCTTATTGCTCGTGCTTTTAGCAAATTCTGTAACAAAACCAACAACCGTCTTCGTTCTTCATCAAATACTAGGAATCAAGCTGTCATTAAAGATGGTCGAGTTGAGATTCAGAACTGTAATCCTGGACGTTCAGGCTCAGGAGGGTATACTGGAAATTCTGGGTATGGACAAAGATTCAACAACAATGGGGGATTCAGAAACAATTCAGGTGCTCCTCAGAGAAGTAATGACAATAATAGCAATACAGTATCTGGGAATGCGATATGGTGCTACAACTGCAACGAAAAAGGTCTGTAGGACCGAAAATACTAGATGATTCATGTGGTTCGGGAGGTGTTGGTTGATGATTATAGATGAAATCCATATTTAGTTTTAGAGAGAGAAAGTAGAGAGAGGGTGAAGAAAATGGAAGTTTATTAACAATGAAAGTAAAGATACACAATTTCCCACACCCCTCATGGAGAGTCATGAGGGGTATTTATAGGCTCATCACAACATTACTTTGCCTAGTGTATGATAGTAGTCCCTGCGGGTACTACATGTTACTAATCTAGTCCAATTCACATGTGAGACGTTATCTTTATAAAAAAGCGAGGCTAACAATCTCCCTCCAAGATATCGTCACACGTGAATGGTTACAATGAGACCTATAAATACATTAACAATGTAAAATTACAACAATAGTAAACTATGTTGACGTTGTTGAAGCGCAGAGTCTCTGTAGTTTAGATACTGAGGCAGACTTGAAGTTCTCTCTTCCGACGATCTCGGCGTACTGACTGCAAAGGTCTTTGTAGCTCTTTTGTAGCTCTGAACTTCAACTGTAATGGTCTAGTTAGGTTATTACTCCCTCCTAACTAGTGAGCCTTTATTCTTTTTCCTGCTCCCTCCTGAACCGACAACTCTCTTTTCATCATGCAGCGGATAAAGTAGATTCAAAAGTGTAGGCACATGGTTGTCGTTCAGGGAGCATCATGACAATATAACTCACATAACATTGCACAGAAGGTTGGTAATACGCTCCGATGTACACATCATTAGCACTTCTTCGGTTCCAGTGTAAGCACAATTCCCTCGAACAACCAACGTACCAGAGATGAAACACTACTTCTTTTGGCATGTTCTTCTCCCTCCTGATGGTTGCGATTTGTCGAAATCATCATACTATTTTTTGTACATGCCATAATTACCCGTACTCTACACTTCTGATGCAATATAGATAGACCGTGTAAGCATAATTTGTGAGTATATGTCGCAAAAATATACTCTCAATACTATTCTCTCAAATCGACCTTTAAACGAACCTCCTTGTAATTCACCGGCTACTAGTAATGACCACATATGGAGACTGCCCGATATGACCAGTTTGAAAAAGAAGTAATCATCCAATCTTTTGACTTAATGCTTGTACGATAGATGTGACTTAATACCTATACTGAGCACTACAATGTAACTCCTTTAAGTATGAGGTTGCACGAAATATTCGCCACTTGAACAATCCACTGCTTTGCGTGACACTGAGTACTACAACGTAACTCCTTAAAGTGATAGTTATCCTGTGAGCACTACAACGTAACTCCTTACATCAGTAATAACTAGATTGTCAAGACTGAATTTTTTAATTTGCGCAGACAAGTTATCTTCAAAAATCGTGCATCCAACCACCCCTAGACTTTGAGATAAATAAGTACACATTTTGAAATGTCACTTCAAAATCAAATCGATAATACCGTGCAAAAATATCGTGATCATTTTTCTCAAATCGTAATTCTAGCCGTGAATAATGTATCCCCATGAAATTATGAACCAAAAAACCATTCTTTATACCAACATATTTAAGCTTTTGAATCCAATTTTTGTAATTTGGATCAAAACCAATTTTTGAATAACTCCCTTTGTAAGTTCATGTCAGTATTCGAGCCCACTCATTGATCCAATCCATAAAAGAAATGAAATTTACGGTTCACAAGCCCAAAAGTGACACAAATTATCATTTCACAAGGCCACAAAAGACGATAACTCGATCCAGTGAACACACTAATGAAAGATATAACCTGTGTCTTAACCATAAACACATAACACATTATCCAAACCCTAAACACTGATAACTCCGCCCCCACCTAAACTTTCTCCCAACTCAGATCTATCTCCATCATCAAAATAGAATCTCAGCATCTCACACAACATTTGTCAATCAACAATAACCAAATCTCATAGCACCTTATCACTCTAATTTCCAGCCACACAATCCCATATCATTTCGAATGTCAAGACACAAATTAGTTTGCCTTCTTACAGCTCAAAATGAATTACAAGTACCTTTATTGGTGCTTGAATCATTCACACGATATCCCAATCGAAAAACATGAGTACTAATTTTTCTTGTTCCTGCTTCGAAGAATCCAAGGAATACATACGGCTTCAAGATCTTTTTAT
Organism: Artemisia argyi; assembly: GCA_030686995.1. Taxonomy (NCBI): domain Eukaryota; kingdom Viridiplantae; phylum Streptophyta; class Magnoliopsida; order Asterales; family Asteraceae; genus Artemisia; species Artemisia argyi. The sequence continues at coordinate 112,669,474 of CM060684.1, forward strand.
AAAGATCTCGGGTAGGTATTGATTTGTTGTTTTTGTTTAAGAACCGAATGAAAGAAATGGGTTTAACACCATTGTTATTACTCGTTCTTTCAACTTTCGGATATGAGAAAGGAGCTTGGCTTCACATGTAATAGATCGGTGATGATGAAGGTTCAACAAAAATCTTTGAAAGATTAAAAATTGGACTGGTTCTGAGATCTATATTTATCTTGCTTATGCACGAGTCTAGTTTATGGTACGGAGATGGAGATGAGTTAGGATAGATGGTGGTTTAGGTTATAGTTCGAATCTGTTGAACAGCTTCTTTTTATCATTTTGAGTTTCTTATCTTGGACTTTTGGCATTTGGACTGATGATGTGATTGTAACGGAGGTCAACATGAGTCTGGTATAAAGGTTGTTTGTGGTCATGGTCTTCTGCTCTCCTTCATCTTCTTTCTGTCATGTTTTCGAAACTTTGCAAATTGTGTTTGCGAAACTTTTTACAAAAATTTTGAAACCTGGTAAGTCTTTTTTGCGAAACTTTGTAAACTTTTAATTTCGAAACTTTGCGTTTATCGAGAATACATATTTATCGAGAACAGGGTTTTGGAAAACATGACATTATCGAGAACATACACTTTATCGAGAACATGATTTCGATAACTAAGGTATTGTGTTCTCGAAAACTACTCACGTTCTCGAAAACAGGTACATATCGAGATTTCTTATACAAGAAATTCCGATTAGATTCCGGCGACCCATTTTCCAGTTTCTGATGAAATTTTCCGATGTGTTTCCGACCATTTTGACCACTTTATTTCACGGTACATGATACAAAAAGTCATAAAGATACAACAGTTCACAAAAAGCCTGTTATTTGGACATAAGGACACAAAAAAACAGTAACTTTGTAACTTGTTATAAAAAGTTGAGCTTTTTGACTATTTGGATACAAGAAAGATTGTATGAAACTGCTATATCAATAAAGATACGAATTTTTTTTTCAGATCTTAAAGAATGTATAAAAACAGCTTCAAAACAATATTTGAACCACAAAAATCAACACCGTAGCTCTGATACCAATTGTAGGACCGAAAATACTAGATGATTCATGTGGTTTGGGAGGTCCTGGTTGATGATTATAGATGAAATCCATATTTAGATTTAGAGAGAGAAAGTAGAGAGAGGGTGAAGAAAATGGAAGTTTATTAACAATGAAAGTAAAGATACACAATTTCCTACACTCCTCATGGAGAGTCATGAGGGGTATTTATAGGCTCATCACAACATTACTTTGCCTAGTGTACGATAGTAGTCCCTGCGGGTACTACCTGTTACTAATCTAGTCCAATTCACATGTGAGACGTTATCTTTATAAAAAAGCGAGGCTAACAAGGTCATATTGCAACAGCATGTCCTAAACCGAGAACCTGCGACAGTCAGTTTCACAAGCAGGCATTACTTATGGCTCTCAAAGATAAAAAAGAAGGAACTTTCAATGCTCAAGAGAACAGTTTCTTTGCTAATGTTTACAACGATGATGATATGGAAGATCTTGAAGCCAATGCAGCTGTGATGCTTATGGCCAACATGCAGGAACATCAGTTGAATGATTCAGGCCCAGTGTTCACCACTGATGGTTTCTCTCGGGTAAATGACCTAACCACATGCTCCATAGAATTTAATTCATCACCCTCTGCTTCTGAATCAGATCAGGCGCAAGTTGTTCCATCTGAACCATTTTTATCTTCTCAAGAGGATGAACAATTAGACACAGTTGTTATATTTGATGATGACACTTTCGTTTCATTTGATGATCCTATTGAGCAAGACAAAAATGACTATATTGAACAACATGAACCTTCTTCTGATCCAGATCCTGACTGTACTGTTATGGCCAAACAACTTAAAGAACAACTTCTTTCTACTCATATAATGGACGAGCAAACTAAAGTTTTGAAAGAAACTAATGCCGAGTTGAAAAAGGACATTGAATGTTATAAAATACAACTTTGAAATTTTCAAAATGCAGTTCATCGTGAAAAGTGCTTTGAAAAGTCATTTCAGGAATCATATGTCAAAGAACAAAATCTTCAAAAGCAAATATATGACATAATTGAGTAAAACGGTAAATTGGTTTCCAAACTGGAAAAAGAAAAACATGATCTTCAAAAACAAGTTGTACAACTTCAAAAGGAACTTTCAAAAACACAAACAGAGGTGACAACTTGCAAACAGGAATTTTATGAACATAAAGTGCAAAAACGAGAAAAAGAAAATACTTTAATTGAAGAAAATCTCGCTCTCGAATGTCAAATTAAAGCTTTTCAAAATATCGTTTATAAACATGGAGAATCTGTAACGATAATTCAAAATTTTACTTTAAAACCAAGACAAGATAAAGGTTTTGCCCTCAGCGATTACAGATCCATTTTTCTTCGCACTGCATTCAAAACAATTCCTAAGCTTTACAGTATAGACCAATTGATGGATAATAATGTTGTGTGCATTATTGTACATAATACTGAGGAAGAATACGAACTTGAAGAAAAGAGTCGATAAAAAATGAGTCAAGTTGAATATTGCAAACCATATGATTACTCAAAAACTCCTCACATTTCAAAATCTTTTGTTCTGTCAAGAGAAATACCTGAGAAATCATGGTATGTAACTGAGTCTTATATTTCATCTTCCAATGGAGCTCCTGTCAAACCCATGGCACAAGTAAATGGTCCATTACCATCTTCTGGTACTGTGACACCATTACCTACACGTTGTAAAGTTTTAGACTATTTTCAAACATTCATGAAAGGCATCGATACCTTGGAAACCATAATTGAAAATCATTCGGAAATTAAAATTGCTACTTTTCAATCAGCCTACGAGTGGGAAAAGCGAGACATTTTTCAAAAACAAATTCTGCCTTTAGTTCAAAATTTAAGGTATTGTGCTACTCGTTGGGAACAGCAACTCCAAAAAGAAGTTACAGATATGAAAAGCATTTTTGCTTTAAATGAAAATGCAATTTTGGTTCAACAACGCAAAAACCGATTTTTGAAAACAGATTCTGATAAACTCTTAGAAAAACTCCTCACAGCTGATATTCATACTCTCCTCATGAATTATCTATATTATTCCAGCAATGCTACGATATTTGAAGATTACTGTGCTGATATTGATTTGCTGAAGTCAAAAAATGAAACATTGAAACATAAATATGAAACATTGCGTCAAAACATTGATGATGTGATAAACAAACTTTCAAACGAAATTTGTCAACTCAAACAAAAGCTTGATTGGTGTCAAGCTCAAAGTATTGAAACCGAATTGCAACTACGAAGTAAAAATGCTTTTCTCAAAGACAAACGTCTTCAATATGAAAAAGAAATTGCGGAGTTAAAATTTGAGAACGTCGAATGGCAACAAAACCGCGATGACATTCGTTATTGCAATGGTTTACTTGAGTCTAATATTCAGGATAAAAATCACATCATCATTGATTTGAAAGAGAAAATTAAGCTACTTCAAAAAGGAAAGTTTATTGACACCACCGTGATAGCACCAGGAATGTTTCAAATAGACAGAACAGACAAGGGTAATCATGCTAAGAGTTCTAATGTTAGTTCTTCCACTTCCACAGGACTAGTTTCCCCTAAGAGCGTTAGTAGCCCAAAGCCATAAAGCGTTAAGAAGACTAAAAAGACTAGGCTCTGGCAACGTAGAAGAGGAACACTAGAAGTGCAAGAAGTAGAAGCTCACCTTAGGAACTTGAATGAAACTCATGTTGCATCTGATTTAGATTCTAATCTGGCAAATTGTAATCAAAATCTTAATGTAACGAATGCTGAACCTTCAAATGTTTTGAATATTAATGCATCTTGTGTGTTTTGTCGTCAAAGTGTGTTATCTGGTGATCATACTAAATGTGTAGCTAATAATCTCTTACATCGTAAAAAGAAACGTAAATCAGGCTTTCATTCTAGGCCCACTAATGCCTCTAAGTCTACCTTAGGAAAAACGATAACTACCGTTTCAAATGATGTTGTAGTCAACCCAAGAGTAGAAATCAACAAATCTAGAAACACGGCAAAAGCTAGTGCATTCACTAAAAACAAAGCAAAAACTAGTTGGAACTGGCAACGTTGGTTAAAATACAAACCAAAATTTAAATGGATTCCTAAACTGTTTAATACTTGTGTTTCTAACCAACAGGAACCCACTATTTCTTCGGGTTCCACCCTTACTTCTGTTCCATCTTTGTCATCTATTTGTGATGCAGGTGGTTCAGATCGTTCTCTAGATTGTTGATAGCGGTTGCACCCGACATATGACAGGCAATCTCAAACTGTTAACAAACTTTGTCTCAAAGTTTATTGGAACTGTCAAATTCGGGAATGATCAATATGCTTTAATCATGGGTTACGGAGACTATGTGAATGGGAATATTGAAATTAGCAGAGTATACTATGTTGAAGGCTTGGGTCACAACCTCTTTTCAGTCGGTCAATTTTGTGATGGGGATTTAGAAGTAGCATTTCGAGAGAAAACTTGTTTTGTTCATGATCTACAAGGAAATGATTTGATGTCAGGCAAACGTGGCACTAACCTTTACACAATTTCAATGTCTGACATGATCGCTTCATCTCCTATCTGTCTTCTATCCAAAGCTGAAACGACTAAATCCTGGTTATGGCATGAACGCCTTTCTCATTTGAATTTCAAAACGATGACTGATCTTGCTCGTCACAAATTAGTTGAAGGCTTTCCAAGATTCTGCTATGCCAAAGATCACCTATGTCCAGCCTGTGAACAAGGAAAAAGTACCCGTGCTCATTTTCCCTCAAAACCTGAACACAGTACTAATCATGTTTTACAAATGCTTCATATGGATTTGTGTGGTCCGATGCGTGTTCAAACAATCAACGGTAAACGCTACATTTTAGTAATTGTTGATGATTACTCTCGCTGGACTTGGGTTTATTTTCTTCGAAGTAAAGATCAAGCTCCTCAAATGATCATCACCTTTCTCACCAAAATACAAGTTCAGCTACGCAACACAGTCAGAATTGTAAGAACTGACAATGGCACATAATTTAAGAATCAGACTCTAAGGTCGTATTTTGAGAAAGTGGGAATTGAACATCAAACATCTATACCACGAACACCCGAACAAAATGGAGTAGTCAAAAGACGCAACAGAACGTTAGTAGAAGCTGCTCGAATGATGTTAATCAATGCTCAATTACCAGTTTACTTACGGGCAGAAGTTGTTTCAACCGCTTGCTACACTCAAAACCGTTGTATGATCACAAAACGCCATCACAAAACCCTATATCAGATTGTTCACAAACGGAAACCGAACATCAGTTACTTTCATGTATTTGGAGCTTTATGTTAACCAGTCAATGATCATGATGATCTAGGTAAACTTAAAGCAAAGGCTGACATTGGAATATTTATAGGATACTGTGAAAATTCAAAAGGCTTTCGGATTTGGAATCGTCGTACTCGGGAAATTCAAGAAAGTATTCATGCTAATTTTGATGAACTCACTCAAATGGCTTCTGAGCATAACAGCTTATGTCACAACTCGTAATTTCAGGTCCTTTTTCAAACGTCGCAATTTCATTATTCTTCTCGGAAAGTTACTATTCATCCGTTACTATTCATAATTTACTATTCACCGAACACTATTCATCATTTTACTATTCATCGTTTTTGAGGTTAATTTGAGATTCCGAGAAGCGTTCAAAAATTTCACTATTCATGTGACACTATTCATTTCCGGAAGAAAATCACTATTCACGGTTACTGTTTATCTCATCGTAAACTGAGTTTACGAGTCTTCAAATTCGCGTAACCAATGTGGTTTCCCTGTGAATTCATGCATCATTCATTAATGACACGTCATATAGACTGGAGCAGTCTACATATTATCATCACATTACTTACTACACGGATATGCATTATTTCTATATACGTATGCTTAATTTGTAATTAACGTTACCACTCAGTTTTTACTACTAAAGTATACCCAATACTCCCGACTATGATCCTAACATATTTTCATACTCATTATAATAATATAAAAATTATATTATTAATTTACCCGGTGTTTTGAAATCAATTACTACATTTCACAGTCGGAGCTTATAACTCCGTCGGTTTGCGTTATTTCAACACGATAATTATTTTAACACCCGATTCTCATCAGGAATAATATTTTACAACTTTTACAACTTCGTCATATTTTATTTCATAGCGTCATGATTTATTTTTAGTTAACTCAGTACCCGGTAACACCTAAACTACACAATATCTACCTAAAGAACACCTAAAGTCTTTTATTTACTTACACCATCAACCAAACCCATCACCAACCCTTGCCTAATTTCCCTAAAAAGGGGATCTTGCACCCCTAGAATAATATATATACTCCTTCACCAAAAATTCCTTTCATTTTACACATCAAAACTAGCAATATAAGCTCCAAATTCTCTCTTTCTCTCCTCTCTTCACACATTCGGCCACCATCAAGAACACCAAGAAGAGATCATAAACTTTTCAAGATCCAAGTGTTATTCAAGTCCTAATCATAATCTAGTTGGGGTTTTGTGGTAAAAACTCTAGATTATTAAGTTTTCTTGCTCAAATCACCTCAAATATTCAAGTAAGCTTCAAGACTACTTTTGATCTTTTCATACTTTCATTTACTTTATATTTTTATGTATTTTCAAGATGTGTTGGTAAAACATGCAAATCTACTATGATCCATACCACTTATTATTTATTTTTGTTTATAAACATGGATCTATAATTTTTACTAGTGATCTCATGAGATCCACCAAGATTGGTGATGTTTAGGACCCCATGACACCCTAAGAAGGTGTATGATAGGATTGGGTACTTGTGGAGTTGATTTGAGGTAGTTTGGTTAAGATCTAAACAAGTCTTGAACTAGAAAAATTGATTTTTACAAACTATATAAAGTTTCTGTCCAAAAACGTAAAATCTGGAAATATCAGTGGGTTTTGGGTAACTTTGGACCAAAGATTTAGAAAATACATTCCGAGACGAAACTATGGCCGAAAACGGGGATAAAATCCGAGTTACGACGAAGAAGTTATGATATTTTCAATTTTAACGACGAAAACTATTTTCTGAAAAATACCTTGCTGTCCCACGATTTTAGTGGACTGTTTCGAGGCCTAAAACTTGATCTAGCCATCCCGACGTATCAAAAATATATTAGTATACTTGATTACCTTCGCGGGGATATAAAGAACATAGAAAACGGGCTTATAACGAAAAAGATACAAGTGTTTGAAATCCGACGATACATATACTTTTCCATCAGCTTTTGTATTACCATTTTTGCCGCAAAACTGTCTTTGCGAGACACCACTTTCACGGCTGTTTTTCCTTATGATCGGATTAGTTTGAGTCCGAGCCGTAGTTAAGTAAAATCAAGTACTCCTCGCCTACTTTTCAAATCATTTGGCCGTTCGTTGAATAGACTTATAACGAATAAACTACGACCTCATCTATTTACCCGATAAACTACATATTTTGACAGCTTTTGCTATAATGAAATTTTCTAAGTGTTGAACATTAAACTTTCAAGTAACAACAATAAGAGTCGATTTTCTCATCGATCGAGACCCGTATCGCCAAAAGTTAAATGACACGACTTCTAGATATTGTTACAAGGTTTTCGAAAACGCCGAGTTTCATCACTAACCCTTAACATACAATATTTCGCGACATGTTTTGCGAGGCCATTTTGGGCATATTTTCAAGTAATAAAAAGGTTATTTTTGCGACAAAAACCTTATATTTGCCGATAGATCACCAAACAAGGATTGTGGAGTACCGTTTCAACATATTTACATGAAAAGTGGTTATTAACCTAACGAGACGTCAAAAACGTATTTGTCGACGATAAACGTTATTTTCAAAACTAATGAGTGGTATCGATAACATACGTATTTGCATGTGTAGCATCATTTCGTTTCTTACATTAGACTATCATTCCTATTAGGTTGCGATTAGAGATCGTGCCTCATTTCTGTGTGTTCATTGTTGTCATCGTAGCTATTGCACCAGGTGAGTTCATAACCCCTACTTTTACTTGTTTTACAACTGTTTTGGGGGAAGATACATGCTCCTTACTATTTGAATTCAATGCTCGTTTTACTAAAACGCATTATTCGCTTTACATAGTTGATTACTCAAATATTTTCAGCTTTATCTAAATACTTGTTGATTATCCGAGTACAATATTATTCACTTGCTACCTACTTGCTATTTACTCATGGACATGAGTGCATAAATTTAAACTATTTACTGATTGCCAAATATTGCCTAAGTTAAGGACCGGTAGCTACAATATCCTAGGTATGTTTGATTACCTAGAAGTTCTTGGGTATGTTTGATTACCTACAATATCCTAGGTATGTTTGATTACCTAGAAGTTCTTGGGTATGTTTGATTACCTACAATATCCTAGGTATGTTTGATTACCTAGAAGTTCTTGGGTATGTTTGATTACCTACAATATCCTAGGTATGTTTGATTACCTAGAAGTTCTTGGGGATGTTTGATTTCCTACAATATCCTAGGTATGTTTGATTACCTAGAAGTTCTTGGGGATGTTTGATTTCCTACAATATCCTAGATATGTTTGATTACCTAGAAGTTCTTGGGTATGTTTGATTACCTACAATATCCTAGGTATGTTTGATTACCTAGAAGTTCTTGGGAGCGTAACCTCCTGCATATAGCTAGAAAACCTTTTCGGTGCCTTGAACTTAGTGCAATCAATATTCTTTCCTAAACTGGTGCTCTGAAACTTTGTTTACTTAAACATATTACTTTTGGCAGTGGGTTGTAAACACACAGGTTACAAGTCTCTTATGGCGGGACTTGTAACTGAGTGGATTTACGATGCCTTTGCTGGGAAATACTTGATTTCTGGAAAAGACTTGTTTACCGAAAATACTTGTTTACTGGAAATACTTGATTACGGGAAAAATATTTATTACTAAAATCTATGAACTCACCAACCTCGTGTTGACGTTTTAGCATGTATTTTCAGGTTCTAAGCAATGGCACGCTACTGGAGGTTTTGGCAGGGCATGGCATGGTCATAGAAGACTCTGATATTTTTACGGGGACCGTTTTAAAACCATTTTAAAGGCCTACTTCCGCACTACTTTTAAAAATGTAAATTCCACATTTTTGATTAAGCTATTTTATTCTAAATGAGTCAAGTGAAAACCATTTTTGAACTTGTGTTGTAATACCAATTGAGTTACACCCCAGCTACTTGTATGCTTCCGCTGGACCCGATTCTGGGGGTGTGACAGATTGGTATCAGAGCTTTGGCTATAGCGAACTAAGTGTTTTTAAAACCTAGACTATAGCTACTTTTACGAAAACTTAACCCTATGACCGTCACGTGCCTGCCTGCCAAGATGATGCCTCATTTGTAGTTTGTTGCTGACTTAGGTAATGAGATTTGTGTCTCATTATCTGATATACTATATTCATTTACCATAGTTGATTACTATAACTGTCCTTCATATAAACATGTTCATGTATCATATATTTCACCGCGTTATGTTTTTCCTTGCATAGTTTCATCATTTGACCTCGAGTTTTGGTCACTTACTTTTGTCTTTCAGAACGTCTTGGTATTTGTGAAGGACATAGTCTTAGTATAACTGAGCTGAGTATTTCAAAATTCATGGAACCTCGGTGGAAGATAGACTGGTCATCTATATTCAACCCGGGATAGTGAGATATAGGCTGACCACCTATGTCTGACTTAGAAATGAATGTTGTAACACTGAGAATGGTTATAATAAAATTTTGTCTGGATTGAATCCCCTACTCAATTTCCAAATGTTTCATTCATGTGTGTGTATACTCTCTTTGTTGGAACCTTCATACTTTTCATCACTTCGTAAACCACCAATTTGAAAGCATGTCAGCTAGTCATTTTATCTCATGAACTTTCATATTTATGCACAATACACTCGTATCACAATATTTTCTTTTGTCACAATCTCATGTTGTTGCAGTTGTCACAGTCTCTTCTCTTCTCACCATCACTATCATTTCTTTTCCCCACCCCTATATATATATAAGGAATTAGCTAACACTCTATAGATTCCGATGTCACTCATCCCTCACTACTCCCTATATTGATAAGTGGATATTATCAATGACCTCCCTAGGAAAGACTTTCCATACCTTCTATGAGGATGATCCCTCAGTACCTTAAGATCATTCATAACTCAACAGAAATCTCAGGATATCACAAAACAATTCGAATCACTATCACTGGCCTGACCGCCAAAATTCCACCATCTGGAAAGTATTGGCTTGACTAAATTACAAGATTCATTTCGATACGAGTGCTCACTAAGCAACACCATAGAGATAAATCCAACCTCTTACCCAAGATTATAAATTGAACACTACCTCACCAATAGCCTTTATTCAAACATGTTAGACACCTATGCATTTGTGCATACATACAATACCTGGCTATTTTATCCTCTTAATACTTTCAAATTTAAATGGATGTTTCTCCAAACTACAGATATACAAAACATATATCTTGTAAGAAATACTTTTCTGATGCACTTATTTTGACAAAGCAAATTCCTTTCGGCTAAATCTTTTACAAAACTATTGAATGTTACAAAATTTTAAACATCGATCTTTGGTAAACCATATTATCCACCTTATGTTGAAAATTTTCCTATATTGCATAACTACTAAATTTTGAAACATCAAGAAGGATGTTACCTAAAAAGCCGTTTGCTTAAACTTGTAAATTCATTTATTCGGGAAGGGTTTATGAACAAAACACAATCTCAAAACAAACTTTGAAAATCAGTCACTATATTACCTCACTTATACCTTTAAGAGTTTGTGAGTTGATGACCTATAACTTGGGGAAAATCTTAGTAATGGAGACTAAGCACCGTAGGTGGAGAAAGACTCAATTCCTGACATCCTGTGGAGGATCACAACCTTATCCTAATCTATTATTTTCAACAACACCCTTTTACGGAGTTAACCCTGTAAGTCTTTCAAAACAAGATTCATGATACTCATTTCAATTATTCCTAATAAAGGAATTTGATTCACCTCAACTCCTAGTGATTTCATTAAGATCTCTTTGGAACCACACCACCTATCATCTGTAGACCAATGGTCAGAATTTGAGATTGATTCAAACATAGGGGGATATGCCCAAATCGGGTGTGATTGACACTAGAAATGGTTGGATTAACCATTTACCATAAACCAAATTCAGTTGCAACCATAGTTATCACGCGAGCGTAGAGACTACACCATTTGAAACACTCTATGGTTGTAGTGCCCACATCCATTGACGGATCAAAATTTTGAAAAACCCAACTCACTAGTCCAGTAAGCATTCATGGAATAACCAGGAATTTCCTACAAATCAAGAATCAATTACAAATTCAATAAATTGTAAACCACTAGAATTTCAAGTTCGTGGCGTGATTATGTTGAAAGTTCTGCCTAGGAAAGGCATAATACCATTCAGAAAACTTCATAAAGTTAAACCCGATATACACTGAACCATTTACGATTTCAGACGGAGTATGCCTAGTGGCCGTCAGACTTGAACCTTGTTAGAGCTCAGTAGCTTACGCGATTAAATCATCACCTTTTCACCAATTCAACTTCAGAGACCAACACAAACTGAACTTCGGGACGAAGTTCCTTTTAAGGGGGTGAGACTGTCACAACTCGTAATTTCAGGTCCTTTTTCAAACGTCGCAATTTCATTATTCTTCTCGGAAAGTTACTATTCATCCGTTACTATTCATAATTTACTATTCACCGAACACTATTCATCATTTTACTATTCATCGTTTTTGAGGTTAATTTGAGATTCCGAGAAGCGTTCAAAAATTTCACTATTCATGTGACACTATTCATTTCCGGAAGAAAATCACTATTCACGGTTACTGTTTATCTCATCGTAAACTGAGTTTACGAGTCTTCAAATTCGCGTAACCAATGTGGTTTCCCTGTGAATTCATGCATCATTCATTAATGACACGTCATATAGACTGGAGCAGTCTACATATTATCATCACATTACTTACTACACGGATATGCATTATTTCTATATACGTATGCTTAATTTGTAATTAACGTTACCACTCAGTTTTTACTACTAAAGTATACCCAATACTCCCGACTATGATCCTAACATATTTTCATACTCATTATAATAATATAAAAATTATATTATTAATTTACCCGGTGTTTTGAAATCAATTACTACATTTCACAGTCGGAGCTTATAACTCCGTCGGTTTGCGTTATTTCAACACGATAATTATTTTAACACCCGATTCTCATCAGGAATAATATTTTACAACTTTTACAACTTCGTCATATTTTATTTCATAGCGTCATGATTTATTTTTAGTTAACTCAGTACCCGGTAACACCTAAACTACACAATATCTACCTAAAGAACACCTAAAGTCTTTTATTTACTTACACCATCAACCAAACCCATCACCAACCCTTGCCTAATTTCCCTAAAAAGGGGATCTTGCACCCCTAGAATAATATATATACTCCTTCACCAAAAATTCCTTTCATTTTACACATCAAAACTAGCAATATAAGCTCCAAATTCTCTCTTTCTCTCCTCTCTTCACACATTCGGCCACCATCAAGAACACCAAGAAGAGATCATAAACTTTTCAAGATCCAAGTGTTATTCAAGTCCTAATCATAATCTAGTTGGGGTTTTGTGGTAAAAACTCTAGATTATTAAGTTTTCTTGCTCAAATCACCTCAAATATTCAAGTAAGCTTCAAGACTACTTTTGATCTTTTCATACTTTCATTTACTTTATATTTTTATGTATTTTCAAGATGTGTTGGTAAAACATGCAAATCTACTATGATCCATACCACTTATTATTTATTTTTGTTTATAAACATGGATCTATAATTTTTACTAGTGATCTCATGAGATCCACCAAGATTGGTGATGTTTAGGACCCCATGACACCCTAAGAAGGTGTATGATAGGATTGGGTACTTGTGGAGTTGATTTGAGGTAGTTTGGTTAAGATCTAAACAAGTCTTGAACTAGAAAAATTGATTTTTACAAACTATATAAAGTTTCTGTCCAAAAACGTAAAATCTGGAAATATCAGTGGGTTTTGGGTAACTTTGGACCAAAGATTTAGAAAATACATTCCGAGACGAAACTATGGCCGAAAACGGGGATAAAATCCGAGTTACGACGAAGAAGTTATGATATTTTCAATTTTAACGACGAAAACTATTTTCTGAAAAATACCTTGCTGTCCCACGATTTTAGTGGACTGTTTCGAGGCCTAAAACTTGATCTAGCCATCCCGACGTATCAAAAATATATTAGTATACTTGATTACCTTCGCGGGGATATAAAGAACATAGAAAACGGGCTTATAACGAAAAAGATACAAGTGTTTGAAATCCGACGATACATATACTTTTCCATCAGCTTTTGTATTACCATTTTTGCCGCAAAACTGTCTTTGCGAGACACCACTTTCACGGCTGTTTTTCCTTATGATCGGATTAGTTTGAGTCCGAGCCGTAGTTAAGTAAAATCAAGTACTCCTCGCCTACTTTTCAAATCATTTGGCCGTTCGTTGAATAGACTTATAACGAATAAACTACGACCTCATCTATTTACCCGATAAACTACATATTTTGACAGCTTTTGCTATAATGAAATTTTCTAAGTGTTGAACATTAAACTTTCAAGTAACAACAATAAGAGTCGATTTTCTCATCGATCGAGACCCGTATCGCCAAAAGTTAAATGACACGACTTCTAGATATTGTTACAAGGTTTTCGAAAACGCCGAGTTTCATCACTAACCCTTAACATACAATATTTCGCGACATGTTTTGCGAGGCCATTTTGGGCATATTTTCAAGTAATAAAAAGGTTATTTTTGCGACAAAAACCTTATATTTGCCGATAGATCACCAAACAAGGATTGTGGAGTACCGTTTCAACATATTTACATGAAAAGTGGTTATTAACCTAACGAGACGTCAAAAACGTATTTGTCGACGATAAACGTTATTTTCAAAACTAATGAGTGGTATCGATAACATACGTATTTGCATGTGTAGCATCATTTCGTTTCTTACATTAGACTATCATTCCTATTAGGTTGCGATTAGAGATCGTGCCTCATTTCTGTGTGTTCATTGTTGTCATCGTAGCTATTGCACCAGGTGAGTTCATAACCCCTACTTTTACTTGTTTTACAACTGTTTTGGGGGAAGATACATGCTCCTTACTATTTGAATTCAATGCTCGTTTTACTAAAACGCATTATTCGCTTTACATAGTTGATTACTCAAATATTTTCAGCTTTATCTAAATACTTGTTGATTATCCGAGTACAATATTATTCACTTGCTACCTACTTGCTATTTACTCATGGACATGAGTGCATAAATTTAAACTATTTACTGATTGCCAAATATTGCCTAAGTTAAGGACCGGTAGCTACAATATCCTAGGTATGTTTGATTACCTAGAAGTTCTTGGGTATGTTTGATTACCTACAATATCCTAGGTATGTTTGATTACCTAGAAGTTCTTGGGTATGTTTGATTACCTACAATATCCTAGGTATGTTTGATTACCTAGAAGTTCTTGGGTATGTTTGATTACCTACAATATCCTAGGTATGTTTGATTACCTAGAAGTTCTTGGGGATGTTTGATTTCCTACAATATCCTAGGTATGTTTGATTACCTAGAAGTTCTTGGGGATGTTTGATTTCCTACAATATCCTAGATATGTTTGATTACCTAGAAGTTCTTGGGTATGTTTGATTACCTACAATATCCTAGGTATGTTTGATTACCTAGAAGTTCTTGGGAGCGTAACCTCCTGCATATAGCTAGAAAACCTTTTCGGTGCCTTGAACTTAGTGCAATCAATATTCTTTCCTAAACTGGTGCTCTGAAACTTTGTTTACTTAAACATATTACTTTTGGCAGTGGGTTGTAAACACACAGGTTACAAGTCTCTTATGGCGGGACTTGTAACTGAGTGGATTTACGATGCCTTTGCTGGGAAATACTTGATTTCTGGAAAAGACTTGTTTACCGAAAATACTTGTTTACTGGAAATACTTGATTACGGGAAAAATATTTATTACTAAAATCTATGAACTCACCAACCTCGTGTTGACGTTTTAGCATGTATTTTCAGGTTCTAAGCAATGGCACGCTACTGGAGGTTTTGGCAGGGCATGGCATGGTCATAGAAGACTCTGATATTTTTACGGGGACCGTTTTAAAACCATTTTAAAGGCCTACTTCCGCACTACTTTTAAAAATGTAAATTCCACATTTTTGATTAAGCTATTTTATTCTAAATGAGTCAAGTGAAAACCATTTTTGAACTTGTGTTGTAATACCAATTGAGTTACACCCCAGCTACTTGTATGCTTCCGCTGGACCCGATTCTGGGGGTGTGACAGCTTAGGACCTGCAACCAACCGTTTAAACTTTCTGGTATCTTTGGCTGAACCGTTGTCACTTTCCCGTAAAGAAGTAGAAACCTTGTTTGCTCCATTGTTTGATGATACGCCTGTTAACCGTCCATCTGAGGCCACACCAAATTCCGCTGCACATCTTGATCAACGTCAAGTACCTGATACACCTCAACAAACAACAACTACTGTTGGAAGAGACAGTCCTCCAGTCATATCACCTACAACAACAGAACAAACCGGGTCCAACTCACGACAATCAGCTGGAGATTCCATACCTTTATCAGTTCCACAACCCGCAGAGCATGACCCAGAACCATTCATTAACCCATTTTCAAATGCTCAACCTATCCCTGATATTGCTGAGTCATCTACACGCAATTTGGGTCCTGCTCACTTGCGAGATACTTATCAACTTCATCCCTCGACACACAAATGGACTAGAGATCACCCCTTAGTTCAAATTATTGGCCATCCAGATGCACCAATTATGACAAGACAATGCCTTCACACAGACGGTGAAACTTGCATTTACGCACTCACAGTTTGTGAAACCGTACCTAAAAACGTCAAAGAAGCTATGACTTATGAAAACTGGATTGAGTCTATGCAAGAAGAATTCGAATCCTTTCAAAGATTAGAAGTTTGGGAAATGGTGGAAAAACCAAAAGGAATCATTGTCATTGGATTAAAATGGATCTGGAAAAACAAACTGGATGCAGAAGGCACTGTCATACGCAACAAATCACGCTTGGTAGCAAAAGGATATTCTCAAGAAGAAGGAATCGATTTTGAAGAATCATTTGCTCCAGTAGCTAGACTTGAAGCTGTACAGATATTCTTAGCATTTGCTGCTCATCGGAATATGATTGTTTACCAAATGGACGTGAAAACGGCTTTTCTGAACGGTCAACTCCGAGAAGTGGTTTATGTCAGTCAACCTGAAGGATTCGTTGATCCAGAACGTCCCAATCATGTCTACAAGCTTAAGAAGTCTCTCTACGGTCTCAAGCAAGCCCCCAGGGCGTGGTATGATAAGCTTTCTAAATTCCTGTTGGCTAATGATTTTACTCTATGCTCGGTGGATCCAACATTGTTTACAAAAACATACGGGATGGACTTATTAATCGTTCAAATTTATGTCGATGACATTATTTTTGCTTCAACCAACAAAAATTACTCAATGGATTTTGCAAAATTAATGATAGATAATTCGAAATGTCCATGATGGGTGAACTTACGTTCTTTCTAGGACTACAAGTTCATCAATCACCCCGTGGAATTTTTCTAAATCAGTCCAAATATGCTCTTGAGATTTTAAAGAAACATGGAATGCAAAGCTGTGATACTATGAATACATCGATGGCCAATTCCACAAAACTAGATGCTGATATACATGGGACTCCTGTTGACCCTACCAAATACCGAAGTATTATTGAGTCCCTCATGTACCTCACATCTAGCAGACCTGACATTGTATTTGTTGTCTTTATGTGTTCTCATTATCAGTCTAATCCAACTGAAAAACACCTCAATGAGGCAAAAAGAATCCTTCGATACATAAAGGGAACCATCCACTTGGGGATCTGGTATCCGAAGGATTCTGGTTTTGAACTAATAGCTTTTTCAGACGCTGACCGTGCAGGATGCTTAGACTCGCGGAAAAGTACATCAGGTGGCTTACAGTTTCTTGGAGATAAACTTGTGTCTTGACAATCAAAGAAGCAGGACTGCACTTCACTATCATCTACAGAATCCGAATACGTAGCTATGTCTGCTTGTTGCGCTCAAGTCATTTGGATGAGATCACAACTTAAAGACTGTGGCTACCTATTCAATAAGATTCCGATCTACTGCGATTCCAAAAGTGCCATTGCAATCTCCTGCAACACAGTTCATCACTGCAAATCCAAACACATTGATCTCCGATATCATGTCATCAAGGAGCATGTCGAGAAGGGTACAGTTGAATTGTATTTTGTGGGTACTGAGTACCAATTGGTGGACTTACTTACAAAACCCTTAGCTCCATCAAGGTTTGCAAGTTTAGTTCACCAAATTGGTATGCGATGTTTGACACCAGTGGATCTGGAAAAGTTACTAAAACAAAAGTAAAATGTCAAACATTAAAACTAACACTATCTTTGTAAAATAATTTTTCTATTATTTTTCATTAATCTCAAAAACACAAAAATATTTTTCTTTTGCATAAAAAAAAAAAAAAAAAAAAAAAAAAAAAAACCCGCAAGTATATCACTTTCTTTCAACACCTTGTTATTTTACAAGTGTTGAGGGGGAGACACGCTCACATTTTTCACATATTTTTCAAAAATGAAATACTTGCATATTACCTTTAGATGCGTTGTTTCGGGATTTTATAAGATATTTCATATCACGTTTCCTTTTCTCAAAATGGTGTCGTAAGTTAGTATATCTTTGATATTCAACTTGTATCTAACTTGAGGACTTATGACAATATTAATAGTTAAGGGACTAATAGTGACATGTTTTCAAAAATTCCATAATATTAAACAAAAACAAACACCCCCGTTTTTTCTTAAACCTCACAAAAACACTTTCAAACTTTAAACCCTTTCGAAATCCACGGCTCATATTCAAACAAGAAATCCAAGCTACCAATCTTCAAACCGTAAGTTACTACGTGATCATTAGTAGATTTCTAACAATGGTTTTTGTTTAATTGCAAAACTAACGGCTAGATTTCTTGTAATCGATCTTTGAAAACCTAGGGTTTATGGAATTTCGGAATTGGTCTAAACGAGTTTGGGGGCATGATTTTTGATAGGGGTTTTGTTACATTTCATGTTTCTAACTCACATATATCATTTAATCTTTCTTTCTCTCATGTTTATGCGAAATTCAAAAGTTAGGGTTTAGTTTCGATTTGGGTTTTTGTGATTTTGTTGTTTGTTCTATTGTTTTATTGGTGGGATGTGTTGCCATAAGTGATAGAATCAATGTTGTGCCTATTAATTTGACCCATATCCACATGTGCTTGATTCTCGATAACTAGGGTTTCTCGTTCATTATGGGTATCTCTCGTACTGTGTTTAGATGAGCTGTTAGTTGTGCCTAAATGCTTCATATGCATGTTTGTGATACACTAGAACCTGTTATCTTCAGTGGATTCATGATTTAGAATTTTATCGAAAACGTGTTCTTGTATCATTTCGAAATCATTGAATACGTGTGTATACCATGATTCTAATTGTTGAATATCATCCTTTACAACAGGTTTCATCACTTGGAATTCATATTATCACAAAGAAACATACGTTGGCATAATTTCGATATTCTTGTATAAGAATTTTCGAGAAAACATTATCGCAATCACCAGACATAGTGAAAATTTTCGAAAACACAGTTTTTTTCTAGAAACTTCGAAGTGTTGTATTTTTTTCGAAAATACCCACTTTGTTATCTTTTCGAAAATATTTATATGTTTGCGAAATTTTTTATCTTTGGTCATATTTTCGAGATTACCATTTAAGTCAATACTTTCGCAATCACTCATAATGAGTATTCTCGAAAAGTTCTTCAATTGGCCTGTTCTCGATAAACTTTTATCGAAAACACACTTGGAAACTTTTTCGTAAACACTCATTATGCATGTTTGCGAAAATATTATTTTTTGTCTGATTTTCGAAAATATTGGTAATTGTAACTGTTTTTCGAGAACATGTAATTTACTTATGTGTTTGCGATAAAATTTGGCTTAATGTACTATTTCGAGAACATTGTACCTTGTAATGTTGAAAACATGTATATTGTGATTATGATCTCTAGTTGATGTATAATGTGATGTTATTTGTGCATGTTGGATGATTCTTTGTTCATGTGTGATCATATAAGTGCTTCATAATTCCAAAATTATCTAAGTATACGTTACTTCTCACTATACAATAAATGAACCATCCATGCTTAAATAATTCTAAATGCTTGTCTGTAATCAAACATTGCAACCATGCTAACAAGTAACAAATCTGGATGTTTGGTTTATGATAATGCTTTTCAGATTAACATGGCTGAACACAACGAGAATGTCCCTGAACAAACTCTTCCACTACTCACCATGGATGACATCACTCCCGCTGACTACAACGTTATGATTGGCAACAACAATCCTCGAGTTGACTTCGAAAAATTGAGAATCCCTGAGAACTCATGCAGGATTGTCAAAGATATTCTACTTGCACATCCATGCAAATATCTGCTCAACAGATCTACTTCAGTTCCTGTGTTTTACCTTCATCAGTTCTGGCTTACGGCTAAGGCTAATTTAGATGATGAGTCTTTCACTGTTACGCTGGATCGATAAGTCTACACTGTAGATCACAATGTCCTTCGTACAGTCTTCCTCCTGCCACAACCGGACAATGAATTTGCTCTAATACTGCCTGAACTGGATCTCCTTGATCTGTTCATTGAATTAGGATACGATGTTGATGATGAGTTACCTCTGATTAAACATTCCAGATTCAATGCAAAGAATATATCTCAGCCCTGGAGAACATTCTGTCTGTCAGTTGTAAGATCTATATCAGGAAGAAAAAGTGGTCACGAACATCCCATACTTGAGCATTTATAAGCATTTTGGGGAATGGTGACCATGACACCTATTGACTTTGCAGTTCCAATCATGAAAGATATAGTCTACATCATCCAAACCGGACGTGAAAAGACTATGATCCCGTTTACAAGATTCCCTAATGAGCCTAAGCACCTCTTCAAGGACGACAACCACTTCCTCTACCAAGCAAAAGGGAATTAGGCTTCCCGAATACCTTCTTGATGACAACATCAAGAAAAGTTTGAACTACAAATTCTACGATGATGCTTACAACGGGATACAGGAAGAAGCTACAATACAGACTCGCAGCAAAGGAAGTGTGAAATCTGGGAGTACTACAAGCACCACTGGCTCACCTCAGACTAAGTCAAAGCCTACTCGCAAGACCAAACCATCTGCCAAAACCAAAACTTCCACCAAACCTAAACCTACACCCAAACCTAAGCCTGCAACCAAGCCAAAGAAGAAGGTAACACCAAAGTTCGCTCTTCAAGATGAACCTACACCACCAACCTCTGAAAGCGACTCTGAATTTGACGCTGAATCTGAAGAAGAAGAGGAAGACTTTGAACGAAGAGTAAGAGTACCAGAAGAAGCATTTCCTGCAACGGAGATTGCTATACAACAAAGTCTTGAAACTTTTGAAGCAGAGTCTAGAAAGAGAAAAGGGATCACGATTAACGAACCAAATGATGATGAAGAAGACGAACCAATCGTTGAACAATTGCTCGACAAACGCAAATTGAAAAGTATAATTGTCGACATACGAGCCGAAGAAAAGCAATTTCTCAAAGAACAGAGGGAAGCAGCACTCCTCAGCCGACTTCAGTCTTAACCTTCACCACCACCACCTGTCGATCAATCAGAACATGAAGGAGCTACAAGCAGCCTGGTTCCTCCTATTGTGTCCACAACTTTAGAACCAGCTTCACAACCATGACTGAGACTGCTAATGTAGAAGAGAATGTGGGCGAATAGGAGAACGTTGCTACAGATTTGGAATATGACCAATTCACTACTCCAGAGTTTCATGCACAGGAAGCAGAGGAACGCAGAAGAAAAGAAAATGAAGAAAAGGACGCTTTCGACACCATATATTTCTTCAATCATCTTCGCAATCAAAGCATACTTCTTCAGTGCAACCTCCACCTCCTCAAGACTCTCCACCAAAGGATCCGACTCCTCCAGCTTCTTCAAGTTCTCACAACGAGTCGTCATCTGAATCATCACCTGAGCATTTATCTCCTACACCTTCTGAAACCGCATCAAAGCAACAATCAATCAATGAACCGACTAAACCACTTGATCTTCAGGAGCAAGTCAACACTCTCACAACCATGGTCACCAGTCATGCTAAACAAGTTGAAGACTTTCAGGAGGCAAAGCAGCAGATCGATAAGTTCATGAAAGCTGATTTGTCAAGAATTATCAGGACTTTCACACTAGATTATTGTTAGAAATAGAAGTGACGATCATTTAATAAGTCACTGAGTCTTGTAATAATGTTGTAATAGTCTTGTAGTTTAGATAAGGGTAAACGGGCTTGGTTTAATTTAATATTGTAGAAGGTTATGTCTAGTTCGTTACATAAGCCCAAGCCCGGCCCATCTTCTTATCTCACCTATAAATTCCTCCAAATGCTCTCATTTGGAGGTGTTGCTTCTAGGGCTTCTTCTATGTGTATTTCCTTCTTTCTCTCTCTAATCTAATACATCTTCCTTTCTCACTCTAGAAGTTACCATCTCTATCTCTCTTACTCTACATTTCTCATCTTTAATCTTATACAAACTTGTGTTAGATATTGTTTCCAAGGGTCCTACAATTGGTATCAAGAGCCTAGGGATAATTTTAGGTTGTTTTAGATCATTTTTTGGGTGAAAATCGGATTTTTTAAGTATAAAGTTACTGTTCATCGCGTTTTAATCAAGTTTAGAAAGCTTTATCGAGTTTAAAAATTAATTTTCGAGTTTGAAAAAAAATTTCGAGTTTGGAAAAAATTTCTATCGAGTTTGAAAATTATTTTTCGAGTTTGAAAATTATTTTTCGAGTTTGAAAATTTTTTTCGAGTTTGAATAAAATTTTTGTCGAGTTTAAAAATTTTTTCGAGTTAGAAACTTTTTCCAAGTTAGAAAAATTTCGAGTTAAGAAAAATAGATTTCTACCGAGTTAAGATTTTCACCGAGTTTGGCTGTCTATTTATACCGAGTTAGAAATTTTGGCGAGTTAGCCAATTTTAGCGAGTTTGCTAAATCCCTTATCGTTTATCGAGTAAGGATTTCACTTGGGCTTTCCTAAACGAAACTCTGCCGAAATTTCTTTAGGTTATCGAGTAAGCTTATTCCAAGATCGAAACTTTCAACTTCACCAAAACATCTAATCTTTTTAAACAACCTTTATTATCCTTCAAAGATCCATCCATCTACACAAGTTAAAAAAAAAAAAAAAAAAAAAAAAAAAAAAAGGTGCAATTTTTACGCGAAATTTATTTTTTACAGGAGATTAAACGTTCAATTTTTACGCGAAATTCAAATTTTGATATAACGGTGAAAATTTTGGCCCAAAATTCAAATTTTTAGGCCAAAATTCAAATTTTTTCGGTGAAATTTGGCGTCAAAATTTTTGAAACTCAACTTTTTCTTGGAACCTTAGGATTGCATTTTATAGTGATTTTCAAAATTTTGGATCTGAAAATTTTTCAGATTAAAATTTGGAGGGAAACGTAAATCTCAATCGAAAACGTTCATGGAACCTCTCAAAAAATTCTTTCCATCAATGGACATGGAACCTCTCAATGGAAATTTCATCTTTATGGCAAATCTTCAAGCTACAACATCAAGCAGTGATATTGGCAATAATCACAATGTTAATGCAATGACGACGGTTGAAAAGATCCAGTACTTGATAATGCTTGCCAATAAAGTAGAATTGGGAATACCGTTGACTGCTGAGGAAAATGAGTTTCGAGCTACAACAAGAATTAATGACAATTCAGCATATCTCAATGAAACCTACAACTTTATGGCAAATCAGCAGGCAACTATATCAAGCAGTGATTCTGATCTTCCTCCTACTTATGATTCCGATCCACTCCATGAGGTACCAAATTATGGTAACAATGCTAATCTGTTTGCTCATGAGAAGCCACATTATGTGCCACCTGAACCTAATTACGATACATGTGTGGGGGAGCAAGTTAATACCAGTGTTAACTATGCAACTCCATACATGGATCCTAATGGAGTTCAAGTTACACAAAATGGTGCTAACGATGAGGAAACCCGTGCTTTATTTGAATCATTATTAAATAATTGTGGTATTGAAATCGAGAAAGTGAGAAAGGTCAATCGCGATGTTAAGATTGCGAATGTTAAATTGACCACTGAGCTTGAGAGTTACAAGGAAAACGCTAAAGCTTTTGAGTTTCATAACAAAAGATTGTCTGAATTAGAAACTGGTTATCAAAATTCCGTTTCAAGGGAACAACAATTGCAACTCAAGTTTGATACACTTGATGTTAATTCTTTCAAAAAGATAAAATCTTTAAACGCGGAAATTTCTGATCTACAAAACCAACTTTCTAAACAAAAAACAGCTTATACCAATCTTGAAAAAGAAAGGGATGAGTTGAAAAAGGACTTTGCAAAGAAAGAAGACAAACTTTTGGAAGAAATCGTAGAGTCAGAACACATGATTGCACATCTAGAAGAATTAGTGGTTAAGTCGGGTCAGTCAAGTCAAACAATGAAAATGATTTCAAATCAAACTAATCCGATTTACCATACAAAACAGAAAATAGCTCTAGGTAACAAAACTCCTTGTAATCTTAAGAAAGCTCAGCAGGAACAGAATGTTTTGTATAATGGTAATGTGATTTACACCAAACATGATCCTCCCGTCGTTCGGGATTCTGTGGAAACAATGGAACTGGTCGAAGAGAGCATAATTAAAATGAAACAAAAGGATTTGAAACCCATTTATTACAACAAATTGAACAAACTTTCGGGTATTACTTTTGTTCCACAAACAGAACCAGCTTTGTTTTCCATAAAACGACCGTTCGCGAAATTCTTGTCTAAAAAGAAAGTTGTTTCCAAATCTCTTTCAAAAATGGAACAAATGTCCTCTAACAACACTTTTAATACAAGTGAGGCTAGAGAAATTCTTGATGACGTTAAAAAGAGAATTAAGGAACTTCAAAATATTGTTGAATCTAAAACTACCATCAATATTAACAACTGGCATTCTAGTTTACATATCGAGCAGAAAAAGGTGTTTGAAAATGAAATTACTATCCCATTAAATAACATCAGTGCGCGGGTAATCCATTTTGAACAAGCTTTCTTAAAAGAAACGGCCGACTTCGTCAAGGACCACAAATCGCTGGTAAACGAAGTTAATGATACTCGTGAAAACATAAATGTTTTGGAAAAGTTAAATGATTCTCTCTTCGAAGCTGTTATGACTACCAATATTATGTCCATCATTTTACAAACATATTCTGTTCAAGACGATGAAAGACTGAGAGCTGAGACCTCTGAAATTGTTTCCAAATATGAAAATGCTCTTGTAAAACTTAAAAAAGAAAACATGTCATTTTTCAAACAACTTGATCGAAAATCAGAGGAATGCAAGTATGACAAATTGTCGTATGAGCATGCCTACAAGGACATGAAAGAGCAAAATGATCTTTTGACAGCTCAGCTTGTAAGGATTAAAGGGAAGAGTGTGGAAACTAAGTTTGCAAAACCATCGACTTCGGAGAAACCAAACGTTTCAAACACGGTTCAAAAACCAAAAATATCAATTTCAAGGTTTGCTCCAAAAGTCGATGAGAAAAAGGATTAGTCAAAACCAGTCACTCCACAACCCTTGCCCAAGGAACAGGTACTAGAAAAGATTGTTGTAAAACAAAAATTGTTTGTTGAAAGAAACAAAAATGTGATTTCACCTGGCTCTTCTAGGAATAGTACACCAAATGTGACCACAAAATCTGTAAAGGAATCTGTTGGTTCTAATGACATGGTCCAAAATCACCATCTAGAAGAAGCTAGAAAAAAGGCAGAACGTCGAAAAGATGGAATTTTAGGCTCAAAACCTAGTGTGATGAATTCTACAAGATTCCAAAGCACTGCTAGTAGTAGTAAACCATTACCTAGGAACAATCAACAAAATACTAGGGATTGTCTTGCATCTAAGAGTAGTGGCACAAAAGAGAATGCTAGGAATGTAGAAAGCAACTCAAAGAATTCCAAAGTCTCATCGAACAACAAACAATTTCCAAAAGACTGTAGTGACAAAGTTAAAGTTGCTGTGTTAAACAAGAATGTTGAATTTGTATGTCCTACATGTCAAAAATGTGTTTTTTCAGCTAATCACGATGCATGTGTTGCACTATTTCTCAAGAAAGGAAAATCAAGTGTCAAGGCACAATCCACTAAGACACAAAATAGAAACACACCCGTTGATAACAAGAAAATGGATAAGAAACCTAATAGGTGGATATCTAAAGGATGTAGTTTATCAAAAACTAAGTCTTCCGTTGCATCTGATAAGGAAACTACGTCTAAATCTTACCTTAGGTGGATTCCCACGGGAAAAGTTTTTAATACAGTTAGTCTTAGATGGATTCCCACAGGGAAAATTCTTGATAGTTGCACAAAGACTAATGATAGTGTTCATCATCATGATAAGGAAGTAGAAACCACAACAACCGTTGATAGCAAACAACCTCTATGTGAGAAAACATGTACTTCTAATACTGTTATTTGTGCAAAGTCTTCTTCTGTGGATGCAGGTACTTGTGAAAGTGATGAGAGTTCATACACCCAATGTGGTAAAGACGAACTTTACGCCAACATCGCATGTGGACATCCTTTTCTAATTCCACTCTTAACTCCACTTTTACTTGTTCATGCTTAATTTTTTTCTCTCTTCCATTCTTCTTTGTATATATCTTTTTGAAAAACAAAATACAAAATTTGAAAAACCATCAAAAACAAAATACAAAAATATAAAATTTTTCAAAAATCCAAAAACATTATAAAATCACAAAATCCAAAAATATTCTTCTCACGACATGTCTCTTGTATAATCGATATTCTGTACGTATCTAGAAATGTCATTCAACAATGATACGGACATGTACAGATGCTTGAGCGAGAGTTTTCGAAAATGTTTTCTAAAACATATAGTTTCTCAAAAGTTTCTTTACGATGGCTTGTAAGTACTTCAGCTTACAACCCGTGCTTCAATGTGAAATCTTTTCAAAACTTAAGTCCGGGAACAACTCAAAAAGATTTCAAATAAGGACTTAATCGAATGGCTTCTGGACACATCAGTTCAGGACCCGCGCTTCAAATAAAGGAATGTGCTTAATCATACAAAGATTTCAATTATTTTTTTGAGCACTTATCCTAAAACGAAAATCACACACTTATCTGGCTTGAGTTTTCTTTAGAAAAACATTCAAAATCTTTAAGCTCAAGACCATGATTGTTGATCTAATCATAAATTAGATTTTCAAAATTCTCTTACATTCTAGCACCACCTTTTCAGAATTTTTCAATAAGATTTTCAAAATCTATCAAAATTGGTGCTCATCATCAAAATGACTTGTGTACACCTTACAGTGCACAACTCAAGTTTTCATTGAAAGGAAAGTGTTACGCAAAAATGATTTTCATCAACAAAGTGCACTTATCCTAAAAATGGACACTGTTGTACGCCTCAGTGTGACACTCCTATTCAAACAAAGAGAAGTCTTTGTTTTTCAAAAAACCTTGATGCAAAATTCAACAAATCTGAAACATCTTTCTCTTTCATAATTTTGCTTCAAGACGACTCCTTCCCTCTAAACTTTAAAAAGTTTAACATTTCTCAAAAACATATGCGAGTTTTGAGGGGGAGTATTTCTAAAACAAAAATTGTTCCAAAATCATGCAAAATGAAATATGTCTATCTCTCCAAAAAAGCTTTTTCTTAATCAGTTGATATCAAAAATATCACGATATGCTATTTTTGAGGGGGAGAAGACATGATTAAAATGTGATAAAAAATGTTTAAAGCTTGTGACTGAATCTCAAAAGAGCTAGACTCAGAATGTACCAATGAATTGACGAAGCTTAAAATGTCAGTAATCGAGAAGACTTGCCTTGGACGGGTAATAATTGCAAGCTAGTCTAACTAGTGATGTAAGCGTGTCTCAAATAGGACTTGTCTAAGTAGAATGTACCGTATCGAGAGACTTTCTTTGGACTTGACCAGGACGAGTAATAATTTCAAGCTAGTCTAACTAGTGATGTAAGCGTGTCTCGAATCGGTCATGTTCACTGAAAGTGGATCAATTCAAAAATTGCAAACTCCTCACGCATGTGCAAATTTATTAAAAATCCATGAGCACATGTGAAGGGGGAGTCCTTCAAAAGTTGCAAAACTCTCAAAGTGGTAACAACAATGTGTTTTATTATCATAAACACTTTGAGAGATTTTCAATAAAATGGTTTCATGGCAATTATAGGATAGTCATGGAGTTATAAGGTGACTAAGGTTAGGGAAAACCGTCCTATGATCCGCCAGAGCCGGAGGGATCTACCCAAGGACAATTCCAATAGAGTAGAATTAGAAGTCCTCAGGTATGATTGAAAAAAGGAGAAAATGAGAAAGGAGAAAGAAGGGGTTGAAGAATTAAAAAGAAAAGTTATGAAAAAAGGGTGAAAAGAAATAGCCCTCCATATGTTCAACCTTAGGGCAGACACCAGGTTCAATTCATATGCTACTGGTTGTTACTAAGGTGATACTGGTATTGAAGATAAAGACGTCATGGACCCAGTGACGCACTGCACTAAACCTTCTAGCCACTCAAGTTCTCTTAAAAGAGCTTGTTTCATTCTCACGGGGAACCGGTGTAATCTATCGACCTGTCTCTTAGAGATGGTTGATATTGAAGCAGGAGACCTCTCCCTAATCTCCGCATAGGAAACCAAATGTGCACTTATCGAGTCTAGAGCTCCGAGATTCATCAAAAGATCTCATAGGAACACATGATATTTATACATTGGTTGTTCATCATTAAGGACGCCAGATGTAAACTTAAGAGTTCTTCTCAGATCTTAGCAATCTGCCGAGAGCGTTTATAAGAGAATTACAAATGTATTTCTCAATGATTGAACGGAAATTCCTGCCAGGGTCAACATCTAACAGCCCTGACAGCAGGTCACTTCGGTAATTCTTTATGGGTTACGCTTAGTGTTCACGGTGGTTTCAAACGGTCTACAGTCGTGGAGTGATCCCCAGCGACTCACCCAGTCATTGAGCTACTTAGTAGGTCTCGTAAGCTCTTTCGGGAGTATCTGATATGGGAATGGCCATGGTAAGGGTTAGAAGGAGTCTTCACTCTATGCTGTTGACGATCTCTAATTCCTTATCTGTAAGTACCGGTTGTTTATTGCTAACTATTTTACCTGCAGCTATACATCATCTTCATGGCGAAAGATTCCACATGCTTATACATGCATCACAAAGTCAAAGGAAAGTTCTCACAAAGATCAAAGGATAGCAACAGTCAAAGAAAGATTCTACGCCATAAAGAAGAATCTACAAAGTAAAGTAACAAAGATCAAAATGAAAGAACGGAAACAACAAATGCATGTATCACAAAGACTAAAGACGTATGAGCATGTTGGAATGGCAGACTACTACTAAAGACAAAGAAGTGACGAAAGGCAGATGACTTCACCACAACAACAAAAGTACAAAGAACAATGAAAAGTCAATTATCAAAGATCACAAAGCTTGAAGGAACAAAGACTAAAGACTATACTACAATGACTCAAAGTTCAAGACTACAAGCTTCAAAGTTCAAAGATCAAGATCACAAAGAGAGATCTCAATGATCACCCCTTAGGGGGAGATTGTTAGAAATAGAAGTGTTGATCATCAATGGAATCAAAGAGAGATCTCAATGATCGTCCCTTAGGGGGAGATTGTTAGAAATAGAAGTGACGATCATTTAATAAGTCACTGTGTCTTGTAATAATGTTGTAATAGTCTTGTAGTTTAGATAAGGGTAAACGGGCTTGGTTTAATCTAATATTGTAGAAGGTTATGTCTAGTTCATTACATAAGCCCAAGCCCGGCCCATCTTCTTATCTCACCTATAAATACCTCCAAATGCTCTCATTTGGAGGTGTTGCTTCTAGGGTTTCTTCTATGTGTATTTCCTTCTTTCTCTCTCTAATCTAATACATCTTCCTTTCTCTCTCTAGAAGTTACCATCTCTATCTCTCTCTCTCTACATTTCTCTTCTTTAATCTTATACAAACTTGTGTTAGATATTGTTTCCAAGGGTCCTACAATTATCTTACTGACAATCTGGTTGAAATTTTCACTCCTGAAGTTAGAAACCTCATTGAACCAATCAGGGACAACTTGGATCACAGAATTAGAAGTGTTGTAAAGAAAATGTTATCAACCACACCATTCACGCTTCACACTGCAAAAGCTTCTACTGCAACTCCAACCATTCCTGAACTATCTTTCGATGACCTGCATGCTCAACTCTACGACAAAGTTGCATACAAAACCACACAGACTACTGAAGAAAAAGCACTTGTTGATGCTATTTCTGCCAACTTGTCCAAAGAGTCGTGCAAAGATGCTGCTGAAACCTTGAAGAGGTCAAGGAAAGATGACGACCCGGACCCTAACTCAAAAGGTAAGAAACATAAATCTGGAACCGGTCACTCATCTTCTCAACAACCACAAAAGGATTCTACTCCTCCTGGAAATCAACAACACACCTCAGCTACCGGTCAAGGTCTAACAGAAGAGGAAGAAACTTTAATGCAACCAACTGATGACTACCAAGGTCAACCCGATACCGATTACCATGCCTCCCCTATTCCCGATTCTCAAGCTGGACCATCGTCACCATCAAAGGCTAAAGACAAGGATGCTACATCCAAGTCTAAGAAATCAAAGAAAAGAAGACGTCATTCATGGCTCGACAATGATGACACACCTGAGAATGATTGGTTGACAGAATTGGTCAAAGCTCAACCTCTTCTCGAAGATGAAGAACCTCTTCCAGGTAATACACTACAATTTACTCAGGTTATAATGAAAGATCTTTAGATTGAGACACTCACAAAGGCGGAGCTCAGAAGAATCAATAGGGATGCACAGGAATTCCTAAAGTCCAGATCTGGAAACAAGATGGAATACGAATTTCACATGCAGAATATAGCTAGTGCAATGTCTGGCAAGTTTGACTGGCTAAACCCTGAAGTGAATATCGACATCAGTTCCAAAAACCATGAAAAGCCTTACTTCACCGATTGGACTAAACCATTACCTCTGCAAGGATTTCTGAAAAAACCCAAGTTACCTTACAGCTTCTTCTTCAACAAAGATCTTCGTAACCTCGAACTCACCCAAGAGAAATCTAAGAAGAAATATGCTTCCTTACTTACTATCTCAGTACCAGCCGCAAGATACGAAGTTCCTGCAATTGAAGAATCTACTCCAGTATTCAGCAAATCTATCGTAGCCTATGACAGAGATGCTCTACACGGGATTTAGCACTGGCCAGAACGTCCTCGTCTCGGTTATACTCACAGATTAGAAGAAAAATCATTGGAAAATGTGAAGCATAAATCTAAGATCATTGCTATCTTGGAGATTCAAGAGTCGAAACGGTTTAACTACATGTTCATGAATGAGATTGTAGTTAAAAGACAAGATGAAAAGAAGTACAAATTTTCCGAAGCAGACTTTCCTGACCTTTATCTAAATGACATTGAAGACATGTATCTAGAAAAAGTTCTAGGAAGAATGCGTGGATTCGATAGAGAAATTCAATAAAACTTCATGGCATCTCTACTTCTCTTCATCTGACAATTGATAGTTCAAGAAAGAGTGGAAGATCTTCAACTTGGAGTGGAAAGTTACCAACAGAAGATTAATTTGACAAAGCCACAATTCACATTTGATCAAATCTATCAAACGTCACAGTATACTCTCATCCAAGAACCTTCATTTGGTTTCACCTACATCAACAGCAAAAAGCTACAAAGCTTCATGTGATTCGATGAGATATACAAGTTCTGTGATGTTACGCTAAAAACCGTTCGTGATGGGCTAGTCAAAAGGTTGAATGATGATTGCAGAAAGATAGCAAAAGGTGAAACTCCAAGGTGGAAATCCAGCTCCAGAAGACAAGTTCGTAACTTTGTCCTAAAGATTGAAGAAAGGTTATTTCGACGGGAACAGATCAGACGATTGGAAAGCTATATCAGTGTCAGACCATCATTTCCCATCAGCCTGTTCAAAAGGCCTGAACCAAAGTTCACTGACTTTGATGCTCCACTCACTGATGAAGCTTAAACTGGTACACATGGGTATTCACTTTTCAATATTAATTGTTTCATTTGATTGAATTGTTATCACTATGGCTTGTGCACACATAACAGTGTACAACCCGCATTTGTAATGAAAGGACCCTGAGGTACGCATCAATGCCTCAATCCTTATATAAGGAGCGAAGGCTTCTTACTTTTGAGTAGAATTAATCAAACATTTTCTGATTTTCATAATTTTGCTCAAAAGACAAGTATTTCACCTCAATGAGTATTCACTTGTTGAGTGGGAGCACTTGAAAAAACTCATCGTTTGAAATACAAAAGTTCTTGTTGATATCTCCCCATAAGACTCAAAAAGCATATTTTAATCAAAAGTTTATCAAAAACAACATCTCATATGCTATTTTTGAGGGGGAGAAAAGTGAAAGTGATTAAAATATGAAAGTTAAATGTTGCTTAAAAGTCAAATCTCATGCGAGCTAGACTCAGATTCACCCAAGAATTGACGAAACATAAATGTTATTAATCTCGAAAGGACATATCCTCGACAGGTAATAACATCAAGTTAGTTACTAGAGCTAGTTGTCACCTAAAAGCTGACAATAGAACTCTTTAACTAGCCACGTAAGCGTGTCTCGAAAAGGATTTTTCTTAGTAGAAATGTACCGTTTTGAGAAACTTTCTATAGATTTGACCAGGCCGGGTAATAACTTCAAGCTAGTCTAACTAGTGATGTAAGCGTGTCTCGAATCGGTCAGGTTCACAGAAAGTAGATCAATTCAAAAAGTGCATGCTCCTCCCGCATGTGCAAATTTATTAAACACTTATGAGCACATGTGAAGGGGGAGCCCTTCAAAAGTAAACACAAAACTCTCAAAGTGTTAAACAAAATGTTTGATAATAACAAACACTTTGAGAGATTTTCAATCAAAGGTTTCTTGGCTATTGTCGGATAATCATGGAGTTATAAGGTGATTAAGATAGGAAATACAGTCCTATGATCCGCCAGAGCCGGAGGGTTCTACCCAAGGACATTACCAATAGATAGAATTAGAAGTCCTTAGGTATGATACGATAAAAGGAGAAAAGAATGAAAGGGAAAGAAGGAGTTGAAGAATTTAAAAGAAAAGTAAAGAAAAGGGTGAAAAGAAATAGCCCTCCATGTGTTCAACCTTAGGGCAGACACCGGGTTCAATTCGTATGCTACTGGTTGTTGCTAAGGCGACGCCGGTATTGAAGATAAAGTCGTCATGGACCCAGTGACGCAATGCACTAAAACTTCTAGCCACTCAAGTTCTCTTAAAAGAGCTTGTTTCATTCTCACGGGGAACCGGTGTAATCTATCGACTTATCTCTTAGAGATGGTTGATATTGAATCAGGAGACACCTCCCTAGTCTCCGCATAGGAAACCTAAGTGTGCACTTTTCGAGTTTAGAGCCATGAGATACATCAAAGATCTCTTAGGAACACTTAGTATTTCTGTAACTGGTGTTCTACATCAATGGACACCAGCTGTAAATTATCGAGTCCTTCGCATATCTTAGCAATCTGCCGAGAACGTTTATGAGAGAATTTACATAAGTATTTCTCAATGATTGAACGGAAATCCTGCCAGGGTCAACATCAAACAACCCTGACAGCAGGTCACTTCAGTAACTCCTTGTGAGTTACGCTTAGTGTTTGCAGTGGTTTCTTAGCGGTCTACAGTCGTGGAGTGATCCCCAGTGACTCACCCAGTTATTGAGCTACTTAGTAGGTCTCATAAGCTCCTTCGGGAGTATCTGACATGGGAACGGCCTTGATAAGGATTAGAAGGAGTCTTCACACGATGCTGTTGACGATCTCTAATTCCTTATCTGTAAGTACCGGTTGTTTTATTGCTAACTGTTTACCCGCAGGTACACATCATTTCCATGACGACGGATTCCACATGCTCATACATACATCTTGAAGTCATCAAAAGCTCCCTCAAAGATCAAAGCAACACAAAATTCAAAGAAAGATTCTACACCAAAAAGAAGAATCTACAAAGTATAAAGACTAAAGATCAAAAGTGAAAGAAAGGGACTACGTGCATGTATAAGTCAGAATTCAAAGATGTATGAGCATGTTAGAATGGCGGACTACCACCACAGACGCGGAAGTGACGAAAGGCAGACAACTTCATCACTTGATCACTATCACAACAACAATGAACTTAGCACAAAGAAAGATAAATGATTATTATCTCATGATTTTTTGAAAGACGTCTACAGATATGAAAGTCAAAGATGAAGAAATGACAAAGACGTCAAGCAACCTTGATGACCGACCCTTAAGGGGAGATTGTTGGGATCAAAGTTTTACTATTTTATCAAGTCTCGGTCATTTGTAATAATAGGTTGCTTAAGTTATTATTTACTTACATTTATGTTATGTTACAAGTTTACTAGACTTAAGTAATTTAGTCCATGGGCTTGAAGCCCACACGAAATTCATGAAAGGAAGGAGAGGGAGTGTTGCCCTAGCTCCTTCCCTATATATAGTAACCTTAGGTCTCATGTAAACTTGGTTGGTTATTTGATATCATAAGGAAACTCTTCCACTTATATTTCTCTCATTCATATAATCACCCAAATCCTTATATCTATCTCATTATTGTTTGTATGAAATCAATATGGTGACCTAACAACTATACTACATCAGTCAGGTATACTGCCTGGGGGGGATTGCAAGCTTCTCAAGATCCCTTGAGAGGTAAATCCTTTTTCAAGGTTTCAAAACCACGCATCACTATGACTCTCAATCAACCTTAGTGTTGACCTTTAAGCATGTTATCCTAGGTATATAAGCCCTTTAGGAACCCATGGCACGGAGTGGCACTGGACATGAGGACGTCCAAACTAGTTATCATTCACCTACTAATAACATAAACAAAATGTATATTAGGGACCTCTCATTTTGTAAAAGTATAACTTTTACTGTAAAACACTGATAAAATAAATGAATGATAACTCCTTTTTCAAAAACGTCTCTTTTCGAGTCGTTTTCTATATCATGTCTTTGTTTCCATGAGGTAATACCCCAGATCTATATTCCGCAGTGATCTATTAAAAATGAGGGTGTTACACAACTCACCAACTACAATCTCTATTTCATTAGCCAACTAAAAAGATTACATAAAATTAGAAAAAGAAAGAGACCAGTGGATCATAAAGCCAACAAAAAAGAATACACAAAATTAGGAAAAGAAATAGACCAATGGATCATAAGCCCCGTTCAGTTAGTCCCAATTGACATTTGACAATGTGAATGACTGTGTTTATTCAGCCGAATTTAGCTTGAGAAAATCCAATAGCTCCACACGTGACTCAACTTAGATTTGCTCAGACCTTAACTCCTTTCCAAGTTCGGATCTCTTCGAAAATGACTCGGGAACTTTCCTGAGCCCAAACCCATAAAGTGGATTCATAAGCCCAATCATGTCGTCCATTGGTCTTGATGTTCATCTGATACAAACAGGGTTTATAAAGTTCACGATAGTTTACCATTGTTACGATGTGGGACAATGATTAGAAAATTGAACATTTTTCTTGATGAATTTGGAAGTTGCTATACTTTGAAATTTTAAGAAAAGTTCAGTTAGGAGTTTACTACTCGTCGATGACAGCGTCTCTCAGGTTTATATAGAGCAATGACCAAAACATGTTTTGGATCGTTTAGGTGTTAAGTTTATAACTATTTAGTCAGGGACAGAACTTATAAGGGACTGAGGGGGTTGTGGCCTAACAAAATATTTTGACTCTATCTACATTTTATATGTTTTTATATATGGTTTTAGTCATTTTAATATAGAAATTTTAGCGTAATGTATATCGCCCTCCTAAAATAAATACTTTTCAAGTGGGCCACTCCATTAACATCGTTCAAGTTCCATCCCTAGGTTTAACATATTTCGAATAAGTGTTTTGGTTTTTTACAATCTTTCGTAATAGGAAAAGTTTGTCTTTGTACTCAGAATGCTCATAAAGGATTTGACCTAATTGTTTTAAGATGTTGCAAGCTCAACTTCTCTAGTCACGTCCGAACGTTGGAAGATACAAGTATACTACAATATTTTCTGACTGTTTTGCCATGTGCCAGGCTTTAACACAAGTTAAAGTAGAAACGAAAGATTCACAGTTTACCACATTGTTGAATAGAACTGTGTAAATATATCAAGGAATAAAGAGTTTATAAGATGCCATTCAGGAGAGTTCATAATCTCGTAATAGAACACGTAGAAGTTCAAAGCCAAACCCAAAAGAATAGGGTGGGAGGGAGATAAATGAGCTTCTGCTGTTGTAAAATCTAAGTGTAAACAGAACATATAAATGGTTAGTAAACTGAGAATGTAAAATTAACAACCAAGCTTGTAAAACTGGTTTATGTGGGCTTAATATTCATTTTATGTTATAGGCAAGTAGCCAACAAAAGAAGAGTCTATACAATCATAAACATGATGAACGGCTAAAGTGGATCACCATAAAGCTAGATACACCATAGAATATCAGATATCATTAAGAAAGCCTATTGACGTGGACTATAGATGAATGTGTGCATGATTAATATTAAGATCTGATTACATTGGTAAAATTTGGATTGGATCCAGGAATCTTAAACACGGATAGAACAAACGATTATCATATTACTCCCAAATTACATTAAACTAGTTTAAACACATGTCAAGGTATCACCATCTAACAAGAAATCTTTGGTTTTTCATTTCGTGGGCAAGTCATCATAAGCTATACAGAGCTCTAATGTAAATCCACCCGTGTAAAAAGAGCATACAGTTTACAATTTTTCCGTTATTATATATACATCAAAGATTTTGTGCATACAATGGGTACAACAAAGTACACTACTTATGGCTACTACTTGATAAGCCTTGAGTGATTGGTCAGCAGCCTCTTTCTTATCATTACGAGACTTGAGCTATGCAAGACACCGTTAATAATCTCCTTTCCTACATATAATCAAAATCCACAACAAATCATTAGAACATACGTAGTACTTGTAACAATTCGCATTTTCAGGTTAATTTACTATTCCCGGAAAATTTTACTATTCACTTTTTACTATTCACTTTTCACTATTCATCTCAGAAATTTTTATTTCATATTCTCATATGTTAAACTATTTTAACGATAATCCGAGAGTTTGACGCTCGTCGGATCATTTCTGCAAAAATCACGAAGCCGTGTCCGAGATTTACTTTTAGGTTTAAACGTCATTCTAGCATCCCGATATGTCCATAAAACATTATAAACAATAGAAATATGATTTTCTCTCATTTTAGGACAATTCCAAAAGTTTTAGAATTTTACGTTTTCCAGTTCAGCGTTTTACGCGAATTACGCGTTTTAGACCCGTGTTTCCAGTTTTTAGCAGGGTTTTAGCACCCGATAGAACCTACCACTTATTTTATATTTTATTATGGAGTATATTGATAAGTTCTAGCATATTTATAAGTTTCATATTTTTAGGATACCCGGTTTTACGTTTCGTGACTTAACAACTTACGGTTAGCAATTTACGGAGTCAAAACTAGCTACATACTTAGGATATTATCATCCAAAGACCATGACTACGCATCTAGTCACCCTTATCTTATTGAAACTGACTTAGGGGTGGGGGGAGTCACCATGTGTGGTTAAATCTTGACCATTGATTCTTTAGATCATTACAAGTGTCTTAAACTAACCATGGTTAAATTCTAACCCAATATATGGTTAACTATTTTTCCTACCCTATAAATACCAAGCTAAAACACATAGAAAACTTGCACCACACCTTCTTATAACCTTCAAGTCCTAAAACCTAAGGCACTTTTCTTATATTTTGTGAGAAAGTTAACTAGTTTTTGAAAGAAAACTAGTGTTTGATCTTCAATCTTGGAAATTTTCTAAGAAAAGTTGTTATAACTCTAAAGTCTCCAAAAAGACGTAGTTATAATCTTCAAATAGCTTTGGACTTTCAAGAAGGCGTCGTTATAATCTTCAAATAACCATGGTTTATCATAGATTGCAAAGAGTGAAGCTTAAGTCTATCAAAGTCCGTACCTTATTAGTTACTTACCTTTCTTTTAGAAAGCCTCAAGTTGTAAGCAAACCCTAACATACTTTCTTATCATATTCATGCTATTTATATTTCATTCTTACTATATATTGTCTTGTTATTGTGTTCATGATGTTTAAAAATGGATAAAAACAAGTATTGGTATACATATGTTAACTTATGACAAGTAAACAAGCAAACTAGTGACTTTTATGGAGAACCACGACCAAAATAGTACAACTATGATATTTGACACTTACTTACTGTTAAATAGGACTTAACAAGGAAAACATAGCAATTTGAATCACCCAAAACGAGTACCCGAGTCAAAAGTTATGGCCATAAGAAGTTAGCTACACCAAAACGCCGAAACTGCCTATAACCTACTGTTTTGCATTCTGCCAATTTGAAAGTCACCCTTCTGGTCCGATTCATCAAAAAGTTAAAACACAAAAGTTTTCCGGAACGACGTTTTCGTTCAGGAATAATGAAGCTCGAGCCCTGAAAACGCTTTCTGAGTGATAATTTTCTTCAAATTCTTAACAGCCTATTTTTAGACCAAAGTCACTATATAATAGTTATGATTTACAAAGACCAAGAGGTCTAATGACCTAAAGCCGAGACCACAACCATGGCTAAAGCCAAGGTTAAGTCTCAAGACCATGGTAACAATGACCAAGGTCACGGCAAAGCCACGGCTAAAGACCATATAACTTTTAAAGATCAAAAAGCTTATATATATATATATATATATATATATATATATATATATATATATATATATATATATATATATATATATATATGTATATATATGTTATCAAATACTACAATAGTAGGAAGCCTCATGTGAGGAGTTCATTTAGTAAGCCGTCGAGACGAGTTGTGGATTTACGAATTAAAGTGTCCTGACTCCTCGAACGTTTACTCCATGACTTCTGAATTATGTCGGCCCGAACGGTAGTAAGAGATGTACAAACTATACATGTTTCATAAACGACTTATATTCAAAGACTTACACTATATACTAAGTACTACATCATGAACATTATGCAAGACATATATAGGCAATTCTTCATATTCTTAGACGTTACTCCAAACCTAAGTCGCAACGTTCTATTATAGGCTGCTCTTAGAGACTTTCGCGATTCGACTACCACTATCATTTCTCATTACATAAACTTAAGGTGAGTCATAGCCCCTACTTTTTCATACTTGTTTTAACTCTTTGGGGGGGATACATGCACAACTACTTGCTTACTTGTACAAATACTCAAAACATTTATACTTGATTGTTTTATACTTGATTGTCTTATACTTGATCGCATTATACTTGATGTCATATATACATGATTGCATTATACTTGATTGTGAGACTTCCAGTGGCTCCAGATTAAGTTGCTGGATGACCATTGAGACTTCCGGTGGCTCCAAATTAATTTGTTGGATGACCATTGAGGCTATTGATACATCCTAACATTTGCGAATGTTGGATACATCATAAACGTGAGGTCTTCGGAGATGAAGAGTAGACTCACGACTAATTACTTAATTGTTTTGATGAACTTATACATGTCTTAATCATACTATATTATAGCAGTGGGTTGTGAACACACAGGTTACAAGTCTCTTATGGCGGGACTTATAACTGAGTGGATTCACGATGCCTTTGCTGTGTGAACATTCTTTTAAGGCTTTTCAACTGTTTTAAGACAAACTCTATGAACTCACCAACCATTGTGTTGACACTTTAGCATGTTTATCTCAGGTTAGTAAGGCGATAGCTAGTGCGTGGAACTTAGAGTCAAGCTGCATATTCTGAAGACTTACGCTTTTATCATTTACCATTCAAATCTTTGTATACATTTATGTGTCATACTTTGGAATCTCATGTTTGTAACTTTGAATTCATTAATCAAATGGTAACTTTTCAAAACGTCTCATTTAGAGTTCGTTTTCTATAACTTGTACTTTGTATTATGAAGTAGCACCCTCAGTGACACAGTCTTCCGCTGCGGTATTTTGGGGGTGTTACAGTACTAACTTAAGCTCATATTAGCCATAGCTAATGGCATCTTAGAGCCTAAAATTACAAGTGTGCAGACAAATATATAAATACCTTGCTGGTCACATAAGATAATTCTCTCGCAAGACAACTGACCATCATACATGACGTACTCGGTATATAGTCGTCATCCAACTCCGTTGAATTGTCCTGTCATTTTGTATTAACATATATTAACCTAAATATACGCTTAAAAAAGTGTCATAATACAAAGAATTAAGTGAGCATGAATAACACCTTCAAGATGAGTTCTATTGTAGTAGTTGTTGTAAACAAACACTCCTTTTAACAAAACTAGAAACTAATTCTTCAAAAGCCACCCCATTATTGAGACCAATCTTGTCACCAAAATCTCCATTCCTAATTTTTGACATTTTATAAAGGCGTAAATAATGTTTCATGTCTAAAAAATATGCTTCCATACACATTCTGAACAATGTATTTTTTAATACTAATTTTTTAGCTTTGTTGATAGAAACATGAAAATCTTACTTGTGTGTGGGTGTGTTACTCATGTGCTTAATATTATTCCTGCAAATGTAACAACGCTCAAGACACTCCTCAAATTTTGAGTCATTGGGTGATTCCCCAGCATGCACTAGAGAGTGATTGCCCCCACTAAGGGTAGCAGCCACCACGGAATGCGGACAGGGCGGCAATCTATCACCATGTCACAATAAGAATGTGTCATTATGTAGCATCCGTCTTTGATGGATACAACACAAGTGTACTCCTCCGAGATAGTGATCTCATTTGAGCTAATTGCGAAAATATAGAAGTTACGTGCACTAAAGTCGCGCTTGGCTTGAAAATCTCTAGACTTGGGATGTTTCCACTTCCAAATCTACAACAAGTAAAACTAAAACTGAGACATATAACCACAAGTGATGTAGAGAATAAACGTAAACCAAATATGTTGCATACTTTAGAGGTAAATGGAACCACTCCAATCATTAGTCCCTTTCTAAAAGCCTATAGGATTAATAAGTAAAACAATTATATACCGTACCTAAGTGATTCAATAACTTTTCGCACCTCCTACCCATCACTGATTTAACATTTAATATATACCCCGTATAGTTTTATTTGTATTTTTATAACAGGTTTTATTTTTTTGTTTTTCTTACTTATAAATAATATTGTCAGTATTAGATTAAATTGATTATAATACCCAAAATTCATGTGTGCATAGGATTAATTGTAATAACCAAAATATGAATATGCAAGAGATTACAAATAATATTATCATTATTAAATTATATTTTTTTAAATATACTTTTGTATTTATTTTTTTATTTAGTTAATTAAAATGTAAACAAATATAAAGAAAGGTACGATGTCGTGTTACCTCATCTTCTCGACTGCCCATCCCAACCCTTGAAAGAAGATCAATAGTACCATCACCACTCGTAACTGGATCTTTATTTCCATTACTTCCTCCCTGAAAAATACCAACAGCGTCATTGCCCCTACCAATTAGCATTCGAGCGAGAGTGGAACTACCACTTCCCCTACCACTAACAATTGAAATACTATGAACAATCATATCGATAAAACATGATGTTTCATATGAAATTGATATCTTTTTATCTAAACAAGGATCTAA
Source organism: Artemisia argyi (assembly GCA_030686995.1). Classification (NCBI taxonomy): domain Eukaryota; kingdom Viridiplantae; phylum Streptophyta; class Magnoliopsida; order Asterales; family Asteraceae; genus Artemisia; species Artemisia argyi. The sequence goes on from CM060684.1 coordinate 112,710,739, forward strand.
AAAGGTATGCATCCTTGTCGCCGTTCTTTTCATTTTTATGACTTGTGAAATTGTGTTTACCCTTATCAACCTTTATAGTAAGAAAATATCTCGATTTAAATGATCTGATTGATCCAATAGCCAAAATTGTTAACAATTGCATTTTAGGGTTCATGAAATGTCATCTTAAACTTATCTAAATTGTATGTTCATGGGCCTCGGCCCAAATACTCTATCAACATATGTAACATCCCCTAAATTTTATAATATGTCAATATGGTAAAAAGAGGAGTCGTTAAATTTAAAAGTAGCAACGTTTTACATATCTTATATATTAAATGCATCAATGTATTTAAAAAAATATAAAATGTTATAGATACTAAATTTATACAATAAATTTGTATGCACTTATATTATTGAATGTAGTAAAATCCTTATCAACAAATAGGGGTGGCAAAAAAATCCGTACCCGATGGAGACCTGATCCTCAAACCTGATTTGACTATGGAATCCCCGAGTTGACCAGGGATGGGGATGGGGATCCCATGAAATATTAAACCGGGGATGGGCGGGGACAGGGATAACATAAATCCCCGAACCCGGCCCCGACCCCGACCCCAATCTTTCAGGTGTATAATTATCTAAAAGTTATATGTTTTATCCATAGTTGATTAACTTGTATATGTACATGTAGATATGTTTATGAGTATCGACTTGTATGTTTATATGTATATGTGACATTTATAGGATCAAACACATTTAGATTCAGGAGTATAAGTACCAATTATATATTACTTAACTATTTGTCTGAATACACATTTATGATACATATTATTTTTATACACCCCCCGTCCCAAAATTATTATCCGCGTTCGACTTTTTCAGTCCATCCTTTTCAACTTTGACCTTAAGTATTTTTGTTTATGTTAGCTTATACTTGATGCAAAATATATAAATGGATTATATTTTTATTGGTATAAATTTCTATCAAGTATGATATAATATAAACACAAATATTTATGGTCAAAGTTAGAAAAAAAAAAAAAAAACTTTAATTCAAACATAGACAATAATTTTGGGACTGAGGTAGTATTATATTTGATGTTACAATGTCTACGATGCTTTAAAGTTGAATTGTAATTGTAATTAATATAATTATGTGCCATGTACGTTTGTTGAGGTACTTTACGTGTCAAAATTCTTTATATATTTGACGAGTTGGTGGAATTTTTATGTTATTTCATAAGGGTGGAGAATCCCCGAAACATCACGGGGATCCTCTGTCCCCATTGGTGATGGAGATGGAGATCTAAAGCAATTCCCTGTTGGGGATGTGGACGAGGATGGGGATGGAGTGTGTAAAACAGGGATGGGGATGGGAAGTAAAATCCTAAACATTCGTCGTCCCGTTGCCATCCCTATCAACAAGCTAGAATGTCGGTGAACTAAAAAGTAAGTAGACAAAAATTTACGTTGAAATGTATGGATAAATATAGGGGACTAATATAGCACAAATGTCAAATACGTGAAGAAACAATATTGTCAGGCAAATGCTATAAAAGATAAATATAAATCATATGACTTGTCAAATCATGTGAAATGACAAAGGATAATTAAATAAAAAATTATTCAATATGAATGGATAGATAGAACACATTGTAGCTTCATCACTACACATTCATGTCGAATATCTGAGTATAAATAACGTAGCATTTTTACTAAGAAAGGCACATTATCTCACCACCTCTCACCCTCAATATGAAAAGAACCTTCATTTCTCAAATAAATTATATTTACAGTTAATTTTTAATAAAGGCTAGAGGAAATGATTTTCGGGTCATTGATAACGTCAAATATATGATTTATATATCATTTATCCCACGATTATTCCTCATTTATTATATGTTTATAACTAAATTGATACATAATTGCATGAGTTTATTATTTTAGTTTTTGTGGAGCAATATTGGGAAAAACACGGAAATTGGCATTATTTGGAGTTAAAAGAAAGGAAACAAGCAAACACAATTTCTGGAGTAAGAATACGACGTATGCAATTTTAGGAATACGCCGTACATTATATTTATCTATTTTTAAGATTATTATTCATATGAAGAATACGACGTATCTGACTCTGGAGATACACCGTATAAGAGCCCTAATTTATGAAGACAAAAGACGAGATTAGAAGAATACGGTGTATTTAGGCTACTCAAAAACCTTACTCAATGAATTTGCTCTTACCAGAAAAATCCTTTATAAATATGAGGGACTAATATAGCACAAATGGTAAACAAATGAATGAACAATTTTCTTAGGCAAATGCTATAAAAGATAAATATAAATCACATGACTCGTCAAATCATGTGAAATGACAAATGATAATTAAGTAAGCAATTATTCAATATGAATGGATAGATAGAAAATAGTGAGCTTCATCACTACATATTCATAACAAATATCTGAGTATGAATAATCTAGCATTTTAATTAAGAAACCACATCATCTCACCACCTCTCGCCCCTAATATGAAAAGAACCCTCATTTTTCAAATAAATTATGTTTCCAATTAAGTTTTATAAAAGGCTAGAGGACATAATTTTTGGGTCATTCATTGCTAAAGGAATGATTATTTGTCGAAGAAATCTCACATTAAATATCAAACCAGTTATTCTTCTGGACACTAGTAAGTTGCTATATACTCCACTTTTACACTTAAAATATTTTCGTCATGTTGGATCAATTTCAATATATGTTTTAAAGTTTTATTATCTAATGATAGTTATGATGATCCATAAAGTTTGTTTATCTTGCATGATAATACTTTTTGTGCATTTTTTAAACACTGATATTGTAAAATTATTTTAGCATGTATTAAAATGGTTTTTGCTATACTATTTGCATTGAGTTTTTTTAATTATAATGAACGAAAGGTATCTTTGCGTATGGCCACAAATAGTATGTGATGCTCTTGAGAAAATGATGTATGGAGGGTCACATGCATTCGTTCTTATTAAATTAGCGTGACTTATATTTCCGATGAGTCGTTTAAACACACTCACGTAAGCAATGCAAGTAATGTTTCATTGTATGATTATATAAATTTCTTTGAAAAATAATACGAGGTCTCTTATTTGAAATAAATAAATAATATATGTTATGTCGCTATCTGAAAAATAGAGTTACTCCCTCCGTCCCATATTAACTGTCCACTTTCATAATGTACAAACTTTTAGGAGATTCCACTAACTAAACTCTCCACCAATCAAATATTATTTTTACCCACTAAAGTCTTATTTTATTTGTTGAAAGGTACAAGTGGACACTTAATTTGGGACATCCAAAGATTCCAATATGAAAACTTAATATGGGACAGAGGGAGTATTTTTTAGTTTGCTCTTGTGACTCTCACATTTCGATTATTGCTTTTAATCTTGTTACCCACTTGCATAAATATTCACACTAACGTATATTGCTACTTGTTGGATATTGTTGTTCACTCTTATATTTTCACCCTCTGGTTACGAAGCATGAATAAGTAATAAGAATGAGATGATCGATAAATAGCCCAATAAATAAGTTTTTTGTTCTTCCTCTTTTCTTTTTGTTCGGCCGATCACTCAAAAACCCTAAGGGGTCGACAGGTTTTGGTTTTCCAAAACAAAAACGTTTTTGTGTTTTTTGAACTAGCATTCACATTAATTTGGTATTAGTACGTGTATGCAAAAATGTGGTACAAACACAGTATTGTTTGTATCTTGGTGAATCGAAAAGGGGTAAGGATCAATTAGTTAAACCGTTTATACTTGATCCGTTATTGCTAGCTTGGAATTGCAAGAGGTATGTATACTATTTAAATTCGGTTTGTTAATTATAATTATATGAACCTTACTGATTGTTCCTAAACCGTCAACTTATATTGACCAAGGAATGGTCAACAAAGTCAAATAGCCTAGAGTCAATCTCCGGGTAATATAAGGTATCACCAGGTCGTTAAATCCTGACAAGGTGTGAATTGTGACTGAGCGTGCTTTGTGATCGGGTGATTATTCACAGAAAAGGTTGGTTATGAGAATTATTTGTAAATTATTAACAGAAATAGCTTAGGAAAGCTACGTGATTAATTACTGGAACTTAGATTGAGAAGAGATTACTAGAAACCTAAAAACCTACGTTTGCGGAAAACGCGAACAAATGTACGAGAAATAAAAGTGAGTGAGGCGATCTGAAAAGGCTACTGGTATGAAAATGGTATTTTTACAAACCTAATGATTAAAGAAAATTTTTGGAAATTTAAAATTAATTTTTACACTATTTTTATAATTACTATTAATTAAATACTAATTCCCTAATTACTTTTAATTAACTAAATTAATCTAAATTACAAATAATTATGAAATAAACTTAGAAAAATAAAATTTAAACTTAGAAAAATCTAAAATACTATAAAACCAATTTTAGAAATGAAAATATATTTTTAAGGCTTTTTAATTAATTATTACTAATTATTAATTACTTTTTAATTATTTAAATTATTCTAAATTCTAATTAATTATTAAATTACACTAGAAAATTGAAAATAAATTTTGGAAAAATAAAAAATAACTAAAAACTAATTTTAAAATTTAATTTATATTTTTCTGATTTTCTAATTAATTATTATTAATTATTAACTTTTTAATAGTTACTAAAAACTAATTTAAATTAAGAAAAATACTAAATGATGCAAGAAAAATATGAAAAAATTACAAAAATTATTTTTATATACCAGAAGCCTAGGAAAATTATAAAAATGGGAATTGCTTAATAAGCTAAAGATTAAGCCAATTGGCTTAAATAGAAGCTATGACTTCTATTAAGTTGGGCTTTTTTGGAATTTTCTTTTTCAAACCAGCTTATTAGATGATATTAAGCAACTTTTGTGAAGTGAGTTTGGCTGAGACCAAGTGAATAAGCACTTCAAGTGCTTATTGCCTTGGCAGTTGACTTTCTTTGACTTAGAAGAGAAATAAGCACAAATGGCCTAGTGTGGGGTCCACAATGGTTAAAACTGATGCAACTGAGTTATTTGGACAAGTATAAGCAAGTTTCAATCAATTAAGATAACTGAATAAGCTAAAAATCCATAATAAGCACTTGCTTATATTGGTTCTGAGACAAAAAAATGGGACAACTTTTGAGTGCAATTCCAAGTGGGGTCCACAGGGTCCTAGGTCAAACAAATGGTCAAATCCTGAAGTCTACCAGGAGGGGGGTTGAATGAACCCAAAATGGGTCAATAGGACCCACTGGAGTCGTCACAATGAACCACCAAAGTGATGGTGGTGACTGGGTCTGCTGATGCACAGCACAAGTCCTTGCCCTGCAAGTGACTTTGAGGGGCAATAAGGTCTTTAAGAAAAATTCACAAAAATGCAACAATGGTGGAAATCAATAGTTCTACTGGTAGACAACACCTACAACAAATTTCAAAGCCTAGCATTAAGCACAAAAATCTAGATAAATCATGTCATTTTTGAGATTTCTGAGATGATGCACTTTTGTCTTTTTGGAAAATTTGAGATTATGACTTTTATGAAACTCAAATCACTTTTGTTGCTTGAATCTATTATATTAAGCTATAAGGTGACCAATTTAAGCTAGAACACAAACTTATGAAAAGATTTGATGTGTTTTGAATCAAAATGTCACCACAGTTAACTGTGGTGATGATTTTTCTTGTGATTTTGACTTTGTTGGGTTTTAACAACAAACAACTTGACTCATTTGATGTTCTAAGATCCTGAGTATGGTGTACAAACAATAATTGAGCAATGGGGCTCAATACATCAGTCAATACAAACAATTCCAAACACCCCTTTTAAAACACAACTATGATGAAACTATGTTTAGATGTGATCACAACTATGCCTACTGATTACCACTATGCTAATAAGCTATGATTGAACTAATAAATCACAAATAAGCAATAAAAACACTGATAAACTATAAATAACAAGATTGGTAAGATTTCAACTCACAAAGGCCATCCAAGCTCAGTTTAAGAACCAAGGACCCAAGGAACCAACCTAATGACCTCCCATAAGGTCTCTAACCCACTGCCATCCATGATAAACAGTGCTCCATGCTTTCTTCAAACTTTGATCACCATTTTTTATTTTACTTTGATTTTTCTTATTTTTTTTAGTATTTATTAAAACTGATTCACTGGTTACAATAGAAGCTTGTCAAGCTTCTAAAAGTATTTTATTTGAGCTTATATGAGTTCACAAACAACCAGAGATCACTATGGGAACTTAAACAGATACTTGAGATACTTGAATGAAACTTGAATTTTGAAAATGGGAAATAAACTTAAAATAGAACTTTTTATTACTTGAAAACAGATTACAAAGCTTAAATAAACACTAAAAAGTCTAAATTACAATTCCTACATGCCTTTTAGGCTACATGAGCTTAATACTTATACTACGATTCAAAATAAATCACCATCTCTCCCACATGCGTCCCTGTTGCACTTTTTGACTCCCAATGGGTTCCTTATTGACCAGAGACCAAATCCCATCCATCCAATTATGTTTTGAGCCATCCTAGCCTTTGGATTGAATTTTCCCGCCAAAGAAAACAATGGGCAATTCTGAGTGGGTTAGGTGAGGGGTATTAATTATGGTGGTGGGGGTTGGTTAGGTTGGTGAGATCATTAATTGTGGGGTGATAATGGAGGAGGGGGGAGCATGTGGAGGAGACAACATCTCCTTGGTTTTGCGTTTGCGTGTTGGGGGGAAGAAGACGTTGACCAAGGTCAAACGGTGGGGTGTTATTTTTATTTAAAAAGGGAAAGTGGGATGGGGGTTTTTGGGCTTGGATATTGGATCAGGCTTGGGGTGGTTTTTGGGGTGGATTTGGTTTTGGTTTGTATAATAAAAAAGGGTCCGGTTGGTTAAATGTATCACAAGGACCAATTTTGCAATTTTGCAAAAGTGTGAGGGCTGAAGTTGTATATTTTCCAAATTGCTACCAAGGACCAAAATTGCCAATCTCCAATATCCAAGAACCATTTTTTTGCATTTTTCACTTTTTCAAAATTCTTAGGTACTTATTTTGCCATTTTTGAATTCTCAGGGACCAAACATGTAATTTTGGAATTTTATGACCCAAGTATAATATTTTGTGAAATTTGACTTTCAAAACCTTGGGTTGACTTTTCCTTTCAAAATAAATGCATAGGGACTATTTTTGACAAGTTTTGAAACTTGGGGGACTGAAACTGCCAATATTGCAAACTTTGATCATTTTTCATTTGTTTTTGCTCATTTTGCTTTTAAAACACATAAAAAACAATCCCTGGGATTATTTAAGTATTTTGATAACTTTTTGATTGTTTTTGTATGTTTTGGCAGTTTAAATACGACAAAAATGATGAGTGTTTGAGCACTCATCACTTACGCTACCGCATGTTTTTAGATGTTTTATTGTGTTTATATTTATGTATGACATGTTTTATAAATCCAACACTTCTGAGCCTGAGGCTCAAGATAGGACCGTATATGTGAGCCACCTCTGTGAATCTTTCATGCAATTTGGAGCTGAGAAACGGAAGGTACCCTACAACTGGTAACCCAATAGGGCCTGGTGGCAAGAGAGCTCTTCTCGTTATAGTATCGGCAAACATGTACTTATACCATACAAGGATAATGAGCATTGGAGCAGAAATGGTGAGAATGGTACGAGCAAGCTTGTTGTGTTTGGTTGTCGACTTCCCACAACCATGACCATGAGATGATCATTGTGAGATAATTACAAATGGTATGTAACTTATGAAGTATGGTTGTTTTATAGCTAGGATGGATGACTTTGGACCATATATGGACATAGCGTAAGATATGTCATTTAACATAGTTCAACGTAAATCCAAACTTATTTTGCGGCTACAGCTTATATCTTTTGGTGCACAGAAATGTTTTCTGAACGCTTATTCCTTTGTGTACGCTACCATATTTTTTGTGTATGGGGCCGAAAGAAATGTACACCATTATTTATTCCACTATTTGAAACATTTTAACAATTTTAATAAAGTGAAGCTCTACACTTTTTAAAAGCAAAATAGTTTTATTGTTTAGAATATAATGATTAAAAGTATAAAACCCCAAGAAGTTTATGTATCGATGTAACTGTGTTATGTAAAAAGATACATCGTTACGTATCAGTTGATAGGTGCAATAGTTAAGTTCTATACTTTTGCTCATTTATTTGTTTAAGAAGAAAGCATATATTGCATTTCAATATATGCTTGAAAGACGTGACTGTATTAAAATGTTTTTGAAAAAGGATGTTGTATTTCACTAGGATTTTCAGTAGTTGGATAACACGGATTCAAGGAAAAGAGGATAGGATTAGCTGCGGAAATGTACAAATATTACAAGAATTTAATTTGACCTGTTATTTTGTTATTTCAAAAGCTTATAAAATTTTATCTCATCTCAAACCAACTCACCAACTACAATCTTTATTTCATTAGCCAACTGAAAAATTACACAAAATTAGAAAAAGAAAGAGACCAGTGGATCATAAAGCCAACTGAAAAGAATGCACAAAATTAGGAAAAGAAATAGACCAATGGATAATAAGCCCCATTCAGTTAGTCCCAATTAATATTTGACAATGTGAATGATTGTCATTCAAATTTAGCTTGAGTAAATCAAATACCTCCACACGTGTCTCAACCTAGATTTGCTCAGACCTTAACACGTTTCCAAGCTCGCATCTCTTTGAAAATGGCTTGGGAACTTTCGTGAGCCCAAACCCATAAAGTGGATTCATAAGCCCAATCATGTCATCCATTGGTCTTGATGTTCATCTGAAACAAACAGGCTTTATAAAGTTGTCACACCCCCAATTTACCTGACTTGCAGCGGAATGGAATACCTGGGGGTGTCTGTCATAGCACCACAGTTACAGTTACATTGAACGACCTAAAGTGTCGTTTGGAAAATACTGCATTTGATCATTGAAATAATCCAGAGTTTACAAAATGAGGTCCCCAAAATGTGTTGCATGTTTATGAAAAACAAGTCATACTAGATCAAACGTTTACATAAGTGCATGAAATAATGATGAGACGCGTCGACTCCGCGACTCCATGAAGGTCCAAATGCAAGTCACATGAGCTACCTTAATAACCTGAAATACATTGCTAAAACGTCAACACGAATGTTGGTGAATTCCATAGGTTTGTAAAATGTAATGATGTACGGCCACCACAAGTATAAGTGCAAGATAAAAATCTCATGAAAATTGTACAATAGCCTTAAGCTCATGACACCGAAGCTATGACTGATGAAATTCTATGCCCCTCCCGAATGTTCTGCCGAAACATTCAAATGTAAAAGACATGACATGCATCCGCTTACTGTTGGTATCCACTACCACGGATGGAGGCGTCACCCTCGATAGATCTATCCACTCACTCTCGCTTAGTACTTGAAATTAACGGTTCATGATGTTACAGGGGACTTATCACATGGCAAGGTAACTTAAGCTATGTACATGTTTGAATACTTGGGCTCGTACTAAAATGATTGGTGCAATGTATTTCCCCCGTGGGATTTGAAAACAATCAAAAATGTTGAATTGAAAACGGGGCTATGAAAACTCACCTTAACTGATGAAACTGTGATGAAATGAAATGAACACCAATGAACAATTAGCTGTCGCAACCCAATATGATGGTACCATGAACATGTAATGAGCTGAAAAACAAGGCGCGCACACTAGCCGCAACCTAATGTGAATGATGAACGATCTACTTTAGATCATGAAATGATGTTATGAATGTCCATGCACATGTTTCCTATACCACTCTACTCTTTGAAAAAAAAACACTGGTGTTATCAAAAATATATAATCCAAGAATTTGGAAAAATATTGCTATTAGAAAATATAATAACTAGTTATAATATATATATACTTATATATATATAACGTAAGTTTCCATGTTAGCGTTGAAATACTCGGGTTGTAATCCTTGAAATGATGAAAACATACTCATAATAACTAATACTACGTTAGTTATAAAGCTCGGTACTTGATATTACTTCTAGCTCAAAAATGTACTTCGTAGTTTTTGCGCCAAATTTAATAAAAGCTGTCAATTATAAAATGGTTTTAGCCGATATTCAAACGTGTATATCTTTGTCGTTACTTGTCCGTTTTACTTGTTCTTTATATCCACGGTTACGTCTTAGTATGTAGTAATATATTTTGGAAAGCTCGGCTCCTCCGGGTTACGTCTAAAGTCTCTTTTTGTCCAATGAAAAACGTCCAACAGCAAACATTTTCTGAAAAATACTTTTCGTCTACAATCTTGCAAAAATCATAACTCCTTCGTTATAGACTCTTTTTAATCCGTTCTTTCGCCTACGGATTCGTTTTTGAAAGTATTTTCTAAAAAATTTGCCAAAGTTTCCTTGGTGTTTACTGATTTTCCAGATTTTCACAAAACGAGACAGCATGTCTTAAACATGTTCCAAATCAAGTTTTCAAGGTTTATAACTAATTTCTAACATCACCAAACCTCTTGTAATCACCACATAGCTAATCTAATCCTACCATACACCTTCTTAGGGTGCCATGGACTCCTAACCAAGTTATTAGAGCAAGGGGATTCATAACTAAAAAGTTAGGGTTTGTATGTTTCTTTTTAGCCAAAATAAAGTGTGGTATAGCTACTTGTACATGGTTTTTAGCATGATACTTATGAAATACATGTAAAAATAGGATGATCCATGAAAAAATAAAGATGAAAACTTACTTGATAAAATGAGATGATTATAGGATAATTATGCTTGATGTTCTTGTGTTTTTGTTGCTTGATTCTTGATTAGGCTTGTAAAATGAACAAGTTTAGTGTTTTACTTTATGAAAAATGATCACTTGAGCTAATTATGGTGGTTTGGTCGTGGGTTTGCAAGGGTAGATGGAGAAGATGAGATGAAATTTGTTCTTAGCTAATAAAGTGAATTATGATTTTAGGTTTTTGGTAAATGAAATGATTTAGAGGTTTATTAGTATAAAATGGGCAAGTTAATGCCCAAGGTTAAAAGGGGTGATCATGGTCCGGTTTTTCAAGGGTGAAGGGGGGGGGGGGGGGTTAGGGTACTTGGTATTTAATTAGAAAACCTTGTATGAATTTGCACTAGTTTGTGTTTTTAGTTACGATCGGGTACCGGTTTTATTAGAAATAACGTTCACGAAGTTTACCGGGATGAAATAAAGTCATAATAATGTTAAAAACATATTAAAAATATGTTGGGTACATTTACTGAGTGATCGGGTGATTAATGTTTAGTTTTCACGAAAACCGTCGTTATATTCATACGCGTACGTTATAAATAAAATAAATTTCCAAAATACTGGGTAACTGAATGTTATAACTTTTATGATGTTAAAATGGATATAAAAATATGTCGGGACCATTGTGGGAATATTTAGATATATTCGTTGTGTATAAACCGAGTGTTAACGTTTACTATAATTACTTATACGTAAAAACGTTAAATGTACTGAATATATATAAATTTGAAAATCCTAAGAGTGGTATAACATGTAAATGACCTACTGATGATATGCAGACTATCTCCAGTCCGTATGAAATGTCATTACTGATAATGCATGAATTCGCACCCGAACCAATACGGTTACGCGAATTTGAACACCCGTAAACTAAATTTACGATGAAATGTGTAATGCACGTGAATGATGAAATCTTTTCCCGCAATGAATAGTGTTCCATGAATAGTAAATTTCCCAAAAGTTTCTCAGAATATCAAATTGACCTCGAAAACGATGAATAGTAAAACGATGAATAGTGTTTTGATGAATAGTGTTTGATGAATAGTGTTTTTCCAAAGTTCGGGAAATGACCTGAAATGACCTGAAATGGTGAGTTGTGACAGTCTTCCCCTCTAAAAGGAACTTCGTCCCGAAGTTCAGTTTATGTTGGTCTCTGAAAACATATTGGTGAAAAGGTGATGATATTCGAGAATTCCAGCGAACTCTAACGATAGGAATTCAACTCTGATTCAACTGTTTGACCACACGGTCCATGATTTCTGTTGGTTCTCTTACAAGGTCTGAGATTGTCATTTGGGATGGATCCCTTCCAATGGAATCATGAGTGACTCATCTGTAAGTCATTTCTGGGGATCTGAAAATGTGAAATATGTTCGTGTAATCCTGTTGTTCTCTGGCAATGTTCAAATCTAACGGCCACTAGGCCTACCCTGTCTGAAATATAAATGGTCCAGTGTATATTGGTGTAACTTTCCAAGTTTTCTGAACGATAACATGCCTTTCCTAGGCAGAACTTTCTGCATAACTCTGCAGAACTTGAAGTTTTAATGGTTTATGACTTATTGAACTTGTAACTGATTCTTGACTTGTAGAAAATTTCTGGTTATCTCATGAATGCCTACTGAACTAGTGAGTTGAGCTTTTTCTGAGTTTGGCCCATCAATCGATGGTCTACGCTTCTTAATGTTTTAAATGTGGTACTGGTAATATATACCGCTGAATTATGCCAGAATTCAAGTTTGTATGCTAGTTGGTCGATTCTAAAATGAATCTTAAATAGTCCAATATGCTAAAGGTTCAACCTTTCTTGTTATCCAATTTGTATCATGCCAATCCAAGGCAATGCTTTTAACTTAGTTTGTTCTCCTACCTGAATCTGGATGGTTTGTTGTTCAGGATATCCAATCCAAATGATGTGTGTTATGTACCAATCTAACTTCTGCCAGTTTCCCGTTGTTGGTGTGATAACTATTGTTGTAGATGAATTTGATTTATGTTAAGTGATTAATCCAACCATTTCTAAGGTCAATCACTCATGCTCTGAGCGTACCTTCCTATGTTTAAATTGTTCTCTCGCTTTGACCATCGTTCTGAGGGTGATAGATGATGTTCACAACTAAATGGGTTTCTGAAGGGAATTCTGTAATGATTACCTGAAGTCCACGGTGAATTCGGTTTCCTTAATAGGAATAACTGAAATGGGTACAATAAACCTTTGTGACTAATTCCACAACGTTCGGTCCTCCGAACTTGGCGTTATCTGAAGGAATAGAATATAGGTAACAATTTGATTCCTTGTGTTTTGTTCCAACGGATGATAAGACCTATGTCCTTCTTTGTCTATTGGGTTTGGTCTCCACTACTGAAGTTCGTGATCAATTTGTGATGTTCCTCCTAATTCCTTCATCACATATACCAATATCCTTTACTGTCAAGTCACAAAATCCTAAATGCATAAGCGATGTTGTAGGGAAGTTGGTTCTGGAAATTTGTCTCGCGATTGTGAGTTTTGGTTGAAATCTTTTTCTGAATAAACGAACTTAGAAAAATGGAGCAAATGATTTACTAAGTAATATTTTTCCTGAGGATTCAAAATTTCAGTAGTTATGAAGTATAAAAATGTTTTCAAACATGTTGTGATTAAGACTGCTTACCAAAGTTTGATGTCTATGTATATTTCTCATTGTACAATAGTGTTGCTAAAGATTGACCAAAAAGGATCGCACTTGTTCAAAATAGGAATTTTAGAAATCATTTTTCCACAAGGTATGTGATTTATGTAAACGCATCAACTTTATTTAAAAGTGAAAACACTGAAAAGGATAAAATGGTAGAAAAGGAAATGTTCGCTTAAATGCATAGATGTCTAACACTTAGTTCCTGAGGTTGGATAATGTCTATTGGTGGTTATCTGGCATAACTACAAACATAGGTATTTAGACTAACTTAAGTCCTGAAATTGTTTATCGTTGTAATAGACAAGACTAAGGTATCATTTGATGTTGTGTCGATGAATGTCTATTCTGTTTTCCCATGTAGATGAGAGGATATGTTCTGGTTTGATCCCTTGCTTGGTATGAAGGTGAGGTTATCTGAAATTTCTAGACATAATGCCTTAGAGGAATCTACATTGATATTCTTGTTTCAAACAATTGTACTTTGTGAAAACTTACTGCAGGAAAGTTCATGTATGGATGAGGCCATGTTTAAATAAAATGCTCTATAGTCTCAATTAGAAGCTTGGTTTATTTCTATTGTGTTGTCCTGCGGACATCTATATTGAGTTCAATCCTGTAGCTCAGTCTAGCTAGTACCCTTAAACGATAGAATTTGACAACTAAGTCAGAGATGGTGATTCGGATAGTCTCGCAGTATCTTAGGATTGTTGTTGAGTTATGAATTCTCTCTCTATATACTTCTAGTTCTGGTTAGTAGTTCTGTAATCCTTTCATTGCTTTTATTGTATAAAGGAATCCTGCATGTAATTGATATGGAAAGTCTCTTCTAGGGAAGTCAATGGGAAAATTTAACTTAATGGCTAAGTGAGTGACAGGTAGGGTAAGTATCCAGGGATAGTTCGGCAAAATGGATGTTTATGAATGAGTTCCTTTGTTTACAAAACTTTTGGATGAAGATTGTTATTAACAATCCTTTGAAAAGGTAATTATTTCCTTCATGGCATAATCCTTCCTGAATTTTACGTAGGTGATCAGGCTATGTATAATTGAGGACTAATGATGCGATGTTGGATTTTGTCAAAATATCATAACTTTCCTCAAAAGTTTTAGATGGTGTTCAACGCATTGTTATAAAAATGGTGTCCTGATGTTTTGTTTCAAGTAACATGAAAATTGCTTCGCGTAACAATAGTAAATACTTGGTGTAATGACAGAAAAATCAATTTATAGGATGGAATTAAAATAGCTTACTTCAGAAATTTTTCTGTAAAACAATTTCCCCATATGATAGTAAAATAGCTTGAATGGTGTATTGGATACGTGAGTGAATCTTGTCGAATGGTAATAGTCTACTAATTCGTCAAAAACGAAATCAACCTAATTCCTGATGAGACAATGCTAAAATGTTGCGAAACAATTGAAGTCTGAGCAATTGGGATAGAAAATGGAGTAAACGAAGGTTATGATTATCACCTAGGTAACAAAGGATAAATACTACATTGGATAGGAAAGTGCTTAATACCACTAGGTCATGTCATCTAGTTCATGGCAAGTGGGAATGGAAAAGGAAATGACAATGATGGTACTAGTGAATGAAATACTAACCTCTTTCGCGCTACCTCGCGACATCCAAAAGGTAAAACTAAAGTACACACTGTGGGAAGGCCAATAGTGTAATAAGTAACTGATGGTGGTGATAGTACCTGAGTAGTAAGTGCCCTACTAGTGATGGAAAGAAAACACACTATCTTTCTTGCAATAAGCATCCTAATAAGTCCATTAAGATAAATTCTGAATACACTACCAAAAGGCATTCTATGTACGGGCTGAATGATAGGAAGACTCTGTTCCTATGGCAAATCAATAGTACTAATGGTGGTGTAAGTGCAACTGATGGTATAATGGTAGTGGAAGATGACAAGGCATCTTCAATGTCGGAATCCGATAAAAGGATGTTAGGGTGAGTATCTGAAGACATGTCACTTGTGAACCAGGTCAATAAAATGATATACATATACGGATATGAGTATAAATAACTCGCACAGGGGATGTATAAAACAACATGTATCATGATTATGCACTTATGATGAAATGATGAGATGCTATGATGATGTGGTTATAGTCTAGGGTCCAAGATACATCCTAGTTCGCTATAACCTTAGCTCTGATGCCAATCTGTCACACCCCCAATTTACCTGACTTGCAGCGGAATGGAATACCTGGGGGTGTCTGTCATAGCACCACAGTTACAGTTACATTGAACGACCTAAAGTGTCGTTTGGAAAATACTGCATTTGATCATTGAAATAATCCAGAGTTCACAAAATGAGGTCCCCAAAATGTGTTGCATGTTTATGAAAAACAAGTCATACTAGATCAAACGTTTACATAAGTGCATGAAATAATGATGAGACGCGTCGACTCCGCGACTCCATGAAGGTCCAAATGCAAGTCACATGAGCTACCTTAATAACCTGAAATACATTGCTAAAACGTCAACACGAATGTTGGTGAATTCCATAGGTTTGTAAAATGTAATGATGTACGGCCACCACAAGTATAAGTGCAAGATAAAAATCTCATGAAAATTGTACAATAGCCTTAAGCTCATGACACCGAAGCTATGACTGATGAGATTCTATGCCCCTCCCGAATGTTCTGCCGAAACATTCAAATGTAAAAGACATGACATGCATCCGCTTACTGTTGGTATCCACTACCACGGATGGAGGCGTCACCCTCGATAGATCTATCCACTCACTCTCGCTTAGTACTTGAAATTAACGGTTCATGATGTTACAGGGGACTTATCACATGGCAAGGTAACTTAAGCTATGTACATGTTTGAATACTTGGGCTCGTACTAAAATGATTGGTGCAATGTATTCCCCCTGTGGGATTTGAAAACAATCAAAAATGTTGAATTGAAAACGGGGCTATGAAAACTCACCTTAACTGATGAAACTGTGATGAAATGAAATGAACACCAATGAACAATTAGCTGTCGCAACCCAATATGATGGTACCATGAACATGTAATGAGCTGAAAAACAAGGCGCGCACACTAGCCGCAACCTAATGTGAATGATGAACGATCTACTTTAGATCATGAAATGATGTTATGAATGTCCATGCACATGTTTCCTATACCACTCTACTCTTTGAAAAAAAAACACTGGTGTTATCAAAAATATATAATCCAAGAATTTGGAAAAATATTGCTATTAGAAAATATAATAACTAGTTATAATATATATATACTTATATATATATAACGTAAGTTTCCATGTTAGCGTTGAAATACTCGGGTTGTAATCCTTGAAATGATGAAAACATACTCATAATAACTAATACTACGTTAGTTATAAAGCTCGGTACTTGATATTACTTCTAGCTCAAAAATGTACTTCGTAGTTTTTGCGCCAAATTTAATAAAAGCTGTCAATTATAAAATGGTTTTAGCCGATATTCAAACGTGTATATCTTTGTCGTTACTTGTCCGTTTTACTTGTTCTTTATATCCACGGTTACGTCTTAGTATGTAGTAATATATTTTGGAAAGCTCGGCTCCTCCGGGTTACGTCTAAAGTCTCTTTTTGTCCAATGAAAAACGTCCAACAGCAAACATTTTCTGAAAAATACTTTTCGTCTACAATCTTGCAAAAATCATAACTCCTTCGTTATAGACTCTTTTTAATCCGTTCTTTCGCCTACGGATTCGTTTTTGAAAGTATTTTCTAAAAATTTTGCCAAAGTTTCCTTGGTGTTTACTGATTTTCCAGATTTTCACAAAACGAGACAGCATGTCTTAAACATGTTCCAAATCAAGTTTTCAAGGTTTATAACTAATTTCTAACATCACCAAACCTCTTGTAATCACCACATAGCTAATCTAATCCTACCATACACCTTCTTAGGGTGCCATGGACTCCTAACCAAGTTATTAGAGCAAGGGGATTCATAACTAAAAAGTTAGGGTTTGTATGTTTCTTTTTAGCCAAAATAAAGTGTGGTATAGCTACTTGTACATGGTTTTTAGCATGATACTTATGAAATACATGTAAAAATAGGATGATCCATGAAAAAATAAAGATGAAAACTTACTTGATAAAATGAGATGATTATAGGATAATTATGCTTGATGTTCTTGTGTTTTTGTTGCTTGATTCTTGATTAGGCTTGTAAAATGAACAAGTTTAGTGTTTTACTTTATGAAAAATGATCACTTGAGCTAATTATGGTGGTTTGGTCGTGGGTTTGCAAGGGTAGATGGAGAAGATGAGATGAAATTTGTTCTTAGCTAATAAAGTGAATTATGATTTTAGGTTTTTGGTAAATGAAATGATTTAGAGGTTTATTAGTATAAAATGGGCAAGTTAATGCCCAAGGTTAAAAGGGGTGATCATGGTCCGGTTTTTCAAGGGTGAAGGGGGGGGGGGGGGGTTAGGGTACTTGGTATTTAATTAGAAAACCTTGTATGAATTTGCACTAGTTTGTGTTTTTAGTTACGATCGGGTACCGGTTTTATTAGAAATAACGTTCACGAAGTTTACCGGGATGAAATAAAGTCATAATAATGTTAAAAACATATTAAAAATATGTTGGGTACATTTACTGAGTGATCAGGTGATTAATGTTTAGTTTTCACGAAAACCGTCGTTATATTCATACGCGTACGTTATAAATAAAATAAATTTCCAAAATACTGGGTAACTGAATGTTATAACTTTTATGATGTTAAAATGGATATAAAAATATGTCGGGACCATTGTGGGAATATTTAGATATATTCGTTGTGTATAAACCGAGTGTTAACGTTTACTATAATTACTTATACGTAAAAACGTTAAATGTACTGAATATATATAAATTTGAAAATCCTAAGAGTGGTATAACATGTAAATGACCTACTGATGATATGCAGACTATCTCCAGTCCGTATGAAATGTCATTACTGATAATGCATGAATTCGCACCCGAACCAATACGGTTACGCGAATTTGAACACCCGTAAACTAAATTTACGATGAAATGTGTAATGCACGTGAATGATGAAATCTTTTCCCGCAATGAATAGTGTTTCGTGAATAGTAAATTTCCCAAAAGTTTCTCAGAATATCAAATTGACCTCGAAAACGATGAATAGTAAAACGATGAATAGTGTTTTGATGAATAGTGTTTGATGAATAGTGTTTTTCCAAAGTTCGGGAAATGACCTGAAATGACCTGAAATGGTGAGTTGTGACAAAAGTTGACGATAGTTTACCATTGTTACGATGCGGGACAATGATCTGAAAATTGAACATTTTTCTTGATGAATTTAGAAGTTGCTATACTTTGAAATTTTACAAAAAGTTCAGTTAGGAGTTTACTACTTGTTGATGATAACGTCTCTCGGGTTTATATAGAGCAATGACCAAAACATGGTTTGGACCATTTAGGTGTTACGTTTATAACTATTTAGTCAGGGACAGAACTTAGAAGGGACTGAGGGGGTTGTCACCCATCCAAATTTTTTTACCCTATCTACATTTTATACGCATTTATATATGGTTTTAGTCATTTTAACATAGAAATTTCAGCGTAATGTATATCGCCCTCCTAAAATAAATAGTTTTCAAGTGGGCCTCTCCATTAACACCGTTCAAGTTCCATCCCTAGGTGTAACTTATTACGAACAAAATAATTGTTGACTTAAAGTACATGATATATAAGTTTTTTGGTTTTTTACAATCTTTCGTAATAGGAAAACTGTCTTAGTACTCAGAATGCTCATAAAGGATTTGACCTAATTGTTTTAAGATGTTGCAAGCTCAAATGCTAAAGTCATGTCTAAACGTTGGAACATACAAGTATACTACAATATTTTCTTATTGTTTTGCCAATTGCCAGGCCCTAACACAAGTCAAAGTAGAAACAGAAGATTCACAGTTTACCACATTGTTGAATACAACTGTATAAATATATCGAGGCATAAAGAGTTTAAAACATGCCTTTCAGGAGAGTTCATAATTTCGTAATAGAACACATAGAAGTTCAAAGCCAAACCCAAACGAATAAGGTGTGTGTGAGATAAATGAGCTTCTGCTGTTGCGAAATCCAACCGTAAATAGAAAGTATAACTGGTTAGTAAACTGAGAATGTAAAATTAACAACCAAGCTTATAAAACTACTTTATGTGGGCTTAATATTCTTTTTGTGTTATATGCAAGTAGGCAAAAAAAGAAGAGTTTATATAATCATAAACATGATGAACGACTAAAGTGGATCAACATAAAGCTAGATACAACATGGAATATCATATATCGTTAAGAAAGCCTATTGACGTGGACTGTAGATGAATGTGTGCATGATTAATATTAAGATCTGATTACATTGTTAATATTGGGATCGGATCCAGGAATCTTAACCATGGATAGCACAAATGATTATCATATTACTCCACAATTACATTAAACTAGTTTATACACATGTCAAGGTATCACCATCTAACATGAAATCTTTGGTTTTTCATTTCAAGGGCAAGTCATCATAAGCTATACAGAGCTCTAATGTAAATCCACCCGCGTAAAAAGAACATACAGTTTACAGTTTTTTCGTTATTATATATACATCAAAGATTTTGTGCATACAATGGGTACAACAAAGTACACTACTTATGGCTTCTACTTGATAAGCCTTGAGTGATTAGTCAGCTGCCTCTTTCTTATCGTTACCAGACTTAAGCTATGCAAGACGCCTTTAATAATCTCCTTTCCTACATACAATCAAAACATTAGAACATATGTAATACTAACTTAAGCTCATTTTAGCCATAGCTAACGGCATGTTAGAGCCTAAAATTACAAGTGTGCAGACAAATATATAAATACCTTACTTGTCACATAAGATAATTCTCCCGCAAGACGACTGACCATCATACATGATGCACTCAGTATATAGTCGTCATCCAACTCAGTCGGATAGTCCTGCCATTTTGTATTAACATATATAAACCTCAATATACGCATAAAAAAAGTGTCATAATACAGAGAATTGAGTGACCATGAATGACACCTTCAAGATGAGTTCTATTGTAATAGTTGTTGTAAACAAACACTCCTTTTAACAAAACTAGATACTAATTCTTCAAGAGCCACCCCATTATTGAGACCAATCTTGTCACCAAAATCTCCATTCCTAATTTTTGACATTTTATAAAGGCGTAAATAATGTTTCATGTCATAAAAGTATGCTTCCATACACATTCTATACAATATATGTTTGATACTAATTTTTTAGCTTTGTTGAGAGAAACATGAAAATCTTACTTGTGTGTGGGTGTGTCACTCATGTGCTTGATATTATTCCTGAAAATGTAACAACACTCAAGACACTCCTCAAATTTTGAGTCATTGGGTGATTCCCCGACATACACTAGAGGGTGATTGCCCCCATTATGGGAATCAACCACCATGGAACGCGGGATAAGGTGGCAATCTATCACCATGTCGCAATAAGAATGTGTCATTATGGGATATATGTCTTTGATGGACACAACACAAGTGTACTCCTCCGAGCTAGTGATCTCATTTGAGCTAATTGGGATAATATTGAATTTACATGCACTAAAGCCGCGCTTGGCTTGAAAATCTCTAGACTTGGGATGTTTCCACTTCCAAATCTACAACAAATAAAACTAAAACTGAGACATATAACCACAAGTGATGTAGAGAATAAACGTAAATCAAATATGTTGCATACTTTAGAGGTAAATGGAACCACTCCAATCATTAGATACTTTCTAAAAGCCTATAGGATTAACAAGTAAAACAATTATATACCGTACCTAAGTGATTCAATAGATTTTCGCACCTCCTACCCGTCACCGAGTTAACATTTAATATATACCCCTTATAGTTTTATTTGTATTTTAATAAGAAGTTTTATTTTTTTGTTTTTCTTACTTATAAATAATATTGTCATTATTAGATTAAATTGATTATAATACCCAAAATTTGTGTGTGCACAGGATTAATTGTAATAACCAAAATATGTATATGCATGAGATTACAAATAATACTATCATTATTAAATTATATTTTTCAAATATACTTTTGTATTTATTTTTTAATTCAGTTAATTAAAATATAAAGAAAAATAAAGAAAGGTACGATGTCGTGTTACCTCGTCTTCTCGACTGCCCATCCCAACCCTTGAACGAAGATCAATGGTACCATCACCACTCGTAACTAGATCTTGATTTTCATTACTTCCTCCTTGAGAAAGACCAACGGCGTTATTGCCCCTAGCAGTTAGCATTTGAGCTAGAGTGGAACTACCAGTTCCCCTACCACTAACAATCGAAATACTATGAACAATGATATCGATAAAACATGATGTTTCATCTGAAATTGATATTTTTTTAACCAAACAAGGATCTAAAAGGGTATGCATCCTTGTCGCCGTTCTTTTCATTTTTATGACTTATGAAATTGTGTTTACCCTTATCAACCTTTATAGCAAGAAAATATCAGATTGATCCAACGGCCAAACTTGTTAATAACTGCCTTTTAGGGTTCAAGAAATGTCATCTTAAACTTATCTAAATTGTTTATTCATGGGCCTCGGCCCAAATACTCTATTGACATATGTAACATCCCCTAAATTTTATAATATGTGAAAATGGTAAAAAGACGAGTTGTTAAATTTAAAAAGTAGCAACATTTTACATAAATAAATCTTATCTTTAGAACATATAATGGAAAAATGGTCAACAATTGAAATGTTGAGTTTTCAATAATAGTCAAATGAGAGAAAAGTGAAATGTAATTAATACTCTTATTAAAACACCCCATTAATTAAAAGTACAATGATTTATTCACATTGTACAACCAATTAAAAACATATCTACCAAATTAAATACAACTAATTAAAACACAAACCGGGTTAACCCGGGACGCTTCAAACCCGGCCGGTTGACCTGGTTTAATTTGACCCATTTCCGACCCAACCTAGCAAGTTGACCCGGTTTAAATCGACCCATTATTTGACCGGAATGGTTCAACCGGTTGAACCACCCAGGTCGAACCGGGTTTCAAAACATTATCCATTACTTAAAAGTACAATGATTTATTTACATTGTACAACCAATTAAAAATAAATCTATCAAATTAAATACAACCAATTAAAACACAAACCGGGTTGACCCGGGACGCTTTAAACCCAGCGGGTTGACCCATTTTCGACCCAACCTAGCAAGTTGACCCGGTTTAAATCGACCCATTTTCACCAACCGGTTGAACCACCCGGGTCGAAGCGGGTTTCAAAACATTATGTTTAATTCACAAATCTTCAAACTTTTATTATTTTTCGTTTATAAGCTCTAAACTTTTTTTATCGATAAACTATCTATCGCTATAAAATCCCGTTGCTATGCACGGGTACTCATCTAATATTAAATACATCAGTGTATTTTAAAAAATGTAAAACGTTATAGATACTAAATTTATACAATAAATTTGGATGCGCTTATATTATTGAAATTAGTAACATCCTTATCAATAAATAGGGGTGGCAAAAAAATCGGTACCCAATGGAGACCCGAGCTCGAAACCCGATTTGACTAGGGAATCCCCGAGTTGACTGGGGATGGGGACGGGGATCGGGATCCCCTGAATTATTAAATCGGGGATGGGCGGGGATAGGAATAACATAAATCCCCGAACCCGGCCTCGACCTCGACCTCAATCTTTCAGGTGTATAATTATTTAAAAGTTATATGTTTTATCCATAGTTGATTAACTTGTATATGTACATGTACATATGTTTATGAGTATCAACATGTATTTTTATATGCATATGTGATATTTATAGGACCAAACACATTTAGATTTAGAAGTATAAGTATCAATTACATATTACTTAACTATTTGTCCAAATACACATTTATGATACATATTATTTTTATACTCCCTCCGTCCCAAATTATTATCCGTGTTTGACTTTTTCGGTCTATCCTTTTCAACTTTGACCTTAAGTATTTTTATTTGTGTTAGCTGATATTTGATGCAAAATATATAAATGGATTATATTTTAAATGTGTTTTCATTGGTATAAATTTCTATCAAGTATGATATAACATAAACACAAATATTTATGGTCAAAGTTGGAAAAAAAAGACTTTAAGTCAAACATGGACAATAATTTTGGGACCAAGGTAGTACTATATTTGATGTTACAATGTCTACGATGCTTTAAAGTTGAATTGAAATTGTAATTAATATAACTATGTGCGATGTATGTTTGTTGAGGTACTTTATGAGTCAAAATTATTTATATATTCGACGAGTTGGTGGAATTTTTATGTTATTTCATAAGGGTGGAGAATCTCTGAATCCTTGCGGGGATCCTCGATCCCCATTGGGGATGGAGATGGAGATGTAAAACAATTCCCCGTTGGGGATGGGGACAAGGATGGGGATGGAGAGTGTAAAACGGGGATGGGCATGGGAAGTACAATCCTCGACATTCCCTGCCCTGATGCCATCCCAATCAAAAAACTAGAATGTCGGTGAACTAAAAAGTAAGTGGACAAAAATTTACATTGAAATGTATTTATAAATATAGGGGACTAATATAGCACAAATGTCAAACACGTGAAGAAACAATATTGTCAGGCAAATGCTACAAAAGATAAATATAAATCATATGAATTGTCAAATCATGTGAAATGACAAAGGACAATTAAATAAAAAATTATTCAATATGAATGGATAGATAGAACACAATGCAGCTTTATCACCACACATTCATGTCGAATCTTTTAGTATAAATAACGTAGCATTTTGACTAAGAAAGGCACATTATCTCAGCACCTCTCACCCTCAATATAAAAAGAACCTTCATTTCTCAAATAAATTATATTTACAGTTAATTTTTAATAAAGGCTAGAAGACATGATTTTCAGGTTATTGATAACGTCAAATATATGATATGTTTATATATTATTTATCCCACGATTATTGCTCATTTATTATATGTTTATAGCTAAATTGATACTTAATTGCCTAAGTTTATTATTTTTAGTGTTTATGGAGCAATATTGGGAAAAACGCTGAAATTGGCATTATTTGGAGTTAAAACAAAGAAAACAAGCAAACACCATTTCTGGGGTAAGAATACAACGTATCCAATTATAGTAATACGCAGTACATTATAAATATCTATTTTTAAGATTATTATTTATATGAGGAATATGGCGTATCTGACTCTAGAGATACATCGTATAAGAGCCCTAACTTATGAAGACAAAATACGAGATTAGAAGAATACGGTGTATTTATGCTACTCAAAAACCTCACTCAATAAATTTGCTCTTACCAAAAAAAAAACCTTAATAAATATGAGGGACTAATATAGCAAAAATTTTAAACAAGTGAATGAACAATTTTGTTAGGCAAATGCTATAAAAGATAAATATAAATCACATGACTTGTCAAATCATGTGAAATGACAAATGATAATTAAGTAAACAATTATTCAAAATGAATGGATAGATAGAAAACAGTGAGCTTCATCACTACATATTCATAACAAATATCTGAGTATGAATAACCTAGCATTTTAACTAAGAATACACATCATCTCACCACCTCTCGCCCCCAATATGAAAAGAACCCTCATTTTTCAAATAAATTATGTTTCCAGTTAAGCTTTATAAAAGGCTAGAAGACATAATTTTTGGGTCATTCATTGCTAAAGGAATGATTATTTGTCGAAGAAATCTCACATTGAATATCAAGCCAGTTATTCTTCTGGACTCTAGTAAGTTGCTATATACTCCACTTTTACCCTTAAAATATTTTCGTCATGTTGGATCAATTTCAATATATGTTTTAAAGTTTTAATTTATTATCTAATGATGGTTATGATGATTCAACAAGTTTGTTTATCTTGCACGATAATACTTTTTGTGCATTTTGTGAAGACTGATATTGTAAAATTATTTTAGCATGCATTAAAATGATTTTTGCTATACTATTTGCATTGAGTTTTTTCATATTAATGAATGAAAGGTATATTTGTGTATAGCCACAAATAGTATGTAATGCTCTTGAGAAAAATGATGTATGGAGTGTTACATGAATTCGTTCTTATTAAATTAGCACGACTTATATTGCCGGTGAGTCGTTTAAACACACTCAAGTAAGCAATGCAAATAATATTTCATTTTATGATTATATAAATTTCTTTGAAAAATAATACAAGGTCTATTATTTGAAATAAATAAATAATATATGTTATGTCGCTATCTAAAACATAGAGTTATTTTTATTTTTGTAACACCACCATTTTTGACAGATCGCAGTGGATTTAGATCTGGGGTATTACCTTATGGAATCACAGTTACAGTATTAGAAAACGACTCGAAAAGAGACGTTTTTATAAAATGAGTTATCATTCATTAAATTATAAGAGTTTTATTAAGAAGAGGTCCCGTGAATCTAAGTGTGAAAAGAGTGTTCTGAATGATAACGGGGTTGAAAGTTCTCCAAGTTCAGTGCCGCCTTGTGCCATGGATCCGTAACAGCTATATACCTAGGATACATGCTTAAAAGTCAACACTAGATGTTGAGTGAGAATCATAGGTTTAAGTGGTAGTGTGAATACAAGTTTCCCCAGGGTTCGGATGTTACACCCTTCAAGAAAAAATGTAGGGTTTTTGATAATTGCAATGCATATACGATTATCATGTGAAAAGAGTTATTGCACTAAGCTCATGAAACCGCACGTTAACAGTCCAGATCATGGGGCATTGCAGACCCGTACATGATGGGACGGAGATAAGGTTAATTTGCCAAAGTTAAACCTTGTTAGATTTCAAGTATAGTACTTATCGGTTACCTAGCTGAAGTAAACCGACGGGAGGTGTCAAACTCCAATAGATCTATAAACTATACTCGCGTTCACTTGTGTAAAGCTCACAGTGATTATGGCTCATGAATTTTAGTTATGTAATGGTGGCAGAAAGTAACACTCGTGCAATAACCAAAGAAAAAGACTAGTATTCGGTTTAAAGAAAAAGTAAGCATGTAACCCCCTCACAGGATTTGTAAAGCATTTAGAAAGAGTGAGGCTATGAACTCACGGAATTTAAAAAGTGTGAGGCTACAAACTCACCTGGGTTTAAGGATTATGTAATTGATGTGAAAAGTGACTCGAAAACTAGATTGCCTTACTCACGTGTCCTGAGGGTTTTGTAGGTGTGTTTGTGTGGTTAAGTTCCTTAGTTGTTTTAAGTTTCTTAAGTAATTATTTCTAGTGTTTCTATGTTTATAACATAACACCGTTGGGGCCATCGTAATCCAGAAGTATAACTCCTCACATGAAGCTCCCTACTATTTTATTATGCTACCAACATAACACCGTTTGTGCCATCATAATTCAGAAGTATATACCTCCTCACATAAAGCTCCCTACTATTGAGTTAAGTATTTTAGATTTAGTTATAACATAACACCGTTCGGGCCATCATAATCCAGAGGACATGTAGTATACGTTTGAGGTGCCAGGGCACTTTAACTCGTAAACCTAACAAACTCGTCAAAACGAATACCCAAATGAAACCCCTCACATGAAGCTCCCTACGATTGTGTCATGTGTAGAAACTAGAAATGGGGGGGGGGGGTTGAATAGTTTCACCGCTTCTTTTAAACTTTCTAAAGCGTTTCGCCGTTTTAGGTCCGGTTAATTTACATTTGCAAACTTGTTGAATTCTACTAGTTGTGTGATATCAATTTAGCTACTAGCAAATATAAACAAACAAATAATATAAAGAGTAAGGAAAGAAAAAAACCAAAGAGATGCGGCAATTTATAGTGGTTCGGCACGAAGCTCACTCCTCTGTCCTACTCCACTCCCTGAGTACCACACACGAGAGTTATCATTCACTATATCAACACACTCCTTTAGGCGGAGCAATCCGTACACGAGCTTACACAAAGTTTAACGAAACTAAGCAGAATGTCGAGTTCTAATCCTAGCTAGAACCAATCTACACCAAGGCCCACGTGGCCACACGAACAAGCACTCTTGTCTTACTTAGATCGACACACGATTTAAGCCTTAACATGAACGAGCACTCTCGTTCACTAGATTCTTCACATTAAGAGACACTTGGATCTTCACCCAAACCAAGTCTTCACACACGATACACTTGGATCCTTTCCCGATCCAAGCCTTCACACACTACACACTTGGATCCTTTCCCGATCCAAGCCTTCACACAAAGACTCGACTAAGTCCTAATCTAACCACTTAGGACATCACTCTCCTCACAAAAAATACAAGAGCTAATCTAGTTACAAGACTTCTTGGATCTTCATCTTCTCCAAGTTCACACACATATATCTCCATCCTGGACTCACACACAAGTCAGAAGTATTACAATGTTTACAAAGCCTAAAACCGTAACTCTTATTACGTTTGTGTGTGGACACCTATAACACCTCATATCTTCATCTACGTCGAGAGTTCTTCTATTGCACTTTGGGAAGAGGAATTTGATCCGCTTGGTGGCTGAATGAAAATAATGCACTGGCATCCTGTTCTATGACATGGGTGCCTCTTGGTTACATTTGATGGTTGTGGTGCAACTCTCGCTTCAACTGTTCCTTGTGGTTCAGGTTCAAGATTTCTAGTCTTGGTGTTTTTTGAAGATGCTGCAAGTCATGGAAAAAGATTAATTTATTAGCAAATAAATTCATAGAGGAATGTTTTTTCAGGATCATTTGTACATTCACCGATCTTCATGTGAGTTATATTCTTCATCTTCTTTGCAACTCACTTGTCTTTTTATCTAGTTCACCAACAAGAACAACGATCAGTTTGCCTGTTCGGCTATGTAATAAGGAAAAGCATTTTAATCTGGTATCAAACTTACAGAGCTTTCCTTGGATGGGGAGTTGAACTTCTCACAGCTGCTTTGCCCTGTTACGCACAAATAATGAAATAAGCACGAATTGTCAAGACCAAATTTTAATATTGTTGTATCTTTTATGTTATTTTGTGATTATGGTAAATCATCTGAATTTTGAACTACTGTATTTGATTTCTTGAAAATTAATGGACAGTTTAGTCTTCAGTGCACTCATACCTGCCCCAAAACACTGAACTTAATGTTTTGACTTCTTTTGATATGCTAATCTTATACTTTACATAATCATACATCATGTGATAGATAAAAGCTGTAATCCAAACATTATTTATCCAAGCGAGGTGATATATAGTCAAGTACCTTGCTACTACGAGGGGCACGTGGTGACCATTCTACTTCTGTGGATTCTTTCAATGTGGGATAAAATGCTGAGATCTTTCTTTTTCTATCAGCACTACGACTTGTGGAACCAATTTCAATGTGCTTTCCCTTAGCACGTACAGGGGGTTCATTTGGTACCATATTCGGTGGAGCACTTATTGAATCAATTGCCTTCCCCTTGCAGATATTAGCAAGTGTAGGCACTAGGCAGTGAGTTCTTTCCCTTTGAATTTTTTTTAAGGGTACTTGTCTCAGTCTTGTCCTATATATAACGATCATTAGAACATAATCAAAAGGTTGTCAGGTTTGCATGTTAAAACTGTAACATACTCCATAAGAGCTAACTGCATGAAAAGGCTTCTACTCCTTCATAGGTAGCATGAATAAAAGGTCAAAGTTACGTGTAGCTAGACAGAAAGACCAACCTCACTCGCCAAGGAAGGTGATGTAGCATTTTGGTTTCCTGTTACAAGTCCTCGTTTATACAATATTTCTCAAATCATACGTTCAAGTTTCTTAGACTCTTAATTTTGACTCCATTAGCCACCAACTCAATTGTCCTGTTACTACAAGAAGGGGATGGTACAGGTTCCTGAACTTCTTCGGAAGTGACATGAACTTCAGACAACTTACGCTTCTGTTTTTTACCTTGACTCGTCGATCCCACTTCAAAATGCTTCCTCTTTGCAGAAAAAGGAACATTGATTTCTAGTATGTCCGACTGGCTACTTGCTGACGCATCTGGT
Organism: Artemisia argyi; assembly: GCA_030686995.1. Classification (NCBI taxonomy): domain Eukaryota; kingdom Viridiplantae; phylum Streptophyta; class Magnoliopsida; order Asterales; family Asteraceae; genus Artemisia; species Artemisia argyi. The sequence continues at coordinate 112,740,291 of CM060684.1, forward strand.
TTCCCTTTGGTAACCTTGGAAACCTTAGCCAATTTGTTTTTGGCTTTTTCCGCACTTTTATTGTTCGACTTGACAATGCCCTAACAATCATTAGACAACAATTTTCAAAATAAGTTGAGAAAAGAAATAGTATGTTTAACAGGTATTCTGTATACAAAGATGAATGTACAAAAAAATATTTACATTTAAGCCGCGTGGCTACGTAAAAACACCGACCTGGCTAAACGAGATTTATTGATGATATTGAGTGTTCTAGCAATGAAAAAAATTTGTTGATTTTTGTTAAAGGGTCAAAGGCATGTACTTTCTATATTTTGTTCTATTGGGGCTTATAGAAATGCAAAACTTTTGGTCATGCCTTCTCTTTTATTCTATTATAAGTGTTTTAAGTTTAGATTTACAAATAAATATTTTAGTTGACGGACGTTAAGATTAATGGACGGTAAGTTGACATTTATTATATTCAGAAAATTAACGGACGTTAAGACTAATGGAGGGTAAGTTGACATTTATCTTATTTGGAAATTTTAAATAAAATCTAGTTTAACTTAATTAAGCAAGTTTTGCAGACACATGTAGGGTAAGATGAGTAGGTTGGGCCAAGTGTTGCAAAACTATATGCTAAGTAGATAATGGTGTTAATAAGAGTGTGATGTGAGTACGGCGCTTGTATTGATGAACAAAAAGTTGACATTTTTCTTGTTTTTGAGGATCAATAAAAACCTGACAAAAAAATTAATTAAGCGGTGACATAGGTGGGCCAAGCATTATAAAAGCATATCATATGTAAATAAAGAATGTTGATAAGGATTGGAATAAATGAATATGAATATAAATATTTGTCTTTGAAAACATAAATATTTTATGTAATAAGAAAGACGTCACTTCAGAGTTATTTCATAAAGTTAAATGCTTGACAAAAATCAAATTTAAATAATAGGAAAGATCAATTTTGCCAAATGGCAAAATTGAGTCACCTAATTAGTCAATGAAAGTCAAATTTGGAAATTTAACTTTTCAATTTTGTCTCAAATTCGTTTTGCAAATAATATGACATGGAAAATACAAATAGGCATGTGTTTAAAACTTAAAGGATAAAACATAAAATAAAATAAAATAAAACTTCTTAAGAATTAGGTAATTTCAAAATTTTTAGGGGTTCAATGTAAATAACATTATATTATGATCAGTTAATAAAATTTACAATCAAGTACAAAACATTATAAAATTAGAATCTGATCTTAAATTCAATAATATAAAATTAAGCGTAAATATTCATAACTTTTAGCAAGATTATAAATTTAACACGTACCCTTAATTATCATGCAAGTTAAAAAAAGTTTAAAGTTTTATTATTATTATTATTATTATTATTATTATTATTATTATTATTATTATTATTATTATTATTATTATTATTATTATTATTATAAAAATCACTTTCATTAGAAACAAAACCATAGGATTACAAGAAATTAGTGGGGAGCCTCGAAACTATCTGAGCCCCCACACCTTTAGCAGCAGTAAAACTAATCTTACTGAAGATATGGGCAGCAGCACGTGCCCCAATGTCTTGAGTTATAAAGAACTTCCGTATCCGCTTAAGTAAGGTCACCGCATCTGTCTCAAGTTCCCCCAAAGAGGAAAATGAGAAGGGGATAAACCCATATCCCATGTTCACACATTTAGCATCGTACTTGATGCGCTTGCGTTTAGCGGCATCAACCACCACACGACCTGGAGCAAAGTCCAGCAAACTGGTCTGCGTGAGGGGGGACGACCCGGTTAAATCAACACACACATCCTTCCCCTCATCCCAAGAGTAGAGCAAAATGTCTGCTAGTCTTAAGACCTGCTCCCCATCTCCACTCAACCCGATATCGACCTCTTTACGAGCCGAGACCCCAGATCGACAGCAGATTGTCAAGCAAAGTATCACGCACTATGTTGTGTCAGTGTTTAACACCAATAATACCAGTACACGATATAGCTTGGTCCTCATAGATATCCCCAGTGAAAACCCTGGAGCACGCTGAGCACGGCACTTGAACAAAGAAGAGGTGAACGCCTAACCGATAACATAATATGCACCTGTAAGTTCTGGCATTCATAGTCTGTCCAAGCCCAGATATCGGGACCACCCTAAGCCAGTCTGAAGTGTAGTCCTCCTTTTAAGACCCCCAAAGTGCCATTTGTCGGGGAGATAAGCAAAATGTGGATTCAGCCATTTGGGTAGCACGTTTGAAATATATATCTGCCAATTTCTTCATGAGTTTGGGGGCAGCGATCTCATCCGGGTTACTCAGAAGGTCATTCTCCATTTTCGCATTAAAAGCGCACAAGGTCTCATCGAAGGAGGGGTCAGAGGTTACAATACCAGAATGTCTAAGGAGCTTAGTCTGTAGTTTGGCATATTGGAGTCTAGACGCAAGGAAAGCATAGTTCAAGGCATCCCCTGCTTAATATACGCCAAGTCCCCCAAATGCAAAAGTCAGGGTAGCCAGCCTCCATTGCCAGTCACTAAAACCAGGCCTAGAGGCAGTAACAATACATTCCAAAGAAGAACGAAGTGCCGCATCAAAAGCAACGTGAGCCCATTCGAAAACCTTGGGGGAGCATGTGCGCATAGAGAAATATAACTTTGAAATGCCGGCACAAGCACGAAGAAGCAGCAACTCACATTGAGGGTCCTTAAGCTTAGCAATGGCCACCATGAGCTTAATGATTTTATCAACCCGTTTCATAGCAAGCACACTACTAAACTCAAAGTCCACACTAACTGGCCCACCCAGCAATTTAACACCATGGAATGGGCGGGCAATTTTAGGCGGGAAGACACTAGCAAGCATGCTTCGGGGGTCTTCCTTTGGCAAAAAAATGTCAATATTATCCATGTTGAGGTGCAAGCCACGCAGCGGCCCATCCTCCATAATAAGTTCTAAGGCCTTCCCTACAACCAAGGTGTCTCCGATAATAGTGCCATCATCTAGGTACCAAGCTTGAAGGGGCGCATTGAAAGAATCTCTAATCTTATACACCAAGAGGTGTAAAACTAGGGCAAAGAGAAGAGGTCCAAGAGGATCACCTTGTTGCACCCCTTGGTGTAACCAAAGCGTCTATTCCCCGTAATATAATCTAGCAGGCCTGGAATAACAAAACTCCACCCAACGTGAAATAGCGGTACAATGCAAGTGAACCTCCTGTAGCATAACCTCTCGGTCCACCAAATTGAAGGCATTTTTGAAATCAAAAAATAACATCGACAGACCTTCCTCGCCGCCTCGATCTTCAATAAACCTGTTCACAACGTGAAGAATAGCCTGCACCCTCCAGGTACCCCCAACACCAAACTGAAGATCATTAAAATAGCCATCCAAGGAGTAACTGATCATAGAAGCTCCTACCTTGGAGACTAAACGCCTCCAGATCGTCCCAACAGCAATGGGGCGGATGCCACCTCCCGGCTTGATCAGCGGTGTGAGAGGAGCACTAGCAATATACTCGCCCAGCCCCTACAGGCATTTGCCATCGAGAAAAAGATTTATCACATGGGTGATAGAAGCGATTAACTCGTCGGAAATAGCCCCAGCAGCACCACTGAGACAGTCTAGAAGGTGTTGTGCACGTAGCCCATCACGACCACAAGATGTACCACGAGGGAAACTTTTAATCATATCAAGAACCACACCAGGAGATGCATGGAGATTACAAATATCAAAACAAAAACATGATCATTACGATACGTAAATGAATACACAACATTTACATATAACAACTCATCCAAAATATTATTTAATAATTTGTTGTTGAAACACCTCGAGTGTATACGCAAGATTTATAACTAGTTCAATAAATATAGTCCAGGGGCTATTTAAAGATATTTGTCATCACTTGCAATTCTTTAAAACACATCCTTTAGCACAACCCTTACTAAAAAGGGTGAACTTGGTTGTGCTAGGATAACATGAAAGTATAAAGATACACAGATGAAACGAATTCCTATCGTGTCTACATAGACCGTGAATGATGAAATTTATTTCAATGAAATTTCAGTGATTTAATAATTGTGACAAAATGGATGTATGTTATAGGTGGTTGAATTAACTGTAAGTTGTTAGACGGTAGCTGTTATCTCTTTAGAGATAGCTTCAAGCTACGGTGTTTTGTTTTCTAAAAGTGTTTGGCAAATAAGTTGTTGCTGAAAACATAAAATGTAATTGACTTAAATGGACATATGTGTAATTAGAAAGTGACAACAAAATTTAGAATGACTTAACATGCGAGTAATAAATTATCGATAATGTGCATTTTATATTTACGTAACAATCTCATTTTTAATCATTTATATATTTTTTCTTAAATTTTCACAATACACTCACGAGTAATGAATATTAAAACATGTTTTCGTAAGAAATGTTATAGAGCAACATTTATATTATAAAATAAAATAGTAAAAATAGTTAAGTGAAAAGCAATAATCTAGCAGCATAATTTAAATGACCCTTGAAACCAACATTGATAAAGCTTTAATATGAGAAAAAAAAAAGAAAAAAAAAAGAAAAAAGAAACCGGTTAGTGTCATTTTAGATGAAAGGATAGTGAATTCTAAGTTATTTTTATAATTATAACTTTGAAAAGGTCCGCAATATTTGAAATGCTTAATGACGAAGCTTTTTAGTTTTTCTTGTTTTGAAGCTTTATGTTAATAAAAGCTATTAGCGTTTCTACCCAAATAAGGCTTTTTTTCAAGTAAGAACTTTTTTCTTAAAATAAGAAGCTATTAGCTTTAAAAAAAACTTTCAAAAAGTCACCAACAAAACAAGCCCTAATTTGTAAACTTGTTGAATTATATAAGTTAATGGTTTATAAACAACTGACGTGACATAACGTAAGACCGTAATTCCACGAGAGATGGTCTAAAAAGGTTTTACTTAGAGATGAGCAAATCTTGAAAAACTCAAGTACTGACGTGATAAAGCCATGGATTGGCCTTTAAAAAAGACTTTGGATATGCTTGTTATACAAAAAATATCTTACTAGCCTCATATCACTTACCAGTCATACGGGCTAAGAGATAAAGGTTGTTTGTATTTTTTTCAGTCAGACGCGGTAAAAGGTTACCCATTTTACCTAATCAAATGTGCTGGTAATTGCTGATTGCCTCTTAATCCATATATCCATCACACCCTTACATCCCTTAAATACATACCTGGGTTCGAAATACAACAAAGACAAAAATCCTTACATGGTCCTTTAACCAAAAGTAATAGGAGACAAAACAAGAGCACCGTACTTGTGTATTTCGTGTTTGTAAAGAGAATCAAGAGGGTAGGTGGCTGCATTTTTGTGATTTATGCGATAATGAAAACTTTCTTTGTAGCTGCATGTTTTTAGGGAAGGATTATTAGTGAGGCATGTGTTTAATGTGAGAAATTTTTGGGCACCAAGTGTTATATTAGGGTTAAGAGTATTCTCTTTCTGTCTCAAAAGAGAATCAAGAGGGCCGCATATTTATGGTAGTTGCATGTGCTAAATATAATTTCAATCGTGTACTCTTTATGTCCTAAACTAATAGTCTTTTTTGATATTTTTTTAAAACTTTAACTTTGAATATTTTTGTTTGTGTTATATAATACTTGATAAAAATTATATTAATGAAAATACATTTAAAACTCAATCTATTAATATATTTGGCATCAAGTATTATATAATACAAATGGAAATAGCTAAGGTCAAAGTCGATAAAAAAACCTTTCAAAAAGTCAAATCATGAAAATTATTTTGGGACATAGGGAGTATTAATTTAGTTCGAGGTCGAATATAAACAACAATTGTGGGCCAAATTCATGACAACTTAATCGAGTCGAATTGTTTTAGGCTTAAATAATCCGAGCCTGAATTTCATTTTTGAATTGATATTTTGGGTTCTTGTTATAACTACCCTGCTAGTTTACCATGAAATCAAAAAAGATCGGCAATCGTAATACATTTATTGACAAATTGTAAAAACCGTGTTGATTTGTGAATTTCAGTATTTTTTTTTAATATTCATTTTCAAAGATAATCAAACTATTTATTCATCGTATTACTATAATTAAAATTAAAATTAAAGAAATATAATTAAAATCATTCAAAAAATTACGAAAAAGATAATTTGCACATTTTTTTAATTGATTGGCATATTCTATCTAGTTTAAATTGTCTTGATATTTATACTTTCACAGCACTTTTACTCATTTTCACTTTATCATTTGTAAAGATATAAATGTTAACACACTCTAAATTAAAGTGTGACAATTAATTTGAGGAAGGTATAAATCACCAGAAAAGCAAAAAACATCATTTTATTTTTAGAGCTAATTCTTTAATTACCCCACAAGTACAATTGTACTCACCCCATATGTCCAAAAAAAATCCAACTTCTTCAAATACCCTATGGGCAACTCTCACATATTTGTAACAAGTGTCTCTATGCTTGGCCCAACCTTGTACTTACATAGTATAAGTTACCGTAGGTTATTTCTTGGGCGACTTCGGCTTTTTTGACTTTTAGTGAAAAAGTATAGTCTTTTAAAATAATACATTTTTAGCCCTTGTGATTTGTTTGGTATTTCATTTTTGTCACACATTCTTTCTCTTTTTATAATCAATTAAAACAAAAATATCATCACATCTTTTACACATTTCTTAGCCACAAAGATATAAACTCATACCACCAGATCTTAGAGTATGTATCTTCAGATTCTTTTAGCAATCTTGAAACCACAATATTCTACCCCTTCTTCCTCAATCTTTTCTTTATACCCAAAAACTCAATGATTTCTTTTGTTCTTCCTTGTTCAATACCGAATACACAAACACTCACGAATCACAACTAATTTTCATTTTTATTTGTTCTTTACAAACCAAAACTACCAACATCATCTCCAACTTTCAACAAGAAAATCAGCACACATATCATCTTTATATAAAAAAAACACAAACATATAAAGATAAACACGAATATATAAAATAAAATAAAAACATAAACACGAAGCCACCACCAGATCTGATGGTGGCGGTGCCCGACAGTTTGGAAATATTATGGCTTCATCAAGTGGCATAATGACATCTTCGGGTGGATCTGAACTTAAAGAAGAAATGGACCAAAGGAAAAAAAGGACAAATGATATCAAAACGAGAATCAACAAGAAGATCACTAATGAGAAAACAAAAACATTTGAACGATTTAATGACTCAACTAAGTCAATCATGTCGGAGATCAACTAGGTCATGTCTAATATTAGTATGACCACTCAGCATTACATGAGTGTTGAGGCTGAGAACTCGGTTTTAAGAGAAAGAATGTATGTGACAAAAATGAAATATCAAGCAAATCACAAGGATAAAAAATGTATTATTTTAAGGGGAAAGTGAAAGTGTGGCTGTAGTGTACACAAGCTTGGGTATAGAACCCACCAAACTACACCGTTTTATTAAAAGTATAAAAACACCAAACTAACATCTCCATTTCACTTCTTCTTAACAACTAAAGCAAATCAAGCAATCTCTGATCGCATCAACACTTCAACCACAACCCTACTATGATATCACGAATAGCTATTCAACAACTTCTTCTCCACTATTAAAGCAAAGGTTAAAGCGAACTCACCTGGTGTTTCTTAATCTGATCTTTTCTCCATGAATCACCACTTTAACTGCAACCCTGCTATGCCATCACGAATAGTTATTCAACCAAAGGTATCTTTAGAATCAATCGGTTATCTGTTCTAATTTTGTATCTGATTCGTTATTTATAAAACATCTGACAAATACACTTAATATTAACTAAATCTTACAGCCTTATTTATTATTATATCACATCCTACTTAAAAATCATAACTTATTGAAATTAGTTCTTTTGTTTTCATCCGAGTTAGAAATTTGATGATAGAAGTCTTAATCTGCCCATTTAATGTTTACTATAACTGATCTATTTTAAAGCCATTAAGAAATAAACTAACGGCACAATGATTTTGGGTTCAAATATAAATTATGTACTTCCTCTTTGTTTTCCTCCAACGTATAAAGCAAACACCACAAACACAAACTTTATAATCAAAACGTTGCTACTGTTTTCTTGCATGATCGAACAAGAGTGTGGAGTGTCTAATTCTAGTTTTGATTCCTTCTTTCGTTGCTCTTCCTCGCTCCAAGGTAAATCGACTTCCTTTTTCTCTTTTTTCTCTTCAGTTTAGAACTGACTATGTCGACTTTGTTAGTCGAACCATGCCTGTTTGTTTTTCTTTCTGTGATATCGACCCATTTGTTCGTGTTTGTTTCCTACTAGATGACCAAACATGTTATTGAGATCGACCCTCACATGTTTCTTTAATACCGACCATTTTTTTTCCATAATTCGACTTGATCATATTACTAAACATTGTAACGATTATTGTGAGTTGTAGCTTGAATGAAGACATATAAACATGTTTAAAAATCTGCTACTCGACCCACATCTTTGACCCCATATTGTGGATGATTTACGACCCATGTGTATGATCCTGTTTGGTCGACCTGGTTTATTGTCATTCGGCTAATAAATGTAAACAGACGTTCGACCGTTTTGTTATTTTTTTTCTGTTCTTGTTCGACATTTTAAGCTTTAATACATCACGAACCTTTTGTCCCTTTTGTGTTCGACCAAACTGATATGATTCGACCCTTTTAAAATTTTTGAACTGATCGACCTAAACAGAATGACCGATCCTAGTTTTCGACCTAACCTGTTATGACATAACATTGTAACGAGCTAAGTACGAAAAGTAATATACATGTTCGGTTTTGGTATTAATTTGAAAAAAAGTTAAAAAGTTTCTGTAGGACCATAGAACAACCTATTTCACTATTGAATCAAGCCTAAACCTAGAGATAGAAAGTAAGTAGAGAGAGAGAGAGTGAGAGTGGGAACTCTAGTGTGTGGAATAATAACCTTGATATTACTAATAGAATCAATAAGAGAACCAACCTCTCAAATGAGGTTTACAAGAGTATTTATACATGAAGTCTAGGGCATCATCTATCTTATACATTATTACACTAATGGCCCTTATACTTTCACAAAACATGAATACTAAGCCTAAACTTCATCATAATGATATTCTAAAGCAACCTATAACAATACGTTAATGACCGACACTTTTTATAAATAAAATATGATCCTAACAATCTCCCCCTAAGTGTTGGTCATTGAAGGTTGCGCGACGTCATCATCTTTGTCTTTATACTATAACATTCGTAGATCTTAACGTCTTTAAGAATCACTAGATGAATCATAGTTCCAGTTCATCATGCTTCATTGTTGTTGAAGTGATCCGATGATGTCATCTGCCTTTTGTCACTTCTGTGTTTGTGGTGGTTGTCTGACATTCCAACATGCTCATACGTCTTAAGTCTTTGTGATACATGCATTTGTTGTTTTTGTTCTTTCACTTTGATCTTTGTCACTTTACTTTGTAGATTCTTCTTTTTGGCGTAGAATCTTTCGTTGGCTGTTGCTATCCTTTGATCTTTGTAAGAACTTTCCTTTGACTTTGTGATGCATGTATGAGCATGTGGAATCTTTCGCCATGGAGATGATGTATAGCTGCAGGTAAACAGTTAGCAATAAACAACCGGTACTTACAAATAAGGAATTAGAGATCGTCAACAGCATAGTGTGAAGACTCCTTCTAATCCTTACCATGGCCGTTCCCATGTCAGATACTCCCAAAAGAGCTTACGAGACCTACTAAGTAGCTCAATGACTGGGTGAGTCGCTGGGGATCACTCCACGACTGTAGACCGTTTGAAACCACCACGAACACTAAGCGTAACCCATAAAGAATTACCGAAGTGACCTGCTGTCAGGGCTGCTTGATGTTGACCCTGGCAGGAATTTCCATTCAATCATTGAGAAACTACATAAGTAATTCCTCTCAGAAACGTTCTCAGCAGATTGCTAAGATCTGCGTAGGACTCTTAAGTTTACATCTGGCGTCCTTAATGATGAACAACCAGTGTAGAAATATCATGTGTTCCTATGAGATCTTTTGATGAATCTCGGGGCTCTAGACTCGATAAGTGCACATTTGGTTTCCTATGCGGAGATTAGGGAGAGGTCTCCTGCTTCAATATCAACCATCTCTAAGAGACAGGTCGATAGATTACGCCGGTTCCCCGTGAGAATGAAACAAGCTCTTTTAAGAGAACTTGAGTGGCTAGAAGGTTTAGTGCAGTGCATCACTGGGTCCATGACGTCTTTATCTTCAATACCGGTGTCACCTTAGTAACAACCAGTAGCATATGAATTGAACCCGGTGTCTGCCCTAAGGTTGAACATATGGAGGGCTATTTCTTTTCACCCTTTTTCATAACTTTTCTTTTTAATTCTTCAACCCCTTCTTTCTCCTTTCTCATTTTCTCCTTTTTTTTCAATCATACCTAAGGACTTCTATTTCTAATCTATTGGAATTGTCCTTGGGTAGATCCCTCTGGCTCTGGCGGATCATAGGACGGTTTTCCCTAACCTTAGTCACCTTATAACTCCATGAATCCTATAATTTCCATGAAACCTTTGATTGAAAATCTCTCAAAGTGTTTATGAATATAAACACATTTTGTTTAGCACTTTGAGAGTTTTGTGTTTTTGAAGGACTCCCCCTTCACATGTGCTCATGAATTTTTTAAGAAATTTGCACATGCGGGAGGAGTTTGCACTTTTTGAATTGATCCACTTTCAGTGAACATGACCGATTTGAGACACGCTTACATCACTAGTTAGACTAGCTTGAAGTTATTACCCGTCCTGGTCAAGTCCAAAGAAAGTCTCTCGATACGGTACATTCTACTCAAACAAGTCCTATTCGAGACACGCTTACATCACTAGTTAGACTAGCTTGAAATTATTACCCGTCCAGGACAAGTCTTTTCGATTACTGACATTTTAAGCTTCGTCAATTCATTGGTACATTCTGAGTCTAGCTCTTTTGAGATTCAGTCACAATCTTTAAACATCTTTGATCACATTGTAATCATGTCTTCTCCCCATCAAAAATAGCATATCGTGATATTTTTGATATCAAATGATTAAGGAAAAGCTTTTTGGAGAGATAGACATATTTCATTTTGCATGAATTCGGATCAATTTTTGTTTTAGAAATACTCCCCCTCAAAACTCGCATATGTTTTTGAGAAATTTTAAACTTTTTTAAAGTTTAGAGGGAAGGAGTCGTCTTGAAGCAAAATTCTGAAAGAGAAAGAAGTTTCAGATTTGTTGAATTTTGCATCAAGGTTTTTTTAAAAACAAAGACTTCTCTTTGTTTGAATAGGAATGTCGCACTGAGGCGTACAACACTGTCCATTTTTAGGATAAGTGCACTTTGTTGATGAAAATTATTTTTGCGTAACACTTTCCTTTCTTTGAAAACTTGAGTTGTGCACTGTAAGGTGTACACAAGTCATTTTGATGATGAGCACCGATTTTGATAGATTTTGAAAATCTTATTGAAAAATCTTGAAAAGGTGGTGCTCAAAATGTAAGAGAATTTTGAAAATCTAATTTATCATTAGATCAACAATCATGGTCTTGAGCTTAAAGATTTTGAAGGTTTTTCTAAAGAAAACTCAAGCCAGATAAGTGTTTGGTTCTCATTTTAGGATAAGTGCTCGAAAAATATTTGAAATCTTTGTTTTGATTAAGCACTTTCCTTTCTTTGAAGCACGGGTCCTGAACTGATATGTCCAGAAGCCATCTGATTAAGTCCTTATTTGAAATCTTTTCGAGTTGTTATACCCGGACTTAAGTTTTGAAAAGATTTCACTTTGAAGCACGGGTTGTAAGCTGAAGTACTTACAAGCCATTGTGAAGAAACTTTTGAGAAACGACATGTTTTAGAAAAACATTTTAAAGAACTCCCGTTCAAGCATCTGTAAATGTCCGTGTCATTGTTGAAAGACATTTCTAGACACGTGCAGAATATTGATTTATACGAGAGATATGTCGTGAGAAGAATATTTTTGAATTTTTTGATTTTATATTATTTTTGAATTTTTTGAAATTTTAAATTTTTGTATTTTGTTTTTGTTTTTATAAAAGAAATGGAAAATCAAAAATAGAAGATTGAAAGAATGATTTTATAGAATTTACAGAATTTGAACCCTCTAAAGAACTGGGTTCTGAGATAGTGGAAGCACCTGCAACCAAAGACGAAGAGGTTTCACAAATAACAGTTTTAGAAGTACATGAATCATCACTTTGAGGGTGTTGACTATCAACGGTTGTTGTGGTTTCTACTTCCTTATCCTGAAGATTATCACTATTATTTGTCTTGGTGCAACTATCAAAAATCTTCCCTGTGGGAATCCACCTAAGACCAACTATTTTAAAAACTTTCCCCGTAGGAATCCACCTAAGGTAAGATCGAGACGTAGTTTTCTTATCAGATGCAGCGGAAGTCTCAGTCTTGGAAAAACTACATCCTTTTGGTATCCACCTATTAGGTTTCTTAATCTCTTGTTTCGTATCAACGGGTGTGTTTCTATTTGGTGCCTTAGTGGATTGTGTCATGACACATGATTTGGAATTCTTTGTGTTGCATTCTACTTTCCTAGCATTCTTATTTGTGCCACTACTCTTAGATGCAAGCCAATCCCTAGTATTTTGTTGAAAGTTCCTAGGTAATGGTTTACTACTACTAGCGGTGCTTTGGAATCTTGTAGAATTCATCACACTAGGTTTTGCACCTAAAATTCCGTTTTTTCGATGTTGTGCCTTTTTTCTAGCTTCTTCTAGATGATGATTGAGGACCATGTCATTAGAACCAACAGACTCATTAACAGTTTTTGTTGTCTTATTTGGTGTACTATACTTAGAAGAGCTAGGTGAAATCACATTTTTGTTTCTTTCAACAAACAAATTTTGTTTTTCAACAATCTTTTCCATTACCTTTTCCTTGGGCAAGGGTGGTGGAGTGACTGGTTTTGACAAATCCTTTTTCTCATCGACTTTTGGAGCAAACCGTGAAATTGACATTTTTGGTTTTTGAACCGTGTTTGAAACATTTGGTTTCTCCGAAGTTGATGGTTTTGCAAACTTAGTTTCCTCACCCTTCCCTTTTTGATTTTCAAGCTGAGCCCTCAAAAGATCATTTTGCTCTTTCATGTTCTTGAAGGCACGCTCATACGACAATTTGTCATACTTGCATTCTTCTTTTTTTCTATCAAGTTGTTTAAAACATGACACATTTTCTTTTTCAAGCTTTATAAGAGCATTTTCATATTTTGAAACAATTGCGGAGGTCTCAGCTCTCAGTCTTTCATCGTCTTGAACAGAATATGTTTGTAAAATGATGGACATTATATCAGTGGTCATAACAGCTTCGAAGAGATAATCATTTAGGTTTTCCAAAACATTCATGTTTTCACGAGTATCATTAGCTTCGTTTACCAGGGATTTGTGGTCCTTGACAAAGTCGGCCGTTTCTTTTAAGAAAGCTTTTTCAAAATGGATTACCCTCGCACTGATGTTATTCAGTGGGATAGTAATTTCGTTTTCAAAAACTTTTTTCTGCTCAATATGAAAACTGGAATGCCAGTTGTTAATATCGATTGTAGTTTTAGAAGCAACAATGTTTTGAAGTTCTTGAATTCTCTTTTTAACGTCATCCAGAATGTTTCTAGCCTCACTTGTATTAAAAGTGTTGTTAGAAGACATTTGTTCCATTTTTGAAAGAGATTTTGAAACAATTACTTTCTTAGAAAACATTTTTGAGAATGGTCGTTTTATGGAAAACACAGATGGTTCTTTTTGTGGAACAAAAGTAATTCCCGAAAGTTTTTTCAATTTGTTGTAATCAATGGGTTTCAAATCCGTTTGTTTCATTTTAGAAATGCTCTCTTCGACATGTTCTATCGTTTGCACAGAATCCCGAACGACGGGAGGATCATGTTTAGTGTAAAGCACATTACCATTATACAAAACATTCTGTTCTTGCTGAGCTTTCTTGAGATTACTGGGGGTGTTGTTACCAAGAGCCACTTTATGTTTCGTATGGTAAATCGGATTAGTTTGATTTGAAATCATTTTCATTGTTTGACTTGACTGACCCGACTTAACCACTAATTCTTCTAAATGTGCAATCATGTGTTCTGACTCTACGATTTCGGCCAAAAGTTTGTCTTCTTTCTTTGCAAAGTCCTTTTTTAACTCATCCCTTTCTTTTTCAAGATTGGTATAAGCTGTTTTTTGTTTAGAAAGTTGGTTTTGTAAATCAGAAATTTCCGCGTTTAAAGCTTTTATCTTCTTGAAAGAATTAACATCAAGTGTATCAAACTTGAGTTGCAATTGTTTTTCCCTTGAAACGGAATTTTGATAACCAGTTTCTAATTCAGACAATCTTTTGTTATGAAACTCAAAAGCTTTAGCGTTTTCCTTGTAACTCTCAAGCTCAGCGGTCAATTTTACATTCGCGGCCTTAACATCGCGATTGACCTTTTTCACTTTCTCGATTTCAATACCACAATTAATTAATAATGATTCAAATAAAGCATGTGTTTCCTCATCATTCTCAGCATGCTGTGAAACGAAGCCTCCATTATGATTCACATCTGGAGTTGCTGAAGGAGTATTGCTACTACTTGGCATGTCCAGATATTTATCATAATTATATGCTAGCTTCTCAGAATGTTGTTCCTCATGAGGAGACATATCAAATATATCATTATTGTGACATGTGTTGAAGTTTGATGCCTCGGATGGTGCATTGGTGTCATAAACAGGAAGTGTATCAGAATCCGTGTCATACTTAGCTTCCTGAAGATTCGCCATGAATATGCAGTTCGCATCGATATCCTCTCTATCTTCCATGTCATCCATAAGAGCCATAAAATCATTTTCCTCTGCGTTCAACTGAAATCCTGCCTCATTCTTTTGTGCTAATAGCACTGCCTTCTGCAAGTACGCTGAGTCTCTTTTGTTCGGCTTAGTAGGACAGTTCCTTACCATATGACCTACACCCTGACAGTTGAAACACTTTACCGGATTACCCTGATTCACATTTCCCAAATTCCCAACAACTGGAGCTGCAACATTTCTATTCTGATTACCCATTGCCTGATTACCAACATTCTGACCCCTCTGATTTCCAGCAAACTGACCCATCTGATTCCCTGCATACTGACCATGCTGATTCCCTGCATACTGACCTGCATTCTGCATATTCTGATTGCCCATATTAAATCCAGTAGCATATCCTTGTTGATTCCCATAAACTCCAACCATTTGGCCTTCATTGCCCATATGTGTTCGATGATATCCTTTGGTTGTTGTTAGTTGGTGTAGAATAGCGTCCTTGGAATGCCTTTGACAGAAAAGCAAACGCTTGGGACAATGCTGCAGTAGCTTCATCATTGTCAGTGAATTCCAGCTCTTGGAATTGTGGGTGTTGCTGTTGTGGAATAACTTGTTGTTGTTGTTGTGGGTAGAACTGTTGTTGGTAGACCGGTGTTGGTTGTAAAATGCATGATGGTTGCATGTAGTTGTGAGTGGAAGATGATGATGGTGGTTGAGTGTTCACTAGTAATGGTGTTGGTGTATTAGCAATTAATGCGAGAGGATCATGATTCTTTGCCAATCTTTCTTTTCTTACTTCATTAGCCTCAGCTTGGTTTTGCTTCAAAAAGTCATAGAGTTGATCATAATTCACCTTATGTAAGTCCTTTGTTTGATTGACAATTGTAACATAACGACCCCATTCTTCTGGAAGGTTATTGATGAATTTGATGTTTGTTGCAATTGGTCGAGGTGTCAACTTGTTTCTGATTAACTCATTCATCAAAGTGCAAAACCTGGTGTAGTATGATTCAATCTGTTCACCTTTAGTGGATGTGAAATTCTCCCATTCAGTAAGAAGTTTGTTCTCAATGTCTTGTTGTCCAATCTCTGTTCCATGACATATCCTTCTAACACGTTCCCACATAGCATGAGCAGTTTCACAGCTGTCGACCGCAGCAAAGATCTCCCGTGGTAATCCAAGTTGGATTAAATGCATTGCCATATCATCGGCTTTGATCTGCGCCTTGTCTTCATCTGTGTAATCTGCTTCTGTTTGTTCACGCACGAATGGTTGAGTAGGAGGTGTTTCATTTGGATTACCTTCAATTTGAACTTGTCTTGGCTGAAATGGATCTTTTTCTATGGATTTGATCATTAATTTGCCATTATCTTTAGTTTTGATGTAACGAAGCATTCGGCTTGTCCGTGGAAGATATCCACCTTTTTCAAGCATTGGAGGTCGGTTTTCGGCACCGGCAGCATGAATGTCTTGTTGAGTTGCCATGATTTGAATTCAAAGTGAAACGTTGTTCTGAGGATCTTTTGAAAGATAACAAAGGTTGTTGTTGAAGATTAGATGTTTTGGTGAAGATGAAAGTTCGTTCTCGGTTTATCTGATTGATTTCGTAATTTCCCGCCAAAAATTGAGTATGAAAATTTTCTTTCTCAAAATTTGAAAATCACTATAAAATCCAATTCTAAGGTTACTAGAAAAATTTGAGTTTTTTAAAAATTTTGACGCCAAATTTTATCGAAAAAATTTGAATTGTGACCTAAAAATTTGAATTTCGGGCCAAAATTTTCAACCTTATACCAAAATTTGAATCTCGCGTAAAAATTGAACGTTAAGTCTCGTGTGAAAAATAAATTTTACTCAAATTTTCCCGCCAATTTTTTTTTTTTTTTTTGGTCTAACTCGATAATACTTGAAAGTTCTAACTCGGTAACCTCAGAAAATGCAAACTCGGTATATGCTTGAAAGTTGTCTAACTCGATATGTCCATTAAAATCCAAACTCGGTTTGTCTTAGAAGTTTGTCAAACTCGGTAAGTGTTGAAGGTAGTCAAACTCGGTAAAGTGATCAAACTCGATAAGATTATGAAAATTTGGGCAGAGTTTCCCCTAGTTAGTTGCCACAAAGAACCTAACTCGATAAACGATTAGGTAAAAGGCTAACTCGCCAAAAAAAAGTCCAAACTCGGTATGTCCAAAATCCTAACTCGATATGATTCGAACTAAACCCAAACTCGGTAAATATTAAACTCAAACTCGACAGTACCTTTCCTAACTCGATAAAAAACTGATCCAAACTTGACAGAACCTTTCCTAACTCGATAAAAAACTGATCCAAACTCGACAGAACCTTTCCTAACTCGATAGACAATCACTTAACTCGATAAAACTTAAACCCTAACTCGAAAACTTTTTCAAACTCGATAACTTTTTCTCCTAACTCGAAAAAAAATTTTCTAACTCGAAAATCAATGATGAACAGTAACAAAATTCTTAGAAAACCGATTTTTCACCCACAAAACGATCTAAAACAACCTAAAATTATCCCTAGGCGATTGATACCACTTGTAGGATCATAGAACAACCTATTTCACTATTGAATCAAGCCTAAACCTAGAGATAGAAAGTAAGTAGAGAGTGAGAGAGAGAGTGAGAGTGGGAACTCTAGTGTGTGGAATAATAACCTTGATATTACTAATAGAATGTCACAACCCACAATTTCAGGTCATTTTTCCAAACTTCGACATTTTACTATTCACAAATTACTATTCATCGATCACTATTCATCGTTTTACTATTCATCGTTTTTGAGGTCAATTTGACATTCCGAGAAACATTCAGAAATTTTACTATTCACTTGACACTATTCATTCCCGAGAGAAAACCACTATTCACGTGCATTACTCATGTCATCGTAAATTTAGTTTACGAGTGTTCAAATTCGCGTAACCGTATTGGTTCAGGAGCGAATTCATGCATTATTATCAGGGACATTTCATACGGACTAGAAATAGCCCGCACATCATCATTAGGGCACTTGCATGCTATTCCACTCGTAGGATAACTAAATTTATACTTTTGGTATAATTAACGATTTACGTATGTTTATTTGTAAAAAAAAAACGCTAATACGCGAACTATAAATGTGACTAAATGTGACTAACATGTCCGACACTCCCAACTATGATTCCAATATATTTTTATACTCATTTTTATAATATAAAAATTATAATATTAATTTACCCGGTATTTTGGAAATTTATTTATTACGTATCGTACGTCTAACTTAATAACGTCGGTTTTCACAAAAATTAAACGATAATCACCCAAACTCTCCGTACTTGTACCCGACATATTTTTACAATTTTTACGACTTTATTACGTCCCGAATAACTTCAATAAAATTTATTTCTAACAAACCCGGTACCCGATTAAACCTAAAACCAAAAACTACATAATACTAATACTAACTTTTTAATTTAACCCAAAGACAACCCCCCCCCCCCCCCTTTCCCTCCTTTTTGGGCCGGCCAAACCCCCCCCCCCCCCCTTGGTCCTAAAATATCTAACCTCACCAACCAAATTAAATGCCTACCAAACTATTGTCTCTAAATATAAATTAAACTTTTTTCATCCATTTAATCACAAATCATTTTTACAAAGCAAGTAAACTTTTTTTTCTCTCATTTCTCTTATGGTGTAATCGACCTAGGGTGGTCAAGGAGCAAGAACAACAAATTTTACAAGATCTAGGTATAAACTTGTTCATATAGTCATCCTTGTTGGAGTTTTGAAATAAAAACTCAAGGATTAGTAGGTTTTTATCATCCAAACTCTCTAAACCTTCAAGTAAGTTAACAAACTCATTTCTATAATTTTTACAAGTTATTACCATGTTTATATATTTTTCTTACAAGAACTCATGCATATAATGGTTTATACCACTCTATTTTGTACATATGTAACTTTGAGCCCTAGAAATGAACTCATGAGAAACCCTTGTTAGACCTAGTGGATTGATGATGTTTAAGGACCCATGACACCCTAAGAAGGTGTATGGTAGGACTAGACTAGTTTTGTGGTGTTTGAAAGTGGTTTGATTGAAAATGGAACTAGTTTGGAGACTTGAAAATGGTTTTTGAAACATTTGAAATACCTACTGTCCCTATTTTCATTTCGTGGGAAAATCAGTAGATGGTGGCTAAGTTTTGACCAAATATTTAGAAAATACTTTCAAAAACGAAACTTTAGGCGAAAGAACGGATTAAAACGAGCTTATAACGAAGGAGATATGATTTTTGCAAATTTAACGACGAAAACTATTTTTATAAAAACTGCTTGCTGTTTGGCAGATTTCAATGGGTAAAAAGAGGTGTTAAACGTAACCTAGAGGAGCCGAGTTATCAAAATTATACTAGTATATACAAAGACGAATCCGTGGACATAAAGAACAAGGAAAACGAGCTTAAAACGACCAAGTTATACCCATTCTAACATAGTCAAACTATATATATATATATATATATATATATATATGGACACAAATAAAAATAATAACGTACGCACTAAATGGTATTTTTTCTAGAAATGATACTAACGACTATTTTCTTATCAAATGAATACGTATGACCCAAGAGAATACTTATAAGACCTAACGACGTTATTTCAAGGTTTTCGATACAAGGAATTTAACACTAACATTTTCATACGAGATAATACGACAAGTTATATACTCCTA
The DNA here is from genome assembly GCA_030686995.1 of Artemisia argyi. Taxonomy (NCBI): domain Eukaryota; kingdom Viridiplantae; phylum Streptophyta; class Magnoliopsida; order Asterales; family Asteraceae; genus Artemisia; species Artemisia argyi. The sequence goes on from CM060684.1 coordinate 112,759,892, forward strand.
TATATGGACTTATTTTCCTAAGTATGGAAACTATTTACCATGACGATAACTAGTATTTCTAAATTACGAGTGGTATGAGCATCATGTGCATGTGCATTCATTTCATTACGGCTTGATCTTAATTAGATCGCCATTATTCATTTAGGTTGCGGCTAGTGTGCGCGCGCCTCATTGTCCCGACTACCTTTACCTCATTGCACTATCTTTGTACCATCACTTCGAGGTGAGTTTCATAGCCCCGTTTTAATTCTATATTTTGATTTCAAATCCCACGGGGGAGAATACATTGCATTACTTATTTTTGTGTACATGCCTAAGTATAAAATTTCATACATTGCTTAAGTTGCCTTATTTACCACGTCTTGACAAGTCCCCTTTATTATTTCATGAACCGTTAATTAAGTTCCATGCGAGAGTGAGTGAATAGATCTATTGAGGGTGACTCCTCCATCTGTGTTTGGGTTGCTCCAACAGAATTACAGATGCATTTCATGTCTTTATTATTAGAGTGTCTGGTAAACACTCATTGGGGCCAAGTAACGTCTAGCTTCGGGGTCATGAGCTTAAGAGCCAATGTATACATTTTTCCGGACATCCTATTTCTTGGCTTTACTTATGGCATATGTACACTAGATTTTAGTTATAAACCTATGATTATTCACCAACTTTATGTTGACCATTTTTCGCAATGTATTTCTCAGTTAACTAAGGCATATTCTCATGGCATGCATGGAGTCACTTTGTGTATCAAGGATGACGCGTCTCTTTTTGGATTTCATGCACTTATGAACTATCGTTTGATTGTACTAAATTATTTCCTTAAACCTTTTCTAACTTTTGGGACCTATGTTTTATAACTCTGAATATTTTGATTGAATCAAACGATGTATTTTCTAAACGACACTTTAGGTCGTTCAATATATCCTTGCTTGTGTGCTATGATCCGTTACACCCTCAGGTATTCCATTCCGCTGCCATTCAGGTATTTTGGGGGTGTGACATAGAATCACTAAGAGAACCAACCTCTCAAATGAGGTTTACAAGAGTATTTATACATGAAGTCTAGGGCATCATCTATCTTATACATTATTACACTAATGGCCCTTATACTTTCACAAAACATGAATACTAAGCCTAAACTTCATCATAATGATATTCTAAAGCAACCTATAACAATACGTTAATGACCGACACTTTTTATAAATAAAATATGATCCTAACAGTTTCATGCATGCAATTTCGTTTTTGGTTTCAAATTGAATTGTATAATAAAAAAGGGTTACGTTTGGTCTGTTGGGTTTGCTAATGTTTGGGCTACAAGTTACAAGTAAAATAAAATATTCAGAGTGTGTTAGTGATGTTTTCTTTTTGTCAAAATGGTGTGCGTTGGATTTATGTACAACAGGATTGCGTTTGGTTTTAGTCTCGGGCCAAAGCCACTTAGACAAGGGTGCGTATGGGTTTTAAACCTTGGGCTAAGCCACAAAATAAACGGATTATGTTTATTAATTTAAATTAACTTAGTTTATGTGTAATAAATATTTTTCGTTATTAAAATGTTGGACTAATGTGATATATATTATTTGGACATAATAATTATTGGTACAGTTAGCTTAAATAAACTTAACGACATTGAATGTATTTGAAACCCTAAACCTAATTGTATTTATGATGTTTTAAAACCCTAGAGATAATTATTAACGTTTTGAAAACTAAGTTGACTAATGTGGAAACTTACTAAATATGTTATGAACCCTAATCCATGTAGATTCGTTGAAGATAACGTAACGTCCGTTGATTCATTTGTTTCTGTTCAATTGCATTAAGGTACGGATATTCAATCTTACTTTTAGACATTATTCCATTTGCATTTTGTATTGGTACGGATATTCAATCTTACTTTTAGACATTATTTCATTAGCATTTCGTATTTGGTACGGATATTCAGTCTTACTTTTAGACATTATTTCATTTGCATTTCGTATTGGGACGGATATTCTGGATACCCATTTTTATTTACATCGTTATCGGTTGGTTCGTTTGTTTGATTATTTGTTTCTCATGATTCGTATTAATTGACTTTGATTCGTACTATGATATAAACCCTTTGACCTGAACCGTTGATATGATCTTGTTGTTGTGATCCATCTGATATGATCCTATTGTTATGACCCCTTTGTTTTGATCCAATTGATTTAACCCATTGCTCAAAGTACGATTCCTAGCCATGAAGGTAACATGGCCATGTCATTGAGGCACCAATGGCATGACACTTTCTGTAGATGTGTGATTGATCCACGGTGTTTCCCTTATCTTTATCTGTGGCCATTATCTGAGTATGTATGCTAGCCTTCAGCTAGGGTATGTGCTAATCTGTTTTGCAGGGGAATGTATGGATTCATCCTGGGTAATCTAAAATGATATCTGGTAATTGGTAGGTGTGTGACCCTACACCCCATCACAATATGGTACATTGGAGTCTGCAGCTCCATGTACAATAAAGGAATTGACGGTATAATGATTTATGAAATGAAATGTTTGATTGATTGTTTTGGTACTTAAGCAACTTCCGTTACTATCCCTTTCACTATTTCTGTATCATGCTTTAATTGTGTTGGGAATTCTGCTAAATAGAGAATTCTACTGAAGTTGCTGCTGATGGTTCCTGCTAAAGCAGTATATCTGCTGAAGACTAGTTTCAGCATAGTTTGTTTCTACGGATATAGATATTCCGTGTATTTTGTTATTTAGTTAGGATATGCATGAGTTTAATTAGGAAGTAATAACGCATATCTCTTTTTGTTTATAGAAGATACGTTTCTTGTGAAACAGTTTAGGGTTCCTTGTCTATAAAAGGAGCACACGATTATGTATTAGGTACACGTTTTAGAAAAACAATTTCAGTATTATTAAAAGATCCATAGAGGATCAAGTATTCTTAGTAATCATTGTTCATACTTGTATTTATTTTCCGCTTTAGAATACAAGTTATAGAGATTTTCTTTTAGTGTGTTTGTGATTACATAAATGTAATTAACGATCCACGAGTGCTCAAAGATCTATCAAGGTCTAACGTTCAACAAGTGGTATCAGAGCCTCGGGAAAGTCTCTGTGATACTAAGAACATCTTTCTTACACCCTTACAACTAAATACCATCAAAATAACAAATGGCTGGATCAGATGATGAAGCAGAGGTTACTCATAACCAAAACACCGCATCCTTCCAACAACTAACTCTCACAAACAGTTATGCCAAATTCCCATACCTTAAGAATGCAGAGGAGTATGAATTGTGGTCTATGAAAATGCAAAATTGGATCACCAATATTGACTGGAATCTTTAGGAAGTTGTCCGTAAGGGTAACAATTTGAAGAAACACGTCCAAGATGCTGATGGGGTTGTTACCATTCTTTGTCCCAAAACTGCTGAAGAGATACTGGCTGTTCAGAGAGAGAATAAAGTCAGAACTATTCTTCTTCAGGCTATACCAGATGACCACATGGGTGACTTTCACTTCATGGAAGATGCTAAGGACATATGGATGGCGATAAAGGCTAGGTTTGGTGGGAATGAGGAGTCAAGAAGGATGAAGAAGTCCATGCTGAAACAGCAGTTTCAAAAATTTCAAACATCTGAGGAAGAAGGCATCCACAAAGGCTATGACAGGTTCCATAGGATTTTGAGCCAATTGAATCAGCTGAAGGCTAGACCAGACAATGAAGATTGCAATGCTAAGTTTATAAGATCTCTGCCACCATCTTGGCTACAAGTAAGCATTGCACTGAAGACTAAAGGTGGATTGGATATGCTCTCTTTTGATGACCTCTATAACAGACTCAAATCACTTGAGCCTGATGTCAGAAGTCCCATTTGTACATCCACTCACTCAGCATTTGTTAGCACCTCAACCAATCAGGTGCTTCATACCCCAAGCCTATATTCATCAGGATCATCTTCTCTCATCACCACTAAATTAACTTCTCAACCAAAATCTAGTAATATAATGGAAGAGGTACTTCACTCTTTTGTTGCTGATTATGAACATCAGCAATAACTAGCATATGAGGATTTTGCACAGGTAGATTCACTGGATATGGAAGAGATGAACTTGAAATGGAAGTTGGCCATGATTTCTCTGAACATCAAGAGGTTTGAGAATAAGTCTAAGAGAAAGTTTGGCTTCAAGGGAAGAGATCCTGCTAGATTTTACAGAAGGAAGGTCAAGTGCTATACTTGTGGTCAGCTGGGTCACTTCTCAAGGGAATGCAAGGATAGGAAGGCTGGTGATGAGGTTAGATATACTACCTATCAGCAGAGTCAAAAGGAAGCTGGAACCTCTAAAGTTGGAACTTCCAAAGCTTTGGTCACTGTGGATGAACATATCAACTAGACGGTTCATCAGCCTGTTGATGATGAAGCTTCTGGTTCTGAGCAGGTTTCTATGCTGGCAAGCTGCACTACAGAGGATCAACATGATCAAGTTGTCATGATGGGCATCCCTTAGGTACATAACTGTGTTTTTGGTTATAGTGAAAGATATAAAGAACTTAAGGAAGTTTATGATGAATTGAAACCTAAATATAATAAATCTTATGTAGAAGTTGAGGCTTAGAAACAGGCTTTAAAAACTTTAGAAAGACAAAAAAATTTGGTTTCAAAAGAATGAGCTTGCTTATGATGAAAAGATAAGGGTGTTAGAAAGTAAATTAGAATGTACTTAGATAGATTTAAGGCGTACTGAGAAAGAAAAGGCTGATGTTGTTTAAGAAAATCTAGTGCTGAAAGAGAAACTAGATGAAGAAATAGCTAGACATAAATCATGGTTAATATTAGGTGACAATTTAGCTAGCTTAATCTATGGTAGTCAGGCTGTTAACTCTGGAATAGGTTTAGGTTTTAAGAAGTATGTTGGTTTAGAAGCTAGGAATGACCTAGGTAAATCAATACCAGCAGGATTAGCTAATTATGTAAAAGAAGGTAACTTACATGTTGTAGCTGGACCTATTAGAGGAGAACACATGCCCACTGACCTTTCCATATCTGTTGACTTTGATGGATCACACCATCTTTATGGTAAAATGTCAAGTGACTTGTCGGACCCTGATTCTAAATCTACTGACTTTGTCTTTTGTTCTGACAGTGACAAGTCCTCTGACCAAGGGTCTACTACATATACCAGTTGTGATTCAAGTGAAAAGTCAGAACTTCCCAAGACCTCACCCAAGACAACACCCAAAACTCCCTACAAGCCTGTTAGAGTTACTGCTGATTCCAAGACAGTTTTCTCTGAAGACTTGTTATTTAATTCTTTGCAAGACAATGTTTTTAATTCTGTCAAAAACAATTCTGTTAATGTTTGTGGTTTGAATACTTTTTAATGTCATGGAACATCTTTCACTTTGAATAAATCTTCTAAAAAGAAGAAATACTTTGTGTGTGGAAGTAAATTTCATTTGATTAAGGATTGTAATTTTCATGAGCAAAGAATGGGTGTATGTGCTAATCAAAGGAAACCTAGACCAGTGTGGAAAAATGTTAATGATATACCATCTTTTGTTCCATAAGAAACTCATAAAACCAGCAAACACAATTCTGCTAATAAACCTTCTCCTTGGAGAAGATCTGTTGGTAGACCATATGTGAGACCAACTAGTTCTTATTTTCATAATGTTTATTGGCGTAGATATTTTGACTCAATGTATGTTGGTGGAGGATATTGGGATACTACTGTGAAGCCCTCAGCAGGTTGTTCTTGGACTAAGAAGGGACCTAATTTTCAATACAGGCCCAAGAACAATGGTGGATCTTATGCATCTACATGGCCTAACTCTTATGATCCACAAGGCAGGCTCAAGTTAGCAATGACTTGAGTCTCCAATGTGTACTAATATTTTGTATAATTTTGTTGTTGTTGTAGGATCATCCCCTGAAAAGTAAAGAATTAGGGATTATAGATAGTGGTTGTTCCAGAAGCATGTCAGGAAACAAGGATAAGATGCATGATTTTGTACCTATTGAAGGAGGAGGCAATGTGACTTTTGATGGAGGAGATGGTAGAATCACTGGGAAGGGCACAATAAGAAGACCTCTGTTGGATTTTGAAAATGTATACTATGTGAAGGAACTGCAACATTTCAACTTGTTCTCAGTATGACAAATTTTTTACACCAAGAATAAAGTCTTCTTCTCTGAGGATGAATGTCTTGTGCTCTCTAAAGACTTCAAACTTCCAGAAGATACAACCATTTTGCTAAGAGTTCCTAGAACATTTAATTTGTACACATTCAATTTGAATGATGTCCAACCTGAAGGTGATCTAACATGTTTAGTGGCCAAAGCATCCCTGGATGAATCTACAAGATGGCATAGGAGGATGGCTCACGTGAATTTCAAGACCATTAACAAGCTTTCTAAACTTGGTCTTGTTCAGGGACTTCCTTCAAAAGTCTTCACCAATTACCATAATTGTGTTTCCTGCAACAAAGGAAAGCAACACAGAGCCTCATACAAAGCCATAACAGCTATGAGCACCATCTCAGAACCTCTTCAGTTGCTGCATATGGATCTATTTGGTCCAACTCCAATCAGAAGTATTGATCATAAGTACTTCTTCCTGGTAATCACTGATGATTATAGCAGGTTTTGTTGGGTATTCTTTTTGAAAACTAAAGATGAAACAATTCCTATTTTAAAAGAATTCATTACCCTTATTGAAAACCAGCTAAATAAAAAGGTTAAAGGCATTAGGTGTGATAATGGGATAGAGTTAAAAAATGTTGTATTAATAGAACTTTGTAAGTCTAAAGGGATAAAAAGGGACTATAGCACTCCAAGAACCCCACAACAAAATGGGGTTGTTGAAAGAAAGAATAGGACCTTAATAGAGGCAGCAAGATCCATGGTTGAAGATTCTAAGTTACCCACCATGTTCTGGACTGAAGCAGTAAGCACTGCTTGTTATGTTTTGAACAGGGTATCTATCACTAGACCTCATTTCAAGACACCTTATGAACTTCTCACTGGGAAAGTTCCTGACATTCATTACCTTAAACCTTTTGGCTGTAAAGTGACCATTTTGAACACTAGTGATTCACTGGGAACGTTTGATGGAAAATCTGATGGGGGATATATTGTGGATTATTCAGCTCATAGTAAGGCCTAAAGGGTTTAAAATTTACATGCTAAAAAGATTGAGGAGACCCTTAACCTGAGATACCTAGAAGATCAGCCTAATGTTCAAGGACAAGGTCATGCTTGGTATTTTGATCTGGATTACTTAACTGATCACTTGGGCTATACTAGATATCTTTCTAACCAATCTGCAGGTACAAAAGAGTCTCCCACTAACCATGCAGGTACCCTGGATGATGACTCAGATATTGAATCTAAGAAAGATGAACAAACCATTGTTGTACCTTCTTTTCCTCCTAACCCATTTGCAGGTGATCATTTTGCTGATGAGCATGAAGACGAGTCACACTATGTAGAGGATCTTGCTAGACTCAAGAAGCAAGAACATACAGCCACTCAAGAAGCTGAGAGGCTTGGTGAGAAGCTTGCAAGAGATACTGAGGCTTTACTCAGACAATCCGCACAAGCAGTCAGTGGAAACCAGGATTCTGCTGACAGTTCTACTGAAGGTTCTCCTGTTTCTTCTGACATGACCAAATCTGCTGATAGTCCTACTGCACAATCTTCAATCCCTACAAGTGTGTCCACAGACTTTGGAAAACCATATACAAGATTTCCAAGTCCTTCTGATCTTGGTAATCATCAACCCAAAGCTGGAATCTTCACCTCCTCTTCCTATGACAGTGAGTTTGGATCCACAGTAAACAATCTTGACACCACTATTGATGTCAACCCCACTGCAACAAAAAGGATCAATATTGCTCATCCTCTATCAAAGATTATTGGAGATCCTCAAGCACCTGTTAGAACTAGAAGTACTGTGAAAAACACTAACACTATGTTCTTAAGTTTTTTGTTGAGAGAAAAGTAAAGTAAATGAAAGTAAAGTAGAGAATATGAAAGGAAAGAAAATGAAACCAACTTACATAATTGTGTTCTCAAGTTGTAGAAAATGAAAAAGGAATGAAAGAAAGTGATATGCTAAATTTACCATAATACCCTCGTAATGTGTGAAGTGAGAAACAATGACATTAATAAATAATAAGGGTTGTTTAGTAAATTTATGTGGGGACATCAACTTTACTTCACTTTCATCCCATTTTTGGGATGAAAGTGAGTGACTACAAAACACATTAAATTACTTCTACTTTACTTCCTCCCCTTTTCATTTCACTCCATTAAAAATTCTTGAGAACACAAAAAAATTTGATTTCATTCACTTTCTTTCATTTTCTTCTCTAAAAAATAACTTGAGAACATAGTGTAAGTATGGTGAAGTTGCTTTCATGTCCTATGTCTCCAATCAACAAAGGGACAATCATACAGACTTTAAGTATTGTTTGTTTGCTTGTTTCCTTTCTCAAATGGAGCCAACCAGTGTTCCTCAAGCACTTGTTGCTTCAAGTTGGCTTGAAGAAATGCAAGAAGAGATGCTACAATTTAAGAATTAGCAGGTTTGGATGCTAGTACCTCTCCCTGATGGAAAATATGCAATTGGGACAAAATGGATTTTGAAGAATAAAAGAGATGCAAGGGGTATTGTGGTGAAAAACAAAGCAAGATTGGTAGCTCAGGGGTTTAGGCAAGAGGAAGGCATAGACCGTGATGAAGTCTTTGCACCAGTGGCTGGAGTTGAGGCAATTAGAATCTTCTCGGCCTATGCATCTTATATGGGATTTACTGTATATCAGATGGATGTGAAAGGTGCTTTCCTGTATGGTGAGATTGAAGCGGAGGTTTATGTAACTCAACCTAAAGGCTTTGAAGACCCAGATCATCCAAATCATGTTTACAAGGTTGTAAAAGCTCTCTATGGACTACATCAGGCACCAAGAGCTTGGTATGCTAGGCTTTCTGCATTTCTGTTGAAGGATGGTTACAGAAGAGGTGCCATTGACAAAACACTCTTTCTAAAGAAAAACTCCAGGGATATCATTCTTGTGCAAGTTTATGTTGATGATATCATCTTTGGCTCCACTAAAGAAGAATGGTGCAGGGAGTTTGAGGAATTAATGAAGGGAGAGTTTCAGATGAGTGCCATGGGGGAACCTACTTTCTTTTTGGGTTTACAAGTTCAGCAGAAACCTGATGGTATATTTATCAGTCAGGATAAATATGTGAGGGATATGTTGAAGAAGTTTGATATGGAAAATGTTAGAACTGCCACTACACCATATGAAGCTCCAAAACCAAAGAATAATCTTGAACCAGATCCTACTGTGAATGTTCATTTATATAGATTCATGATTGGTTCATTGATGTATTTGACAGCTTCTAGGCCTGACATTACATTTGTTGTGAGTGCTTGTTCTAGACACCAGGTCACTCCACTTACTTCCCACTTGAATGCAGTCAAAAAGATCTTCAAGTACCTCAAAGGCCAACCCAATTTAGGTCTTTGGTACCCAAAAGAGTCTCGTTTTAGGTTGGAAGCATATAGTGATAGTGATTATGCTGGTGCAAATATGGATAGAAGATCCACAACTGGAGGTGGGAAGAAGATTGATTTCTTGGCAATGCAAGAAACAGACTATTGTTGCTACCTCTACTACTGAAGCAGAGTATGTTGCTGCTGCCAATTGTTGTGGACAGGTTCTATGGATTCAGAATCAATTGCTGGATTATGGGTTTAGTTTCATGAATACCACAATTTTCATTGATAATCAAAGAACCATATGCATAGTTAAAAATCCAGTTTTTCATAATAGAACTAAGCATATTGAAATCAGGCACCACTTTATAAGAGATGCATACGAAAAACATTTGATTAAAGTGGTTAAGATTCACACAGATGATAATGTGGCAGATTTGTTGACTAAGGCTTTTGATGGACCTAGGTTTCAATACTTAGTTGTCCATATTGGTATGCTTAACCCTTAACTGCAAAGTTTGAGTGGAGGCACAAGCCTCAGGGGAGGCATATGCCTCAGGGGAGGATTGTAGTTGTCAAATTGTATATTTTTGTTTGCTAACACTAACCAACTAATGTTCTTGTAAGTTTTGTTTGGTTTGTTTGCTATTGTGTGTCTGTTTTGCAGAATGCCCTTATGTGTAAGTGCTGATTTTAAGTTCACTAAGACTGTTGCAATAGGAATGTGGTCATGTAAGCTTAGAGCTTGTTTCTACTGAAGAGTAGTATATGTTGAGACTCTGTGTTTCTACTGAAGTAAAATTAAAGAGTTGAAAATTGAGAAAAGTTGTTCATTCATTCAAGAAACAATTTACAGCTTACAATAAACTTCAAAATGAAATACAATGCCATTCCTATACTATGTCTACCAAACTTATTCTAGCTCCTATCATCTATTACAAAAGGCTGGTGGATTTGCATGACCAGTACAATGAAGAAGCTGAAGGTGAAAATGGAAAGGAGGGAATAATGATGATGACGACGAAGATGCTGAAGAACCTAGTTTTATATCTTTGGTCCCTGGCAACATCACATCACCTTCTACTCCACCTTCCTTTTTCCCTTACCCATCACCTCTACCTTCTTGCCCTTTCCCTTGCATCCATGGTACGAAACACCAGATCCTGGAGCAGGAAGACCCATCACCACATTCCGTGATGTCGGAAGAGATGGATTAGTCTTCCTTGGCCTTGGTTGGGATCTTTATGGTATGGAAGGAGGGATGAATGGTGGATCTTCATCTTCATCGTCTGAAGATTCTTCATCAGAAGTAAAGATAAAAAGAAAGACGTATTGTCTCTCAGCAGGAACAGGGGCATGGCTTGGTTCACCTCTCTCCAGAGCATTCCACCTTCTCTCGAGTTCCCTGTCAGCATCCGAATCATCCAAATCCGAAGGAACGTTTGCAGGATCTTCTAATGGTGATGGACTTGGAGGATTTGCATCATGTTTCTTCTTCTTGGCCTATTCTTTGGTCAGACCTCGGGGGATGGTTGGTAATCTTAATGACGGTGGAGATGTTAGTGAGTCTAAAGAATCAGATGAGTCGGAAGAGATGTTGATTATACTTGGAATGGATGACATGGTTATTACTTGATTGATGATTTTGGTGGATAATTGGGATTAATTGAGAAATTAGGGTTTTGATGAGAATTGGGGGTAATTGATATTCGTAATGTGTGATTTGGGGATTATTTTATAGGCGAAGTCAAGGCTTAATGGTAATTAATGCGAGTTGGGTGACACAGTAAAACTCAAGATATTTACTGAAGATATTTTGACTCTTGAGTTGTTTCTGCTGATTGACTTTGTATCAGCAGATTGACCACCATTTCTGCTGAAGGGATAATTTTGAAATTGGATGGAGCCACTTTACACGTACGATATGGTCAACAATTTGTTCCGATATTCTTGACCATGATCGGGTAACTTCCTTTTATAACCTACTTCGCATATCTTCGCCTAAAACTAACTTATTCCATCATCAATCGATTTAAACCCATTATTAATTTGCATAATTCATAACCGTTTCTCAAAAATCCTTCAAATGGCAACACTTCAATTCAAGAAAGATCATAACAAGGTTGCTTTTCTGAGTAAGAGAAAAGATCATGAACTGTATGATTCTATGGTGGAGTTTCTACAGCGTTCCAAGATTCATTATGCTTTAACACATTCTCCAAATGTGATATATGAATTGATGGTGAAGCAATTTTGGGCATCTGCTTGAAAAAGGTCTGACACAGAGATTGTAGCTACTATTGATGGAACTGAGTATGTGGTGACTGAATTATTGATAAGGACAAAGCTTCGTTTGGATGAAGAGAATGGTGTTTTTCACTCCATAACTGAAGTGATACTTGCTGGGTTGAGGGAAGCGGGTTACCAAAGCACTGGCACAACTAAGTGGCTTAAGAATCAGTTTTGTCCCAAGTGGAGATTTCTGGTGCACACACCGCTCCAATGTATCAACAACAAGTCTGGTGGATGGGATCAATTCTCTGCCCAATTTGGTTGTGGTATTTTTTGTCTTTCCAATGGTTTAACTTATAATTTTTCTAAGTTTATTTTTGAAAATATGCTAGAAAATATTGAGAAGAAAAAACATAAGTTTTTAATGTATCCTAGGTTTCTTCAAATAATTTTAGACATAACCACACAAGACAGAGTCCATATCCCCCCATTAAGGGTCTTAGTTCTAAATTATTTGCTTATATGAAAACAAATTATGATGGGGTATATTATCCTCTATTAGCTGCTATGTTACCAATTGGTAATGATGATGCAGGTGAGGGTGATGCTACTTGTGATATACCCTCTCAAAATGCTGCTGATGATGGTAATCCATCATCTTCTGGTGTTGCTGCTGATGGTAATCCATCAGTGGTAAATGATGGATAGCCATCTACAACTGCTGAAGCATTACATGTTTCTACTGACCTGCCTCCACCTTCCCCTTTACCTTTGTCACCTAGTCCTTTTCCATCACCTTCTCAGATTGCTCCTGATGAGCTTATTCCTGAGGTTGAAGAGACAATTCAGTCTCTTGGTACCCAAGTATCTACACCTCTTGAACCTGAGATTACTAGACTACGCATACCTAGTCCTGTGAGAGAGCCATATGCTGAAGGCTCTCCCAATGTTGTACATATGTCTGTTTCTCCTGACAGGTTCAATGAAGCTCCCATTACCACTGAGCAATCTGTTGGTGGAGCTGAGGACCCTATTACTCTCACCTCTATATATGATTTGCTCTGCAGGTATGTTAAAAAGACTGATGATCTTCAAAAGGAGCTTGCAGATACCAAATCTTCACTTGGTGGTGAGATTGAGGTATTGAAAAGAAGGGTTCAGGAGTTAGAAACCCAACTTAGTCAGCAAAAGAAAGAAAGGTTGTGATTGATGCTGATGAAGTAAATGAGGATAGGAATTTGGATTCACTTGAGATCTTGGCTAAAGTTGCTCAACAGATTCATGCTTCTTCTCCCAAAGTTGCAGAATCTTCAAAACTTAAGAAGCCAATTCAGTTCAGCAGAAGAAAGGGAAGATAGTATTTGTCGAAGAAGTCTGCTGAAACTTCTAAGGTGTCCAATGTTGATGAGATTCCAATAACAGATGCTGGTGATACTGTTAAGAATAATGAACCAATAATTGATGTTGCTGCTGAGAAGGCTACTGATGGGGTTCACACCTCAGTACATTCATTCTTTGTGGCTGGTAAAGAGTATATGGATTCACCTAGCATTGATCCATCTGTTCTGGAACAAGTTTCTCATGAAGACCCAACCGCAACTCTCCATACTACAGGATCTGCTGATACTCTAATTGATTTAGATGTTCAAGATATTCCTGCTGATCCTCTAGAAGAGTTAGTCATTCCTCATGATGATTCTGCTGAAGTTGCTAAAGTGTGTGATGATGATCTTATCTCAGAAAAAGAAATACTTATGCAAGAAAGACTTTTGAAAGAATGGGAAGATCATAAAAAAAGTACAGAATTGGCAAAGGAAGCACAAGCTAAATATGATTCAGAGTTCCAATCTGCTACAAACAAGTATATTTCTACTCTTCCTATTGAAAGACAAAGAGAATTGGATGCTGCCATTCCAAACTTTGATTAAGCAGACTGGATGCATATTGGAAGACAAGTGATTTCTACTCCTTGTTTAGCTAGAGATATTCTTGGAAAGGAAGTCAGTAAAGATGATTGGGTTCCTGGAATAGTTAAGATTATGAAACGGAGAAAGAAAGCTGCAGATGAAAGAATTTCCAAAGCAAAGAGGGATAAACCAATGACTCAAGCACATCAGAGGACTTTTATGAGAAATTTTGTGAAAAGTCAAAGCAGTGCTCTTTAAAATAATGCTTGGACTAGGAAACAAGTTTGGTCTCTCTCAGATGAACAATTGGTTTTTTAGTACAATAGAATCAAGACTAGATTGGAAAAGGATGGAATGGGTACTCCTAAGCTGGTTCCTACTTTACTGACTATTCATGAAGAACCACAGTCTAAGAGATTAAAGGTGAATGAAAGTAATTCTGCTGACGTGCCTGCTACATCTGTATCTTATTCTGCTGATGCTATTTTCCCTACTGATATAGGTGTTTCTGCTGTTGCTCATGCTTCTGTACCTGATACTTCTGCTGATACAACAAATGTTGCTGCTTCATCTGTTATTGACAAAGGAAAAGCAAAAGTTGTAGTAGAAGATCTTCCTTCTAACAAGAGAACAAGAAGACAGATGGAGGAGGAGAGATTGGGTGAGGAAACTGCAAAGAGGTTGCATGATGATCAACAAGCTGAAATGGCAAGATTTCATGAGATCAAAGTGAGAGAAGTAGAGCTTGCAGCTGCTAGGGCTAAACAGATTTGGATGGTAATGGATGCACAGGCTGAATCTGTTACTCTTGATCAACCTTCTGTTGAGGTTTCTGCTGATGTTCCATTAGATCTTCCATCAGTGGAAACACATGAGTCAGAGGATGTATCTGCTGAGGATGTTGCTACTGAAGAACCTTCTTCACCACATGATGCTGTATACATTCCTGGGAGAAGGGCCAAAAGAATGGCTAGAATGAGGGTCTCACATCCAGTGCATAGAGTAGTAGATGTCAATGCTGCTGATTCTTCTATCATCAAAGAAGGATCTCCTGATGATTGGCCAGAGGGTTTTAGGGATGTTTTGCTTAGATGGGATCTGTCTAGGAATGGACAGATTAACACTATTTATAGGCTTGATAAAACATCTCTGTCATTTACATTTTTACAAGAAATTTTACATCTTCTCGATCATCAGGACTTAGACACTCTATATAAGTTGGTTACCCAGTATTATGCTACTCATACTCCTAAAGGTGCAGGTTTGTATCTATTGGGAGATCTTCAAGTGCTCATGGATTCTACTTCACCAACTAGTTCTGGGTATGGAGTTTGGAAGAATAATCAGAGGTGGAAAGTACAAAGTTGGAAAATTTATCCTCTTCCTTATGTTCATGTCTTGGAGACTACATCTGGAGTCAGGGTAATAATGTTCATTGAGAAGAATTATCCTCTGACCGTGCCTCTCATGGAGAAGATGCTTCAACATAAGTTGGAGATTCCTACTGATCCAGTTGGGAATGCTAGATTGTTTGCTGAATCTTTGATTCGTTTGTTCAAAATCAGGATCAGGGTTCCCAGAGCTGCTTAATGGTATTGTTTTATATATTTCTTTAATTACTTTAATTAAAAAAAAAATTAACATATTTGTATAGTATTGTGTATGTTGTATGCAGGTTTGGTGTTGGTAACACCTTCTCTGGTTATCAACTTACCTGATGTTGACTATTCCATCAAAAAGTTGGCTAGTCCAAAGGGTACAGTTTTGGTAAAGACATGTCAAATCTGTTAGGAATTCCGCTAAATAGAGAATTCTACTGAAGTTGCTGCTGATGGTTCCTACTGAAGAGATGGTTCCTGCTGAAGCAGTATATCTGCTGAAGCCTAGTTTCAGCATAGTTTGTTTCTACGGATATAGATATTCCGTGTATTTTGTTATTTAGTTAGGATATGCATGAGTTTAATTAGGAAGTGATAATGCATATCTCTTTTTGTTTATAGAAGATACGTTTCTTGTGAAACGGTTTAGGGTTCCTTGTCTATAAAAGGAACACACGATTATGTATTAGGTACACGTTTTAGAAAAACAATTTCAGTATTATTAAAAGATCCATAGAGGATCAAGTATTCTTAGTAATCATTGTTCATACTTGTGTTTATTTTCCGCTTTAGAATACAAGTTATAGAGATTTTCTTTTAGTGTGTTTGTGATTACATAAACATAACTAATGATCCACGAGTGCTCAAAGATCTATCAAGGTCTAAGGTTCAACAGATTGCCATTTTTATATGACCCTTCGCATTATTTATGACCCTTACTCTCAACAGCTTCACATTGGATTGTTTATTTATTCGTTTATGTTCAGTTATATTTCATTTGTTTATATCTGTTCACTGAGCGTTAGCTCAGCCGCATTTTCTCTTCCCTGCGGCAGGTATCAAGTTGGAGACTAGGATTGAGTGATGAGAGTGGGAGCTTTTAGTGGACCAACCCTACCTTAGTATTCATGGATTTTATTTCAGATTTATCTTTAATTATTTCATTTCTTTTAGAAGTTTATTTTGATTGTGTTTGTTTCATTAGCCCTTTTAGTCTTAAGATTTGTAATTTATTGAGCTAATTCTTCCGCTTGCGCGTTATGTTCTGAAATGACACCATAATGTTACACTTTAGACCCTTATCCGGTTTGGGGTGTTACAATTATGGTATCAGAGACAAGTTTTGACCTGTAGAGCTTAGGCTATGACCTGTGAGGATTGGGTAGACATTAGGATTCCTTTAGCTTTGATAATTTCTTCTGCTTTGACACTTCAATCTACTTTAACTATCTTCTTTTACATTTTGATCTTTATCGTTGATTTTTTTCTTCACTAATTCGTTTATTTGTAGTGGGCCTTCTTATCATGTTTCTGAGTCTAGGCATGCGGTTCAATGGAGCATGAGATCGGTAATTGTCCTAGGAGGAAGTGAGTTGGTGATTGGTGATCGGTTCATTTTTCGTTTATGCCTTTCCTTTTACGTCTTAATACATTTCTGCTATTTTCTACTATTCTGGAATTTCTAATTTGAACCTGCTAATAAATTGAAGTCGGAATTTTGTCTAATCATCATATCTATTCATATTCATGATTGTGATATGTTATCTGTTATATATCTGTTGTGCATCTGTTGGATTCAGTTAGCAATGATCGGTCATTATTGAAGATTCTGAAATGTTCTGAACCTTCTTAATCGAGTCATGAGAAACTAACCTTCTGTTGGTTTGAATCGTTTTCAATTCCTTTCGTGATCTGGTATGTTTCTATCTGGTTTTCTTTTCAATTTCGCGGACAAAATTTTATTTTTAGAGGGGAAGAGTTGTAAAACTCTAAAATTCATAAACCTAAAATTACGTATAAATTTGAAAATTTTAAAACCTTACGATACGTTTATGATTAAAAGTAAACTAATTAATTCCGTCATATTAAAAGTTTAACTAGACATTTATTCGGCCCAATGTTGTGTTAAATAACCGGACCTAAATAATAATCATTTAACACCCCATTAAAACTTTCCTTCAATTTTGTCCAAGCTTTAAAAATACAAACCGAAACACCCTTAAATATTTTAATGGCCAACTTTAGAAACCCCTATAAAATAACACCTCATTTAAATACTTTTAATGACCCATATTAAAAGTCTTAATCTACCCATTTAATGTTTACTATAACTTATATATTTTAAAGCAATTAAGAATGAAACTAACGGCACAATGATTTTGGATTCAAATATAAATCATGTACTTACTCTTTGTTTCCTCCAACATATGAAGCAAACATCACAAACACAAACTTTAGAATCAAACCGCTGCTACTGTTTCCTTGCATGATCAAACAAGAGTGTGGAGTGTCCAATTCTAGTTTTGATTCCTTCTTTCGTTGCTCTTCCTCACTCCAAGGTAAATCGACTTCTTTTTTTTATTTCTTCTTTTTGATTTAAAACTGACTATGTTGACTTTGTTAGTCGAACCATGCTTGTTTGTTTTTCTTTCTGTGATATCGGCCCATTTGTTTGTGTTTTTTTCCTACTAGACAACCCAACATGTTATTGAGATCGACCCTCACATGTTTCTGTAATACCGACACTTTTTGTTTCCATAATTCGACTTCATCATATTACTAAACATTGTAATGATTATTGTGAGTTGTAGCTTAAATGAAGACATATAAACATGTTAAAAAAATCTGGTACTCGTCCCACATGTTCGACCCCATATTGTGCATGATTTACGACCCATGTGTATGATCCTGTTTGGTCAACCTAGTTTCTTGTCATTCGGCTAATAAATGTAAACGGACGTTCGACCATTTTGTTATTTTTTTCTGTTCTTGTTCAACATTTTAAGCCTTAATACATCACGAATCCTTTGTCCCTTTTGTGTTATACAAAACTGATATGATTCGACCCTTTTGAATTTTTTAAACTGATCGACCTAAACAGCATGATCGACCCTAGTTATGGACCTAACCTGTTTTGATATAACATTGTAACGAGCTAAATACGAAAAGTAATATACATGTTCGGTTTAGGTATTAATTTGGAAAATGTTAAAAAGTTTCATGCATGCGATTTCGTTTTCGGTTTCAAATTGAATTATACAATAAAAAAGGGTTACATTTGGTGTGTTGGGTTTGCTAATGTTTGGGCTACAAGTCACAAGAAAAATAAAATATTAAGAGTGTGTTAGTGATGTTTTCTTTTTGTCAAAATGTTGTGCGTTGGATTTATGTACAACAGGATTGCGTTTGGTTTTAGTCTCAGGCTGAAGCCACTTAGACAAGGGTGCGTATGGGTTTTAAACCTTGGGCTAAGCCACAAAACAAATCGGTTGTGTTTATTAATTTAAATTAACTTAGTTTATGTGTAATAAATATTTTCGGTTATTAAAATATCGGACTAACATGATATATATTATTTGGACATAATAATTATTGGTATGTTTAGGTTAAATAAACTTAGCGACATTGAATGTATTTGAAACCCTAAACCTAATTGTATTTATGATGTTTTAAAACTTTAGAGATAATTATTAACATTTTGAAACCTAAATGACTTAAATGATAAACCTAAGTTGACTAATGTGGAAACTTACTAAATATGTTATGAACCCTAATCCGTGTAGATTCGTTGAAGATAACGTAACGTCCATTGATACATTTGTTTATGTTCAATTGTATTAAGGTAAGGATATTCAGTCTTACTTTTAGACATTATTCCATTTGCATTTCGTATTGGTACGGCTATTCAGTCTTACTTTTAGACATTATTTCATTAGCATTTCGAATTTGGTACGGATATTCAGTCTTACTTTTAGACATTATTTCATTTGCATTTCGTATTAGTACGGATATTCTGGATACCCATTTCTATTTACATCGTTATCGGTTGGTTCGTTTGTTTGATTATTCGTTTCTCATGATTCATATTTATTGATTTTGATTTGTACTGTGATATAAACCCTTTGACCTGAACCATTGATATGATCTTGTTGTTGTGATCCATCTGATATGATCCTATTGTTATGACCCCTTTGTTTTGATCCAATTGATTTGACCCATTGCTTAAAGTACTATTTCTAGCCACGAAGGTAAAATGGCCATGTCATTGAGGCACCAATGGCATGACACTTTCTGTGGAGGTGTGATTGATCCACGGCGTTTCCCTTATATGTATTTGTGGCCATTATCTGAGTATGTATGCTAGCCTTGAACTAGGGCATGTGCTAATCGGTTTTGCAGGGGAGCGTATGGATGCAACCAAGGTAATCTGAAATGATATCTGGTGATTGGTAGGTGTGTGACCCTACACCCCATCACAATCTGGTACATTGGAGTCTGCAGTTCATGTACAACAAAGGAATTGATGGTATAATGATTTGTGAAATGAAATGTTTGATTGATTGTTTTGGTACTTGAGCAACCTCCGTTACTATCCCTTTGACTATTTTTGTATCATGCTTTGATTGCCATTTTCATATGACCCTTCACATTCTTTATGACCTTTACTCTCAGCAGGTTCACATTGGATTGTTTGTTTATTCGTTTATGTTTAGTTATCTTCCATTTGTTTATATATGTTCACTGAGCGTTCGCACAGCCGCATTTTCTTTTCCCTGCGGCATGTATCAAGTTGTAGACTGGGATTGAGTGATGAGAGTAGGAGCTTTTAGTGGACCAATCCTACCTTAGTATTCATGAATTTTATTTCAGATTTATATTTAATTATTTCATTTCTTTTAGAAGTTGATTTTGATTGTATTTGTTTCGTTAGCCCTTTTTAGTCTCAAGATTTGTAATTTATTGAGCTAAGTCTTCCGCTTGTGCTTTATGTTCTGAAATGACACCATAATGTTACACTTTAGACCATAATGTTACACTTTAGACCCTTATCCGGTTCGGAGCATGGCAACTAAAATGCAAATGCATGCCCATTTAATTGAAGATATTGACACAAATGGGTATTTGGTCGTTAACGATGATATTTGGGAGAAACCAACTGAAGACCGCATGAATGATGTGATGAAATTGAAATCAACGACGACAACTGGTGTGTGCTTATTCACACACCTTTTCCTTGCCAAATTAAGACCAAAACAAACAAAAACTAATCATAAATGCCAAAGATATTGTGTTTTTGTGATTGTTATTGTGCAGGTACGGATATTTCAGAAATAGGCATAAGTCAGGCCAAAAAGGACAAAAACGAGCACGAGATTGGAAAACATGTCAAAAGCCATAGATGGGGAAGCAAATTACCATTTTTGAGCTCAGATTGTCAAAATGTACCTTGGGGAATCACAGAATGCCAGAAATAGTCCTTGGAGCAAAGTTTGAGGAATTGGCAGAAATGGTCCCTCAACTTTTAAAAATTGACAGAATTGGTCACTGAGCATTTATTTTTGAAGAAAAGTCAACCATGGTTCTTGGGAAATCAAAATTTGTCAATATTGGCCGCTGGATGATAATTTTGAAAATTTGGCTGTTTCAGTCCCTCATCTTTCAAAATTGGCAGTTTGAGTCCCAAGAAATTTAATTTTGGAAAACTAACATCAAAGGTCCTTGGGTAATTGAAACTTGTCAAAAATAACCCCTGGTTCATACTTTGGAATGATGGCATGAATGGTCCTTGGATTTTCAATTTTTACAAAAATGGTCCTTGTGGTGTTTAAGCTTAAAATCAAACGGACCCTTTTTATTTACTACTACCTAACACAAAAACAAATCTAACCCACAACCCATCCCTTTCCCTCAGCCCACTCCAACTTACCCCTGGCCCAAAACCAAAAAAACCCACCGGCAACACCATCACCTCACCTCCTCCAACTTGCCCACCTTCCCTGACCTCCCGTCACCTCCAAACACTCCCATACAAACAGCATTTAATGCTTCTTCCCCAATCCCTTGCTACCAGACCCAATTTGTAATTTCTTATTTTGGCGCCAAAAACAAACAAATGGCTAGGATCAAAAGCAGGCATCCAATGGTCCAAAATGTTGCTGGGAAAGCTCAAGTGGAGGTCACAAATCCTAATTGTCATCTATAAAAGGAAGAAGAAGCAGAGATGACAAAATGTAGATTTTTAGCTTAATTTCAAAGTCATATTATTGTAATTTCATTTTCGAGTGTACTCTTTTGCTTTCCAAGTGTATTCTCAATTTTAATATTGTAATCCAAAGCTTTCTTAATCAATTAATCAAGTTTCTTTTGCTCAATTCTATTTTCACTTTAAAATTTTAAATTATCATTATAGCTTAAACCTTGTTAAAAGTTGTTGATCGTTGTTCCATTAGGCATATTTAAGTTATTTATAAGCTTTAGCAATCTTAGTAAGCTTTAAATAGGTCTTAGTTCAAAAAAACAAAAGTAAAATCAAAAAATGCAATGAAAAATCAAAAATAGGCTTTGAATTGCAAAAACCAAGCTTCAATAAGCTTATTTCTCCTTAGTATAAGCTCATATTAGCTTTTGATAGCTTCTGTGAGTTTTATATAGGTAATATTAGTTCAGAAGATCCATTTTGCCAAAAGGTCAACAAAAGTCAATTATGCTTATTAATAAGCATAGTTGAGCTTCTCAAAGGGTGTGAAGGTTCATTGTGCCTAAATTTGAAGCCTATTTAAAGATAGGCTTGGATAAAAAGTTACCCTTGTTCAGCTAGGGTTTTGTTTGTAAGTTCCTAATTTCCATTTTTATCCTATTCTCCTTCATTATGCTTATTAGCTTAATCTAGTTAAATTGTGTTTCCATTTGCTTATTCTGAGTTCACTTAGTATATTGTAGTTACTTATTTGCTTAAGTATCTTTAACTTTTCATTTGAATCAAATCTTTCATCTTTTAACTCAAGTTCACTGCATAACCATTTTTAAAGTTTGTTTGTGCCTCATTTTAGCCTAAACTCAATTAAAATAGCTTATTAGATAATCCTAGATAAGTAGCATAGCATGTATCATCCAATTGCATTGAAAATCAAAAAGCAGGCTCATAATAGGAGTGTTTGGATTTGCTGAGTTCTTCGATTCACATGTTGTTATTGTTTTTGTTTTGGTTGAGACATGTTGCATTAGACCATATTAGCTTAGGTAAACCATAAAACTCAGTGCTCCTTTGAACAAAAGTCAAAATCTCACTAAACTCACTCCTAGGATTCATTATTAGGAGTTTAGGATCCAATTTGATTCATACAGTTGCATAAGTAGTTAGGATAGCTTATTTTAGTCTCACTTTAGCTTATTACAACATAATCAATAACCTAGAATCATTCAAAGTTCATATTAGTCAACTAGTCCAAAACAAAAATCAAAAAGGCAAAATATGCATTAGTTAAAAAAAACCTGTTTTGTTGTGGATTTTTAATTTCTTCATTTCTCAAATTATTTCCACAAAACTCAGGATTCTAAAAGTTTGTTAGCTTGTGTTCTCAAAAACAATTTTTGCTTAATTTTTAGATTTTTCTTTAAGTGCTTAATAGAAGCTTAAAGTAGCCTGCAGGGCAACCCAGTGCCCTACACCAGGGGATTTGGTTTACAAGCTCATTTTCAAAAGCCTGCATCTTGTTCATTAGTAAAGCTCAGCTTGAGCTTCTGGATGTTTTAGAAACCCCATAGCACTGGCTTTAACGACCTGTGCTTATTTGGTCCTTTAGACCTTATTTGTTTGCTTAATTTTAATCCCTAAGGTTGCACCACTCAGCTCATTTCTGCTGATTCATCAGGGGAATCATAAGCCACATTCATAAGTCCTTAGTTGGCTTATCTGTGGGGCCCAGCCTAAGCCTCTTGGGTTTTTGAGAAGCTCACATAGCTGGCTTGTTGGTTCCAAGCTTATTTTGGATCCTTGAGCTTATTTGCATAGCTTAAATTTGGCCTGCATTTCCCCTTTTCAGGACTGTTTGCATAGTGGATTTTGTTTTAGCTTGTTTCTGCTTATTGACCTATTCCAGTGAGCTTTTCTGCTTATTTTAGCTTATTTGAACTCATCTCAGTTGTTTTTAGCATATTTCATCTTAAGTGCTTGTAGTTAGCTTATTTGGATAGCTTTTTCATTTCAAAAATTTCATTTGATCCTTTTTTTTAACTGTCAAGGTAAATAAGCTCTCACTGAGCTTACTTGTGATTTGTAAAATAACTGTTTTTGTCAAAGTTGTCTATTTTTAAGTATTAATCAGTTTTGTAAAAGAAAAAAAAAATAATTTGGAAAAAGTGTAAAAAGTGGGGGTCAAACCTGGGACCTCAAGCACAAACAGACACAAGCACACCATACACTACCATCTGCCCTAGGGTCTTCTCAGGGTTTATCCTTGCACCTTTTATTTATATAGTAGTTTTTTTTCATTTAGCTTATTTTAAATTTTCAGCTTATTTCTCTGCTTATTTATAAGCTATTTGGACTTGTAATGTTTTTTCTACGTTTCTACTACTATATAGTATTTGTAGAAATATTTTTATAATTTTTACTTTTCATTTAGTATTTTTAATAATTAAAATTAGTTTAATTAATTTTTAATTAATAATACATGGAGGATCTACCCTTGATAGATCTTGAGCCTATGGATCGATAGCTTACTAATGTAATCACTAGCAAAACTATATGGACAATATCTGTATGTTGTATTAATGCGGAATATAAATACAAACAATATAATAAAACACTTTGATCCTCTATGGATCGTTTTATTAATTACTAAGAATGTTTTTCAATACGTATATAATACACTAATCATGGGTTCCTTTTATACTACAAGAAACCCTAACCTCTCTACCAAGAAACGAATAATCACTAAAGTATAAAAGATATCCTACATATCTTATCCTAAAATAACAAACTCTATATACGGATTAACTATATCCGCAGAAACTATATCATCAGCAGAATCTTGTCAGCAGTATCCATCAGCATAATTTATATGCTGACTCCAATAATTACTAACAATCCTCCCCTAATCTTGAATTTGACATGGTTTAGTTCATGATTCTTGATAGATCTTTAGTTTCCAGAAGAAGAGGATTAAATATGAACTTCAGCAGCAAAGAACTTTATCACCAGCATCTCTATGATCAGCAAAAACTTTAAATCTCCATTCTTTGCTGCAACAAATGACAAAATGTACATCAAAACATAAGTTTCATACTATTCTCATCACTTCCAGATGTGTTAACTCCTGTGAGAGGTGAATCATTGAAAATAATGGATTTGATGTCTCTTTACCAATAGCCATCACTACTGGAGTAGCCAAATGTTTTAGTTCACAAACTATGGTACACTGATAACCATATGATTTTTAGCAAATCATCAGCTATAAACGGATTTGAGATGTCTTTACCTGTAGCCGTTTGCTCAGGACTAGTCAATTATTTTGGTTGATGAAATCACCTTGGTAAATTGAATACCAAATATGGTTTTTCACTGCCTTTACCACAAGCCATACAGTTATGGGCTAGCCAATTATTTGGAATCCAAAAGGAAAAATCCATGCTTAATTGAAAACCATCCAACTCTCAGCTGTTAAGCATGGGTGAGTTGAGTACCCAATAGTTTGTAGCAAACTATTACAGTTATCAACAGATTTGATGTGTCTTTACCAAAGCTGTACCCTTTGGACTAGCCAACTTTTTGATAGAATAGTCAATATCATGGTAAGTTGATAACCAAATAAGGTGTGGTGAATAACCAACACCAGAACCTGCATACAACAAACAAAGTACTATACAAATCTGTTAGTTTTTTTTTTTTAAATAAAGATAAAGAAAAGAAATATATAATACAAAATACCGTTATCAAGGGGCTCTGGCTGCCCTGATCCTAGATTTGAACAAACGAAGCAAAGAGTCTAGCATTCCCAACTGGATCAGGTGGAATTTCCAGATGATGTAGAAGCATATTCTCCATAAGAGCCATAGTCAAAGGATACTCCTAGTCTATAAACATAGCCACCCTTATACCAGCTGTAGTTTCCAAGACATGAACATAGGGAACAGGATAAAACCTCCAGCTTAATACTTTCCACTTATGATTATTATTCCAAACTACATAACCAGTACCAGTGGAAGACCCAGAGTCCATGAGCACTTGAAGATTACCCAATAGATATAACCCAGCACCTTCAGGAGTATGATTAGCATAATACTTGGTCACCAGGTCATAAAGAGTAAGTAGATCTTGGTGATCCACAAGATGCAAAATTTCTTGCAGAAAAGTGAATTGCATATATGATCCATCTAGCCTATAGATAGTATTAGACTGCCCATTGCTAGAAACCTCCCATCTAACCAAGACATTGAAAGATCCTTCTGGCCAATCTTCAGCAGACCCTTCCTCAAGAAAAGAAGCATCATCAGCATTAAAATCTAACTCTTTCTTCACATGAGGAGGTTTAGTGGCATTCATTCTAGCCATCCTCTTGGTCCTTCTGCCAGGAATATAGATAGCAGAGTGAAGATAAGATGATTCATCAATAACTGCTGAAGGATCATGAGTAACTGCTGAAGGGTCAGGAGTAGCAACTGATGGGGGTGCTGATGTTGTAACATCAAAGACCATTGTAGAAGGTCTGTCAAGTGAGACAGAGACTTGTTGAGCATCCATATCCAACCTAGCTTGTATAGCCCTAGCAGCTTCAAGCTCTATATGTCTGACCCTTTCCTCATGAATTTGATCCTGATGCAATCTCCGTGCAGCCTCTTCACCCAATCTTTCTTCCTCCATCTGTCTTCTGGACCTCTTCCTAGAAGGAATATCTTCTTCTACAACCTTAGCTTTGCCCTTGTCTATGGAAGAAGTACCAACAATAGTAGTAGCTTCAGCAGAAACATCAGTAGAAGGATCAACAGAAGTAACATGTTCAGGACCAGCAGCATATGCACCCATATTAGCAGATCCTTGGGTATAAGGACCAGCAGTTGTGTCTTCATCATCAGTATGCTCCTTGACTGATGTATCCTTTCTAGGTGAAATCACATATTCTTTACCAGCAAGAAAGAATGTTTCTATTAATTGAGTAGCACTAGCAGTGGCCTTCTCAACAGAAACACCACACAAGTCAGCATCAGCAGAATGGGCTCTAGCAATATCATCTTTTTGTGTATCATTACCAAGTATTTCGGCAATAGGTTCACTAAGAAGCACCCCTGAGTCAGCAGCCAAATTCTGAGCATCAACTAACACTTTTGATTTCTTTCCAATATAAGATCTGGGTTGCCGTCTATGATACTTGATAGGTTCCTGGGGCTTATGAGATTTAACAATGGTAGGTGCAGGTGGAGGTGGTGGCTGAGCCAAAGTCACATCAGCTAAGACATGAAAAGACTCAAATGGCACATCTGCCTGCCCATCTTCTGATTCAATCACCACTTGCCTCTTTCTCTTTGTCCTAGTTGTCTTTCCAAATCTTGAACCTTTGCTGTGAGCACATCTATTTGACTACCCAGATTTGCTTTTGTTTCTTTGAGTTCTTTCTCCAAGTCATCAACCTTCTTTACATACCTGTTAAGCAAAGTACACACGGAGGTGAGAGTAACAGGACCTTTAGCTCCACTAGCAGGAATATCTGTGGTATTGGGAGCATCATTGGTCCTAATAGGAGAATTATAAAACCCTGTATCCAAATTCTCATATTCCTCAAAGGTAGGTCTCAAGGGACTTGTTGTGGCAAGTCTTGTGATCTGTGGAGAGTGTACAGGTTGGTCAAGCCCATAAACCTCAGGTGCCACATGCTCATTAGAAACATCAACACCAGGTGAGGATAGTGGTGTCGGAGGTCTAGGTGTGGATGGTCTTGGAGATGGTGGTGGTTGGGCATCAGTAGCAACTGATGCACTTGTATCAGGAGCAACCAAAGGACCCTCAGTAGAATCTACTGGTGCATTAGCATCAACAGGTTCTTGGCCACCAGCAGCTGCATTGCCACCAGGCAACATAGCAGGTAGTAAAGGCATGTGTACCATATTATATTTTGATTGCATAGAAGCAAATAGTTTGCTAGACAACCTCTTAACAGGTACATGTGTGGAGTCATTGGTCTGAATACCTAAGATTATTTGAAGAAACCTAGGATACATTAAAAATTTAAGTTTGGTATCCTTAACATTTTGAATCATTTCATCAAATATATACTTAGAGAAATTAAAAGTTCTTCCCTGAGATAAGCACACAATAGCAAGAGCAATAGCTATGGAGAATTGATCCCAACCTCGAGATTTAGAGCTCATACATTAAAGCAGAGTGTGTACCAGGAATCTCCATTTAGGGCAGAATTGATTTTTATGCCAGACCTTCCTATCTCCAGCATATCCAACAGCCTGAAGCCCTTCAAGAATCTCTTCCTTAGGTGCTTCATACTCACCACCTTCATCATCAAGCCGTAATTGAGCCCTAACCAAGGACTTTGTAACTACATATTCTTCCCCATCAATAGTAGCCACAATCTCTATTGGTACCTCTTCAACAGACCTTACTTGAGCCATTTCCCATAATTGTGTAACCAAAGATTCATATACAATGTCAGGGTATTGAGTTAGAGCAAAGTGAATCTTTGACCTTTGAAGAAACTCCATCACCTGAACATAATGAGCATCCCCTTTTTCTCTACCCAAGAAAGCTTGTTTATTGTGATCTCCTTTGAATAGAAGTTCTGCCATTGAATTAAGAGAGAGAGTGGGTTTTGGATGCTGAGAGGTTTTGAAATGGTTTTTGAGTTTTTAAGGAGAGGGAATCAGTTATTTGTGAGTGGGATTTGCACGTCTAGGTTATTTGAAGCAAATTTCCAAACATGAAGTGTAATAGGCAATAATTGTGGAAACAATCTTTGACCAATATTTGACTTTAATAAAATCCCAAAATAAAACATAAAACTGACTCGTCAGCAGAAACCAAGTCAATCAGCAGGAATCATATGGTCAATCAGTAGAAACCTACTTAATGTTGACTACGGTCAACCATTCCACACATCAACAGCAATGATATGGTCCAACAGCAGAAACACTCCATCAGAGGAAACCACACTACAGTAAAGATACTTGTTTGGTCAAACTTTCTAATGACTTGGCTTATAAATAGGATGTAGAAAATCCCCAAATCACAACAATCACAATCCAAATCCCTAATTCACTATTACAATCCACAATCATGAGTTCCAAACCAAATGTCATTGATATCTCATCTGATTCTTCTGAATCACTGACATCACCACCACCACCACCCATTCATCCTCCTAGAAACCCTCCAAATCCGATGGAAGAACCACATTGGTTGTCCTTTTTCCCACTGGAGGATCAGATGCCCTCTTACAATCCAAATGTACCACTTGGTGAATACTTTCCTTCCTATCCTCCAAGTGATGGACCTTCACAACCACCACCACAATCATCAGAGGATTCCAATCCATGGATTCCTATCCGACCACTTTCCAGAGAACTCGTATCACCATTCCTCTACACATCCTCAGATGAGGATGAACCACAAAGCAATCCTCCTTCAACTACTGAGAGACCCCAATGTTCCCGTCCAAGCACAAGAAAGGGGAAGAAGAAGAAGGTTACAGAGGTGAAAGGAAAGGGAAAAGGGAAGAAGAAGTAGTGGTGTCTGGAATGGTAGACTTGTGGGTGGGGGGAATGATAGTTAAGTTTGGTTGTAGTTGTGGTTTGTCAGAGTCTTTGTAACTTCAAATCTGAAGTAATAAGAAGTATTATCAATAAAATTGTGTTTTCCTGTATTTCTCAGGATCTTTGTATTCCTCTACTCTTATTCCAAAATCAATCTTCTGATTTGATCAGCAGCAACAACACAGAGCTGCAAAACAAACATACACAACACAAACACACAATCCACACTAAACAGAAAATGGTTAGTCTAAATAAACTTAAACCTGAAAAACAAAATTAGTAAACATAACCATAATAATATACAGAAGTTACAACATCAATATCAATCCTCCCCAAAGGCATATGCCTCCCCTCAGGCTTATGCCTCCCCTCAAACACAACAGTTAAGGGTTAACCATCCCAATGTGGACAACTAAGTAGTTAAACCTAGGTCCATCAAAAGCCTTTGTTAATAAATCAGCCACATTATCATCAGTATGAATCTTAAGCATCTGAATTAAATGTTTCTAATTTGCATCTCTGATAAAATGGTGCCTAATATCAATATGTTTAGTTCTTTGATGAAAGACTGGATTCTTAAGAATTGAAACAGTACTTTGATTATCAATATAGATTTTAGTGTTCATGAAGTTGAACCTATAATCAAGCATTTGATTTGAATCCAAAGTACCTGGCCACAACAATTAGCAGCAGCAACATATTCTGCTTTAGTAGATAAGGTAGCCACAATGGTTTGTTTCTTACACTGCCAAGAAATTAGCCTTCTGCCAAGGAATTGACAACCTCCTATTGTGGATTTCCTGTCCAAATTAGCTCCAGCATAATCACTGTCACTATATGCTTCCAACACAAATGGTGATTCTCTTGGATACCAAAGACCTAACTTAGGTTGGCCTTTAAGATACTTGAAAATCTTCTTCACTGCATTTAGATAGGAAGTCAATGGAGTGACTTGGTGTCTTGAACAAGCACTGACAGTAAAAGTGATGTCAGGTCTTGAGGCTGTTAAGTACATGAGTGAGCCAATCATGGATCTGTATAGATAAACATTGATAACTTCATCTGGTTCATTTTGATTCTTAGGCTTTGGAGGTTCATAGGGAGTAGTTGCAGTCCTCAAATTCTCAAAATCAAACTTCTTCACGATGTCTCTAACATACTTTTCCTGATGAATAAAAATTCCCTCAGGTTGTTGCTTCACTTGTAGCCCCAAGAAAAATGTCAGCTCCCCCATTGCACTCATTTGAAACTCACTTTTCATCAAGTTCTCAAATTATCTACACCAAGCTTCCTTTGTGGAACCAAAGATGATATCATCCACATAAACTTGGACAAGAATGATATCTCTTGAATTCTTCTTGATAAAGAGAGTCTTATCAATAGCTCTTATTCTATAGCCATGCTCCAAAAGGAATGTAGATAACCTTGCATACCAAGCTCTTGGTGCCTGATGAAGACCATAGAGTGCTTTGACCACCTTGTACACCTTCTTTGGATTCTATGGGTCTTCAAAACCTTTGGGCTGAGTGACATAAACTTCCTCTTCAATCTTGCCATAGAGAAAGGAACTCTTCACATCCATCTGATACACCACAAAACCCATGTATGAAGCAAAGGCCAAAAATAGCCTAATGGCCTCAACTCTAGCTACAGGTGCAAAAACTTCATCATAATCAATCCCTTCTTCTTTTCTAAAACCCTGAGCAACCAACCTTGCTTTGTTTTTGAACACAATACCTCTAGCATCCCTCTTACATTTTAGAATCCACTTGGTCCCAAATTGCAAATTTTCCTGCAAGGAGATCAACAAGTACCCATACATCTTGATTCTTGAACTGTTGCATTTCTTCCTGCATAGCCTCTACCCAACTAGAATCACTCAAGGCTTGTGTAATACTGGTTGGTTCAACTTGAGATAAGAAACAAGCAAACAAACAATGTTGTTGATCTGTATGATTGTCCCTCTTTTGATTAGTGACATAAGTGATAAAAACACATTGAACAATTTGTGTCCTTTTCACTGTGCTCCTTGTTTGAACCATGGCACTGGGATCACCAAGTATATTGGTTTGAGGATGAATGGTATTTATCCTCTTAGTGGGATTAGGGTTAACCTCAACAGAAGTTTCAAGATAGGTCAGAGTTGGAGCAAAATCATCATCATAAGAAGCTGATTAGAAAATGCCAGTGCTTTATCTATGATTGCCAAGGTCTGAGGGGCTGGGAAACCTTGTAAAAGGTTCATCTAAGCTTGTGGATGTAGCAATAGAAATAGGTACAACAGCAGAAATACCATAAGTAGAATTGGCATCAGCAGCAACAAGGGATCCATCAGTAGAAACCATGTTTCTGCTGGCATCAAGAGCAGGTTGTCTCAAGAGTGCTTCAGTATCTTGAGAAAACTCAAGACCAAGCCTCTTAGCTTCTTCATTTGCTGCATGTTCTTGCTTTTTAAGTCTAGCAAGATCTTCTGCATATGTTTAGTTTTCCACATCAGAAGCAACCTTGTCATCAGAGGCTACTTTGTTATCAGAACCTACAATATTAATAGGGAGAGAAGAAACAACAATAGTGGGTTCATCACATTCTGAATCATTGTCTGAGTCATCCTCCAGGGTACCTGCATTGTTAGTAGGTAACTCTTGTGTACCTGCAGATTGGTTAGTTTTAAATCTAGTATACCCCAGATGTCCGTCAAGTAGTCAAGGTCAAAGTACCATTCATGACCTTTTCCCTGAACATTTTCTTTGTCTTCCAGAAATCTCAGGTTAAGAGTCTCCTCAATCTTCTTAGCAGACAAATTATATACCCTGTAAGCCTTACTATGAGCTGAGTATCCAACTATATACCCTTCAGTAGCTTTTTCTTCAAACTTTCCTAGGTGATCACTTGTATTCAGGATAGTCACATGACATCCAAAAGGCTTAAAGTACTCAATGGTGGGCATCTTCCCAGTCAATAGCTCATAGGGTGTTTTGTTATGTGGTCTTGTAATCAGCACCCTATTGAGAACCTAACAAGCAGTGTTTACTGCTTTAGTCCAAAACATAGTGGAAAGTTTAGAGTCAGCAAGCATGGATCTTGCAGCCTCTATCAGGGTTCTATTCTTCCTCTCAGCAACTCCATTTTGTTGTGGAGTCCTGGCATTACTATAATCCCTTTTTATACCCTTAGTCCCACAGAGTTCAATGAGATTGGCATTTTTGAACTTTCTCCCATTGTCACACCTTATCCCTTTTATCTTCTTGTTGAGTTGGTTTTCAATAAGAGCCATAAATTCTTTTAGAGTCTGAAAAGTTTGGTCTTTAGTGCCCAAAAAGAATACCCAACTAAACCTACTATAAGCATCAGTGATCACTAGACAGAAGTACTTATGGTCAATACTTCTGATGGAAGTTGGACCAAAAAGATCCATATGTAGCAACTGCAGTGGTTCTGAAATGGTGCTCACAGTAGTAATGGCTTTATAAGAAACCTTGAGTTGCTTTCCTTTGTTACATGCAACATAGTTGTGTTCATTAGTGAAGACCTTGGAAGGAAGTCCATGAACTAGTCCATTCTTAGCAAGCTTGTTAATAACCTTGAAGTTTACATGTGCCATTTTGTAGATTCATCTAAGGAAGCTTTGGCCACCAAGCATGCTAGATCACCTTCAGGCTTTACATCATTCAAGTTGAATGTGTAAAGATTGTGATTTCGTGGAACTCTTAGTAATACAAGATTCTCATCAGGCATTTTGAAGTCTTTTGATAGAATAAGACAGTCCTCCTCAATGAATAGAATAGGTATCTTTTTGTCACAAATTTGTGAAACAGAGAACAAATTAAAATTTTGTAGCTCCTTCACATAGTAGACATTCTCAAAATCATACAAACAGGAATCTTTGGAGTTCTGATGGTTTCTTTTCCAGTGATCCTTCCTACTCCACTTCCAAATGTCATTGTGCCTCCATTAATAGGCACAAAATAATGCAGCTTCTCTTGATTCCCAGACATGCTTCTTGAGCAACCACTATCAACTATGCCTAAATCTTTACTTTTGAGTGGATGTGCCTACAACAACAAAATATACAACAACATGATTGCCATAGAGATGTTCAAGCCTTGAATGACTTGAGCCTGCCTTGTGGATCAGTAGAGTGAAGCCATGTAGATGAGTTAGATCCACCATTGTTCCTGGAACCCCTGTGTACAAATGGTCTATTATATTTCCAAGAACTATCTGCTGAGGGCTTTACAGCAGAATCCCAATATACCCTTCCCAAAAACATTAGGTCATAATAGCCAGGCCAATAACCATTTTGAAAGTAATTATTGTTATATCTAGAAAATGGTCTAGCTACATGTCTGTTCCTATCAGCAGGAAAATATCTACTAGCAGAAACAGACCCACCAGCAGGATCAGACCTATCAGCAGAAATTGAGTTGATTCTGCTAGTGGTGTGGGTTGCTTGTGGAACATGTGAGGGTCTGGCATGAACATTATTCCACTTTGGTCTAGGTATATTATGGTCAGCAGAAACACCCATCCTTCTTTCATAAAAATTACAATCCTTAATCAAATGCAATTTACTACCACAAACAAAACATTTCTTCTTTCTAGAAGATTTATTCAAACCAAAAGATGTCTTATCAACCACAGAATTATTCAAACAAACACTGGAAATAGAATTGTTTTGTAATGACTGAAAGGAATTGTTTTTCAAAGAAGTAAATGATAAGTCTTCAAGAGAAGTTGTCTTTGAAGTAAGATCATCAGCAGCAACTCTAGAGTCAGCAAACTTGAAAGAAGAATTTGGTGAGGACTTGGGTGAATCTGACTTGGCCTTGGAATCACAACTGGCATAACTAGAGGTAGAGGTCTTTGAGGTCTTGTCACTGAAAGAACAAGAGACACATTCATTAGAATCATTGCTAGAGACACTGCTAAAGTCAGGGGAGTCAATAGCCCTATTTCCAGTTTGCATTTGTGATTCAACTAAGTCTAAATGGTGGGACATGGGCTTAAAGGTTCCTGTGATAGTGGGAGAGACAGTATGCATCTCTCCCTCTTTTACAAACTTTACAGGGGTATGAGGTTGCAAGGGTGGTTTAGGGTCTAAAACACTATAGTCATCAAGGTCATAGACTTCATCAGTCCCTACATATGTACCATACCCTAGTGCTCTTCTAGACTTAATGGACTGATAACTATCAATGATTCTATCTAGGTGTTTAGCTCCCTGTTGCCACTTCTTACGTCCTGCAACTTCATTATCAAACTTAACCTTCAACTCTTGTAATTCTAATTCAACTTTAGCCTTTTCTTTTTCAGAAAATTTTAACTCATTACTTGTCATCTCCAAATCTCTTTTTAACACACTAATTTTCTCATCATAAGCTAATTGATTTTGTTGAAACCAAACCTTTTGTTTTTCTAATGTTTTAACAGCTTCTTTATAAGCTTGAGCCTGAATAAAACAATCTTTATATTTTGGTTCCAAATCATCATAAGATTCTTTAAGAGCATTATATTTTTTATCACAACCAAAAACACAATCAGATACCTGAGGAGAGATGCCCATTAAGGCAAATTCTTCATCACAACTAGCCAGGCAATAAAATTGCTGAGAAGTACTGCTTTCAGAATCATGTTCCTTCCAATCAATGCAAGCATCCATAGCAGTCACCAAGGCCTTTGAATCTCCTGCTTCCAACTCCTTCTTCTTATAGGCTGAATACCTTGTGTTGTCTTCAGCCTTCTTAGCATTACACTCTCTTGAAAAATGGTCTATCTCTCCACATGAATAGCACTTGACCTTTCTCCTGTCAAATCTAGCTGGATCTCTTCCTCTAAAGTTGAGTTTTCTCCTAGCTTTCTGCTCAAACCTTCTAACCTTGATACTAAGCATTGCCATTGCCACTTCAAATCTAACTCTTCCAAATCTAGCTTGTCAATCTGCTCAAAATCTTCATAAGCCAGTTGCTGCTTTTGTTCATAATCAGCAACAAACGAATGAAGTACATCTTCTACCACATTACCAGATTGTGGATGATTCTTTGGACCAGTAGATGTGTAAGATAATGTTGTAGAGTAAGAACTCGGACTTGGAGCATGTGTCACCCTGTTTAAAGTAGTGCTTACAAATGCAGAGTGTGATGGAGTTGCTGTATAAGTCGAGTGCCCCTTGTTATCAAGCTCCAGGCTTCTGAGCTTGTTATACAAGTCATCAAACACTGGTACAAAAAGTTGTATTGGTCACGCCAAAAATGTGTGATGATATGCCTATAGTCACACACGTTTTTTTTGTTGTGTGTCACCATAGGTCCCGCCACCATAGGTGGCATATGGTCACATTGTTGAGTTCGTGGCCTTTTCCATCGAAAAAGAGTGACCAAAACCCTGAATATGTGTCACAAATTAGTCACAAGTTTTATTGGATTAGTCATTATCAGTGACCGTAAACACTTTATAGTCACGTGAATGTTTTTTGAGAGTAACTATTTTTCAACCTTTGGCCAAATAAATATATAATATATGTGACATTTAAGATGATTCTTTCTAGTAAATGTGTATTTTGTGTGACTATTTCCCGTCCTGTGGCCACACGAATATACTATAAATGTGACGTTTGTGATGATTTAGACACACAATGGGTCTTGCTTTTTTAGAGTTAGTCACATACAATTTAAAAAAAAGTGGCCAAAAGTGTTAATAAGTGTGACCATATGCTCTTTAAAGTGAACAAATATGTATTTTGTGTGACTATTGTTCATCCCACGGTCACATGAATTTTTAGTTTGTGTGGCCTTTTGTAATATTTAGTCACACAAAGCATCTTTGTTTTTGGGTATTTAGTCACATACAATTAAGCATCAAGTGGCCAAAAGTGTTAATAAGTGTGACCATATGCTCTTTAAAGTGAAGAAATGTGTATTTTGTGTGACTATTGATCATCCAATGGCCACATTAATTTTATGTTTGTGTGGCCTTTTGTAATATTTAGTCACACAAAGCATCTTTGTTTTGGGTATTTAGTCACATATAATTAAGCATCAAGTGGCCAAAAGTGTTAATAAATGTGACCATATGCGGTTTAAAAAGAAGAAATGTGTATTTTGTGTGACTATTGATCATCTAATGGCCACATTAATTTTATGTTTGTGTGGCCTTTTGTAATATTTAGTCACATAAAGCATCTTTGTTTCGGGTATTTAGTCACATACAGTTAAGCAAACAGTGGCCAAAAGTGTTAATAAGTGTGACCATATGATGTTTAAAGTGCAGACATGTGTGTTTTGTGTGACTAATGTTCATTGTAACACCCCCAATTCATGGATGCAGCGGAATTCAAACTGGGTGTTACTCGACGGCACAATAATCACAATAATAGAAAACGAACTCCAATTGAGTCGTTTTAAAAGATTTATCATTCAAATTGTATAAATATCAGAGATTACAAAATGAGGTCCCAGATGGTTCCATGTTTACAATGTATACTAAATGAGTTTTTGAATGATAATAAAATTTATAGCCCTCTTGAATATCCGTGCCATCCTTGATCATCATGGACCTGAAATACATGCTTAAGAGGTCAACACAAAGGTTGAGTGATATTCATAGAGTTTGTTTAATGTTTGAACACAATATGTTGGTAGTGTGAGTTATAGGCTCACACCAATGGTTGGAAAACAAAGATGGGCTACGTTGTTATATGCCCGGAAAGGTTATTAATTCACTAAGCTTATGACACCAAAACGTTAACGGGTACGAATATCAATCGGCGGAGTTATCCCGGTAGGTACTTTGCCGTCATACCTAATGTCTCAAATATTAATGCATTTGTTTGAACTCGTAGTTGTTCAACACAAATGGGATTCGTCAATCCCAATAGGCCTATTCACAATATTCGCGCTCACTATTACTAGTGATTAAATGGTTCATAATAAGGGATCTTGGTTTGGCAAGAATGTTACATAGTGACAATAAAACATAGTCGAATAGCATACAGTGGAAAGCATTGTGTTCGATTAGAAAAATAATAGCATGTATCCCCCCATGGGTTTGTAAAATAGTTAAACAATAGAAAGTGGGGCTACGAACTCACCTTAAGTTATGTAGTAAGTAGTGTATGTGATGGTCGAATCGCGAAGGTTTCTACGAGCAACCTATAATAGAATGTTGCGACTTAGGATTGGAGTAAAGAATATGAAGAATTGCCTATATATGTATGTCTTGCATTTAGTCCATGATGTGGTACTTTGTATAGTGTAAGTATATGAAAATAAGTGGTTCATGAAACATGTATAGTTTATATATCGTTTACTACCGTTCGGGCCGACATAATTCAGAAGTCATGTAGTAAACGTTCGAGGAGCCAGGACACTTTAATTCATAAATCCACAACTCATCTCGACGGCTTACATAATGAACTCCTCGCATGAGGCTCCCTACTATTATAGTAGTTGATAAAGTATATATATATATATATATATATATATATATATATATATATATATATATATATATATAAGTTTTGACTCGAAAAGTTACATGTCCAATATTTGAATAAACTTAGGGAAGTTTATTTTTACATGAAGATTGTTATTAGGGTAAGTTTCTTATAACTTGTATGACCATTTCTTGTAATATCTCATGGTTCCTTTAGATGAAGTAGATCCAAATTGTATGTTCAAGTTATCGCCAACTCTTAGCTCATGTTTTTGCCTAAGTAAGTTTATATGGTCATTTAGTCATGGCCTAGCCATGACCTTTGGTCATTGTTCCATGGTAGTGAGACTCAACCTTGGATCTATCCATGGTTGTGGTCTTGAATCTAGGTCATAAGACCTCTTGGTCTTATTAAAACATAACCATTATATTGTGACTTATATATATGTAAATAGCTGTTAAGAAACTGAGAAAAACCTCATTCGTTATTGGTTTTCTGGAGACGTGCGCCTGAGTTTTTGAAGAAAACGTGATTCCGGAAAACTTTCGTGCTTTAACTTTTACATGAAACGGACCAGAAGGGCCTCTTTTTGCGTGTTTTATGTTCTGTCACAGAAACTATTTTGGCAGTTTTGCCGCAAAGTTTTGGTAACTTCAAATGGTCATAACTTTTGACTCGTGTACTCGTTTTAAGTGGTTCAAATTGCTATGTTTTTCTTGTTAGGTCCTCTACTACAATATGTAATGATCCAATATCATAATTTTACCATTTTGATCAGATTATACCAAGAAAATCACTAGTTAACTTGTTTAAATAACTTAACTTAACAATCATTTGTAATAACTTGTTTTACCCATTTTTATACATCATGGACATGATCACAAGACATAATATAGCATGAATGATATGTAAATAACATGAACATGATATTTAACAAGAAGCATGTTAGGGTTTGGCTTACAACTTTTGGCTTTCAAATAAGAAAGGAAGTTAACATGTAAGGTAAGGACTTTGATAGACTTTAGCTTCAACCTACTTCACTTCATGCAATCTTTCTACTCTTGTATTCTTGAAAGAGAGATGATGAAAGTTGAGGTGACTTGAGTGGATTCAAACTCAAGAGAAATCACCAAAGTTTATGAGGTTTGGAAATAGTTTGATGAATCAAAACCAAACTAGTGTTTATATATTGTTGTAGCACATGATTCTTGCATAAAATTGGAAGTAAATGAGCTAAGGATGAGATGATGGTGTGTGTTAAGTGTGGCGTACAAGAGGAGGAAGAGGGGGGCTTTTATAGTAGCTTGAGGAGGTTAGTAACCTTGACTTGTCAACACTTGCTCACCAAGTTGAACACATGTTCTCATCCAAGGGCTTCAAGCATGAGATCATGACACAGAAGGGTGTGAATCCCCCCCCTATGGCGGTTCATATACTTGGGGAGGAAGTGTTGGCTTTTGATGATATTATCCAAGCTTATGAAGCTAGTTTTGACTCAGTAAAATGCTAACCGTAAACGATTAAGCCATAATACGTAAAACCGGGTATCGTAAAAATACGAAACATGGAAGAATGATTAAACTTGTCAAAATACTCCATAATAAAATATAAAATGAGTGGTAGGTTCCATTGGGGTGCTAAAACCCTGCTAAAACTGGAAACACGGGTCTAAAACGCGTAATACGTAAAACGTACGAATATTGCGTAAAATTGAGAAAAGTAAAATGTTACTTTTCTAATAGGATAAAAATGATTTAAAATGACTTATAATGTCTAGGCTGGGCTCAGTCTAGTGTCGTTTGGTATTAAATGTCTTTTAGACATAAAACCGTAAGCCTAAAAATCAAGAAATGATTTATAAAATCAAGGAATGATTTTTGGTCAAAGGAGGAGGGAAAAATATGTTGACTTTTTCCAAAAATGTAAAAACTCAAATCGTCTTAGAAACGCGGTGCAGGTATAGGCTAAGGTTACGGCTGAGTAAAAACGCTTAAAATTGAAAATTCCTGTTTTTCACGACCGATGTTTATTTTGGTCATGTTTTTCTCAGTCATGATTTATTCTCAAATAAATCATGAGTGTATCAAACATTTTTCTGATACGGGGAAAATTAACGCGGTCGAGTTTCGTTGTGCATAGAATTTTTGAATGATGTTTTACCCTAAAATGTGTAATTCCTTATTAACTTTCACGAAATTGATCTGATGAGTGTCAAACTTTTAATTTGCCATGGAAATGATTTATTACTCGAGGCCAAGAAACAAAAATCAAATTTCGGGAAAATTTCGGGAAAAATGAATAGTAAAAGTGAATAGTGAAATTTTCCGAGAATAGAAGTTAACCTGAAATTGCGAATTGTTACAGTCTCTACCCCTTACGGGGAACGTCGTCCCGAAGTTCTATGTGTGTTATATGTTTTAGTGGTGTCGATGAAGAGGTGTGGTTACTTATGAGGACTAAAGTCTGGGATTACCAATGATGTAGTTTGATTTTTCGTTTCAGTGTATGGTGTAGGATGAGGCTTACTTTTATGTAGGTAGGGTAAGAGTGATTAATAGAGATTCATATAATAGTCGAATATCAAAGGAAATTGATATAGCAGTCGAATATTAATAGAAATTGATATAGTAGTTGCAGTCATAGTCTAGTAGGTAATCTGTTGTTGTACCTAGTGTTTATTGACTTCATACTTATGTTATTTCGGATACAGATAAGCCCACTTGTTTATAATTCTTTATTTACATAAAAAGGCATCCCAAACAACGTAAATAGGGGAATATAAACTTATGGTTCGGTGATTTACAATTTCTTTATTTAAATGAAAAGGCATCCCAATCCATTCAAATAATTATAAATCATCCTACTTAAGAATTCCCAACCCAACATTCATACTTAGCCGGTGAGTTACAAGGTAGTGTATTACGAGATGATGCTGGTGTTCCAAAAGTACAAGATGAATATTCAAGCTGATGAGGGTGCTTGTGGTGTAACTATGGATGATTTGAGCTTTAAAAGTGCATCAAGATCTGTTAATGAGCTTGTGGTTCCAACGGTTGTGAAGATAATGATGTGATATGTTGATGAACAAAAGTGTGTAGTGTATGCTTAACATTAATATTCTTAGGTATAGATGTTGAGTTTGCTTTGAAAATCTTAAGAGATTTTAAA
Organism: Artemisia argyi; assembly: GCA_030686995.1. Classification (NCBI taxonomy): domain Eukaryota; kingdom Viridiplantae; phylum Streptophyta; class Magnoliopsida; order Asterales; family Asteraceae; genus Artemisia; species Artemisia argyi. Next base: position 112,800,268 of record CM060684.1, read on the forward strand.
GGTTTATGACGGAATGGTATCCTGAGGACCTAAACAGGCTAGTACTTCTATGGGATGAAGAGAAGAATTGATAACTATCCCAAGATAGTAGTTCGGATTATCTTATAAATGAAAACTTTCAAGAATGAAATTAGGTAGTACAAATAAGGTGTTAAGATCTTGTTGAGTGGTAAGACACTATCGTGTCTCTAGATCGTTTTAAAGAATTCTGGTGGTTTATCGAGTTCAAGCAGGAAATCAATCTAAACATAACCCTAGTACAACTATTCTCAGTATTTGAAAATTTTAAGTCGAACATAGTTAGTCAGACTATGTTCCACTGTCCCTAGGTTAAATATAGGTGACTAGTCTATATTTAGCCGAGGTTCGATAAAATTTTCAAATACCTAAATTAGGTATACTTGTGATATGTCCATTGCTTTTGAGAAACTATCCACTAAACAAAGGCGATGTCAAACCATTCAGTTGCAAGTCCCGCCCATACAAGACTTGTAACCTATGTTTTCACATTCCATTACATAGAGGATAGTACGGGTAGATACGTGTAGAAAGTAAGTTTTAAGTAATTCTAAAACAGTCTATACTTGGCCAGGATCACGAGCTTGGTTTCAGAAGAAAACTTTGATGAATGTAGAAAAACTTCAACTTTTGTAGATGATGGATTTGTTTGTCCTTTAGAAATCTCATATTTCTATTTAGAAATCGATAGATTGTGATGGGTTTTTGATATCATATGAAATGATATTGATTATGTGATGGAATAATTCCAGAGACCATTGCGCAAATCACAATGTCTCGAAACTAGATTAGACCATTGTGCAATTCACAATGTCTGGGAAGTAGGTTATACCATTGTGTGGCTCAAAACATTTGAGAAATGATTAAGACCATTGTATCATACAATGTCCGGGAAATACGAAAGACCATTGCAATCAGTTACAATGTCTTGGACATAAAATGTTGGAGTAGGAACATGATTGGGAGAATGTGGTTGTGTCGAAATGCCCTAAAATAGGCATACGCAGATATGTTAAGTCCATTGTTTAGATAAAATGACTGAAAATAACTTGAATGTATATATCAATATACTTATATATGTTCGTGTAGTGTAAAATGCCTAGTGTATATATATCAATATACTTATATATGTTCATGTAGTATAAAATGCTTACGGGGAAATGCTCAATTATGCTAAGGGTACATATATTCATATGCTAACATGTTTGTGTAGTATAAAATGCTTAATAAGTCCATAATCATCTGGAGGATGGAAGACACGGAGAGCGGAAGGCTATAAAATGCTTTTGCTTGTAATTGTGGTTATAGTTTAGGTCTCAATTAGACCCGTTTCTCTATAACCTAGCTCTGGCACCAATCTGTAACACCCCCAATTCATGGATGCAGCGGAATTCAAACTGGGTGTTACTCGATGGCACAATAGTTACAATAATAGAAAACGAACTCCAATTGAGTCGTTTTAAAAGATTTATCATTCAAATTGTATAAATATCAGAGATTACAAAATAAGGTCCTAGATGGTTCCATGTTTACAATGTATACTAAATGAGTTTTTGAATGATAATAAAATTTATAGCCCTCTTGAATATCCGTGCCATCCTTGATCATCATGGACCTGAAATACATGCTTAAGAGGTCAACACAAAGGTTGAGTGATATTCATAGAGTTTGTTTAATGTTTGAACACAATATGTTGGTAGTGTGAGTTATAGGCTCACACCAATGGTTGGAAAACAAAGATGGGCTACGTTGTTATATGCCCGGAAAGGTTATTAATTCACTAAGCTTATGACACCAAAACGTTAACGGGTACCAATATCAATCGGCGGAGTTATCCCGGTAGGTACTTTGCCGTCATACCTAATGTCTCAAATATTAATGCATTTGTTTGAACTCGTAGTTGTTCAACATAAATGGGATTCGTCAATCCCAATAGGCCTATTCACAATATTCGCGCTCACTATTACTAGTGATTAAATGGTTCGTAGTAAGGGATCTTGGTTTGGCAAGGATGTTACTTAGTGATAATAAAACATAGTCGAATAGGATATAGTGGAAAGAATTGTGTTCGAGTAGAAAAATAATAGCATGTATCCCCCCCCCCCCCCATGGGTTTGTAAAATAGTTAAACAATAGAAAGTGGGGCTACGAACTCACCTTAAGTTATGTAGTAAGTAGTGAATGTGATGGTCGAATCGCGAAGGTTTCTACGAGCAACCTATAATAGAATGTTGCGACTTAGGATTGGAGTAAAGAATATGAAGAATTGCCTATATATGTATGTCTTGCATTTAGTCCATGATGTAGTACTTTGTATAGTGTAAGTATATGAAAAGAAATGGTTCATGAAACATGTATAGTTTATATATCGTTTACTACCGTTCGGGCCGACATAATTCAGAAGTCATGTAGTAAACGTTCGAGGAGCCAGGACACTTTAATTCATAAATCCATAACTCATCTCGACGGCTTACATAATGAACTCCTCACATGAGGCTCCCTACTATTGTAGTAGTTGATAAAGTATATATATATATATATAAGTTTTGACTCGAAAAGTTACATGTCCAATATTTGAATACACTTAGGAAAGTTTATTTTTACATGAAGATTGTTATTAGGGTAAGTTTCTTATAACTTGTATGACCATTTCTTGTAATATCTCATTGTTCCTTTAGATGAAGTAGATCCAAATTGTATGTTCAAGTTATCGCTAACTCTTAGCTCATGTTTTCGCCTAAGTAAGTTTATATGGTCATTTATTCATGGCTTTGCCATGACCTTTGGTCATTGTTCCATGGTCTTGAGACTCAACCTTGGCTCTAGCCATGGTTGTGGTCTTGAATCTAGGTCATAAGACCTCTTGGTCTTATTAAAACATAACCATTATATAGTGACTTATATATATGTAAATAGCTGTTAAGAAACTGAGAAAAACCTCATTCGTTATTGGTTTTCTGGAGACGTGCACCTGAGTTTTTGAAGAAAACGTGATTCCGGAAAACTTTCGTGCTTTAACTTTTTCATGAAACGGACTAGAAGGGCGTCTTTTTGCGTGTTTTATGTTCTGTCACAGAAACTATTTTGGCAGTTTTGCCACAAAGTTTTGGTAACTTCAAATGGTCATAACTTTAGACTCGTGTACTCGTTTTAAGTAGTTCAAATTGCTATGTTTTCCTTGTTAGGTCCTCTACTACAATATGTAATGATCCAATATCATAATTTTACCATTTTGATCAGATTATACCAAGAAAGTCACTAGTTAACTTGTTTAAATAACTTAACTTAACAATCATTTGTAATAACTTGTTTTACCCATTTTTTTACATCATGGACATGATCACAAGACATAATATAGCATGAATGATATGTAAATAACATGAACATGATATTTAACAAGAAGCATGTTAGGGTTTGGCTTAGAACTTTTGGCTTTCAAATAAGAAAGGAAGGTAACATGTAAGGTAAGGACTTTGATAGACTTTAGCTTCAACCTACTTCACTTCATGCAATCTTTCTACTCTTGTATTCTTGAAAGAGAGATGATGAAAGTTGAGGTGACTTGAGTGGATTCAAACTCAAGAGAAATCACCAAAGTTTATGAGGTTTGGAAATAGTTTGATGAATCAAACCCAAACTAGTGTTTATATATTGTTGTAGCACATGATTCTTGCATAAAATTGGAAGTAAATGAGCTAAGGATGAGATGATGTTGTGTGTTATGTGTGGCGTACAAGAGGAGGAAGAGGGGGGCTTTTATAGTAGCTTGAGGAGGTTAGTAACCTTGACTTGTCAACACTTGCTCACCAAGTTGAACACATGTTCTCATCCAAGGGCTTCAAGCATGAGATCATGACACAGAAGGGTGTGAATCCCCCCCCCTATGGCGGTTCATATACTTCGGGAGGAAGTGTTGGCTTTTGATGATATTATCCAAGCTTTTGAGGCTAGTTTTGACTCTGTAAAATGCTAACCGTAAACGATTAAGCCATAATACGTAAAACCAGGTATCGTAAAAATACGAAACTTGAAAGAATGATTAAACTTGTCAAAATACTCCATAATAAAATATAAAATGAGTGGTAGGTTCCATTGGGGTGCTAAAACCCTGCTAAAACTGGCAACACGGGTCTAAAACGCGTAATACGTAAAACGTACGAATATTGTGAAAAATTGAGAAAAGTAAAATGTTACTTTTCTAATAGGATAAAAATGATTTAAAATGACTTATAATGTCTAGGCTGGGCTCAGTCTAGTGTCGCTTGGTATTAAATGTCTTTTAGACATAAAACCGTAAGCCTAAAAATCAAGGAATGATTTATAAAATCAAGGAATGATTTTTGGTCAAAGAAGGAGGGAAAAATATGTTGACTTTTTTCCAAAAATGTGAAAACTCAAATCGTCTTAGAAACGCGGTGCAGGTATCGGCTAAGGTTACGGCTGAGTAAAAACGCTTAAAACTGAAAATTCCTGTTTTTCATGGCCGAGGTTTATTTTGGTCATGTTTTTCTCAGTCATTATTTATTCTCAAGTAAATCATGAGTGTATCAAACATTTTTCTGATACGGGGAAAGTTAACGCGGTCGAATTTCGTTGTGCGTAGAATTTTTGAACGACGTTTTATCCTAAAACGTGTAATTCCTTATTAACTTTCACGAAACTGATCTGATGAGTGTCAAACTTTTAATTTTCCATGGAAATGATTTATCACTCGAGGCCAAGAAACAAAAATCAAATTTTGGGAAAATTTCGGGAAAAATGAATAGTAAAAGTGAATAGTGAAATTTTCCGAGAATAGAAGTTAACCTGAAATTGCGAATTGTTACATTCATCCAATGGTCACATGAATTTTTAGTTTGTGTGGCATTTTGTAATATTTAGTCACACATCGAATTAAACAAAGAGTGACAAATAATGTTAGTACTGCTAGTACTACGTTAGTACTGCTAGTACTATGTTCATACTGCTGGAGCAGAGTTACAACTGCTAGTATATATATAAAATAGAATGTATACAAATGAAGCAAATATATGCACAATTGTATTTCAAATTTAATAAAACTCGAATGTATATAAATGAACCAAATATATATACAATTGCATCGTTGCCATCATCAACATTCAAGGTTCCTTACTTGATCTTTTCATCAGGTTCTTTCTGCAAAAAAAATATTGGAAATGTTGGTATTAAAAGTTAGTACGGCTAGTACACAGTCAATGTTGCAGATATATAAGCATGATAATAGAATTTGAAGTAAATTTTACAAGTTTATCATCCAATGAACTAATCTCAGCATCTGGAGATTCTTCGTCTTTGTTTTCCCTTCCTTTGAGCCACAATACACTACGCCATTAGCAAGTCATCCTATAAACAGATGCTATGAACTGTAAGAAACCAAGGCACTAATAATGTTGCATAATATATTATAAGATCTGCCAACCATGAAACCGTAAAATATACTCCCTCCGTCCCTAAATAAATGTCCACTATTGGCTTTCAAAGTCTTTTTGTTCCAACTTTGACTTTGAATTATTTCATTCATGTTATGTAATACTTGATGAAAATTATACCAATGAAAATACATTTAAGACCAAATTCGTTCACATATTTTGTATCAAGTATTACATAACACAAATAAAATAATTTACGGTCAAAGTTAAAAAGAGAAGACTTAAAAAGTCAATAGTGGACACATATTTAGGGACGGAGGTAGTACATGGGTTGGCTTTTGGTGACTGAGATGGAGCATACCCATGCCTCAATTTAATTCGAGTCCCCCAAAAATGAAGTGTGCCAGAAAATCCAGATGAGGGAATTTTTAGCCAGGCATCCCATGTATCATCCTCACCCCTGAAAACAGGATGTAGCCCCTGCAAGAAACAAGTAACGTGCTTAATGCTAACATAAAAGACGACCAAATTAGATGTCCCAAATATAAATTTAGCATGAAAACCCAACATACCGGGGTAGACACTTGCATAACAACTCGGGCAACAAATAATCCAGATGGTTGAAGTGTTCTGCCGTGCCAAATTACCTGGAACGAATAAATGTCAAACACAATACCAAGCAAGCAAATCACTCACATCTGGTACAAATGAAACAGTTTGACAAAAAGCAACCATATTTGAGTTAATTTCCTATATAATAGATGTTATGTTAATCTTTTGATAGATAACTTATGCAACTGCGATAAGCAAACTCCAACTGTTCAGCAACATCCTCCCGGAGTGGAAACCAAGTAAGACTCCCTTTACGAGCAAAACAGTGGCCTCTTAGAACACGTCGATTGTCTCCATTCCAATAAACAGGAAAACTATGTCGTCTTAATAAGTCTACCTGCAATGATTACCACCACACGAATTTATAATCAAAAACATATTTTAGGCTAGTTTAATCCATGAAAATCAATGTAAATCATTTTATATTCGATTACACATTTAAGAAAATATAAATTAAATATGTGTTTGAGCATACCAATTATCAGAGTAGGATAGGTGAGATGAGGGTGATGGTGGCTCGACTGTGATGGTGGTGGATGTGGTGGTTATCTCAAACCAAACAACCGAAGCAAACAAACTCTCCCATACAGTTCCCTTGTCTTGATGACGGTGATGGCATGGAGGAGCGATGGTTGGTGGAACCACGGCGACATAAGGCGGTGAATTTTGGCGGTGGTGTGAGTCGGTTCTAGAGAGAAGGAGAATAGATGAATAGATAGAAGATAGATCTGACTAGTGTAAGTGTTAGTGTTTTGATTTTAGGGAAAAAGGGGCAGGATCTTGAGGGAGATTGAAATTTTTGGGGAAAAATTAGGGGCGGATCTTGAGCGCCTGATTAAAATTTTGGAGATTGAAAGCCTATCAAATGAGCTCGAAATGTTTAATGAGTTGAGCTCAATATTATATAAGTTCGAATCGAGTTTTTGTTGAGTTTACGAGCTTGTAAGTAATATAAAATATGTTTTTTTTTCTTTTTTTTTAAGTGTACTAAGTGTAAATATTTATTTATGAATGTATCAAGCTTTTCGAGTTGAAGTCGAACCGAATTCAGTTCTTAGGTTATATTATATTTCAATTTTAATTTGTGTTAGAAAACATATCTTTACAGATAAATTGAGCTTTTCGAGTCAAGCTCAAGCCGAGTTCAAACTTTCTCGATCCCGGATAACATGATCGAGAGGGTGATGGAGGCTTGACTGTGATGGTGGTGGATGTGGTGGTTATCTCAAACCAAACAACCGAAGCAAACAAAATCACACCCATTGCCTCCCTTGTCTTGATGACAGTGATGGCGTGGAGGAGCGATGGTTGGTGGAACGATGGCGAGATATTGTGGTGAAGTGTGGCGGTGGTGTGTGAGTCGGTTCTAGAGAGAAGGGGAAGAGATGAATAATAGAGAGAATATATATTTGACTAGTGTTAATTAGTGTTTTGATTTTGGGTGAAAAAGGGGTGGGATCTTGGGCCAGAGATTGAAATTTTGGGGAAAAAAGGGGCGGGATATATCTTGAGCAACAGATTGAAATTTTGGGGAAAAGGTGAGCTCAAAATGTTTAATGAGTTGAGCTCAACCTTATGTAAGTTGGATTCGAGTTATTGTTGAGTTTTCGAGCTTGTAAGTGATATAAAATATGTTTTTTTTTAATATGTAAGTGTACTCAGTGTAAATAGTTATTTATGAATGCATCAAGCTTTTCGAGCTAAAGTCGAACCGAATATAATTCTTAGGTTATATTTCAATTTTAATTTGTGTAAGAAAACACATCTTTACAGATAAATAGACCTTTTCGAGTCAAGCTCAAGCCGAGTTCAAACTTTCTCGATCCTGGATAACATGATCGAGAGGGTGATGGTGGCTTGATTCTTAGTGTCGGTGACAAACGGTATACGCCTACCAAGCCAGTGCAACCCATGCATGACCAGTGATAATGGCTAATTCACATGGGTCATGGGTTATGTGCATTAGGTTATCACTGGTCACATTCATTAATATGGGTATTTGACATCATATGGGTCATATGCATTGGGTTATAGTTGCTTATAGTGTCATGTTACGACACATCCATGACTATTGACAATTGGTAATTAACATGGGTAATAGGTCATGTGCATTGGATTGTAGTGGCTTATAGTACGTGTCATGTTATCGACCAATACATTCTTAGTGATCGACATTGGGTAATTAACATGGGTAATGGGTCATGTGCATTGGGTTATAGTGGCTTATAGTATCATCTTATCGACCAATACATTACTGGTGAGCGACAATGGGTAATTAACATGGGTCATGGGTCATGTGCATTGGGTTGTAGTCGCTTATAGTCTAATGGAAACCATGCATGACCGGTGATAATGGCTAATTCACATGGGCAACTTTTTTAATACAAAATACACTAAAGGGTGCACTTGGTTCAAACTTGAAAAAGGGAAAGGTAAAGTGTAAGATAATGGTTGGGAAAGGGAAAGGTAAAGAAAATCAATCCCCTCAAAATATTGGGTAATGATCCATTCCCCAGAATTGGGTAATGGGTCATTGCATTATGCTTTACCAAGCATATTTTTTCATTACCTTTCCCATTCTTCAATTCACCCCCTATAACCCCCTACCAAGCATTATGGGTGTTCAAAAAACCCGAGAAACCGAGAAACCGCTCAATCCGAAACCGAAAAAAACTCGAAACTGAAGAAACCAAAACCGAACCGAACTGCCCCGTGAACACCCCTACCAAGCATGCCCTAAAATACAAATGTAGCTTTAATACTTACTGTATTAGTTTTAAAACTTTTACTACTTTTTACTTTTAGATTTTATACTTTTAATAATTTTTAAACTTATAATATATACAAAGAGTATCAAACACACTTCACTTTTAAACTTATAATATTCATTATACAAAGCTTATCATATACGCTTCACACACTTCCACATAATCCTCTCTTTCTCTCTCACAGTTATAAAACTCACTCGGTTACAATTGACCAAGTAAACGGATCTAGGGTTTTGATCATTTATTCTCAGTTTTGTCTTACATTTGTTAGAGACTTGTTACTTTATGTATTAGATTTATGTTGTGTTGTTTTTGGGAATAATTAGAGCAAAAGAGATATTAAGGTGTGTTTGGATTAGCTTATTTTGTGTGGTTATCGGCTTATTGAGTTTTGGGAAAGTTAATAATCTCACTGTTTCTTGGCTTATTAGCTTATCCACTTAAAATAACATAGGGTTATTGGCATTCCCAAATCTCAAAAAGCTGATAAGATCATAAGTTAATATAATCAAAATACCCCTTTAGAGCTATTTATTCTTAGGCTTAGGTTGACTATCTGTTATAAGAAGTATGTTGCATTTGTATTGATAGAATAAGGAAGAACATGTTGTGTTGTTTTTGCGAATAATTAGAGCAAAAGAGATATTAAGGTTTGCTTTGATTAGCTTATTTTATCTTAGGCTTAGGTTGACTATCTGGTATAAGAATTATGTTGCATTTGTTTTGCGAATATTAAGGCTAAAATGCCCAAGTATCAAAGATGGAAGAAGTATCAATGATGGGTGAACAGACACCACTTTCAAGTATGAACATAAACTTGTTTTGGTGTTGTTCATCCATTGTTGATTCATCTTTGCTCTTTGTCAAAACACAGAAACAATTATCAAGTATAATTTGTAGGTTCGATGCTTGAATTTAGTGTCTTCGTATTCCAGCATATTGGTAGTTAGTGATTCAAGGCTGAATAATATGTTGTTGTTGGCTAGGGTAGAAAGGATGGTAGTTCATTGCATTGTTAATATAAATTTAATATGATTTCATTCATGCATGATTAGCTCTCTAATATCGTAGAATCTACATAATTAATATGTATGTTCGTCACATCTAAGGGAGCAATATAAACGATAGTAAGAATCTGTTTTCTAATAACTTAAAGCTCAATAATTAGGGCAGATCTATCTAGCATTGTAGATGGTTCCATTGCTTAATTTGGAAAACCTCTACTTCCATTTGTAGCGTTGATCTTGATCACAAGCTTTGGCTCTTTCAATAATGTACCTTGATTAAAACTTTTGTCCCGACAATGAAGATACATTCTTGAAAGAGCCAAAGCTTGTGATCAAGATCAACGCCACAAATGGAAGTAGACGGTGTCCAAAAAACAAAGCAATGGAACCTTTCTGCAACGTTAGATAGATCTAGCCTGATCATTGAGACGTCTTCAATGCGATGATGATATAGTGTGTATTTTCCATGACAGGCCACACTCCTTCATCAGCGCATTCAAGATGAGTGATGTTACTTAGACTCTCTTCTTTACTTAACATTTCTAGATTGTTTGTATCACTCTGTTTGCATTCCATTCTTTTTTATGATCTAAATGAGTCTAGAATTTCAACATACCTTTCCATTCTGAGTGCCCAAACATTTTCTTTTGTTTTTTCAACAATCTAGCAATGCGGCTGGTGCAGTCCTTTGCTCAAAGGGAGTTGAAATGACAAAAGGAGATGTTGTGGGTACTCAGAAGGGAAATATGTTGGTTTATTGCATTCCATTCTTTTTTATGATCTAAAACCAGCCATCCTACAGAAATAATGAGTTCCAAGAAAAAAGGTTGTTTCAAACACACCCTGAATTGCAACAGTATCTTTTATTTCATTTACAGTACTATTATTTTTGTTAATTTTAAAATTTTTTTTATTTTTTTTGCAGAAATCATTAACATTGACAGCAGTGACTCAAGTTCATTTCACATATCAAGCAGTTCTGAAGGTCCTCCAAATACATGGGCAGGCTACTTTCCAAAGGGATATTCTGGATCAGGCACAAAAAAGGAAGATGCTAGGAAGGTTAAAACTCCAAAAAAGACTGCCAAAGAGCTTTTTGATGAGAGGGTTCAGGTGCTAGGCCTGCCCAATGCTAAGACTTGTGAAGATAAGGGTATAAAACCATGGGAACCAAAAATGCCCAAAATTTGTTCAAAAGGGAAGGGTAAAAAGAAAATGTATTAGTTGAGTTAGGAAGTAATTTGAATAAACCTGTGTAATCCTTTTGTACTACTTTATTTGACTTTATGAATAAACATGTTGTCATTGCTCAAGTTTCTCATTAATGAACTGAATATGAATCGGTTAATTTTTGTGGCATTTTATTTTTATCCCTAGCAGCATTAAGTTATGCCAAGCAGCATTAAGTTATGAGTTACTAGCATTCACCCAAATTCCAATCCAAACCCGGAATTGCCCAAATTCACTTGGACTCTTTGACTTTTGCAAATGACAATCAAGTTTGACAATCTTTGTTTGACTTTTAACAAAGCATCATAACATAGTCAACAAAGCAACATAACATAATTAATCAACAAAAAGATAACTTGATCATATAGTAATCGATAACTTGATTAACAAAGAAACATAAGATAAGTTTTCTTTGAACACAAAAACATTAAACTTCAAAGAAATAACATAATAATGATTAATATCATCTTACATCAGGGTTAATTCAATGAAAATTATACAAAGGCATTTTGAATGCCTTTGTAAATATGAACAATGTTTCCACAGATTTGTTCTATTTCTTGATTCCGAACATTAACTTTGTTCTGATGCACCAGTATGATCTCTTGGTCTTTCTTGTTTTGTTCTTCCAACCGCGCAATTCGTTTGTTGTAAAGTTCAACCAACTATCGTTCGGAACCATATTGGCCTTCAGAATGACATTTGTCCCAGCACTCCTGGGTTAGGCCGTGGATTTTATATTTTTCTGGCAATGGAGGAGGCGGAGAAGTATCCCTTGAACATTTTGTTTTCTTTGAAGCAGAATTTGAAGATGATGCAGCCATTGCAGTTCCAAACAAAAATTGAATACGTAATGAAAAGATGAAAGAAGTTGGTTGTAATTCCTTTGTATTTATAGGCAAACAAGAGTCGCAATGTCACAACGTTTAGGTGTCACAACGTTTAAGTGTCACAACGGTTTACAAAGTGTCACAACGGTTTACAGTTACTTTTTTTATAGTTACACCGGTTTACAGTAATTTATGCCTAGCAGCATTAAGTTATGCCAAGCAGCATTAAGTTTTGAGTTGCTATAACTCTTCATGGTTTCATTTAACTTGATGTTTTAACTTTATTTCGTTTGTAAATACAAGAATTTGTAATTAGATTATAACTTTTACACTATAGTTTTAAAAGATTGTTACAAACATTTAATTAGATTATAACTTTTACACTATACTTTATTTGACTTTATGAAGTCAATTTTATAATGTGTTTGTTATACCTCAATTTTATTTGACTTTATGTAATCCTTTTGCTTGTTCCCTTGTTGTACCATCATGCTTCTCACCTTATTCTTGATTTCTTTCTCAACAAAATCTAAATTCTTATTTCATCTATCAATCAAGTAACATCAAAACAAAGGTATTGGATCTCTTTATTAATCAGGTCATAACAGTGTTGAAGTAAGTTTGCCAATTCAGGGAGTAAACACTGTCACAAACACAAATTTTACACAACTAATAACTAGATTAATACCATTATGTTTATTCTTACTATATTTTCTAACATTTGAAACCACTTACAATGCTTATTACCATTTAAAGTTTAAAAATAAAATTATAAAATGTTTAGGAGCGCGCATTTAATGTGTAAAATTAAAATGATTACAATTAGGCACGAGTAATTAGTGCGTTTCACATGCTAATGTGACGTTCAACTTGGTAAATTGCAATAATCTTTAATGTTTAGACTTTCAAAATTCCCTACTAGCTAGACTACCATAGGCGTTTTGATGTTATTAATGTATCCTTTTTTAAGGCCACTTAGCATTCAACAAACACTTTTTAAACAATTAATCTTATAAGAAAATGGCTGGAAACATGAAAAGAACAAGGTCCGTTTCATTCAAGAAGAAGCGCTCAAAATAAGTAAACTTTTGTACACGTAAACATTCAAACCACATTGCATGATGCAACTTCTATAAATTTATCATCTAATGCTTATTTGATTTCAGGAAACCACGTTTTGAAGGAGAAAGTTCAAAAGGTATTTATGTCATATATGTTCAATAAAAAACAGTTCAAACTAATTTAACCATGTATATATAAGGATTAATTTGATATAGATATTTGATTCTCTTAATGTATAGTATTTATCGAAAAATCTTTATTTTATGCAGGTAATGAAGAGAAAGTGTTTAACATTAACGAGTGGTTTGAGTCGTGGAGTTCTGGAAGAAAGGAGGCAGCACGCAAAGCAAGTTTGCATCAAATTGCCAAAGACGAGGCGGAATACAAGCGATCAAAGCCGCGGGTTGGTTCAGTGGAAGAGAATGCGGCTGATGTTGGATTTTTGAGTGACGAAGAGGACGCCATTGACTACGATAATGTACATTTTGCTTTTGATCAGGAGAAATCTCCGAAATTTAATTGTTAATCTTTTTATGTATGAACAATTTTTAATTTACATTTAATTTGTTATGGGATTGTGTTTTTTTTTTTTTTTTATGAATTTTAACTTTCTTGCTTCATTAAACAAAAAAAAGATGAAAAAATTATCATATACATATTGTTATAATCAAAAAAATTATGTTAGTCTAGAATTATGCCTAGCAACATTAATTTATGCCTAGCAGCATTAAGTTATGTCAAGCAGCATTAAGTTCTGAGTTACTAGCATTCACCTAAATTCCATTCCAAACAGCTTTTTCTTTGCCTTTGCTGCAAAATGTTAGTCTAGAAACAAAGAAAACACAAGCCATAACATATGCACAATGATCACAACATCTAATTATACTTAGCAGTTCTAAGTATAACTAGCAGCATTGTAATGGGGCAAATGAAGAGTCATGATCAACTAATAGTCTGAACTCAATTCATGCAGTTAATATCAAATTAGACTCAAACTAGAGAGACTATAAAATCCATATCTAACCCCTCAAAATTACATAAGTTATCCGAAATATGTGACTATATGTATCGAATTGTGACTACACTTAAATAATGTGTGACAAAATATGACTATGATTTAGACACCTAAATAAATACTTCATGTGACCATATATAACATCTTGAATTTAGTCACACAAATACTCAATGTGACGAATAACAAGGTTAATGATAACCGAGTTCACATTTTGCTATAAATAATAGTCACATAAATATCACAATGTGACTATTTTGAATGTATTGGTCACATATAATACCCTTGTAATGTGGCAATAAACATAATTTAGATATACATTTGTGATATGGTGTGACTATTGTAAAGCCTATAGTCACATGATCGTGCTACAATTAAATGTGACTATACACATTAGGTTGTGGCAAGCAAACACACACTAATATTTAGACACATATATTAACTTACGTGACCATATGTATCGAATTTCGTTACACTTAATCACGTTTCTATGGTTTCGTGTGACCATATATGATATTTGGCCACACTATTCAAGTGTGACATATATTTGTCACTTTTAAATGCATATCGTGACTAACGCTTCAAATTTACATTTCAGTTGTCACACATTTCAAATTCATATGTGGCTAAATATTTAGTAAAGAATAGCAGTCACGTTTAAATAATGTGTGACAAACTTGCCTATATAATTTAGCCACATACATAATTACTTCATGTGACCATATATCTATTTTGGTCACACTCTTCAATTGTGTGACATATATTTGTCACATATGTATATCTGTAGTGTGACTAATGTTTAAAGCTGATTTGTATTTGTCACACGTCCCAAATTAAAAGTGACTAAATGATCAAAAAATATTTACCAGTTACCCTCTAGTCACATAAATACACAACTGTGTGACAATAGAATTCCAAAATGGTCACACAAGTCGGATCAAGTGTGGCTGTTTATTTTATTCTGGTACATTTAGTCACGTAAAAATGTTAATGTGTGACCGTTCAAAATCGACCATGTGTGACGAAAGGCAGTTTTTGTACCAGTGAAAAGAGAGATAGTCCAGGCCACCTTTGTTTTTTAGTGAGATACAGACCTGGGACCAAGAAGGAGGTAAAGCCCTTAGAAACTTGGAATTAACTTCCTCATTGTCAGGCTTGGCTTGAAGCTGATGCAGCTAACTCAAAATCTTCTGGAATTTATCATAACCCTTGTGTATGCCCTCCTATTATGATATCCTGAATTACTGAAACTCCTTCTTAAGCATGGATTTTCTCATTCTCTTAGATTCCTCATTGCCCCCAAACCTTGCTTTAATAGCCAACCAGATGTCTCTGGGATCATCAAGAAAGTGAAAGTCTCCCATATGATCATATGAGATGGCTTGACGCAAGATGGTTCTAGCTTTGTTTTCTCTTTGTACAACAACAATTTCTTCAGCAGTAGAAGGAGGATAGATGGTAATATTACCATTAGGGTCTTTTCCTGTCTTCTTAGGACTGTTTCCATTCAAGATCACATTCCAGAGATTGAAGTCAACACTAGCAATCCAATTCTGCATCTTCATCGCCCATATCTCATACTCATCCTTCTTGAGATATGGAAACTTTGCATTACTGTTGGAAAAAGCAACCTGCGGAAGCTGTTGTGTGAGGGTGTTGTTGTTGTTCTGAGTGATTTCTTAAGAGTCTGTATCTGCCATGGTTCTTGAATGAGAAGGTGTTGAAGTTAAGTTTAATTACAGAGATTCTCATGTGGCTCTTATACCACTTGTAGGATCTACCCTTAATATATCTTGAGCCTATGGATCGATAGCTTACTAATGTAATCACTAGCAAAACTATATGGACAATCTCTGTATGCTTGTATTAATGTGGAATATAAATAAAAACAATATGCTAAAACACTTTGATCCTCTAGGGATCGTTTTATTAATTACTAAGAATGTTTTTCAATACGTACATAATACACTGATCATGGTTTCCTTTTATACTACAAGAAACCCTAACCTCTCTACCAAGAAACGAATAATCACTAAAGTATAAAAGATATCCTACATATCGTATCCTAAAATAACAAACTCTATATACGGATTAACTATATACGTAGAAACTATATCATCAGCAGAATCCATATATGCTTCAGCAAAATCCTGTCAGCAGTATCCATCAGCAGAATCTATATGCTGACTTCAATAATTCCTAACAATACACAAATAAAATATTAACTTCTTATTATTAAGTAATTTAGTCTTTTTATATTTTTCTTAGGTTTTTGTAATTGTAAAGTAATTTTAGAAAAAGTTTCAAAATTTTTACTGTATATTTAGTATTTTTCATAATTAAAATTAGTTTAATTAGTTTTTAATTAATAATAAGTAAATAAAATTTCTAATAGCTTATTTATAAGTTGTAGGAGCTTTTTATAATTTTTTTAAGATTCCTGTGATGGTTAAGAAATTTTAAAAAAATATTAATAATTTTCCAACTTAATTTAGTATTTTTAATAATTTAAATTAGTTTAATAAGTAATTAAATAGTTTTTAATAATAAATAATTAAAATGTCAAAAAAATAATTTTCTTTTTTTTATAAATTTTTTTTTTATCATTAGGTTTATAGAAAAGTAATTTTCATCCCCGTATGATTAATTCTGCTTTATTTTCACTTTTTATTTTACGCGTTTACGTTAATTTTAATTTAAACGTACGTTTTTAATTTGCATACTTTTTAGGATTATCTGGTTTTTAGTTATTGTTAATATTGCTTATTTGGTTTATTCTCATTGTTATTTTCTTAGTGTAATTCCCTAAATCAAATTCCTGTTACTTCTGTTCAAATCACCCGATCTCAAAACGTTTTGAAAATACAATTTCATACCTCGCTGGGACATAACGACCCAGAAACTCACTATGCTTACACCGGATCACTTGTACACACCCAGGTTTGACTTGTTGACCACACTTGGTTAAATAAATGGTAGCTTGGGTGTTGTCAACAACATTTTGGGAAAGATGTTTAACACACCCGATGATGCATATACGTTTTATAATCAGTATGCATTCCTACACAAGTTTGGTATACGTATACATTGGGAGTATAAAAATAAGACGACAAATGAGGTTTATTGGAAGTTATATGTTTTCAATAAAGAGGGTTTTAAAAGACATAAGGGTAATAGTTCTAATGAGGTATCTAAGAAACATCGAAGAGATGTAAGGACCGGTTGTAAAGCGGAACCCCGAATTTCTAAAACA
This sequence comes from Artemisia argyi, assembly GCA_030686995.1. Taxonomy (NCBI): domain Eukaryota; kingdom Viridiplantae; phylum Streptophyta; class Magnoliopsida; order Asterales; family Asteraceae; genus Artemisia; species Artemisia argyi. The sequence goes on from CM060684.1 coordinate 112,817,450, forward strand.
AAATATAGGAAATGGTGTATGGATATCTTTAATGATACACACAATCATGATTTGACCCCTACACCAACAAAAGTAATGAAACATCGTTCTCACAATAAGTTTCATCGCTCCATGGCTTGCAAATCCCTTATGGTGAAACTTGGTAAGTCCGGTGTGAGACCTTGTCAAGTCAGAAAAGCTGTAAATGCAATGAAGTCTCCAAATGAACCTAATGTAACCTCGAAGCAATGTGCTGATATATTAGCTGAAGAACAAAAACAATACAAAGGTAAGGAGTTTTATTCTCTAATCAAACATTTCCAAGAAAAAGCTGCAATAGATATTAACCAGTACTTTAAAATAGACTTGTTTGATGATGGGTCTCCTAGAAATATATTTTGGGCTAATGGAAGATCAAGATATGCCTATCTAAAATTTGGAGACGTTGTCGTGTTTGATGTTACATATCTGACGAATAAGTTGAAGTTTCCATTTGCTCCATTTGTTGGGGTGAATCATCATGGTCAATCTATAATTTTTGGTGGTGCTTTACTAGAAAATGAAAAAGAGGAGACTTTCAAATGGCTATTTGAGCAAATTTTAAAGTGCATGTTTAACAAGTTTCCAGGTACGATTATAACCGACCAAGATAAAGCAATTTGTAATGCAGTTAACCATATTTTCCCAAACACTCGACATCGCTACTGGGCGTGGCACATTATGAAGCATGTGTTGGAACATCTTCAACCGTTTAGTGTTCGTTATAATGATTTTCAAGAATCTTTTAAACAGTGGGTAAGAAGTGATACCATCGAAGAGTTTGAAACCCAATGGGTATGTTTACGTGTTCAGTATAATCTCAAGACTAGTAGTTAGATTAACCAATGGAAATTTCAGGTTACTTTATAGATGTTTTTCTTGCTGGCATGACAACGAGTGGAAGAAGTGAGAGTATTCATTCTTTTTTTAATGGTTTCGTGAATTTGAAGACTATGTTGAATGAATTTGTTATTCAGTTTGATAAAACCGTCGACACTCGAAGAGCCGTTGTAGAAGATGAAGACTTCAAGACTATGAATTCAAAGCCATTTCTTTCATCTATTCACCCAATATAAGCAAAAGCAGGTAGTTTGTTAGTATTTATCTTGTTTCTCACTAGCCACTTTAGTGCCAACAAGCTACCACATACATATAATTTTGAACATTATTTTTGCAGGCAAATGTTATACCAAAAAGATATTTGAGGTATTCAAAAAAGAGTGGACATAGGCAACCAGCAATTTAACTCACGAGACTAAAAGCAAGAGTATGGAGCAAACTAGTTATCGAGTCGGGCAAGTGAATGTTGATAAAAAAAATATTGGAGAGTCGTTAACTTTCGCTTCTTGGATAACTTAGATGTCACATGTTCATGTGCCATGTTCGAAACACATGGGATATTATGCAAACATATCCTATATGTAATGAATAAAAAGCATGTCGAAACCCTACCTGATCATTATATTTTACCATGGTGGACACTTGACTGTAGGTACAAAGCTAGTAATGCTAGTATCGAAATTGAAGAAACAAAGTGTGAAAATGGCATTAGTGCGCTTGCCTTATGGTATGTTCAAGCTAATTTGACCAAGGCAATTGAACAAGGAAGAGATGCACCTTCTGAAATAAAGAGACTCAACAGTTTTCTGGTGGAATTTTTAGAAGATCAGATGATCAGAAAAAAGATGAGAGAGCTTGAGAATGCATATAAAGACACGCATATTGGAACTTCTCAAGTAGAAATGATGCCACAAATATCAGTTCGAGATCCTGTTGTGCTTAATAACACTAAAGGACGTCCAAGAAACGCAACGAGATCCAAACCTCCTTATGAGGTTGATGAAGCGAAAAGTGTACCGCTTTTGGGGGGTCATTTAAGGCCAAACTCGAGATTAATTTACCAAATATTGCCCTAAATCGTTCCTTTTGTTGTTTTAGGTACTTTTGAGAGTAATTTTACAAAAGGAAGAAATTTGGACATTTTTGGAGCAAAAAAGTGTAGAAAACGACAAAGTCTCAAAAGCATGCTGGAAATTGCCTTTGACGGCGTCACAAGTTGTTAGTGACGGCGTCATGATTTGACAAAAGGGTGATAAATCAAATACACGTGACGTGCCATAATGTTTTGTGAAGGGGGTTTGACGGCGTCATGAACAAAAATTCTAAGGCCATCAAGAGTTATCATAAAGAGTGACGGCCCAGAACCCATATAGAGTGACGGCGTCAGAAGTAGATCTAGGCAATACGAGTTTAATTTGGCGGCGAGTTGACGGCGTCAGACTTAACTCTTGACACCGTCAGATCACAAAATCTATATATAGTTTTCTTGGTTTCATTCATTGTGTGCAACTTTGAGGGAATAAAACCCTAGATGAATTTTCCAGCTATTTGAAGGGTTTCAACCCTTTGTTTTTTCAATGTTCAATTGAAGATAAGTACTTTACCAAATCATTCAATATGTCTATGTGTTGTTTGATTATATCTTACGCTTGTCTTCTCTTTAACATGCTAGGCTAGGTTTCTTTCGTGTTTGCTTAGATGTAATGAAACCTAGATGTTAATTATTGATTGATGGTTTGTTTACAATTGTTATAGATGAATGAATTCGATGTTAGGCTTAAGAAAACTGGCAGACTTCCAATTGGTAACATGCTTGAACGTCTTAAAAAACATGATCGGATGTGTACTACGATTATTTGGTTATATATAATGCATAGGTAACTTCCAGGGATACCATGTTAGGAGCTTTTAGTTGGCTCGACATAGGATTGAGGTTGAAGCCTATAGAGTTAGGGAAGATCGTACACGGCCCTACGACTAGTATTAAGGAATATAACCCGTCATCCATGCAATTGTAACAAGCTAATCAACCGGTAAAAGATATCTAGGGAGTAATGAAATCAAAGTAAACACACTTTCTCTCATTATTGTTTACACCACAATTTAGTTTAAGTTTTTTTTATTTTATTTTGATTGCATCTTTAGTTAACTAGGTTAGTTGATTAGCAACTAATTCCGCCCACTCCTTCAAAACCCAAGATTTTTACTTGCTTTCTTTAAAATATAAAAATACAAAAAGAGTCATCCGTCACCCCTAGACCTAGTTTAGTAGAATTTTAACCCTAGCGAACATTATGCCTAGAGTTGAACGATCAATCCCCTGGTCCTTGTCACTATACTATACTACAACAAACAGGTACACTGCCAGGTGGTGAATTCAAGGTTCTCAAGATCCCTTGAGAGGTAAAACCTTTTACGAGGGTGCAATTTCACGCATCAAGTTTTTGGCGCCGCAGCCCGAGGAATAGTTATTGTCTAGGTTAGAATTTATTTTTATTAGGTCTACTTGCTAGATTCCTTTCTAGTAAGATTTTTATTTTATTTTTATAGGTTTCTTTAGTCTATCATTTTCTTCATTCCTTTGTTCATAACCTTGGCCATCCGCAATCATGGAAGTTGGTAATCTCTTTGATCCCATCAACCCACCACAACAAAACCACCCACAAAACCCACCACTAGCAAACCAACCTCCTAGACCCCGAACCTTAGGAGAGTACTCCCGTCCTAGCCATCAAGGCTATCGAAACACCACTGAGCTCACTCAAGGAGCCAATGTGTCTCCCTTGCAATCCAACACCATCCGGTTGGTGCAAAGCGGATGTGCATTCCATGGACTTCGTTCCGAAGATCATAATCAACATCTCAAGGATTTCCTCAAAATAGTAGATTCTATAGACATTGATGTTGTAACTCGAGAGACGACCGGATTGCGTCTCTTCCAATTCTCTCTACGTGACCAAGCTAGTCAATGGCTTGAGCGCTTACTCGCGGGATCCATCACCTCTTGGGATGATCTCACCACTCGTTTCCTTGCTTTATTTTTTCCCACCAGGAAGAACTACTAAGCTTAGAAAAGATATCTTGATGTTCCAACAACGTCAAGGTGAAACACTCTATAAAGCATGGACTCGTTTCAAGGACTTACTCCAGAAAGTCCCTCATCATGGCATAGATCTTTGGCTCCAAGTCCAAATCTTCTATGACCATATCTATCTCTCCACAAGGCGAACCATTGACCAACCGGCCGGTGGCAAGCTTCGTGATCTAAGTGCGGAAGAATCCTGGGAACTCATAGAAGATCTTGCTCTCTATGACAACGAAAGTTGGAATGATCCCCGTGATTTGAAGAAAATGGTTAAGGCGATATCTTTGCCTTCGAACAATTCAAGTACTCCTGACCGTAGGATCATGGAACTTGAAGACCAAGTCAAGTTTCTCATGAAATCTTACGAAGCTCCTAAACCTTCAAGCCAACTGAACAAAGTCACTTCTTTGTGCGAATTATGTAGTGGTCCCCACTACACTCGTGATTGCATGGATCTCCCCGAATAAGCTTTCGCAGATTACGCATCCTCGCGTACTGACGGAGCAGGAGACAAGTGGTACACTTTCAAACCCGAGAAAAACCCTTACGGTGATTCATACAACCCTTCTTGGAAAAATCACCCGAACCTTAGGTGGAAACAGAACCAAAGCATGCCTCAAAACAATTCTTCCACTCCACCCAATCGATTCCAGCCAAACGGTTCACCCTCTAACCGTACTATCAACAACAATCCCTCCAACAACTATGGTAGTACCAATAATCTTGAAGGATTGATGTCCACATTTATGGCATCTCAAGAGGCCCGCATAGCTAAGTTTGAATCCGAATTCAATCAACAACAAGCGGAGATGACCAATAAAATTGACAACTTGTTGAAAGCTCTCAACAACCAAGTGCTAACTACACCAAAGAAGGACACTAAGGACACTAGTAGCGGAACCCAATTTAAGGACCCCTCATCATCTAAACACGTCCACTTTGTCAATGTAGTTACTATTAAGCCAGTCGATAATAATAGGGAAGGAAGTGATACAAACGAGATTAAGGAAGTTATAGAGTAAAAGGAAGAGAAAGTTGTGGAAATAGAAAATGTAGAGGAATACTTTGATAAGTTACCCACCAAGGAAGAACGGGAATACCATAAGGATCTATTCGATGATCCCGAGACACCATATGTCCTCGGTTCACCAATCATAAAAGCCAGTGATCCCTCTAAAATCAACATACCATGTAACCTTGGGCATATGCATGTGTGGAAAGCCTACATCGATCTTAGATCTCCCATAAACATTATCACTAGGACCCATTACAATTGGGTAATAAAGAAGCAACTTGGATATAGGATGATGCCCAACACGAGTTAGATGAGTAACTTTGTGGGGATAGTGAAAGGACTGCACGTCTTTGTAAGAAACTTCACATATGTTACCGATTTTGTGATTGTGGAGGATATTCGTCCGGTAATAGATGGTTTCCTAAGTCAAGTAGTGTTCGGAAAACCATTTATTGAGACTTCTAAGATGAATTATGACCCGTCTCTAGGGATAGTTAGGTTTAAAGATGAGAACGATGAGATAGCTTACCAAATGCCCTATAAGATTGAACAATTTCGTCTTTTATCAAACATCGAAAAGGAACACAAGCAAGCAGTCTACTATAGGAGTGATGAGGATAGACGTAGAGGAGTACACTATGTTATGAATAAAATATTTGGTTTTTACAAGGAATGCTTACAACTAGGTCCGGAATACAAAACTAAAATCGAGGATGACCTAGAAACTGCAACCGATGACAAGGTCACGTAATAAACCATGACTTTGAGTCTAGCTACAAGACTCGTAAATAAAGAAAAGCGCTTCTTGGGAGGCAACCCATGTTTTATTTGTTTTTTTTTTGTTTGACTTTTTGTTTGTTTGATTTTATTTATTTCCGTATGCATGCTTTATTTTTATTGTTTATGGATCATGTTTCAAAATAATTGTGAAAATGCTTTACTTTGTTGTTTGTCTTAACTTCATAAAAGGTATTTCGCAAAAGCTAAGTGTAAGGGAAACCTAAATTTCTTTTTAAAAACGGAATTGAACATGAACCACAACAATATTAAATGAACATGTATATTAGTATTTGTTTGAGTCAAATGCTTGTATCGAGTCATAATGATGTTTTGCAGGAAATTCCAGGAATTAAGGCATAAGTTTTTCCAGAAATTTTCCTGAAACAAAACATGAGATTTCTGTCAAAACACTCTGATGACGTCAGGATTAACACCTGACGGCATCAGGTGTAAAATTCTGGAAATTTTGCAAGTTTTGTTTTTCTAACGGAGTCTTAAAGTTTTTGTTAATTCTTTAGTTTTATAAACTCCAAGAAATCTACAAACATTCATTCCACAAGCATTATATCCTTATATATATAGATTGTCGCCGATTTTACGCGAGGTTGCTATGATTGTTTTCTCAGGTTTAACAGGTTATATTGGCCAAGAAGATGATTTATTATTTCAGAAGGGAAGCTTTCAATGTTCATTTTCTTGGAAGAGGATTTAACCATGTTAACGATTTATCCACACCGAACGAATCAGGGGAGTATTTACTTTCATTATTTTGCCTTATTTACTTTTACATCTTTTTATTGAACATTAGGGACAATGTTCAGCTTAAGTGTAAGGGGAGGGTAAATGATGATACTTTAGAGAATACAATTACGCTTGAGTTTGTTTGTTCAATAGTAGGTGTGTAATAAAACTAAGAGAAATACTTGTTAGGGCAATTTTAGCGCCAAATTTAAAATTTTTTACAACATTTAGGAGTGAAGCTTTAGCCTTAATGAGCGTCTCATGGATAAGATTTGTATGACTAGCAAAAAAAACCGTACCACTCAAAAAAAATCCGACCTAAATATGTGAGGTTCGCCTTTAGATTTGTTAGGAAAAGCATTCATTAATAGTGCTTATGAGTGTACCGGTAGTATTTAGATTCTAGAACTTGCGTTAGTGATGCATTCCGAGACCGCTAGTGAGACTATATTCGTGTAGTAGAATTTACTACATGATAAGAGGCATTAGGATCACCCTTGTGTTAAACCCGTATCATAATTACTTGACCAATAAAGTCAATTACCTTGACTAGTAAAGTCAATTAATTTTTCCCACACCTTTGCGTTATACTCATTTTTAGTACACGATACCCCTAGTACACCCCTCCGAGCCTATCTTTTTGTTTCTAACTTTAAAAATTTTTACTTAAAGGAAGAATTTGTTAACAATCCACCCCAAATGTACACCCAAATTGCCTTAGCCTTCCATGTATGCACTCATCTTTTGTGCATTATTGTTATTTGTTTAAACCCTTAGTTAATTGTCAAATTGATTACATGGTTGCTAAGTCGAGTCATATCTTGTACATATTGTTTTGGGACGATTAGGACTCATGGGTAAAGTACTATTGTTATGGGGTAATGGGGAAGAACATCATATATAACCCCCATATGTGCGTTAATCTTAAAAAGTACTCCAAGTGTTTTGATTATCTTGATTCGAGTCATTAGAATAGTTTATTGTAAAGTATGTAAAAGTTCAAGTGTAAGCGAATGCAAATTCCCTATGATGTATTATTTTGGATGGTAGGGTAAGAGTGTGTGCAAAGAAAAAAAATCGAAAAATCAAGAAAAAGAAAAAATAAATAGAAAAAGAAAAAGAGAAAAAACATACCGACTACCATCCCGTTTCATTCTTTGTTTATTTTATGTTTTTGTTAGTTTTTGATTAGCTTAAGTCGAGTCGAGTCTTGGCTTAGCAACGCCACATTGTACGTGTAATTAACCAAGATGATTAACACACCACCAATAAATATTGTCATTATCCAACAAAACCGTGTTTATCCTATCCCTACACCTAACGTTATAACCCTTTAAAAGAACTCTTTGATAGTTTATCCTAGGTGCTTACGCCAAGTGGTGGAGGTTTGATCCTTTCCCAAGCCTATGGTAATCTATTTGCTATCACAGGTAGTGAGAGATGTTTTCCATTTCCATATTATGATATATACTTTATTACGCTCGAGAGATGTGAGTATCTAAACACTATTTGTGAGGTGCTAGTGTATAATTTCCGTGCTTGTTTTTGTTGAAGTGGAACGATTATTTGTTGCAATTACTTTTATATTAGTGTAAAATGACCCCTAACTTGTATTTTGATTAGAATAAAAGCGCATTTGCTTGAGGACAAGCAAATCTCAAGTGTAAGGGTATTTGATGAAGCGAAAAGTGTACCGCTTTTGGGGTGTCATTTAAGGCCAAAGTCGAGATTACTTGATCAAATACTTCCCTAAAGCGTTCCTTTTCTTATTTTAGGTACTTTTGAGAGGAATTTTACAAAAGGAAACATTTTGGACGTTTTTGGAGCGAAAAAGTGCAGTGATGAGGCGAAAAATGAACCACTTTTAAGGGGTCATTTAAGCCTGGAATTGAATTTATTTGATCAAATATTGCCCTAAATCGTTCCTTTTGTGATTTTAGGTACTTTGGGAGTGAATTCTGGAAAAGGAAGCAATTCGGACGTTTTTGGAGCATAAAAGTGAAGAAAACGGCAAAGACTTAATTTTCCATGCTGAGAATAGTACCTGACGGCGTCAAGAAGAAAATCCTGACGGCGTCAAGAGTAAAATCCGTGACAACCCAGTGAAAACCTGAAGGCGTCACAACAAGGGCGTCAAGAGTTAATGTTGTGACGGCCTACAATTTGAATACACATGACGGCGTCAAACCCAGATCTAGGCAGTCCGAGAAATTATTTGGCGGCGAGATGACGGCGTCAGAAATTTGTTCTTAACACCGTCACCTTTCAGAATCTACATATAGTTTTCTATTTTTCATTCATAAAGAGGAACTTGTGTGGAGAATACTAGGGCCGAACTTTGTAAACCCTAGGTCGTATTTTACAGTATTTTCAAGGGTTTTCACCCCTTGAATCCTTTCATGTTCAATTGAGATAAGTCTTCTTTCAATTCAATCAATATGTCTATGTGTTGTTTAAATATATCTTATGCTTGTCTTGATTTCAACATGCTAGGCTAGATCTATCATGTGTTTGCTTAGATGTAATGAAACCTAGATGTTAATTATATGTTGATTACTTGTTTATAGTTGTATTGGATGAATGATTTCAATGTTAGGCTTAAGAAAACAGGCAGATCTCTATTGTGTAACATGCTTGAATGTCTTAGGAAACATGAACCGATGTGTACTAGGTTTTATTGGTTGTATTTAATGCATTAGCAAATTCTAATGATCCCATGTTAGAAGCTTCTTAGCCGGCTCGACATAGGAGTGAAGTAGGCGCTTATAGGATTGGGGAAGTAAGTACGCCACCCCATGAATGGTATTAAGGAATACAACCCGTCATCTACGCAACTATAACAAGTAATTAACATGTAAAATATATCTAGGGAGTAGTGAAATCTAAGTAAACACAATTCTCCCATATATTGCTCACACCTCTAGTATAATATAGTTTATTTTCATTTCTAGTCTTTTATTTTGATTGCATCTTAGTAATTGGGTTAGTTGACTAGCAGCTAATTCCGCCCAACTCCTTCAAACCCGAGATTTTTAATTGCTTTTATAAAAACTAAAAAATACAAAAAGAATCATCCCTCATCTCTAGACCTAGTCTTTGTCATTAGGTTTTCTAAACCTAGCGACACTATTCCTAGCTGAACGATCAATCCCCCGGTACTTGTCATTATACTATAATACATCGATCAGGTACACTGCCTGGTGGGGGTTGTAAGCTTCTGAAGATCCCTTGAGAGGTAAAGCCTGGTGCAATCCCTACGCATCAAGTTTTTGGCGCCGCAGCCCGAGGAATAGTTATTGTCTAGGTTAGAACTTCTTTTTATTAGGTCTACTTGCTAGATTCCTTTCTAGTAAAATTTTATTTTTATTTTTAGGTTCTCTTTAGTCTATCTTATTTCTTCGTGTTTTTGTTCGTAACTCTTCGCCATCCGACATCATGGACGATGGTAACATCTTTGAACCCATCATCCCACCACAACAAGACCACCCACAACACCCACCACTAGCTAACCAACCTCTTAGGCCGCGAACCCTAGGAGAATACTCCCGACCTAGCCACCAAGGCTATCGAAACACCATTGAGCTCACCCAAGGAGCCAATGTGTCTCCCTTGTGATCCGACACCATCCGGTTGGTGCAAAGTGGATGTGCATTCCATGGACTTCGTTCCGAAGATCCAAATCAACATCTCAAGGAGTTCCTTAAAATCATAGATTCTATAGACCTTGATGTTACAACTAGAGAGTCAACCCGATTACGCCTATTCCAATTCTCTCTACATGATCAAGCTAGCCAATGGCTTGAGCGTTTACCCGCGGGATCCATCACCACATGGGATGATCTCACCACTCGTTTCCTTGCTCAATTTTTCCCACCGGGGAGAACTACCAAGCTTAGAAATGACATCTTGATGTTCCAACAACGTCAAAATGAAACTCTATATGAAGCATGGACTCGTTTCAAGGAATTACTCCAAAAAGTCCCTCATCATGGCATAGATCTTTGGCTCCAAGTCCAAATCTTCTATGACCATATCGATCTCTCCACAAGGCGAGCCATTGACCAATCGGCCGGTGGTAATCTACGTGATCTAAGTGCGGAACAATCATGGGAACTCATACAAGATCTTGCTCTCTATGACAACAAAAGTTGGAATGATCCCTGTGATTTGAACAAAACGGTCAAGGCAATATCTTTGCCTTCGAACAATTCTAGCACTCCCGACTGTAGGATCATGGAACTTGAGGACCAAGTCAAGTTTCTCATGAAATCTTACGAAACTCCTAAGCCTTCAAGCCAAGTGAACAAAATCACTTCTTCATGCGAATTATGTAATGGTCCCCATGACACTCGTGATTGTGTGGAACTCCCCGGAACAGCTTTTGCGGACTGCGCATCCTCGCGTACCGACGAAGCGGGGGATAAGTGGTACACTTTCAAACCCGAGCCAAACCCGTATGGTGATTCCTACAACCCTTCTTGGAAAAATCACCCAAACCTTAGTTGGAAACAAAACCAAGTCAATTCTTCCAATCCGCCTAATCGTTACCAACCAAACGGTCCACCCTCAAATCGTACTTTCAATAACAATCCTTCTAACAACTATGGTAGTACCAACAATCTTGAAGGATTGATGTCTAAGTTTATGGCATCTTAAGAAGCTCGCATAGCTAGGTTTGAAACCGAATTCAACCAACAACAAACGGAGATGACCAATAAGATTGACAACTTGTTGAAAGCCCTCAAAAACCAAGCGTTGACTACACCTAGGAAGGACACTAGGGAAGCCAATACCGGAATCCAAACTAAGGACCCCTCCTCATCCAAACACGTCCACTTTGTCAATGTTGTCACCATTAAGCCAATAGATAAGAATATAGAAGAAAGTGACAAAGATGAAGTTGAAGTAGAAACCGAGACTAGGGATGAAATGAGGGAAGTTGAGGTTAATAAGGGAGAAGAGTTAGAGGAAGTAGAGACCGTAGAAGTGTACTTTGATAAGTTGCCCACCAAGGAAGAACGGGAATATCATAAGGATTTATTCGATGGCCCCGAGACACCATATATCCTTGGCACACCCCTTATCAAAATGGGAGACCCCTCTAACATCAACATACCATGCAACATCGGGCATATGCATATATGGAAAGCTTATATCGATCTTAGATCCCTTATAAACATCATGACTAGGACTTATTATAATTGGGTGATTAAGAAACAACTTGGTTATAGGATGATGCCCAATAAGAATTTGATAAGTAATTTTGTAGGAAGAGTGAAAGGGTTGCATGTGATTGTGGGAAATTTCACTTATGAGATCGATTTTATGATAGTAGAAGATACTCGTCCGGTGATAGATGATTGCCTAAGCCAAGTAGTGTTCGGAAAACCATTTGTTGAAGCCACTAGGATGAGTTATGATCCGACTTTAGGGATAGTTAGATTCAAGGAGTAGAATGATAAGATTGCCTGCCAAATGCCCTATAAGATTGAGCAGTACCGCCTCTTGTCAAATATAGAAAAGGAACACAAACAAGCAACTTACTATAGGAATGATGAGGATAGACGTAGAGGAGTAGAATATGTGATGAATAGGATGCTTGGTTTCTACAAAGAATGCTTGCAACTAGGTCCGGAATACAAAACTGGTATAGGAGATGACCTAGAGAGTGGAAGCAACGATGAGGTCACGTAGTAACCCATGACCTTGAGTCTAGCTACAAGACTCGTAAATAAAGAAAAGCGCTTCTTGGGAGGCAACCCATGTTTTGCATGATTTTTATTTTGTTTGTTTGTTATTTGCTTCCGTATGCATGCTTTATTTTTATTGTTGGTAGATCATGTTTCAAAACTAAAATGGTGAAAATACTTTACTTTGTTGTTTGGCCTAGTCTTAACTTCGTCCAAAAGTATTTTTGCAAAAGATAAGTGTAAGGGGAAACCCCAAATATGTTTTTAAGAAACAAAACCGATCATGATTCTCCACAATATTAAGTGAACATGCATATTCTTATTTGTTAGAGTCAAATGCTTATATCGAGTCATAATGATGTTTTTGCAGGATTTTCCAAGAAGTAGGACCAAGTTTTTCCAGAAATTTTCCGGAAACTTAACATAAGAATTTCTGCAGGTCACTTCTGACGGCGTTATCAATTTCCTCTTGACGGCGTCACGTGTAAAATTCTGGAAATTTTACCAGTTTTGTTTTTCTAACGGGGTCTTAAAGTTTTTGTTGAATCATTAGTTTTATAATCTCCAGGAAATCTGCAAACATCATTCCACAAGCATTATATCTTATTTTGTTTTCTAGGATTTATTAGCATATATAGATTGCCGCCAATTTTATGCGAGGTTGCCTTGTCTGTTTTCTCAGGTTTTACAGGTTATGTATGACAAGAAGATGATTTATATTCTGGAAGGGAAGCTCTGATTGTTCATTTTCTTGGAGGAAGATCTAACCTGGCCACCCTATTATCCATATCGAGCGAATCAGGGGAGTATTTGATTTCATTCGTTTTACTTATGTCACTTTTACATTCTTTACTTGAACATTGGGGACAATGTTCATCCTAAGTGTAAGGGGAAGGTAAAATGATGATACCTTACAGATACACTTTCGCTTGAGTTTGTCTGTTTGATGGTAGATGTGTAATAAAACTATGAGAAATACTTGTTAGTGTAATTTAACACCAAATTTAAAATTTTTTACAACATTTAGGAGTGAAACTTTAGCCTTAGCAAGCGTCTCATGGATAGGAGATTGTATGACTAGCACATAACCGTACTATTCAGAAAAATTTTCCACCCAAATATGTGAGTTTCACCTTTAGATTTGATAGGAAAAGCATTTATTATTAGTGCTTATGAGTGTACCGGTAGCATTTAGATTCTAGAACTTGCGTTAGTGATGCATCCCGAGACCGCTAGTGAGACTACATTCGTGTAGTAGGATTTACTACATGATAAGAGACATTAAGATCACCCTTGTGTTAAACCCGTATCATAATTACTTGACCATTAAAGTCATATTACTTGGCTAGTAAAGTCAATTAATTTTTCCCAAACCTTAGCGTTGTATTCATTTTTAGTACACAAAACCCCTAGTACACCCCTCCGAGCCTATCTTTTCGTTTCTAACTTTAAGCATCTTACTTAAATGAAGAATTTGTTACAAACCACTTAAATGTACACCTAAATCGCCTTAGCCTTCCGTGTATGCACTCATCTTTAGTGCATTATTGTTATTTGTTTAAACCCTTAGTTAATTATCTAATTGATTACATGGTTGCTAAGTCGAGTCATATCCTTGTACATATTGTTTTGGGATGATTGGGACTCATGGGTAAAGTACTTATTTTATGGAGTAATGGGGAAGAACATCATATTATTACCCCCAAATGTACGTTAATCTTAAAAGTACTCCAAGTGTTTTGATTTTCTTAATTCGAGTCATTAGATTAGTTAATTGTAAAGTATGTAAAAATTCAAGTGTAAGCCATGATGTATTATTTTGGATGGTAGGGTAAGAGTGTATGCAAAAAAAAAAAAAAAAAAAAAAAAAAAAAAAAAAAAAAAAATGGATAAATCAAGAAAAAGAAAAAAATATAAAAAAAGAAAAGAGAAAAACATACGGACTACCATCCCATTTCATTTTATGTTTATTTTATGTTTTTGTTATTTTTTCATTTATTAGCTTAAGTCGAGTCTAGTCTTGGCTTAGCAACGCCATATTGTACATGTAATTAACCAAGATGATTAACTCGCCACCAGTAAAGACAGCCTATATCCAACAAAACCGTGTATTCCATATCCCTATACCTAATGTTATAACCCTTTAAAAGACCTCTTTGATAGTTTATCCTACGTGCTTACGCCATGTGGTGGAGGTTTGATCCTTTCCCAAGCCTATGGTAATCTATTTTGCTATGACAGGTAGTGAGAGATATTTTCCATTTCCATATTGTGATACATACTTTATTACACCCGAGAGATGTGAGTATCTAAACACTATTTGTGAGGTGCTAGTATATGACCTCTGTGCTTGTCTTTGGTCTTTAGTGGAACGATTATTTGTTGTAATTTCTTTTATATTAGTGTTAAATGACCCCTAACTTGTATTTTGATTATAATAAAAGCGCATTTGCTTGAGGACAAGCAAATCTCAAGTGTAAGGGTATATGATGAGGTGAAAAATGAACCACTTTTAAGGGGTCATTTAAGCCTGGAATTGAATTTATTTCATCAAATATTGCCCTAAATCATTCCTTTTGTGATTTTAGGTACTTTGGGAGTGAATTCTGGAAAAGGAAGCAATTCGGACGTTTTTGGAGCATAAAAGTGAAGAAAACGGCAAAGACTTAATTTTCCATGTTGAGAATACTACCTGACGGTGTCAAGAAGAAAATCCTGACGGCGTCAAAAGTAAAATCCGTGACAACCCAGTGAAAACCTGAAGGCGTCACAACAAGGGCGTCAAGAGTTAATGTTGTGACGGCCTACAATTTGAATACACATGACGGCGTCAAACCCAGATCTAGGCAGTCCGATAAATTATTTAGCGGCGAGATGACGGCGTCAGAAATTTGTTCTTGACGCCGTCACCTTTCAGAATCTATATATAGTTTTCTATTTTTCATTCATAAAGAGGAACTTGTGTGGAGAATACTAGGGCCGAACTTTGTAAACCCTAGGTCGTATTTTACAGTATTTTCAAGGGATTTCACCCCTTGAATCCTTTCATGTTCAATTGAGATAAGTCTTCTTTCAATTCAATCAATATGTCTATGTGTTGTTTGAATATATCTTATGCTTGTCTTGATTTCAACATGCTAGGCTAGATCTATCATGTGTTTGCTTAGATGTAATGAAACCTAGATGTTAATTATATGTTGATTACTTTTTTATAGTTGTATTGGATGAATGATTTCAATGTTAGGCTTAAGAAAACTGGCAGATCTCCATTGTGTAACATGCTTGAACGTCTTAGGAAACATGAACCGATGTGTACTAGGTTTTATTGGTTGTATTTAATGCATGAGCAAATTCTAATGATCCCATGTTAGGAGCTTCTTAGCCGGCTCGACATAGGAGTGAAGTAGGTGCTTATAGGATTGGGGAAGTAAGTACGCCACCCCATGAATGGTATTAGGGAATACAACCCGTCATCCACGCAACTGTAACAAGTAATTAACATGTAAAAGATATCTAGGGAGTAGTGAAATCTAAGTAAACACAATTCTCCCATATATTGCTCACACCTCTAGTATAATATAGTTTATTTTCATTTCTAGTATTTTATTTTGATTGCATCTTAGTAATTGGGTTAGTTGACTAGCAACTAATTCCGCCCAACTCCTTCAAACCCAGGATTTTTAATTGCTTTTATAAAAACTAAAAAATACAAAAATAATCATCTCTCATCTCTAGACCTAGTCTTTAGGTTTTCTAATCCTAGCGACACTATTCCTAGCTGAACGATCAATCCACCGGTACTTGTCATTATACTATAATACATCGATCAGGTACACTGCCTGGTGGGGGTTGTAAGCTTCTCAAGATCCCTTGAGTGGTAAAGCCTGGTGCAATCCCTACGCATCATGCAGAAAATGACAAAGGTCTCAAAAGCATGCTGGAAATTGCCTTTGACGGCGTCACAAGTTGTTAGTGACGGCTTCATGAGTTGACAAAAGGGTGGATAAATCAAATACACGTGACGCGCCAGAATGTTTTATGAAGGGGTTCTGACGGCGTCATGAACAAAAATTCCAAGGCCATTAAGAGTTATCATAAAGAGTGACGGCCCAGAACCCATATAGATTGATGGCGTCAGCAGTGGATCTAGGCAATACGAGTTTAATTTGGCGGCGAGTTGACGGCGTCAGACTTAACTTTTGATGCCGTCAGATCACAAAATCAATATATAGTTTTCTTGTTTTCATTCATTGTGTGCAACTTTGAGGGAATAAAACCCTAGACGAATTTTCCAGCTATTTAAAGGGTTTCAACCCTTTGTTTCTTCCATGTTCAATTGAAGATAAGTACTTTACCAAATCATTCTATATGTCTATGTGTTGTTTGATTATATCTTACGCTTGTCTTCTCTTTAACATGCTAAGCTAGGTTTCTTTCGTGTTTGCTTAGATGTAATGAAACCTAGATGTTAATTATTGGTGGATGGTTTGTTTATTGATGCGTGGGAATCGCAACAGGCTTTACCTCTCGAGGGATCTCGAGAAGCTTACAACCCCCACCAGGCAGTGTATCTGATCATTGTAGTATAGTATAGTGACAAGTACCGGGGGATTGATCGTTCAGCTAGGAATAGTGTCGCTAGGATTAGAAAACCTAAATACTAGTTCTAAAGATGAGGGAAGATTCTTTTTGTATTTTTATATTTTATGGAAAGCAAGTAAAATTCTCGGGTTTGAAGGATTTGGGTGGAATTAGTTGCTAATCAACTAACCCAATACTAAGATGCAATCAAAATAAAATACTAAAAATGAAAATAAACTAATTATACTAAAGTTGTGAGCAGTAATTGGAGAAAATGTGTTTACTTAGATTTCACTACTCCCTAGATATCTTTTACACGTTAATTACTTGTTATAATTGCATGGATGATGGATCGTATTCCTTAATACCATTCATGGGGTGGCACACTTAACTCCCCAATTCTATGAGCTCTTATCTCCTCCTACACCATGCCCAGCACAACTATAGGGATTGTAAACAGTGGATCATGCATTAAATACAACCAATAAAGACCTAGTGCGCGTCGGTTCATGTTTCTTAAGACGTTCAAGCATGTTACCAATTGGAGATCTGCCAGTTTTCTTAAGCCTGACATTGAAATCATTCATCCAATACAACCATAAGCAAGTAATCAACACATAATTAACATCTAGGTTTCATTAGATCTAAGCAAACACAAGATAGATCTAGCCTAGCATGTTGAAATCAAGACAAGCACAAGATATAGACAACCAACACATAGACATATTGATTGAATTAAAGGAACACTTATCTTGATTAAACATGCAAGGTATCAAGGGGTTGGAACCCTTGAAAAACCTGTAAAGTTACACCAAAATCGTACTTAGGGTTTCTCCCAAAACTTCTCTTTTAATGTGAAAAATTAGAAAACTATATATAGAAAAATGGATCTGACGGCGTCAAGACCAATTAGGTGACGCCGTCACCTCGCCGCCAAAACTCTCCTCGGACTGCCTTGATCTACATTTGACGCCGTCAAGTACTAATCATTTCCCGGCCGTCATGACTTTTTACTCTTGACGCCCTACCTTCATGACACCGTCAAATCTCTACTGGACCGTCATGGAATTTTGCTCTTGACGCCGTCAAGGAGTTGCTCTTGACGCCGTTACCTACTGTTCCCAGCATGGAAAATTAAGACTTTGGCGTTTTATTCACTTTTATGCTCCAAAAACGTCCGAATTGCTTCCTTTTCCAGATTTCACTACCAAAGTACCTAAAATCACAAAAGGAACGATTTAGGGTAATATTTGATCAAATAAATTCGAATTCGGGCTTAAATGACCCCCTAAAAACGGATCATTTTTCGCCTCATCAAATACCCTTACACTTGAGATTTGCTTGTCCTCAAGCAAATGCGCTTTTATTCTACTCAAAAGACAAGTTAGGGGTCATTTAACACTAATATAAAAGTAATTACAACAAATAATCGTTCCACTAAAGACCAATAGACAAGCACGGAGGTTATACACAAGCACCTCACAAATAGTGTTTAGATACTCACATCTCTTGGGTGTAATAAAGTATAAATTACAATATGAAAATGGAAAACATCTCTCACTACCTGTCATAGCAAAATAGATTACCATAGGCTTGGGAAAGGATCAAACCTCCAACACATGGCGTAAGCACCTAGGATAAACTATCAAAGAGGTCTTTTAAAGGGTTGTAACGTTAGGTGTAGGGATATGAAATACACGGTTTTGTTGGATAAAGGAAGTTTTTTCTGGTGGCGAGTTAACAATCTTTGTTAATTACATGTACAATAACAAAAACATAAAATGAACATAGAATGAAACGGGATGGTAGTCCGTATGTTTTTTTTCCTTTTTTCCTTTTTTTTCTTCTTTTTTTTTTCTTGTTTTTTAGATTTTTTTTTTTTTTTTTTTTTTTTTTTTTTGTGCATACACTCTTACCCTACCATCCAAAATAATACATCATAGGGAATGAATATTCCCCTTACACTTGAATTTTTACATACTTTACAATTAACTAATCTAATGACTCGAATTAAGAAAATCAAAACACTTGGAGCACTTTTAAGATTAACGTACATATTGGGGTAATAAATGATGTTCTTCCCCATTACTCCATAAAATAAGTACTTACCCATGAGTCCCAATCGTCCCAAAACAATATGTACAAGGATATGACTCGACTTAGCAACCATGTAATCAATTAGATAGTTAACTTAGGGTTTAACAAATAACAATAATGCACTAAAAATGAGCGCATACACAGAAGGCTAAGGCGATTTGGTTGTACATTTAAGTGGGGTGTAACAAATTCTTCCTTTAAGTAAAATGCTTAAAGTTAAAAACGAAAAGATAGGCTCGGAGGGGTGTACTAGGGGTTTCGTGTACTAAAAATGAGTACAACGCTAAGGTGTGGGAAAAAATTAGTTGACTTAACTAGCCAAGTAATATGACTTAAATGGTCAAGTAATTATGATACGGGTTTAACACAAGGGTGATCCTAATGCCTCTTATCATGTAGTAAATCCTACTACACGAATGTAGTCTCACTAGCGGTCTCAGGATGCATCACTAACACAAGTTCTAGAATCTAAATGCTACCGGTACACTCATAAGCACTAATAATAAATGCTTTTCCTATCAAATCTAAAGGCGAACCTCACATATTTGGGTGGAAAATTTTTCTGAATATACGGTTACGTGCTAGTCATACAATCTCCTATCCATGAGACGCTTGCTATGGCTAAAGTTTCACTCCTAAATGTTGTAAAAAATTTTAAATTTGGCGCTAAAATTACACTAACAAGTATTTCTCATAGTTTTATTACACAACTACCATCAAACAAAACAAACTCAAGCGAAAGTGCATATGTAAGGTATCCTCTTTTTACCCTCCCCTTACACTTAAGATGAACATTGTCCCCAATGTTCAAGTAAAGAATGTAAAAGTTAAAAAGTAAATAGAATGAAATCAAATACTCCCCTGATTCGCTCGGTATGGATAATGAGGTGGCCAGGTTAAATCCTCCTCCAAGAAAATGAACAATCAAAGCTTCCCTTCCAGAATATAAATCATCTCCTTGTCAAACATAGCCTGTAAATCCTGAGAAAACAAACAAAAACCCAAACATCAACCTGAACAAAGATAACTCACAACTAGATGTACTTCCAGACTTAGGAATAGAAACAAAACAATTAAAGATATAATGCTTGTGGAATGAATGTTTGCAGATTTCCTGGAGATTATAAAACTTAATAATTCACAAAAACTTTAAGACTCCGTTAGAAAAACAAAACCGGTAAAATTTCCAGGTTTTTACACGTGACGCCGTCTAGAGTAATCTCGTGACGCCGTCAGAAGTGACCTGCAGAAATTCTTATGTTAAGTTTCTGGAAAATTTCTAGAAAAACTTGGTCCTACTTCCTGGAAAATCCTGCAAAACATCATTACGACTCGATACAAGCATTTGACTCTAACAAGTACTAATACACATGTCCATTTAATATTGTTGTGGTTCATGCTCAATTTTGTTCTTATAAACAAATTTGGATCTCCCTTACACTTATCTTTTGCAAAATACCTTTATATGCAATTAAGACGAAGTTAAAAACAAAATAAAGCATTTTCACAATTTACTTTAAAACATGAACCACAAACAATAAAAATAAAACATGCATACGGAAACAAATAAAATCAAACAAACAAATAAAAACACACAAAACATGGGTTGCCTCCCAAGAAGCGCTTGTTTTTGTTCGAGTCACGAGCCTGACTCTACCCTTATTTAACGGAAATAGGGGAGGTTCTCCCTACACTTAGGATTAAGTGTGGGTGAAAGTAGTGATACATACCCTTAGGGTGTGAATATGCCACGTGAGGTGAAGGGGGTGAGTGAATGGCTTCCTTCATCCTAAAACTACCCGGACTACATGGGTTGATGGGTGGGTCGGCTCCTCTTTTGTCTCCTAGATGAATATCTAAGGATGGAAAGTTGTGTGAAGATTGAGGTCCCGGTTCATCAACACTAGGTAATTCCCTAGAACTAAGAGTAAGGTTATCACTACAAGTATTCAAACCTATATCCTCTAGTGGTGTTTGGCACAAGGGTTCTACCTCTATTGGGGCTCCTATAGTCTCTTCTACTTCTTCCGGGTAAGTCACAGGTGGTGTGTATTCCTCAAGTGATTGTGGGAGTTGTGGGGTACTTTGTAGGTTTGTGTTATTTACCTCATCCTTCCTTTTCTCAACATCACCTATATGCTCATCACATGTTTTAGTAGAATCTAACCTAAACATGTTGCTAAGTATCTCAAATCCTTCTCTAGCCATTTCAAGTTCTAAGTCTGATTCACAAGAACCTTCCTCAATAACTTGATTACAATGTTCAATTTGCCTAAAGGATTCATCTTTTTGCTCAATATGATCATGTTCAGCTAAATCCTCCTTAATTGTTTCCTCAAGTTGTGATGCATACAAACCCATCAATTCATTGAACTCATAGTTCACGGTTAGGAGGCTTTCCTCAAATTTTTTCCAAAGGGTCTTACTAAAAGGAATTGATCCAAACAATGATTGTTTAATATAGGCCACACATGTGCATAACTCATCAAACCTATGAAACTTTACACTCATCTCTTCTTGTATATATCTAAGATCACTTAAAAATTCATTGGAACAATAGGAAGCAAATCTATCCGAGTAAACTAATTGTTCCTCTATTGTTAATGATCTAAATGGAATCTCATTCGCCATGAAGACAAATGAAAATGGTTTTACAAACAAAGGGCACAAAGAAAAAGATAGACTAACGAAAACCTAAAAATAAAAATAAAATCTTACTAGAAAGGAATCTAGCAAGTAGACCTAATAAAAAGAAATTCTAACCTAGACAATAACTATTCCCCAGGCTGCGGTGCCAAAAACTTGATGCGTGGGAATCGCAACAGGCTTTACCTCTCGAGGGATCTCGAGAAGCTTACAACCCCCACCAGGCAGTGTACCTGATCGTTGTAGTATAGTATAGTGACAAGTACCGGGGGATTGATCGTTCAGCTAAGAATAGTGTCGCTAGGATTAGAAAACCTAAATACTAGTTCTAAAGATGAGGGAAGATTCTTTTTGTATTTTTATATTTTATGGAAAGCAAGTAAAATTCTCGGGTTTGAAGGATTTGGGTTGAATTAGTTGCTAATCAACTAACCCAATACTAAGATGCAATCAAAATAAAATACTAAAAATGAAAATAAACTAATTATACTAAAGTTGTGAGCAGTAATTGGAGAAAATGTGTTTACTTAGATTTCACTACTCCCTAGATATCTTTTACACGTTAATTACTTGTTATAATTGCATGGATGACGGATTGTATTCCTTAATACCATTCATGGGGTGGCACACTTAACTCCCCAATTCTATGAGCTCTTATCTCCTCCTACACCATGCCCAGCACAACTATAGGGATTGTAAACAGTGGCTCATGCATTAAATACAATCAATAAAGACCTAGTGCGCGTCGGTTCATGTTTCTTAAGACGTTCAAGCATGTTACCAATTGGAGATCTGCCAGTTTTCTTAAGCCTAACATATAAATCATTCATCCAAGACAAGAATAAACAAGTAATCAACACATAATTAACATCTAGGTTTCATTAGATCTAAGCAAACACAAGATAGATCTAGCCTAGCATGATGGAATTAAGATAAGAACAAGATATAGACAACCAACACATAGACATATTGATTGAATTAAAGGAACACTTATCTTGATTAAACATGCAAGGTATCAAGGGGTTGGAACCCTTGAAAAACCTGTAAAGTTACACCAAAATCGTACTTAGGGTTTCTCCCAAAACTTCTCTTTTAATGTTAAAAATTAGAAAACTATATATAGAAAAATGGGTTTGACGGCGTCAAGACCAATTAGGTGACGCCGTCACCTCGCCGCCAAAACTCTCCTCGGACTGCCTTGATCTACATTTGACGCCGTCAAGTACTAATCATTTCCAGGCCGTCATGACTTTTTACTCTTGACGCCCTACCTTCATGACGCCGTCAAATCTCTACTGGACCGTCATGGAATTTTGCTCTTGACGCCGTCAAGGAGTTGCTCTTGACGTCGTCACCTACTGTTCCCAGCATGGAAAATTAAGACTTTGGCGTTTTCTTCACTTTTATGCTCCAAAAACGTCCGAATTGCTTCCTTTTCCAGATTTCACTCCCAAAGTACCTAAAATCACAAAAGGAACGATTTAGGGTAATATTTGATCAAATAAATTTGAATTCGAGCTTAAATGACCCCCTAAAAACGAATTATTTTTCGCCTCATCATTTATAATTGTTATGGATGAATGAATTTGATGTTAGGCTTAAGAAAACTGGCAGACTTCTAATTGGTAACTTGCTTGAACGTCTTAAGAAACATGATCGGATGTGTACTACAATTATTTGGTTATATTTAATGCATAGGTAACTTCCAGGGATACCATGTTAGGAGCTTTTAGTCAGCTCGACATAGGATTGAGGTTGAAGCCTATAGAGTTAGAGAAGATCGTACACGGCCCTACGACTAGTATTAAGGAATATAACCCGTCATCCATGCAATTGTAACAAGCTAATCAACCGGTAAAAGATATCTAGTGAGTAATGAAATCAAAGTAAACACACTTTCTCTCATTATTGTTTACACCACAATTTAGTTTAAGTTTATTTTATTTTATTTTGATTGCATCTTTAGTTAATTGGGTTAGTTGATTTGCAACTAATTCCACCCACTCTTTCAAAACTCGAGATTTTTACTTGCTTTTATTAAAATATAAAAATACAAAAAAAGTCATCCCTCACCCCTAGTCCTAGTTTAGTAGAATTTTAACCCTAGCGAACACTATTCCTAGATTTGAATGATCAATCCCCCAGTACTTGTCATTATACTATACTTCAACGAACAGGTACACTGCCTGGTGGGGATTGCAAGCTTCTCAAGATCCCTTGAGAGGTAAAACCTTTTGCGAGGGTGCAATTCCACGCATCAGAGGTGAAGTTAAAAAGGACAGTGGTACGTGGGAATTGCACCAGGCTTTACCTCTCAAGGGATCTTGAGAAGCTTACAACCCCCACCAGGCAGTGTACCTGATCGATGTAGTATAGTATAATGACAAGTACCAGGGGATTGATCGTTCAGCTAGGAATAGTGTCGCTAAGATTAGAAAACCTAAATACTAGATCTAGAGATGAGGGATGATTCTTTTTGTATTTTTTATATTTCTAAGAACGCAAATTAAAATCTCGGGTTTTGAAGGATTTCGGCGGAATTAGTTGCTAGTCAACTAACCCAATACTAAAGATGCAATCAAAATAAAATACTAAAATGAAAATAAAATTATTTTAAACTGAGGTTGTGAGCAATACGTGCGAGAAATGTGTTTACTTAGATCTCACTACTCCTTAGATATCTTTTACACGTTAATTACTTGTTATAGTTGCGTGGATGATGGATTGTATTCCTTAATACCATTCATGGGGTGGCGTACATACTTCCCTAATCCTATGAGTGCCTACTTCACTCCTATGTCGAGCCTGCTAGAAGCTCCTAACATGGGATCATTAGAATTTACTCATGCATTAAATACAACAAATAAAACCTAGTACACATCGGTTCATGTTTCCTAAGATGTTCAAGCATGTTACCAATTGGAGATCTGCCAGTTTTCTTAAGCCTAACATTGAAATCATTTATCTAATACAACCATAAGCAAGTAATCAACACATAATTAACATCTAGGTTTCATTAGATCTAAGCAAACACAAGATAAATCTAGCCTAGCATGTTGAAATCAAGACAAGCACAAGATATAGACAACCAACACATAGACATATTGATTGAATTAAGAGAAGACTTATCTCAATAGCACATGTAGGGATTCAAGGGTCGAAAACCCTTGAAAAGCTGTAAAATTCGTACAAGGTTCGTGTAACAATTCGCAATTTCAGGTTAATTACTATTCTCGAAAAAATTTACTATTCACTTTTACTATTCATTTTTCCTGAAATTTTCCTGAAATTTGATTTTTGTTTCTTGGCCTCGGGTGATAAATCATTTCTATGGAAAATTAAAAGTTTGACATTCAGCAGATCATTTTCGTGAAAGTTATTAAGGAATTACACGTTTTAGGGTAAAACGTCATTCAAAAATTCTACGCACAACGAAACTCGACCGCGTTAAGTGACCCCGCATCAGAAAAATGTTTAGTACTCTCATGATTAATTAGAGAATTTATCATGACTGAGAAAAATATGACCAAAATAAGCCTCGGCCGTGAAAAACTGGAATTTTCAGTTTTTAAGCGTTTTTACTCAGCCGTAACCTTAGCCTATACCTGAACCGCGTTTCTAAGACAATTTGAGTTTTCAACTTATTAGAATAAGTCAACATATTTTTCCCTCCTCCTTTGACCAAAAATCATTCCTTGATTTTATAAGTCATTCCTTGATTTTTAGGCTTACGGTTTTATGTCTAAAAGACATTAAATACCAACCGACACTAGACAGAGCCCAGCCTAGACATTATAAGCCATTTTAAGTCATTAGTATCCTATTAGAAAAGTTACATTTTACTTTTCTCAATTTTACGCAACTTTCGTACGTTTTACGTATTACGCGTTTTAGACCCGTGTTTCCAGTTTTAGCAGCGTTTAAGCAACCCGATAGAACTTGTCACTCATTAAATGTGCTAAGATAGGTTATATTAATAAGTTTTAACATATTTATAAGTTTCATATTTTTAGGATACCCGGTTTTACGTTTCGTGACTTAACAACTTACGGTTAGCATTTTACGGAGTCAAAATACACAAACTAAGCAAGATAGCACCAAGAGTCATCATATAGTCACCCTTATCCATCTTGAACCGCCATTTAGGGGGGGATTCACACTTGTGACTTCATCTCATGACTTTAGCCATTAGATCATACTTATTTACAACTTGGTCACCAAGTTTAGGCACTTTCCTAACACTTTCCTAACCTCCTCATCCTAGCCTATATAAATGATCACACATGACTTAGAAAACTCATTCTCCTTTCTTTCTTCATCAATAAAAACGACACACAACAAATCCCTAGCACCATGATCCTTTGATCTTCAAACTATAAGTTACACGTAAGAGTTCAAGGTCTTAGTATTCTCTACCTAGTTCTCAAGTTTGTTTGGTGATTCCATGGTTGATTTAGGAGCTACACAAGTGTAACAACCCGCATTTTCGGGACATTTCTCTTATTCACTATTCATCGGTTACTATTCATCATTTACTATTCACCGGTCACTATTCATCATTTTACTATTCATCGTTTTCGGAGTCAGTTTGTGATTCCGAGAAGCGTTCAGAAATTTTACTATTCATGTGGCACTATTCATTCCTGAAGGGAAATCACTATTCATGATCAACGTTCGTCTTTTCGTAAACTGAGTTTACGGGTATTCAAATTCGCGTAACCAGTTGGGTTTAGCTGCGAATTCATGTATCATTCAGTAATGACACTTGATATAGACTGGATTAGTCTACACATCATCATCGCATTAGTTACTACACGGATATGCATTATTTCCATTTACGTATGCTTAATTTGTAATTAACGATACCACTCAGTTTTACTACTAACGTATACCCAATACTCCCGACTATGATCCTAACATATTTACATACTCATAATAATAATATAAAAATTATATTATTAATTTACCCGGTGTTTTGAAACCAATGGCTACATTTTACGGTCGGAGCTTATTACTCCGTCGGTTTGCGTTATTTCAAAACGATAATTATTTCAACACCCGATTATCATCAGGAATAAAATTGTACAACTTTTACAACTTCGTCGTATTTTATTTCACCTCGGTAACATTTATTTTTAGTTAACTCGGTACCCGATAACACCTAAAATACAAAATATCTAACTAAAACCTTGCAACCATGGGGACAAGCACATTTAATTAGCCACCAACATGTCCCCTTGTTTCCCTCCTTTTGGTGCCGCCCCTATGTCCCCCCCCCCCCCTTGGACCAAGACTTTTGACTTTGACCAAATTATATATATATATACCTAATATATTTTTCTACTTCATTTTTGCTTTCATTTCTTACCAACACCTAGCACCAAAAACACTCTCTTCTCCCCATCCTTGTGTTTATGGATCGCCCAAGAACAACCATAAGAAAGAATCCATAAAATTTTCAAGATCAAGTGTTGAATCAAGTCCTAATCAAGATCTAGTTGGGGTTTTGTGGTAAAAACCCAAGATTATTAATCAATTTCTCATCAAATCACCTCAAATCTTCAAGTAAGCTTCAAAAACACTTTTGATCTTTTCATACTTTCATTACTTTATATTTTTATGTATTTTCAAGAAATATTGGTAAAACATGCAAGTATGTAAGATCCATACCACTTGTTACTCATTTTGTTTTTATAAACACTAGATCTATAATTTTCACTAGTAATCTCATGAGATCCACCAAGATTGGTGATGTTTAGGAACCCATGACACCCTAAGAAGGTGTATGGTAGGATTGGGTATTTGTGAAGTTGATTTGAGATAGTTTGATTAAGCCTTGAACAAGTTACAAACTAGGAAAGTTGATTTTTACAACTATATAAAAGCTACTGTCCCTTTTTGTTAAACGTGGGAAACTCAGGGTCTAGGGTGTAACTTTGGACCAAAGATTTAGAAAATACATTCCGAGACGAAACTATGGCCGAAAACGGGGATAAAATCCGAGTTACGACGAAAAAGATATGCTATTTTCAAGATTTACGACGAAAACTATATTTTCTGAAAAATTGAATCTGTCCCGACTTTCTAGTTAAGGAAAACTGAGATTAAATGATATCTTGACTAGCCGAGACCTTGAAAAACCTAAAGTATACTTGAATACCTTCGCGGGGATATAAAGAACATAGAAAACGGGCTTATAACGAAAAAGATACGAGTGTTTGAAATCCGACGATATATATAAATTTCCATCAGCTTTTTACACTAATAGAGTTTTGACGTAAACTGTCTTTGCGAGACACCACTTTCACGGCTGTTTTTCTTTATGATCGGATCAGTTTGAGTCCGAGCCGTAGTTTTATGAAATCAAGATCTCCCAGCAAGCTTTTCAAATCAATTGGCCGTTTGATCATTGGACTCGTAACGAATAAACTACAACCTCATCTATATACCCGATAAACTATATATATTTTGACAGCTTTTGCTATAATGAAATTTTCTAAGTGTTGAACATAATACTTTCAAGTAACAACAATGAGAGTCGATTTTCTCATCGATCGAGACCTGTATCGCCAAAAGTTAAATAACACGACTTCAAGATATTGTCACAAGGTTTTCAAAAACACCGAGCTTGACCATTAACACTTAACGTACAATATTTCGCGACTAGTTTTGCGAGGCCATTTTGGTCATATTTTCAAGTAATGAAAATGTTATTTGTGCGACGAAAACCTTATATTTGCCGATTGAACACCAAACAAGGATCGTGGAGTACCGTTTCAACAATTTTACACGTAAAGTGGTTATTAACTTAACGAGACGTCAAAAATGTATTTTTGACGATAAACACTATTTTCAAAACTAACGAGTGGTATCGATAACATACGTACTTGCATGTGTAGCATCATTTCGTTTCTTACATTAGAAACTATCATTCATATTAGGTTGCTATTAGAGATCGTGCCTCATTTCAGTGTATCCACTTTTGTCATCATAGCTATCGCACCAGGTGAGTTCATACCCCCTACTTTTACCTGTTTTTATAACTGTTTTGGGGGAGAATACATGCTCGTTTTTTACTAAACTCAATGCTTGAATGCGCAATTGTTTACTTAAACACTACTGTTTCTTTGAAGGCTTGATTGATTATTTAAATGCACCTATGGGTATATCAGTTGCATACTTGATTATTTTCTCGCATACACAAGCGTTTTATAAACATGCAACACACTTTATGAACTCTTGCTTTTATGCAACCCACTTTATGAACTCTTGCTTTTATGCAACCCACTTTATGAACTCTTGCTTTTATGCAACACACTTTATGAACTCTTGCTTTTATGCAACACACTTTATGAACTGTTGCTTTTATGCAAACACTTTTATGGACCATACTGAAACTTATGCTTTATTTAAACTATTACGCGGACTAGCCTAAGCCCTTGAATCCCACTATGCCCAAACTCATGAACCGTCAATTCCTGCTGGGAAGCGCGAATGTTATAAATAGATCTATTGGTGGTGACTCCCCCGTTCGGTTTGACCGGATAGGCAAACGCGAGCGTATAACATGTCGAATTACAAGTGTAACGGGATAAACACTTGCCGGGCCTTTATATTTAACATGCTTCTTGAGCATGCACACTGTCGTAGCTTCGGTTGCATGAACTTAGCGCTAGCGTAATAGACTATTTTTCTATGTGATATTATATCTGTTGTAATGATCACATACTCTACTCATGGTCCACAATCCTGATTTTACTGTAAGGTAAACTTTATTTTTATGACATTGTGAGTTACACAATGGTCACAAAACTCTCTATTGTACTCACAACACTATTGTTTTAATACAAACTTATGAACTCACCAACCTCGTGTTGACACTCTTTAGCATGTATTTTCAGGTATTAAGCAATGGCACGCTACAAGAGGTTTTGGCAGGGCATGGCATGGTCATAGAAGACTCTGATATTCACTTGGGGACCATTTAAAACTATTTTACGGGCCTACTTCCGCACTACTATTAAAAATGTAAATTCAACATTTTTTTGATTAAGCTATCTTATACTAAATGATTCAAGTGAAAACCATTTTTGAACTTGTGTTGTAATACCAATTGAGTTACACCCCAGCTACATGTATGCTTCCGCTGGACCCGATTTTGGGGGTGTGACAGATTGGTATCAGAGCTTTGGCTATAGCGAACTAAGTGTTTTTAAAACCTAGACTATAGCTACTTCCACAAAAACATAACCCTATGACCGTCACGTGTCTGCCTGCCAAGCTGAAGCCTCATTTGTGGTTAGTTGCTGACATAGGTGATGAGATTTGTGTCTCATTATCTGATATGTTATATTCACTTTTTATAGTTGATTACTATAATTGTCTTTCATATAGGCATGCTCATGTATCGTATATGTCATCACGTTATGCTTTTCCTTGCATAGCTTCATAATCTGACCTCGAGTTTGGTCACTTGCTTATGTCGTTCAGAACGTCTTGGTATTTGGGAAGGACATAGTCTTAGTATAACTGAGCTGAGTATTTCAAAATTCATGGAACCTCGGTGGAATATATACTGGTCATCTATATTAAACCCGGGATAGTGAGATATAGGCTGACCACCTATGTCTGACTCAGAAATGAATTTTGCAATACTGAGAATGGTTATAATAAAATTCTGTCTGGATTGAACTCTCTACTCAATTCCCAAATGTTTCATTTACGTGTGTGTAAACACTCGTTGGCAGAACATCCATACTTTTCACTATCTCGTTAACCACCGATTGGAAACACGCAAACTGGTCATTTCATCTCATGGACATTTACGTCTATGCACGATACACTTATATCACAATATTTTCTTTGATCACAATCTCATTTTGTCGCAGTTGTCACAATCTTTCCCCTTCTCACCCTCATTATCATTTCCTTTCCCCATCCCCATATATAAGGAATTAGCTAACACTCTATAGACTCCGATGTCACTCATCCCTCACTACTCCCTATATTGATAAGTGGATATTATCAATGACCTCCCTAGGAAAAACTTTCCATACCATCTATAAGGAGGATCTCTCGGTACATTGAAACCATTCAAAACTCAACAGAAATCTCAGGATACCACAAAACCAATCGAACCACTATCACTGGCCTGATTTCCACAAATCCCCCATCTGGAAAGTATTGGTTTGACTGAATTACAAGATTAGCTTCGATGCGAATGCTCGCTAAGCAACACTATAGAGATACATCCAACCTCCTAACCAAGACTATAGAACCTTCAGTTGAACATGTCCTCACCAATAGACTTTATTCAAACATGTTAGACACCTATGCATTTGTGCAGACATACATACCTGGCTATTTTTATCCTCTTGATACGTTCACTTTAAATGGATTTTTTTTCTCCAAACTACCGTTATACACAACACTTTTCTAAGGCACTTATTTTGACAAGCAAATTCCTTTTGGTTAATCTTTCACAAAACTATTAAATGATTAGAAAATTTTAAACATCAATCTTTGGTCAACCATATTATCCACCTTATGTTGAAAATAGTCCTATCTTGCATAACTACTAAATTTTGAAACATCGAGAAAAAAAAAGGTTACTTGGAAAGCCGGTTGCTCGAAGTTGTAAATTTATTTACTCAGGGAAGGTTTATGAACAAAACACCCAATCTCCAAAACAAACTTTGAAAATCAATCACTATATTACATCTCTTATACCTTTAGGAGTTTGTGATTCGATGACATATAACTTGGGGAAAATCTTAGTAATGGAGACTAAGCATTGTAGGTGGAGAAAGATTCAATCCATGACATCCTACGGAGGATCACAACCTTATCCTAATCTATTATTTCCAACAACACCCTTTGACGGACTTAACCTTGTAAGTCTTTCCAAAACAAGATTCATGATATCCATTTCTATTATTTCTAATAAAGGAATTTGATTCACCTCAACTCCTAATGATTTCATTAAGATCTCTTTGGAACCACACCACCTATCATCTGTAGACCAATGGTCAGAATTAGAGAACGATTCAAACATAGGGGGATATGCTCAGAGCATGAGTGATTGACACTAGAAATGGTTGGATTAACCATTTGCCATAAATCAAATTCAGTTGCAACCTTAGTTACCACACGAGTGTAGAGACTACACCATTTGAAGCACTCTATGGCCGAAGTGCCAACATCCATTGAAGGATTGAAATTTGGAAAAGCCCAACTCACTAGTCCAGTAAGCATTCATGAACCCGATATACACTGGACCATTCAACATTTCTGACAGAGTAGGCCTGGTGGCAATCAGACTTGAACCTTGTTAGAGCTCAATAGCTTACACGATAAGAATCATCATCTTTTCAACAATATAACTTCAGAGACCAACACAAACTGAACTTCGGGACGAAGTTCCTTTTAAGGGGGTGAGACTGTAACAACCCGCATTTTCGGGACATTTCTCTTATTCACTATTCATCGGTTACTATTCATCATTTACTATTCACCGGTCACTATTCATCATTTTACTATTCATCGTTTTCGGAGTCAGTTTGTGATTCCGAGAAGCGTTCAGAAATTTTACTATTCATGTGGCACTATTCATTCCTGAAGGGAAATCACTATTCATGATCAACGTTCGTCTTTTCGTAAACTGAGTTTACGGGTATTCAAATTCGCGTAACCAGTTGGGTTTAGCTGCGAATTCATGTATCATTCAGTAATGACACTTGATATAGACTGGATTAGTCTACACATCATCATCGCATTAGTTACTACACGGATATGCATTATTTCCATTTACGTATGCTTAATTTGTAATTAACGATACCACTCAGTTTTACTACTAACGTATACCCAATACTCCCGACTATGATCCTAACATATTTACATACTCATAATAATAATATAAAAATTATATTATTAATTTACCCGGTGTTTTGAAACCAATGGCTACATTTTACGGTCGGAGCTTATTACTCCGTCGGTTTGCGTTATTTCAAAACGATAATTATTTCAACACCCGATTATCATCAGGAATAAAATTGTACAACTTTTACAACTTCGTCGTATTTTATTTCACCTCGGTAACATTTATTTTTAGTTAACTCGGTACCCGATAACACCTAAAATACAAAATATCTAACTAAAACCTTGCAACCATGGGGACAAGCACATTTAATTAGCCACCAACATGTCCCCTTGTTTCCCTCCTTTTGGTGCCGCCCCTATGTCCCCCCCCCCCCCCCTTGGACCAAGACTTTTGACTTTGACCAAATTATATATATATATACCTAATATATTTTTCTACTTCATTTTTGCTTTCATTTCTTACCAACACCTAGCACCAAAAACACTCTCTTCTCCCCATCCTTGTGTTTATGGATCGCCCAAGAACAACCATAAGAAAGAATCCATAAAATTTTCAAGATCAAGTGTTGAATCAAGTCCTAATCAAGATCTAGTTGGGGTTTTGTGGTAAAAACCCAAGATTATTAATCAATTTCTCATCAAATCACCTCAAATCTTCAAGTAAGCTTCAAAAACACTTTTGATCTTTTCATACTTTCATTACTTTATATTTTTATGTATTTTCAAGAAATATTGGTAAAACATGCAAGTATGTAAGATCCATACCACTTGTTACTCATTTTGTTTTTATAAACACTAGATCTATAATTTTCACTAGTAATCTCATGAGATCCACCAAGATTGGTGATGTTTAGGAACCCATGACACCCTAAGAAGGTGTATGGTAGGATTGGGTATTTGTGAAGTTGATTTGAGATAGTTTGATTAAGCCTTGAACAAGTTACAAACTAGGAAAGTTGATTTTTACAACTATATAAAAGCTACTGTCCCTTTTTGTTAAACGTGGGAAACTCAGGGTCTAGGGTGTAACTTTGGACCAAAGATTTAGAAAATACATTCCGAGACGAAACTATGGCCGAAAACGGGGATAAAATCCGAGTTACGACGAAAAAGATATGCTATTTTCAAGATTTACGACGAAAACTATATTTTCTGAAAAATTGAATCTGTCCCGACTTTCTAGTTAAGGAAAACTGAGATTAAATGATATCTTGACTAGCCGAGACCTTGAAAAACCTAAAGTATACTTGAATACCTTCGCGGGGATATAAAGAACATAGAAAACGGGCTTATAACGAAAAAGATACGAGTGTTTGAAATCCGACGATATATATAAATTTCCATCAGCTTTTTACACTAATAGAGTTTTGACGTAAACTGTCTTTGCGAGACACCACTTTCACGGCTGTTTTTCTTTATGATCGGATCAGTTTGAGTCCGAGCCGTAGTTTTATGAAATCAAGATCTCCCAGCAAGCTTTTCAAATCAATTGGCCGTTTGATCATTGGACTCGTAACGAATAAACTACAACCTCATCTATATACCCGATAAACTATATATATTTTGACAGCTTTTGCTATAATGAAATTTTCTAAGTGTTGAACATAATACTTTCAAGTAACAACAATGAGAGTCGATTTTCTCATCGATCGAGACCTGTATCGCCAAAAGTTAAATAACACGACTTCAAGATATTGTCACAAGGTTTTCAAAAACACCGAGCTTGACCATTAACACTTAACGTATAATATTTCGCGACTAGTTTTGCGAGGCCATTTTGGTCATATTTTCAAGTAATGAAAATGTTATTTGTGCGACGAAAACCTTATATTTGCCGATTGAACACCAAACAAGGATCGTGGAGTACCGTTTCAACAATTTTACACGTAAAGTGGTTATTAACTTAACGAGACGTCAAAAATGTATTTTTGACGATAAACACTATTTTCAAAACTAACGAGTGGTATCGATAACATACGTACTTGCATGTGTAGCATCATTTCATTTCTTACATTAGAAACTATCATTCATATTAGGTTGCTATTAGAGATCGTGCCTCATTTCAGTATATCCACTTTTGTCATCATAGCTATCGCACCAGGTGAGTTCATACCCCCTACTTTTACCTGTTTTTATAACTGTTTTGGGGGAGAATACATGCTCGTTTTTTACTAAACTCAATGCTTGAATGCGCAATTGTTTACTTAAACACTACTGTTTCTTTGAAGGCTTGATTGATTATTTAAATGCACCTATGGGTATATCAGTTGCATACTTGATTATTTTCTCGCATACACAAGCGTTTTATAAACATGCAACACACTTTATGAACTCTTGCTTTTATGCAACCCACTTTATAAACTCTTGCTTTTATGCAACACACTTTATGAACTCTTGCTTTTATGCAACACACTTTATGAACTCTTGCTTTTATGCAAACACTTTTATGGACCATACTGAAACTTATGCTTTATTTAAACTATTACGCGGACTAGCCTAAGCCCTTGAATCCCACTATGCCCAAACTCATGAACCGTCAATTCCTGCTGGGAAGCGCGAATGTTATAAATAGATCTATTGGTCCCCCGTTCGGTTTGACCGGATAGGCAAACGCGAGCGTATAACATGTCGAATTACAAGTGTAACGGGATAAACACTTGCCGGGCCTTTATATTTAACATGCTTCTTGAGCATGCACACTGTCGTAGCTTCGGTTGCATGAACTTAGCGCTAGCGTAATAGACTATTTTTCTATGTGATATTATATATGTTGTAATGATCACATACTCTACTCATGGTCCACAATCCTGATTTTACTGTAAGGTAAACTTTATTTTTATGACATTGTGAGTTACACAATGGTCACAAAACTCTCTATTGTACTTACAACACTATTGTTTTAATACAAACTTATGAACTCACCAACCTCGTGTTGACACTCTTTAGCATGTATTTTCAGGTATTAAGCAATGGCACGCTACAAGAGGTTTTGGCAGGGCATGGCATGGTCATAGAAGACTCTGATATTCACTTGGGGACCATTTAAAACTATTTTACGGGCCTACTTCCGCACTACTATTAAAAATGTAAATTCAACATTTTTTTGATTAAGCTATCTTATACTAAATGATTCAAGTGAAAACCATTTTTGAACTTGTGTTGTAATACCAATTGAGTTACACCCCAGCTACATGTATGCTTCCGCTGGACCCGATTTTGGGGGTGTGACAACAAGGTTACTAGGGCTGAAGTTAAATGATTTTCACAAGGGTTAGATCAAGGCTAGCAAGGGTTACAAGAGTTGTGGTAAAGGGTTTGCAAGCATAGGTTTAGTGTCATAGTTCATACTTGACTTCCTTTCTTAAGAGAAAGCCAAAAGTTGTAAGAAACCCTTATACACTTTCTTGCTCAATATCATTTTTATGCTTATTATGTTTCTTTCATGCTATATATGGTCTTTGTATTATGTTCATGATATATAAAAACTAGTAAAACAAGTTATGGTATATATATGTTAACTTATGATATTTAAACAAGTAAACTAGTGACTTTTATGGAGAACCATGACCAAAATAGTACAACTATGATATTTGACACTTACTTACTATTAAAAAGGACTTCAAAAGGAAAACATAGCAATTTGAATCACCCAAAACGAGTACACGAGTCAAAAGATACGGCCATAAGAAATTAGCGAAACCAAAACGCCGAAACTGCCAATACCCTACTGTTTGCATTCTGCCATTTTGAAAGTCACCCTTCTGCTCCAATTCATCAAAAAGTTAAAACACGAAAGTTGTCCGGAACGACGTTTTCGTTCAGGAATAAAGAAGATCGAGCCCTGAAAACGCTTTCCGAGTGATAATTTTCTTCAAATTCTTAACAGCCCATTTTTAGACCAAAGTCACTATATAATAGTTATGATTTACTAAGACCAAGAGGTCTAATGACCTAAAGCCAAGACCACAACCATGGCTAAAGCCAAGGTTGAGTCTCAAGACCATGGTAACAATGACCAAGGTCATGGCAAAGCCACGGCTAAAGACCATATAACTTTTAAAGATCAAAAACTTATATATATGTTATCAAATACTACAATAGTAGGGAGCCTCATGTGAGGAGTTCATTAAGTAAGCCATCGAGATGAGTTGTGGATTTATGAATTAAAGTGTCCTGGCTTCTCGAACGTTTACTCCATGACTTCTGAATTATGTCGGCCCGAACGGTAGTAAGAGATTTACAACCTATACATGTTTCACAGACCACTTATATTCAACGACTTACACTATATACTAAGTACTACATCATGAACATTATGCAAGACATATATAGGCAATTATTCGTATTCTTAGACGTTACTCCAAATCTAAGTCGCAACGTTCTATTATAGGCTGCTCTTAGAGACTTTCGCGATTCGACTACCACTTTCATTTCTCATTACATAGACTTAAGGTGAGTCATAGCCCCTACTTTTTCATACTTGTTTTAACTCTTTGGGGGAGATACATGCACAACTACTTGCTTACTTGTACAAATATTCAAAACATTTATACTTGATTGTTTTATACTTGATTGTCTTATACTTGATTGCATTATACTTGATTTCATACATACATGACTGTTTTATACTTTGGGAAGTGGCTCCCAGTAATCTTTTATCTTTGGAAAGTGGCTCCCAGTTTTCTTTGGGAAGTGGCTCCCAGTTGTCTTTGGGAAGTGGCTCCCAAGTGAGGTCTTCGGAGATGAAGTAGAGACTCACTACTAATTGCTTAATTGTTTTGATGAA
The DNA here is from genome assembly GCA_030686995.1 of Artemisia argyi. Classification (NCBI taxonomy): domain Eukaryota; kingdom Viridiplantae; phylum Streptophyta; class Magnoliopsida; order Asterales; family Asteraceae; genus Artemisia; species Artemisia argyi. Next base: position 112,854,607 of record CM060684.1, read on the forward strand.
CTTATACATGTCTTATTCATACTATATATTTAGCAGTGGGTTGTGAACACACAGGTTACAAGTCTCTTATGGCGGGACTTGCAACTGAGTGGATTCACGATGCCTTTGCTGTGTGATCATTTTTATAGGCTTTATTTGTTAGACAAACTCTATGAACTCACCAACCATTGTGTTGACACTTGGCATGTTTATCTCAGGTTAGTAAGGCGATAGCTAGTGCGTGGAACTTAGAGTCAAGCTGCATATTCTGAAGACTTACGCTTTTATCATTTACCATTCAAAAACATTTGTATACATTTATGTATCATACATTGAAATCTCATGTTTGTAACTTTGAATTCATTAATCGAATGGTAACTTTTCAAAACGTCTCATTTAGAGGTCGTTTTCTATAACTTTTACTTTGTATTATGAAGTAGCACCACAGTGACACAGTCTTCTGCTGCGGTATTTTGGGGGTGTTATAGTTCGGCCCAAGGGTTTCTCCACACAAGTTCCTCTCTAATGAATGAAAATTAGAAAACTATATATTGATTTTAGGAGGTGACGGCGTCAAGAACAAATGTCTGACGCCGTCATCTCGCCGCCCAATAAATCCTCGGACTGCCTGATCTACATCTGACGCCATCATGTAGTCCCCTTTTGCAGGCCATCACATAATTAACTCTTGATGCGCTACTTGTGACGCCTTCAGGTTTCTTCTGGGTCATCATGGTTTTTACTCTTGACGCCGTCATACACTGTTCCCAGCATGGAAAATTAAGTCTTTGGCGTTTTCTTCACTTTTATGCTCCAAAAACGTCCGAATTGCTTCTTTTTCCAGATTTCACTCCCAAAGTACCTAAAATCACAAAAGGAACGATTTAGGGTAATATTTGATCAAATAAATTCAATTCCGGGCTTAAATGACCCCCTAAAAGTGGTTCATTTTTCGCCTCATCATATACCCTTACACTTAAGATTTGCTTGTCCTCAAGCCAATGCGCTTTTATTCTAATCAAAATACAAGTTAGGGGTCATTTAACACTAATATAAAAGTAATTACAACAAGTAATCATTCCACTAAAGACCAAAGACAAGCACGGAGGTCATATACTAGCACCTCACAAATAGTGTTTAGATACTCACATCTCTCGGGTGTAATAAAGTATAAATTACAATATGGAAACGGAAGATATCTCTCACTACCTGTCATAGCAAAATAGATTACCTTAGGCTTGGGAAAGGATCAAACCTCCACTACATGGCGTAAGCACCTAGGATAAACTATCAAAGAGGTCTTTTAAAGGGTTGTAACGTTAGGTGTAGGGATATGAAATACACGGTTTTGTTGGATATAGGCAGTCTTTACTGGTGGCGAGTTAACAATCTTGGTTAATTACATGTACAATATGGCGTTGCTAAGCCAAGACTAGACTCAACTTAAGCTAATAAATCAAAAGTGACAAAAACATAAAATAAACATAGAATGAAACGGGAAGGTAGTCCATATGTTTTTTCTCTTTTCTTTTTCTATATATATATATATATATATATATATATATATATATATATATATATATATATATATATATATATATATATATATTTTTCTTGATTTTTCTGATTTTTTTTTTTTATTTTTTTTATTTATTTATTTTTTTTTGCATACACCCTTACCCTACCATCCAAAATAATACATCATAGGGAATGAAAATTCCCCTTACACTTGAATTTTTACATACTTTACAATAAACTAATCTAATGAGTCGAATTAAGAAAATCAAAACACTTGCAGTACTTTTAAGATTAACGTACATATGGGGGTAATATATGATGTTCTTCCCCATTACTCCATAAAATAAGTACTTTACCCATGAATCCCAATCGTCCCAAAACAATATGTACAAGGATATGACTCGACTTAGCAACCATGTAATCAATTAAATAATTAACTTAGGGTTTAACAAATAACAATAATGCACTAAAGATGAGTGCATACACCGAAGGCTAAGGCGATTTGGGTGTACATTTAAGTGGGGTGTAACAAATTCTTCCTTTAAGTAAGATGCTTGAACTTAGAAACGAAAAGATAGGCTCGGAGGGGTGTACTAGGGGTTTCGTATACTAAAAATGAGTACAACGCTAAGGGTGTGGGAAAAATTAATTGACTTAACTAGCCAAATAATATGACATAAGTGGTCAAGTAATTATGATACAGGTTTAACACAAGGGTGATCCTAATGCCTCTTATCATGTAGTAAATCCTACTACACGAATGTAGTCTTACTAGCGGTCTCGGGATGCATCACTAACGCAAGTTCTAGAATCTAAATACTACCGGTACACTCATAAGCACTAAAAGTAAATGCTTTTCCTATCAAATCTAAAGGCGAACCTCACATATTTGGGTGGAAAATTTTTCTGAATAGTACGGTTATGTGCTAGTCATACAATCTCCTATCCATGAGACGCTTGCTTTGGCTGAAGTTTCACTCCTAAATGTTGTAAAAAAATTTAAATTTGGCGCTAAAATTGCACTAACAAGTATTTCTCATAGTTTTATTACACATCTACTATCGAACAAACAAACTCAAGCGAAAGTGTATCTGTAAGGTATCATCATTTTACCCTCCCCTTACACTTAGGATGAACATTGTCCCTAATGTTCAAGTAAAGAATGTAAAAGTTAAATAAGTAAAAAGAATAAAATCAAATACTCCCCTGATTCACTCGGTATGGATAATAAGGTGGCCAGGTTAAATCTTCCTCCAAGAAAATGAACAATGAAAGCTTCCCTTCCAGAATAATAAATCATCTTCTTGTCATACATAACCTGTAAATCCAGAGAAAACAGACAAGGCAACCTCGCATAAAATCGGCGGCAAGCTACATAAGTTATTAAAGCCTAGAAAACAAAATAAGATATAATGCTTGTGGAATGAAGTTTGCAGATTTCCTGGAGATTATAAAACTTAATAATTCAACAAAAACTTTAAAGCTCCGTTAGAAAAACAAAACCGGTAAAATTTCCTGATTTTTACACGTGACGTCGTCAAGAGTAAACTCATGACGCCGTCAGAAGTGACCTGCAGAAATTCTTATGTTAAGTTTCCGGAAAATTTCTGGAAAAACTTGGTCCTACTTCTTGGAAAATCCTGCAAAACTTCATTATGACTCGATACAAGCATTTGACTCTAACAAATACGAATATACATGTTCACTTAATATTGTGGTGAATCATGATCGGTTTGTTTCTTAAAAACATATTTGGGGTTTCCCCTTACACTTATCTTTTGCAAAAATACCTTTGGATGAAGTTAAGACTAGGCCAAAACAACAAAGTAAAGTATTTCCACTATTTAGTTTATAAACATGATTTACCAACAATAAAAATAAAGCATGCATACGGAAGCAAATAACAAACAAACAAAATAAAATCACACAAAACATGGGTTGCCTCCCAAGAAGCGCTTTTCTTTATTTACGAGTCTTGTAGCTAGACTCAAGGTCATGGGTTACTACGTGACTTCATCGTTGGTTTCACTCTCTAAGTCGTCTTCTAAACTAGTATCGCTTTCATAGTGTAAGTACTTCGGGTCTTCGAACTCAAACACATCTTTTCGATACTTAGAACCAAGTTTACTAACATCTTTAAAGAATCCACATGATAGATCGGAAATGTTCTTACATCCTCTCCGCACATCTTCATCACACAAAATAAGTTGGGAACTTAGCCTATCAAGCCCGTCACAATCGATTTCCTTAAGATCTTTTCTCTTGTACGGTGTTTGGTATGAAACCCTCCTAATTCCATCATCGAAGGTCATGATCCCGTTCCGGTCATCAACTATCAAGTTAGTGATTTCACAAAAGGGTGATCCAAAAACGACTTGTGATAACCTCGGGTCGACATAGTCTTCGATGTTGTCCACAATCGTAAATTCCATAGTGAATGCCGTATTTCCTACGAACACCTGGATTTCATGATCTCTACCAACCACATTCTCTCCTTTGTAAATCATTCCCTATCTGCAGATATTGATATAATGGAATAGGGACATAAAATTATTAGGCAGGAATACGTTAATGTAGACGTTATCAAAGTACTTATAACCGATCATGCAGGGAATTTTGAGATTATTCGGGTCACGCCTCCTTATCTTCCCCGATTCTCCATCCTTTGATCCATATAGATTCCCCTCAAGGGAAGGACGATACTCGTACACCTCCTCATTACCCCTACGAAAAATTACCTTCTTAACACCATTGGTGAACAATGCACTACCATCCTTCTCATCAAGGATTACTCCCGATTTATTGATAAATGGTTTCCCAAGAACAAGGTTGGTTAATGTTCGATTGGTGAGAGGGTCCACGTCATCGACCACGGTGAGGTCAATATTGTAAACGATTTCTCCAATCATAATTGATAAAAAAAATTTTATTACCCTTGCATCATTGACTCTCTCGCACACAATGCATTCTGGGAAGGCTTCGTGGTATATGGAAAGGGGGATTATGTTGACTGGGAAGCTAGGATCTATATGACTATTGGTTAAGAGATTTTCCTTAATGGTGCAGGAGATCTTGAAAACTTTAGGGTTGCTTTCATCAGTCCTATCGTTACTCCCACTAGTAACATCCTCCATTTTTCTCTCGGGTTCCTCTATAATAGATTTACCCAAAATGGCTGGATTTCTCATATGCTCTTCTGATCTCTCCTTCCCTTCATCCGATTTGCTAGATTCTTGCGCGGCGCACTGCTAGGATGAGTTGGTAGGGCTTCTGGCCAAATCGTGGTCCACCCTTGAGGTCTCATCTTTAGTTGTATGACCAATATTCTCAGTTTGTTGTTGGTTCAGGTTAGGTGTAGAAGCAGATATCGTGGTAATGGTATTCATGAAATAGATTGGTCCTAGGGGGTTGACAGGTTCTTTTTCTTTTGGTGATAGATGTTTGAATAGCTTACTAGGACTTTTTATTTTCACAGGAGAGGTTGGCGGACTCATGATGGTAACAGATTTGACCTCATCAACGTGAATAGGTTTATTAACAGCGTGCTCTTTGATAGCAGTTAACAGATTACAAATCTTGTTATTCATATCGGCCTGCTGTTGTCTAAATTTAGCCTCGAGCGTAGAGAGCTGTAATTCTTGAGATAGAATGAATTTTCGCAAGGCATCTCCACAGCTTTGCCTAGGAGTGCTTTGTGATGGAAAATGCTCGGACCAATTGAGTGGTAAGGAGTCATTGAAGGATACGCTCCGCGTTTGGTACTGAAATTAGGTTTATCCTTCCATGCCTCATAGGCCTCGTCAGAAGTTCGAGGGCCTCGACCAACGTGTGACGATGTGAATTCATTATAAGCACGTTTTGGAAGCTCCATGCAGTTATGAGTCTCGTGAGGGCCATTACACAATTTACATGTAGAAGCGATTCTGCTTACTTGGCTTGAAGGCTTTTGAGCTTCGTAAGATTTCATGAGAGACTTGACTCAACCTTCAAGTTCCATGATCCTACGGTCGGGAGTGCCAGAGTTGTTCGAAGGCAAAGATATTGCCTTGACCGTTTTGTTCAAATCACGGGGATCATTCCAACTTTCGTTGTCATAGAGAGCAAGATCTTCTATGAGTTCCCATGATTGTTCCGCACTTAGATCACGTAGCTTACCACCGGCCGATTGGTCAATGGCTTGCCTCGTGGAGAGATCGATATGGTCATAGAAGATTTGGACTTGGAGCCAAAGATCTATGCCATGATGAGAGACGTTTTGGAGTTAGTCCTTGAAATGAGTCCATGCTTCGTAAAAGGTTTCATTTTGACGTTGTTGGAACATCAAGATGTCATTTCTAAGCTTAGTAGTTCTCCCCGGTGGGAAAAATTGAGCAAGGAAACGAGTGGTGAGATCATCCCATGTGGTGATGGATCCCGCGGGTAACCGCTCAAGCCATTGACTAGCTTGATCACGTAGAGAGAATTGGAATAGGTGTATTCGGGTTGTCTCTCTAGTTGCAACATCTAGGTATATGGAATCTAAGATTTTAAGGAAGTCCTTGAGATGTCGATTTGGATCTTCAGAACGAAGTCCATGGAATGCACATCCGCTTTGCACCAACCGGATGGTGTCGGATCGCAAAGGGGTCACATTGGCTCCGGTGAGCTCAATGGTGTTTCGGTAGCCTTGGTGGCTAGGTTGGGAATACTCTCCTAAGGTTCGGGGCCTAAGAGGTTCTAGTGGTGGGTTTTGTTGTGGTGGGATGACGGGTTCAAAGATGTTCCCATCGTCCATGATGTCGGGTGGTGAAGAGTTACGAACAAAAACACAAAGAAATAAGATAGACTAAAGAGAACCTAAAAATAAAAATAAAATCTTACTAGAAAGGAATCTAGCAAGTAGACCTAATAAAAAGAGATTATAACCTAGACAATAACTATTCCCCGGCAGCGGCGCCAAAAAACTTGGTAGCGTAGGGATTGCACGAGGCTTTACCTCTCAAGGGATCTTGAGAAGCTTACAACCCCCACCAGGCAGTGTACCTGATCGATGTAGTATAGTATAATGACAAGTACCGGGGGATTGATCGTTCAGCTAGGAATAGTGTCGCTAGGATTAGAAAACCTAAATACTAGATCTAGAGATGAGGGATGATTCTTTTTGTATTTTTTATATTTTTAAGAAAGCAAATTAAAATCTCGGGTTTTGAAGGATTTGGGCGGAATTAGTTGCTAGTCAGCTAACCCAATACTAAAGATGCAATCAAAATAAAATACTAAAATGAAAATAAAACTACTTTAAACTAAGGTTGTGAGCAATACGTGGGAGAAATGTGTTTACTTAGATTTCACTACTCCCTAGATATCTTTCACACGTTAATTACTTGTTATAGTTACGTGGATGACGGATTGTATTCCTTAATACCATTCATGGGGTGGCGTACTTACTTCCCCAATCCTATGAGTGCCTACTTCACACCTATGTCGAGCCTGCTAGAAGCTCCTAACATAGGATCATTAGAATTTACTCATGCATTAAATACAACCAATAAAACCTAGTACACATCGGTTCATGTTTCCTAAGATGTTCAAGCATGTTACCAATTGGAGATCTGCCAGTTTTCTTAAGCCTAACATTGAAATCATTCATCCAATACAACCATAAGCAAGTAATCAACACATAATTAACATCTAGGTTTCATTAGATCTAAGCAAACACAAGATAAATCTAACCTAGCATGCTGAAATCAAGACAAGCACAAGATATAGACAACCAACACATAGACATATTGATTGAATTAAGAGAAGACTTATCTCAATAGCACATGTAGGGATTCAAGGGTCGAAAACCCTTGAAAAGCTGTAAAATTCGTACAAGGTTCGGCCCTAGGGTTTCTCCACACAAGTTCCTCTCTAATGAATGAAAATTAGAAAACTATATATAGATTTTAGGAGGTGACGGCGTCAAGAACAAATGTCTGACACCGTCATCTCGCCGCCCAATAAATCCTCGGACTGCCTAGATCTACATCTGACGCCGTCATGTAGTCCCCTTTTGCAGGCCGTCACATAATTAACTCTTGACGCTCTACTTATGACGCCTTCAGGTTTCTTCTGGGTCGTCATGGTTTTTACTCTTGACGCCGTCAGGAATGTCTTCTTGACGCCGTCATACACTGTTCCCAGCATGGAAAATTAAGTCTTTGGCGTTTTCTTCACTTTTATGCTCCAAAAATGTCTGAATTGCTTCCTTTTCCAGATTTCACTCCCAAAGTACCTAAAATCACAAAAAGAACGATTTAGGGTAATATTTGATTAAATGAATTTAATTCCGGGCTTAAATGACCCCCTAAAAGTGGTTCATTTTTCACCTCATCAGACAGTAACATGTTCTTTCTGTAAGGAACCAGGTCACAACATTAGCTGGTGTAAGAAAAAGATGGCTCGTAGCATGCAAGAAAAGGAATGATGCTTATCTAGTTATCGAATGTTTAGTTTTCTTTTTTGGTGAAAAAATATTGTACATTGACACGATTAATGCTAACTTGTATTCCAGTTTCATCTCTTTGCAATTGCGATTGCATTTCTTAGTTTCATCTCAAATTCGCAAATTATAATAATGAGAATTGTAATTTCTTAAGCAACAAAAATAATGATACGGCTACTTACATTCAACTAGCTGAAACGGGTCAATTATTTAATGACTTACGTTTAAACGGGTAAAAATTGAAGCGGGTTAAAACTCAAACGGGGTGTTTGGTTCAGTCTCTAAACAGATAAAAAATGAAGCAGAAACGGGTCAAAACTGAAATGGAGTGTTGCAGCTAATTATAAATATCATAAACTGATTACTGAGACTGGATTTTTTAACGGGTCAAAACTGGATTTTTGATGTCACATTGGGTTAACGGGTCAAAACTGGTTTTTATTCTGTTTTTTTTAAGTTGAATGTGGTCATAGTGGGTTAACGGGTCAAAATTGTTGTTGTTACAGTTTTCCAAACACCCCTTTAAGTGATCATAGTGGGTTAACGGGTCAAAATTCTTGCCACCTTTTGTTATGGTAAAGTTGTTTTTACATGTAGAACATGGGTTTTACCTACTGCAACAATTTTATATATCATGCCTTGTTGTTCATAAATAATATAAGTACATTATCTTAATAGATTCCTTTACAATACTGTTGTTTATGATGCATTTCAAAGGCTTGATAAAACTGCAAATATTTTCTTCATTTCTTCCGTAATCAATATACATAACACGAATGTATGCTTTAGTGACAAACATGGTTGTTCTTGTTGAAGATGGTGCAATTACAACTGATAAGTCAATACACATTAATAAAGTTGTAAGTGTTTCACTTGAAATTGCCTCATTTACATCAACAATACAAATAGCCTTTGACAAACTTCAAAGATTTAGTGAATTTGACCCGTTAGAGATAAAATACAAACTAAATAGACCCGTTCATAATAACTCTATCTTGCAAGTCTAAGCAACTCAATTAGCTCGCTTTAGTCACAAGTCACAACATGTGTTTAATGACTGCAAGTAAGTTTTATGTAAAGTGAACTAAAATGAAACGGGTAAAAATTAGAGAATTAAAACATAACTATTCAAAAATATAGCAAACTAAAATGAATTAGATCAAAATGGTGAAATCACAAGAATTAACTTTGAGATTTCATTTTCTTATTATAATCTTGAATCAGAGTACATACTAACATTACACAGCTTGACTTAACTAAAATATTGCAAGTGATCAAATTGCATAAAAGTTTACATAGATAAAACACTTTTTATCAGCTACTTCGTATCTTTTTAAGCTTCACAACTTGAAGCGCTTGTCTAATGACTAAATTTCAAGCTATCTAGCCTAATGTCCACTTGAAAAGTACTTGTTATTTGATTAGATAGTGCTTTTGTGTATCCACCCATATCCATCTATAAAGCCAAGAGGAGGAGCATGGACCTGCAAAATAGACATAAAATCTTTCACTTGAGCATCCAACCACCAAGTTTTACATAACACTTTCGTTACATATCATTGATAGAATGAAAGGTAATAAAAAGATCACTCAAGCGTTTAATCAAACACTTGTTGTGCATTTCCTCAAACATAGATCATTGAACTCACAAGGTCACTATTTATGGTTTGAAGATCAATGTTTTAATCAGTTGTTCGAATAAGTTCTCTATTTATGACAAGCATTTCAAACACGATGCTAATTAATGTGTTCAATTTAGAACCTGTATTTCAAATTTCAAAAATATATTCGAAGTGTATGAGCAAAATGGAGTATATGGACGTGACTTTAGAGTGTTGAGAGAGAGGAAACTATGGAAAACTAGAAGGGGGTTGAATAGTTTACCGCTTTTTAACTTGTTAATCTTTGAAAAGCTTTTCGTGTAATCAACAATTATAACTAACTAACAATAATTAATATGCAAGTATAAAGAAAGAAACGATTAAACCACAACACGATTGTTTATCGTGGTTCGGCTACAAGGACTCTTTTTCCTTGCCCTACTCCACGCCTCGAGTTTCCAACTCGAGAGTTTTAAGCACTAGTCAACAAGCTCCTTCCACGGGTGGAGAAACCTCTACAATCGTCGCTTACACTTTATCCAGTACAAAGCTAAATACCTGGTCCTAGTTCAAGGTAGAACCAACCTAACGTCGCCTATCCACTATTCCCGACACTAAGCTAGATGTCGAGTTCTTTTACAAAGGTACAACCACTCCCGTCACACTATGTATTTTAAGGCCTAAAATACAAACCGATCACTTCAATTTAAGATACAAATGAAGTATAAACTATAAGAGTTTACACAATGCAAAACTAACAAGTCTTGCAACTTTGTGTTGAATACTTGTGAACTTCCTTTCTACATATGAGAATCACACAAGTGAGTTGCTACTGAGTTAGATAAGATGAACAAGTGTTTGTATGCAAAGTATGACTAAAAGTGATGAGATATTTCTTGAAAATGGCTTGGTATTTATAGCCAACCAAACCAGCAGATTGGCGGATCCGGCGGAACCAAAACAAGGGTTCCGCCCTTATACCCTGAGGGTTCTGCCAGGTCTAACAGTCAAAGACTCCAAGAAATCTTTCCATATCTAGCAATGTCACATCAAGTTTATGTAAGTCAACACACTATGGATTGAGTAGGAAACTATCCAAATGTGTAAGAGATCTTTATGGAAAGTCAACTACTAGATTTAGTAAGTTTTCCATAAATGCACATGATGTAAGTTATGATGTCATATTATGTTTTCTGTATCAAGTAATATAACAAAGTTATGCTTACTATGAAATGTATGAAATGTAAAGTCTAGTTACAATAAGACTATGACTAAAATGATGTTTTACTAAAAACTAAAGTTTACACTTTGTCGTTAATAAAACTTAGCAAAGATCGTAAAATATAAATAACATTTTTAGACGATATTTGTATTAACAATCTCCCCTTTTTTGTTGATGACAAAACATAAACTTTGTTTTTAAGTAAATCACTAATTCCAGTGTTAAGTCTTTTACAAGTTTTATATTGAACTTGTTTTACTCAATTCATGATATGATATGCAAAAGTTAAAGATGAGAACTAGTTTAATATAACTTCTCCCCTTTTTGTCGAAACAAAATGTAACACCCCGCCTTACGCAAACCACAATATTGTCCGCTTTGCCCGCAGGCTCACGGCTTTGTTTTTGTGGCCTCATTTGAAGACTTCCCGGCAGGTCACCCAGGCCAGTTCTACCCTCACATGAGCACGCTTAACTGCCAGTTCCTAAGAACCCCACACGCAGTAGACCACAAAACGCGTTGTGTCATTGTAAGACGAATGTTATCTTATGAGCCCAGCATCTCTCCAGGCCACAGCCGATGTGGGATTTGCCTAGGGTGTTACAATCACCCCCCTTTAGGGACTCATCGTCCTCGATGAGGTTTGCCCCACCATCCCGAACGGCTCTGGAGTGGCTCTGATACCACCTGTAACACCCAGCCTTACGCAAACCACAATATTGTCTGCTTTGCCCGCAGGCTCACGGCTTTGTTTTTGTGGACTCATTTGAAGACTTCCCGACAGGTCACCCAGGCCAGTTCTACCCTCACATGAGCACGCTTAATTGCCAGTTCCTAAGAACCCCATACGCAGTAGACCACAAAACGTGTTGTGTCATTGTAAGGCGAATGTTATCTTATGAGCCCAGCATCTCTCCAGGCCACAGCCGATGTGGGATTTGCCTAGGGTGTTACACAAAAAGAAGAGTTGTGAAGCGGAAGAATACACGTGCTCCCCCTTGGATAATGCTCCCCTAAATGGAGTGCCAAGGTAGGAAGCATGGATTTTGAACCTACACCCAAAGTGGTTAGTTGATGATAATGACAATTTGCCTAGCCATAACATAATATGAGAATATGAGCAAATATATCACAATCACACGACTTATACGAGCCATTGACAATGCAATTGTAGTAGAAAAGAAGTCATTCCAAGTAAAATGTTGACTTTGCAAAAGTCAATACAACAAATGAAAAATTCTAGCCTACTTTTGGGAATAAAAGAAAATGAAGATAACAAAGAGAAATTCCTACTTCTATAAATTGAGTACTCCCTAGGATTTCTTAAATGGGGCAAAGCCTCCACAAAGAATGCTCTAAGCTTGAGGTGGATGAGAGATGGTGTCTAAACACTCCAAAATGTGGTTTAAGATAAACCTCATTTCGTATGTTAGTTCACGGATATCCTTTTGACATCGTTCACTAATATGAGCGGTTCTCTCACAATTTCCGCAATTATGGCAAGGAAAGTTTGGTGGAAGGAGTTCATTGGTTGTTGGTGCACCATTTATGTTTGATGGGGGAAACGTGGATGGTTGAGAGGTGTTTTGATTTCGTACCCTAGATGAGTGTAATGCCGATTTAGACTCTATGACATGATTTAGACGAGAGTCAATCAAATGTTTGAAGGCATAGAGATGGTTCAAACTAATGTCGAGCTCTTCGTGGGTGTTTGAAGACTTGGGTCCTATGGATGCTTCTATTTCTTCATAAGAGGGAAATAGGGAATCAAAGTGTCGGGAATGCGTTTGAGGTGGATTGTGTTGTTGGGTATAATGGTGGTTGCTTGATTCTCCGTAAAGACGACCATGAATTTCTTTGTAGATTGGGTGGAGCAACAATGGTTGTGGTTGATCATGTGAAAAGATTGAGGGTCAAGCATATCGATAAGCCAAATGCTCTACTAATGACGGTTGATGAGGTTTATGATCTAATGGCTCATTTGGTTGAAACATTGGTTGTTGTTGGGTTTCCAATTAAGCAATGGTGTCAAAAAGTGCCAATGGTGGTGGATTAGATGATCTTGGTGGTAGGTCTTCTAAGGTTTCTAAAAATGGATGTGGTGATGTTGGTGGTGTTTGGTAGAGTTCCATTGGTGTTAAAGTTAGTGATTGAGGTGATGAACCTTTTGAAGGTTGATTTGTTGTCGAATGTGATGTGGGATCACTAGGTGTTTTAGTTGGTGGTGGAGTAGTGATAATGTTGGTTTTGCAAGATTTTAGAGATGGTGTTGGGGTGACAAGGTTAAGGAAGTTTGTATCATGGATGGGTGAGGAGATGTTGAGTGATGAATCACTCGATGATGATGAGCTTAGTTGGATGGTTTTGTTGAAGCAACATGGTTTTACACTAATTCTATTTCTAATGGACTTTGATGATTCGGAGGAGGTGTTGGATTTAGTCATTGCAAGGTTTGAGTTATCTAGACTTGAAAGATTAAGATATGTGATGGTGATGGTGTGAATTGGAAGTGTAAATGTTAGTCAATTTATAGGAAGAACATGTTATGGAAAGGAGTGTTTGGATTTGATGTTGTGCCATACAATTTTTAAGAGTTATGAAGGTTGTCAAATCATTGGAAGTCAATCCAATGAAGGTGATAGAGTAAAAAGACCAAGATTTGCACTAAATGCTTAGTTGTCTTGTCATGGTGTTTTGACTCAGATTTCTCACGGATACCAAGGAACCTTTTGATGGGTTCCTTGCCTTATGGGTGAGGGTTCCTTGGGTTAGTTATGGTTAAATTTGAATTTTGGCGGGAAACGGGTTTTTATTGATTCTAATGTCTAAGAATGATCCTAATACAGGTAACTAGTTATTGGGCATGAGTTTCTAATCTTACAAGATGATTTGGAGGAATATGAAAATCGAAATTTGAAAATTCTAAGAAAAATTTCCAGGTCTACTGGCGGAACCCTGGGAATACATGGGCGGAACCCTTGTTTGGGTTACGCAAGTTCCGTTGGGCCAACCTGGGTTTACCCAGAATTACTACTGGCGGAACCAAATTTTTGGTTCCGCCAGTGCCCAGATTTTACACATACCACATTTTTAAGGGTCGAGACAAAATCGGCGATTTCCAAAAACTCTTGGGACAAAAACTTAAAGCAATATCTAGTTAGGAAATGCAAAAAATGAATATGAAAACACTCTTACCGTTAGACTTTGATGGGGGGGCTTGCGAATTTCACTATACTTAGTGAAAATTTTCATATACTTGAAAATTTGACAACATTCTAAATGTCATTGATTCTGCATAAGAGTTAGTTCAATACATTTTCCAACCATAGTAATAGAGTATAAAAGTACAAAACAACATAAGTCACAAAGTTCAACGATATCAAAGTTCTAAACATTAGGTGTGCCAAATGCTCCTTGCAAACATAATTCACAAGCGGTCCAACTTCTTCTTAATCTTTCCCAAGTACCTTACAAAGCACTTCCACATCCCTTTAGTTTGTTTGAATTCATCAGACTCATTCTCAATAGCGGGGAGTTCTTCAAGGTAGTTGAGAGGGGCTAGCTTAGAGCTGGGAAGATCATCATTTTCACTCATTGATGAAGATGAGGATGAAAGAGAAGGAGAACGGTGACGTTTCCCTTAAGTCTTAAAGACTCTCTTACTACTAAGAGGAACAAAGGTGTGAGGAATGAGGGAGTAATCAAGACAAATACCTCTATCATTTGGTGGAATGGGTGAGATGGCTCTAAAAAGACGGGTGAGAAGCATTCCATATGGAAGAGCGGTTTTTCCATTTAGAGGTATATCGGTCATTCTTTGTGCCATGTAGTAAGCCAAATTGAAAGGTTGTCTAGTGGAGATACTATAGAGCATATATCTTAGGCATGTGTTCACATGGTCTCTATTCCCTACGGAACTTATGACATTAGCTCTAAGAACCTCTTCCCACATCCTAAATTAAGGTGGAATTTCATTAAGTTCCATTCCAAACAGATCTTTGTCCACTTCACTACCCGAGCGATTTTTCCTAGTGAGGGAAGTTCTAATGAATAGATGGTCACGAATCACTTCCTTGCTAACAAGAGGAGTGGAGTAAGTAGGATGACGCTCATCGGTGTCCAGAGAAGAAAGTGGCCATGTGTCTGTGTAAAGACAAGTGCCATTGTTCGGAACACCAAGGATTTTTGCAAACTCATCGAGAGATAGGATAGTTTCGTGTTGATTGATAGAAAATTTTACAGATATCTCACCATCATCATCGCTTGTGAGCACAACGGTAGCATAGAATTCTAGAATAAACCTAGGACAAATCGGCTCATCAATATCTAGGAGACAATCAAAGTTGATCGTAGCTAAGTTTTGACGGATGGAGTTTCCCTCTAGGAAGGATGGGTCAATGGTTCTACCCTTATGGACATAGCACTTATCTAACCCCTTAAAGACATTGACTTGGTGTGGAGTAAGACCTTTGGTCATATGGTGTTTGGGTAAATACTTGAGGGTACCTTTGTGATCAGAGAGAGTTGCGGGAGGCATGTTGGTTCCTAGAAATCATAAAATTTTGGTTAAGATTAATATTTTTGAGAATGATCTAGTATGCGTTTTTATGCAAGCAATGTGAAGATTTGGTTGTCTAAAATGCGTTTTGATGTTCAAAAACGTTTTTATGATGCAACTTATTGTTTTGAAACACATTATGATCCTAGTGTTTCTAAATAAATGTATTTCTAAAATGTAACCAAAAAGTGCATATAGGTTTATGCATTTAAACGAAGTTGGTGATACGTGGGAATTGCACCCTCGCAACAGGTTTTACCTCTCAAGAGATCTTGAGAAGCTTACAACCCCCACCAGGCAGTGTACCTGATTGTTGTAGTATTGTATAGTGACAAATACCGGGGGATTGATCGTTCAACTCAGGAATAGTGTCGCTAGGATAAGAAAGCCTACTAAACTAGGTCTAGAAATGAGGGATGATTCTTTTTGTATTTTTATATTTTATAGAAAACAAGTAAAATCTCGGGTTTTGAAGGAGTGGGCGGAATTACTTGCTAGCCAACTAACCCAATCAACTAAAGATTCAATCAAAATAAAATAAAAGAAATGAAAATAAAACTATTATACTAATGTGGTGGAAACAATAATGATGAAAGTTTTGTTTACTTAGATTTCATTACACCCTAGATATCTTTTACAGGTTAATTAGCTTGTTACAATTGCATGGATGACGGGTCATATTCCTTAATACTAGTCGTAGGGCCGTGAACTTCCCTAACTCTATAAGATCCTACTTCACTCCTATGTCGAGCCGTTAGAAGCTCCTAACATGTGATCATTAGAATTCACTTACGCATTAAATACAACCAAAAATTGTAGTACACCTCCGATCATGTTTCTTAAGACGTTCAAGCAAGTTACCAATGGAAGTCTGCCAGTTTTCTTAAGCCTAACATCGAATACAATCATCCGTAACAATTATAAACAAACAATCAACCCATAATCAACACCTAGGTTTCACTACATCTAAGCAAACACAATAAAGATCTAGCCTAGCATGTTAAAAAGAAGACAAGCATAAGATATAATCACGCAACACATAGACATATTGAATGATTTGAATGAATACTTATCTTCAATTGAACATGAAAGAATCAAGGGGTTGAAACCCTTGAAAAGATGTAAAATTTGTCTTAGGGTTTATGCCCTAATATCCCACACAAAGTTCCACACTAATGAATGAAAATTAGAAGACTATATATAGATTTTACACCTTGACGACGTTACGTTATAGCTTGTGACGCCGTCAACTCACCGCCATGATAAAATTCGTATTGCCTAGATCCAATTGTGACGCCGTCATGCAGGAAATCACTCTGGGCCGTCACGTGTATTGGACCCTGACGGCCTTGGTGACGCCGTCAGGCCAATAAGCTTGAAAACTTTTTGGGCCGTCACGTTATAAGTTCCACATCCACCTCTTTTGTAACTCTTGACGCCGTCACTTGTAAAACCTTGACGCCGTCAGGTACTGTTTCCAGCAAGGAAATTGAGACTTTGCCGTTTTCTTCACTTTTATGCTCCAAAAACGTCCAAAATACTTCGTTTTCCAGATTTCTCTCCAAAAGTACCTAAAATGACAAAAGGAATGATTTAGGGCAATAATTGATCAAATAATCTCGAATTCGAGCTTAAATGAGCCCTTAAAAGCGGTACACTTTTCGCCTCATCAAATACCCTTACACTTGAGATTTGCTTGTCCTCAAGCAAATGCGCTTTTATTCTAATCAAAATACAAGTTAGGGGTCATTTAACACTAATATAAAAGTATTTACAACAAATAATCATTCCACTAAAAACCAAAAGCAAGCACAGAGGTCATACACTAGCACCTCACAAATAGTGTTTAGATACTCGCATCTCTTGGGTGTAATAAAGCATATGTCACAATATGGAAATGGAAAACATCTCTCACTACCAGTCATAGCAAAATAGATTACCATAGGATTGGGAAAGGATCAAACCTCCACCACTTGGCGTAAGCACCTAGGATAAACTATCAAAGAGGTCTTTTAAAGGGTTATAACGTTAAGTGTAGGGATATAGAAAACACGGTTTTGTTGGATAAAGGCAATATTTACTGGTGGCGAGTAAATCATCTTGGTTAATTACATGTACAATATGGCATTGCAAAGCCAAGACTCGACTCGACTTAAGCTAATGAATCAAAAATAACAAAAACATAAAACAAACATAGAATGAAACGGGATGGTAGTCCGTATGTTTTTTCTCTTTTCTTTTTTCTATTTTTTTCTCTTTTTCCTAATTTTTTCGATTTTTTTTTTTTTTTTTTTGCATACACTTTTACCCTACCATCCAAAATAATACATCATAGGGAATGTACATTCCCCTTACACTTGAATTTTTACATACTTTACACTAAACTACTCTAATGACTTGAATCAAGATAATCAAAACACTTGGAGTACTTTTTAAGATTAACGCACAAATGGGGGTAATATATGACGTTCTTCCCCATTACTCCATAACATAAGTACTTTACCCATGAGTCCCAATCGTCCCAAAACAATATGTACAAGATATGACTCGACTTAGCTACCATGTAATCAATTAGATAATTAACTAAGGGTTTGAACAAATAACAATAATGCACTAAAGATGAGTGCATACACGGGAGGCTAAGGCGATTTGGGTGTACATTTGGGTGGGTTGTAACAAATTCTTCCTTTAAGTAAGATGCTTAAAGTTAGAAACGAAAAGACAGGCTCGGAGGGGTGTACTAGGGGTTTCGTGTACTAAAAATGAGTACAACGCTTAGGTGTGGGAAAATTAATTGACTTTACTAGTCAAGTAATATGACTTAAATGGTCAAGTAATTATGATACGGGTTTAACACAAGGGTGATCCTAATGCCTCTTATCATGTAGTAAATCATACTACACGAATGTAGTCTCACTAGCGGTCTCGGGATGCATCACTAAGGCAATTCTAGAATCTAAATGCTACCGGTACACTTATAAGCACTAATAATGAATGCTTTTCCTATCAAATCTAAAGGCGAATCTCACATATTTAGGTGGAAAATTTTTTTGAATGGTACGGTTTTGTGCTAGTCATACGACTCCTATCCATGAGACGCTTGTTAATGTTAAAGTTTCACTCCTAAATGTTGTAAAAAATTTTAAATTTGGCGCTAAAATTACACTAACAAGTATTTCTTTTAGTTTTATTACACACCTACCATCAAACAAACAAACTCAAGTGCAATAGTATCCTATAAGGTATCATCATTTACCCTCCCTTTACACTTAGGATGAACATTGTCCCCAATGTTCAATTAAAGGATGTAAAAGTAAAATAGGTAAAAGAATGAAAACAAATGCTCCCCTGATTCGTACGATGTGGATAGTGTTTTAACAAGGTTAGATCTTCCTCCAAGAAGATGAACGTTCAAAGCTTCCCTTCCAGAAATATAAAGCATCTTCTTGTCATATATAACATGTTAAATGATGCATGGGAATTGCACCAGGCTTTACCTCTCGAGGGATCTCAAGAAGCTTACAACCCCCACCAGGCAGTGTACCTGGTCGTTGTAGTATAGTATAGTGACAAGTACCGGGGGATTGATCGTTCAACTCAGGAATAGTGTCGCTAGGATTAGAAAGCCTAAAAACTAGGTCTAGAGGTGAGGGATGATTCTTTTTGTATTTTTTATGTTTTATAAAAGCAAGTAAAAATCTCGGGTTTTGGAAGGATGGGTGGAACTAGTTGCTAATCAACTAACCCAATAACTACAGATGCAATCAAAATAAAATAACAAAAATGTAAATTAAACTAATTACTAATGTGGTGTGAACAATAGATGGGAGAATTGTGTTTACTTAGATTTCACTACTCCCTAGATATCTTTTATAGGTTAATTACTTGTTACAGTTGCGTGGATGACGGGTTATATTCCTTAATACCAATCATGGGGTGGCGTACTTACTTCCCGAATTCTATAAGCTCCTATTTCACTCCCATGTCGAGCCAGCAAGAAGCTCCTAACATGGGATCACTAGAATTCGCTCATGCATTAAATACAACCATAAAAACCTAGTACACATCGGTTCATGTTTCGTAAGACGTTCAAGCAAGTTACACAATGGAGATCTGCCAGTTTTCTTATGCCTAACATTGAAATCATTCATCCATTACAACTATAAACAAGCAATCAACCTATAATCAACATCAAGGTTTCGTTACATCTAAGCAAACACACAAAAGATCTAGCCTAGCATGTTAAAATCAAGACAAGCGCAAGATATATTCAAACAACACATAGACATATTGAATGAAAGAAAGGATACTTATCTCAATTGAACATGAAGGGTTTCAAGGGGTGAAAACCCTTGAAAATACTGTTACAAACGAGCTAGGGTTTATTAAGTTCGACCCTAAAATTCTCCAAACAAGTTCTTCCTTTAATGAATGAAAATTGGAAAAGTATATATAGATTTCATGAGGTGACGGCGTCAAGAGTAAAGTTCTGACATCGTCATCTCGCCGCCAATAAAATTCTCGGACTGCCTAGATCCAGAGTTGACGCCGTCATGTGCGTTTCTGCTCTGGGCCGTCACCACTTTTACTCTTGACGGCCTTGATCTAACCCCATCACATTTTCTCTGGGTCGTCACCAAAATTGCTCTTGACGCCCTCATCTAATTCTTCTTGACGCCGTCATCTACTATTCCCAGCAAGGAAAATTAAGACTTTGTCGTTTTCTTCACTTTAATGCTCCAAAAACATCCAAAATGCTTCCATTTCCAGAATTCACTCCCAAAGTACCTAAAATCACAAAAGGAACGATTTAGGGCAATATTTGATCAAATAAATTCCAATTCCGGCTTAAATGACCCCCTAAAATGGATCATTTTTCACCTCATCATATACCGTTACACTTGAGATTTGCTTGTCCTCAAGCAAATGCGCTTTTATTCTAATCAAAATACAAGTTATGGGTCATTTAACACTAATATAAAAGTAATTACAATAAATAATCGTTCCACAAAAGACCAAAGACAAGCACGGAGGTCATACACTAGCACCTCACAAATAGTGTTTAGATACTCACATCTCTCGGGTGTAATAAAGTATATATCACAATATGGAAATGGAAAACATCTCTCACTACCTGTCATAGCAAAATAGATTACCATAGGCTTGGGAAAGGATCAAACCTCCACCACATGGCGTAAGCACCTAGGATAAACTATCAAAGAGGTCTTTTAAAGGGTTATAACGTTAGGTGTTGGGATATGGAATACACGGTTTTGTTGGATATAGGCAATCTTTACTTGTGGCGAGTTAATCATCTTGGTTAATTACATGTACAATATGGCGTTGCTAAGCCAAGACTAGACTCGACTTAAGCTAATAAATGAAAAATAATAAAAACATAAAATAAACATAGAATGAAACGGGATGGTAGTCCGTATGTTTTTTTCTCTTTTCTTTTTCTATTTTTTTTTTTCTTTTTGCATACATTCTTACCCTACCATCCAAAATAATACATCATAGGGAATGAAAATTCCCCTTACACTTGAATTTTTACATACTTTACAATAAACTAATCTAATGAATTGAATTAAGATAATTAAAACACTTGGAGTACTTTTAAGATTAACGCACATATGGGGGTAATAATATGATGTTCTTCCCCATTACTCCATAACATAAGTACTTTATCCATGAGTCCCAATCGTCCCAAAAAAATATGTACAAGGATATGACTCGACTTAGCAACTATTTAATCAATTAGATAATTAACTAAAGGTTTAAACATGTAACAATAATGCACTAAAGATGAGTGCATACACGGAAGGCTAAGGCGAATTGGTTGTACATTTAAGTGGGGTGTAACAAATTCTTCCTTTAAGTAAGATGCTTAAAGTTAGAAACCAACAGATAGGCTCGGAGGGGTGTACTAGGGGTTTCATGTACTAAAAATGAGTTCAACGCTAAGGTGTGGGAAAAATTAATTGACTTAACTAGCCAAGTAATATGACTTAAATGGTCAAGTAATTATGATACGGGTTTAACACAAGGGTGATCCTAATGCCTCTTATCATGTAGTAAATCCTACCACACGAATGTGACTCCCTAGCGGTCTCGGGATGCATCACTAACGCAAGTTCTAGAATCTAAATGCTACCGGTACACTCACATATTTGGGTGGAAAATTTTTCTAAATGGTGCGGTTTTGTGCTAGTCATACGACTCCTATCCTTGAGACGCTTGCTATGGCTAAACTTTCACTCCTAAATGTTGTAAAAAAATTTAAATTTGGCGCTAAAATTACACTAACAAGTATTTCTCATAGTTTTATTACACACCTACCATCAAACAAACAAACTCAAGCGAAAGTGTATCCTATAAGGTATCATCCTTTTACCCTCCCCTTACACTTAGGATGAACATTGTCCCCAATGTTCAATTAAGGAATGTAAAAGTGAAATAGGTAAAAGAATAAATTCAAATACTCCCCTGATTCGCTCGGTATGGATAGTATGGTAACAAGGTTAGATCTTCCTCCAAGAAAATGAATAATCAAAGCTTCCCTTCCAGAATATAAGTCATCTTCTTGTCATACATAACCTGTTAAACCTGAGAAAACAAACAAGGCAACCTCGCGTAAAATCGGCGGCAATCTATATATGATAACAAATCCTAGAAAACAAAGTAAGATATAATGCTTGTGGAATGAGTGTTTGCAGATTTCCTAGAGATTATAAAACTAAAGATTTAACAAAAACTTTAAGACTCCGTTAGAAAAATAAAACTAGCAAAATTTCTAGATTTTTACACGTGACGCCGTCAGGAGTTAATTCCTGACGCCGTCAGAAGTGACCTGCAGAAATTCTTATGTTAGGTTTCCGGAAAATTTCTGGAAAAACTTTGTCCTACTTCCTGGAAAATGCTGCAAAACATCATTGACTCGATATAAGCATTTGACTCTAACAAATACAAATATACATGTTCACTTAATATTGTGGCGAATCATGATCAATTTTGTTTCTTAAAAACATATTTGGGGTTTCCCCTTACACTTATCTTTTGCGAAATACCCTTGGATGAAGTTAAGACTAAGCCAAATGACAAAATAAAGTATTTTCACCATTTTAGTTTTGAAACATGATCTACCAACAATAAAAATAAAGCATGCATACAGAAACAAATAACAATCAAACAAATTAAAAATCACACAAAACATGGGTTGCCTCCCAAGAAGCGTTTTTCTTTATTTACGAGTCTTGTAGCTAGACTCAAGGTCATGGGTTATTACGTGACCTCATCGTTGGTCTCACTCTCCGATTGTAAATGTTCTTTATAGAGACCAACCACCTTTTTCTCAATTGCTCCTATAATCCTATTGGCAAATTCCTTATCAACTCTATATTTTGGCCCTAGAGTCAAGCAATCCTTATAGAAAAGGCTCTTCTTCTCCCATACATAGTCCATGCCCTTTTTCTTATCCTCTTCATTGATGTCCTCGAAAGCACCAATGTTATCCATGTCAAATCGAGGCACAAAACGAAATTCTTTCATCCTATTAGGCATCCTATAAGTGATCCTATCGGTGTCACTAGCAAATCGGATTGTCCCTTCTACCTCTTCATATTCTAACTTGGACTCTTCAACAAATGGGTTACCAAACACAACGTGGGATAGGCGACAATCAATAACATTAGCAAGATCTTCAACAACCATAAAGTCAATGATATAAGTAAAATTCCCAACAAAGACATGTAGACCTTTAATTCTCCCGAAAAAGTTACAAACTCCACCGGGGTATTTGGGATCTCTTCTAGGTCCAAGTCTTGTTTTTACTATATCATTATAGACACTTGAGGACATAATGTTGATTGGGGATTTAAAATCAATGTAAGCATTGTCAATATGTTTATACCTAATCATACATGGTATCTTAGCATTCTTAGGATCGCCTCTCTTTATTCTAGGTTCGATTCTAGTGAAAGGGGGTCGAGGATTATCGATAAGATTATTATAATACGCAATCTCCTCCTTAGTGGGGTATAGATTAAAATAATCATCTAGCTTTGGATCAACCTCCCCTTCTTCAAGTTCCTCGACAACACCCTTAAAATCTTTAGTCCCTAGATCTTTATTTGAATACAAGGCGGTCGCTAGGTCACTAAATGCATGGTCGAGCTCAACCTTAATCAATCTATTAAGCTCCCTAAGTTCCCTAATCTCACTCTCAATCTGTTCACGCAACAAAGCCACTTCTCTAGGGGAAAGGGGTGGATTCGCGTTTTCCATAATGGTCAACGGAATAGTCAATGAATTTATTTTACTAACAAAGGCACAAAGAAAAAGATAGACTAGAGAGAACGTAAAAATAAAAATAAAATCTTACTAGAAAGGAATCTAGCAAGTAGACTGACTCCTCCCAAACCAACCAGTCAGCCTTGTGAAGCTGTTAGGCCCACCTGGGAGAAAGTGCAAGTTAATATTGACCGTGGAAGTACAGGGAAATCCCCGGGTCGTTAAATCCCAACGAGATTGAAATTGTATTTGTTGACGGATAGGAAAGTGAGTGGTACTGAGGACAGTAACAAATATGTTTTGAGAGTTGATTATACTACTGATTGCTTGATATTTGGAAAATATGAAATTATAACAGAAATACAGAAATAAACACAAAATCAGATAATCATATAACAGACAGAGAAAAGTAGTATTTAACAAGTTACAAACTACAGGGACTAAAAGTGAAACTTTTTAAAACTTAATATTAAAGAAAATAGAAAATGAATTTGAAATTATGAAAATGATTATTATAATATTTAATTACTATTTAATTAATAAAACTAATTAAAATCTAATTTAAGACTTAATTTAAATTAACTAAAAATTACAATTATTACAAATAAACCTAAAAACTTAAATAAATAATTTCTAAACTTAACTAAGAACTTGAAGAAAGTATAAAAAATTAAAATAAATATTTTTGTCTTTTTATAAGTATTTTATTAATTAATAACTATTTAACTTAATTAAACTATTTTAACTATTTTAAGTTACTATTAATACTAAATTACCTTAGAAAATTATGATAAAATTTATAAAAATATTTAAACACTACAGGAATACTACAAAATTATAAAAACTTGCTAAAAATTATATTTAAGCTAATTGACTAATTAATTACTTATTAATTAATTTTAAGCTAATTTAATTAATTTAAATAAGAAAATTATAAAATGAACAGTAGAAATTATGAAACTATTTTTTAAAAGTCTTAAATATATTATAAAACTTAGGAAAAATATAAAATTCTACTTTAGTTGATTAAAATTAAATAAAACTATTTAATTACTTGGTTGTTATGACCTTGGTTCATTCGATTCTGGTTCTGATTCTGGTTAAAGTTCTGGTTCCTATTCTGAGGTTGATTAAACCCTGGTGGTCCAATATAGTTATTAGAACGGTAGCTCAAAAGGTTTCGGTCCCCTTGCGGTTGGTAAGAATTACCTCCCGTGTTATAGGAACCTTGAGCTGCAGACACGTTTTCACGAGAAAAGCCACCGGAAGCTGGGCAATCTGTGTACGTATGTGGACCACCACAAGTTTCACAACTTGGGTTAACAGTTTTGACCTGATTAGGATTATTCTGATGGATACGCAAAACTGCTGTAGACAAATCATCCAGCCTTTTAGCTAGGATTGATATTTCATTGCTTGCCGGAGTGTCTGACTTAAATGAGTCGTTCCTCTCAGCAGAGGAGTCCCAAAAATTATGATGGGCAGTCATGTTTTCGATTAAGTCATAGCACTCTTCAGGGGTCCTTTTCATAAAGGTGCCCCCAGCAGCAGCATTGATGGTGTCACGATGACGGAGTGTCAAACCATTATAAAAGGTATCAATAATGGTGACAAGAAGCATGTTATGATTAGGACACCGATCAATTGCAAGTTTGTAGCGTTCCCATGCCTCAAATAAGGACTCTTCGGGAAGCTGTCTGAAGTTGCTGATATCATTCCTCAGCTTTGTGACCATAGATGGTGGAAAATATTTGGCCAGGAATTTAGTGATCATCTCATCAAAAGTGTGGATCGAATTCTTTGGAAGTCGATCGAACCAGGAAGTCGCATGATGAGCGAGAGAATAGGGAAACAAGTATAAACGTAGGCTGTCTTCGGCGACGCCATGTTGTTTCATGCTTTGGGTGACAGTTAAAAATTTGTCGAGATGCCTGTTGGCATCGTCACCCTGCAATCCGTGGAACTGGCACGTATTCTGGATCTGTTGTATCATGTGGTGTTTTAATCCAAAATCCGTGGCTCCAATAGTGAGTGGTGCAATTGGTCCACCCCTCCCTTGCATGGTAGGTTGACACAGTTCCTCCATAGTTCGGGTGTCAGGAACTGGCTCATCCTTGGGAAGGAATGGGGGCTCGTCGTTCATTTTTAGTGTGTGTTCTTCTTCAACAATACGTAACTCGGGTACGTTTTTCTTCTTTTTATTCTTTGATTGTGAACGAGTGCGCATGCACGAAAATTAGTTTTCAACACAAGATTGAGGCAAAACTACAGTGAACTTAAACCCAATAATCACAAATGAACAGCTCCTTTAAAAAAGGTACACTATTCACAAGGATACAATGGTAAGTTTTGAATCTTATGATTGGGAATTTATTTGAAGGTATTAATTTATTCACAATAAAACAAAATGTTTTTGGCTTTTTTGTGTATGGGTGAAAAACTTGGACAATATTTTTGAAACTGATTCGTTAACCGAAATCGTTCCTTTAAGATTACTCGCAGGCTAGCGGGAGGAAATAAATGTATTCCTCTTCAGTTCGCAATTTAATGTCAGAACTTACCTTATACCAGCTGTTTCAGGTTGTAATCGTAAAGAAACGAAGTAATTTAACTTCACAGTTTTGTTTTGTTGTTTATGATTTGTTTGGTGTTGTTAACACTTCAGGAGAAATGTTAATGAACGTTTTCAGATATGATTTTGCTTTTCTTGAAAATTTACAAAGTGGTGATTATTTGTACAGGAGGGTTTTTGAAAACCACTAGACTTTTACCGTTTTGAAATACGCAACAACCTCCCCGGCAGCGGCGCCAAATTTTGACTCCTCCCAAACCAACCAGTCAGCCTTGTGAAGCTGTTAGGCCCACCTGGGAGAAAGTGCAAGTTAATATTGACCGTGGAAGTACAGGGAAATCCCCGGGTCGTTAAATCCCAACGAGATTGAAATTGTATTTGTTGACGGATAGGAAAGTGAGTGGTACTGAGGACAGTAACAAATATGTTTTGAGAGTTGATTATACTACTGATTGCTTGATATTTGGAAAATATGAAATTATAACAGAAATACAGAAATAAACACAAAATCAGATAATCATATAACAGACAGAGAAAAGTAGTATTTAACAAGTTACAAACTACAGGGACTAAAAGTGAAACTTTTTAAAACTTAATATTAAAGAAAATAGAAAATGAATTTGAAATTATGAAAATGATTATTATAATATTTAATTACTATTTAATTAATAAAACTAATTAAAATCTAATTTAAGACTTAATTTAAATTAACTAAAAATTACAATTATTACAAATAAACCTAAAAACTTAAATAAATAATTTCTAAACTTAACTAAGAACTTGAAGAAAGTATAAAAAATTAAAATAAATATTTTTGTCTTTTTATAAGTATTTTATTAATTAATAACTATTTAACTTAATTAAACTATTTTAACTATTTTAAGTTACTATTAATACTAAATTACCTTAGAAAATTATGATAAAATTTATAAAATTATTTAAACACTACAGGAATACTACAAAATTATAAAAACTTGCTAAAAATTATATTTAAGCTAATTGACTAATTAATTACTTATTAATTAATTTTAAGCTAATTTAATTAATTTAAATAAGAAAATTATAAAATGAACAGTAGAAATTATGAAACTATTTTTTAAAAGTCTTAAATATATTATAAAACTTAGGAAAAATATAAAATTCTACTTTAGTTGATTAAAATTAAATAAAACTATTTAATTACTAATATTACCTATTTAATTATTTAAACTAGTTTTAAATCTAATTAATAGTAAACTGCTTAGGAAAATTCTAATAAAATTATTTTAACTACTTTAAGGTACTAAGTAATTTATAAAATTATAAAATTGAACAAGTGCTTATTAATAAGCTAAAATGAAAATTAATTAGATAATTTCTATTAAATAGAAGCTATCACTATTTTTATGTTTGCTTTTTCTGGTTTTTATTTTATAAAACTATTTAAATACCTAAATAATGAAACTTTAATAAAGACAACTACTTTGGAAATCAATAATAAGCACTGAGATTGCTTATTAGCTTAAACAGTTGACTAAGGTTGACCAAATGAAGAAATAAGCTAAACTGAGGTTATGTGGGGTCCACTATGGTGAAATCTAGTTTACCTAAGTTATTTGAACTATATTAGACTAAACTTAATGATATGAGCTCCTAAAATAAGCTGAGAAGCTCAAATAAGCACTTGCTTATTTGAGTTCTGTCTCAGAAATGGGACAGAAATTAGGGACAATTTAAGGTGGGGTCCACTGGTTTGTAGGTCAAACTATGGGTTAATTCTTGAACCTGGGTAGGAGGGGGGTTGTAATAAGCTAGGTTGGGGGTGTGGGTCCTAATGGTGTGGGCTGCAGCCACCAATTAAGTTGGTGGTGTGGTGATGTGCAGGGCAAGTTTTTGCCTTGCAGTCCACTTTCTAAGAGTTGTGGGGTCCACAAGAGTAAAACAAGGTTCAAAATAAACCTAGGGGTTCAACTATGGGATGATAAGCTACAGATTAAACTAATAAGCTAAGCTTATGGCTTCCTAATAAGCTCAGAGTGAGCCTATGGATTGGTGATCATACACTGAGTAATCAGTGTGGCTTGTTTCACAAAGGTCACAAATTTGTTCCTAAAAGCTATCCTATAATAAGCTAAAGTCTAAACTAATCCTAGATATGATAAGCTGGTATATTAAGCTACACTTAAGCTGAAACCTAGGGTGTGGGGTCCACTGAGTTGCAAACTAGGGGTCTTGGTACTTTACTTAAAACCTGTGCACAGGGGAACCTATTGCCCTGCAAGGTACTTTTAGCTTTTGCATAAGCTTGAATAAAAATCTTAAAAATCAGACAAATGTAGATTTCTATAGTTTAGATGGTAGATAATAAGCACAAGAATTTTCAAGCCTTCAATTAGCTTCCTAAATTCTAGAAAAATCACCAAAGTTTTGAGAAAATCTGAGATGAAGCAAATTTGACTTTTAAATAAAACTACTTAGTTTGACTTTATTGAGATTCTAATGATTGAAACTGATTGATTAAGTTAAATTAAGCTATAAGATACTTATATTAAGCTAGAGTTATTAGATTTAAGCTAATGGTGTGGGTTTGAGGTACCAAATCTCACACAGTTAACTGTGGAGATGTTAAAACTATGATTTTGACTTTCTCTTTAATAAGCCTAGGTTTTTATGGTTTATTTATACTAATAGGATCTTAAGTGACTTATGTAAACACAGAACAACAACAATAACATACAACTTAGTGATGCAATCCACTGATCCAAACACACCTGTAACTTGACTGTTTTATGATTTCTTAAGTAAATGGCTATAAGAGCTTAAGCTACTGATCTATTCTAACTTATTATGATATATAAGATATAAATAAGCACTTAGAAACAGATTATGACCACAGATACACAAGAACACCAAATATACTATATTGACTGTTTGATTTTTAGAAAATGAGTAACAAATAATTTTCTTAACAGCCTAGCAATCTTAAACCATAAATCAACTTAAATATACTAATCAAACTTGAGAAACACAGATAATAGCCATGATAATCAAAATCAATACATATGCAATATAAAGAAAGTTATGAAAATTTTTAGAAACTTACCAATTGCTTTCCTGCTTGAAACCAAGAACCAAGATCAAAGAAACTTTTCCTAATATCCACCACTGGATTCTAACCCAAGACCATCCACAAATTGCCTTGCTCCAATTGCTTATCACCAAAAACTCATCCGTTTGACTTTTGTTGACCAGTTTTGTATTTTGTGAGATTTTTTATGTTAAGCTGATTAGTAAGTTACTAAAAGCTGTATTGAGCTTATGGGAGCTTATATGAGCTATTTCAATCCATATGACCAAACAGTAACAAGTATAAAGCTTATTTAGATTCTTAATATGAACTTGAAAATGGCACAACTTGAAATTACAACACAAACTTGAATTTTATTATCTGAAAAGATCACTAGTACACTGAGGATACTTAGACTAAAACTTGAAAGCTTAGATTATACTTAAACAACTTAATACAAATTAAACGACATACATTAAGTGAAAATAAACTAGGTCTCTTTCTTCTCTGCTTCTCTTTCCTTTTAAAGGCTTCAATTAGGTTTAGAAACCTCTTCTGATCCTTTCCCACTTCATCTGAGCCATCCATTTAGTCCAATTGAGATCCACCGTTCAAACTCACTTTTGGCGCCAAAGTCCTCCACGTTAACGTGGAGGCAAAGGATTGTAATTAAAGGTTTTTGGGAGTTTGTGGAAGTGTCAGGAGACAAAGGGGAGGGTTTTTAGGGCCAGTTGGTGTTGAATGGAAGAAAACAGAGGTTAAGAGGTAGTTTGGGGTGAAAAATGGTGTGGAGAGCATTAAATGAGGAGTGGGTTGGTGTATGAGGTGGAAAGGAGGTGAGGGTGAGCTGGAATGTGGTGAGGTGGTGGTAGCAGGTGGCAAAACCACCTGGTATGGTGGTTTCAGGTGGTGGTGAGGGAGGTGAATAGTGTAGGCGGGATTGGGGTGGTCAACGCGGGTCAACGCCCGGTTTTAATATAAGGGGTGTTGGATTGGGCTTAAGTTTGGGCTAGGGGATAGGTGGGTTGGGTTTTGTTTTGGTTTGGATTAGTTTTTTGGTTTAGGATTATAATAAAAAGGGTCCGGTTTGGTTTATTAGTGAACAAGGACCAAAAATGTAATTATTCCAAAGTTGAAGGGCTATTGTTGTAAATCCCCACATGTAATCACAAGGACCTATTTTGCCATATATAGAATAGTACACGGTTATTTTTGATTTTTTTCATTATTTAAAATACCGGGGACTATTTTTGCCAAACTTGCAAAGTTAGGGGGCCTTTTTGTAATTTCTCCAAACTTTTCTCATAAGGACCAAACCTGCAAATTTAGATAAACCAAAGACCAAATTTATGATATTTCCATTTTTTAAAAAAACATCCAGGGACCTTTTCTGTAATTTTTCAAACTCCAGGGACCATTTATGTAATTTTGGATTTTTAAGGGATTGTGATTGTAATTTCTCAAAATATTATCAAAATTGTTCCATTTTGTCATTCATGCATAGCACAAGGGTATTATTTGTAAATATTTCAGTTTTGAAAACCCAGGGACTATTTTGCCAATTTTGAAACTTGAGGGGTAAAAATTGCCAGTTTGTGTAAACTTTTATCCAGGGATGTTTTGTGAACATTTTTGGTTTCCCAAGGACTTAAGTTGACTTTTTATTCATTTAAAACCTTCAGGGACTAGTTTTGTCAATCTTTGAAACTTGAGGGACTGAAACTGCCAATTATGCAAACTTTGTACATTTTTCATTTGTTTTTGCATATTTTGTATTTGAAACATATAAAACACACTTCTAAGATATTTTAAGTATTATGATGCATTTTTGAGTGTTTTTGTATGTTTTGGCAGTTCAGATTAGTATAAAATGATGAGTATTTAGACACTCATCAATCCCCCACACTAAACTATTGCTAGTCCCTAGCAATCTTTTTGAGAAAAAAAAATTAATGGATTTTATCTCTTTACCAAAAGCCATCACTTCTGGAGTAGCCAGGTGTAAGAACTGTGGCACACCTGATAACCGTGTGATTTTTAGCAAACCACCAGCTGTCAACGGATTTGATTTGTCTTTACCAAAAGCCGTTTGCTTCTGGACTAGCCAACTCTTGATGGAATAGTCAACATCTTGGTGAGCTGATTACCAATTATGGTTTTTCCACGGCCTTTACCACAAGCCATAATCTTGCGGGCTAGCCAACTCATTTGTTTTCGGGGAGCTGAGGAACCATACAATTTTTGGCAAATTGCCAGCCATCAACGGTTTTGAGATGTCTTTACCAAGAGCCGTTTGCTCCTGGACTAGCCAATCCTGTTGTGGGTTAGACATGGAGGATTGATACCATTTTATCTCATTTCTAAGTGTGAAAAAACTGGTAATTTTGATCAAATGGGGGTTCTTGATGGAACATGTGTTTTGCATTCGTGAGAACGCTCCCCCACACTTAGAACTGAATATTGCCCTCAATATTCACAATACTTGGTGTCCCACCAAGACTTTAGAACGTAAGGAGGCAATACTTTTAACCTTTTTATTTTACTCTATTTACATACAACTCACTTTTTTCTTTTTATTTGTCTTATACCATTTTTTTTTTTTTTTTTTTTTTTTTTTAAATTACAAATATTTTACATATGTACAACATGTGGTTCGTCTCCCCCACACTAGGGTGTTAGAAAAGAGAAAGAAATCAGAAATATGAGTGAAAACCCATATTGCTATGCTTTTGATTACCGAGTCACTAGCTTGACTCGACCTCGAATTGACTTGTCATGAGGTAGCTTGTTTTTGATTCCCGAGTCACTAGCTTGACTCGACCCCGAATTAAAATTGTCCTTGGGGTAATGGAGTGGGATTGCCACTCACAGATTAGGTGAGAAATTGGAGTGGGATTTCCACTCACAGAATTATAAAATGATAAGATAAAGGAGATTTATTATTTTTTTTGTTTTTATCTTTTATAAATGTTTTTGTATTTTTAGATTTATATATATATGTACAAAAGAAAGAAAATTCCTAACAACCGCCCCTTGAAAGGGAATCTGGGTTTGACAGAGCTCAGTAACTGAAAACAGCCAACAACCAAATGTTGTAACTGAGGGGCTAATCAAACTGGGCAAGTTGTGTGCATAGGAAAAATGTTTTTGCATTTTATATTGTTTATGAAATAATATAATATATGTAATCACTACCTCCCAGGCTTGTGTCAGGTTTACCACGCTAGCTAATCACTTGTGAATGATTAACTATAATAAATTTGTCCTGACAGCCCGGAAGTTGAATGATAAAGTATAATATACATACAAGGATAGAAATTTGAACAAAAAACAAAATTCATTATTTATTACTTATTATTATGTACATGATACTAGTGTTTTTGTTTTCCGAGTCACTAGCATGACTCGACCCCGAATTTATTGGTCCATGGGGTAAGTTTGGAGATCCGGGACAACCACTTGTGGTATGTCCCCTCCAAAGTAGTGTTTCAAACGATGTCCATTTACTTTAAAGTTGGGACCGTCGGGTTGCAATAACTCAACAGTTCCATATGGGTATACTTTGGTTATAGTAAATGGTCCAGACCAACGAGTTTTTAGTTTACCCGAGAAAATTTTCAACCTTGAATTGAAAAGAAGAACTCTGTCACCAACGTTGAAAACGCGGTTCTTTATTTTAGAGTCATGTATCTTCTTAGTCTTTTCTTTATAGATTAAAGAATTTTCATAAGCTTGATCACGTAATTCATTTAGTTCGTTTAGTTGAACTTTACGGTGATCACCCGCTGTCTGAAGGTCGAAATTTGCATGTTTTAAGGCCCAATAGGCCTTATGTTCTAATTCAATCGGAAGATGACATGCTTTCCCGTACACAAGCTTATAAGGAGTACACCCAATGGGTGTTTTGTAAGCAGTGCGGAAAGCCCATAATGCATCGTCCAGCTTATCCGACCAAGAGGCACGGTTTTCACCAACCGTCCTCTCGAGAATTCTCTTAATACCCCGATTTGAGACCTCCACCTGCCCACTTGTTTGGGGGTGGTATGCTGTAGAAAGACGGTGAGTTACACCATATTTCAGCATTACTCTTGCAAATTGTTCATTACAAAAGTGAGTACCACGATCACTGATAATGGCACGAGGAGTCCCGAATCTGGCAAAGAGAGATTTTTAAAAATTTACAAACTACTCGGGCATCATTGGTGGGTAAGGCTTTTGCCTCAACCCATTTTGACAGATAGTCGACAGCGACGAGTATATACTTATTCCCTCGTGAAGACGGGAATGGCCCCATAAAATCAATGCCCCACATATCAAATATTTCACAGACTTGGATGGCGTTTTGCGGCATCTCATTCTTTTTGGAAATATTCCCGTGACGCTGGCAAGCCTCACAGGTTTTGATAAGTTCATGGGCGTCTTTATAGATCGTGGGCCAAAAGAATCCTGAATCAAACACCTTTTTTGCGGTGTAGTTTGGGTTATGATGTCCCCCCGTGGGTCCATCATGACAAGCTTTAAGAATTTCCATGGCTTCTTGGCCATGGACACACCGTCGGATGATTTGATCCGCACATATTTTGAACAAGTAGGGGTCGTCCCAGAAATAATGTTTCACATCTTTAAAGAATTTTCTTTTCTGTTGGGACGACATCCCTTTTACAACGAAATTTCCCGCACGGTAATTTGCAAAGTCGGCAAACCATGGGGTGGTGGTATCATCCCGGTTAGAGATGAGATTTAGAGTCTCCAGAGGAAAAGTTTCATTAATTTCTTTTCTCTCGAGAATATCCTGATGAGGATTTTCTAACCGGGACAAGTGATCAGCTGCAAGGTTCTCTGCTCCTTTTTTATCTCTTATGAGAATATCGAATTCCTGGAGGAGCAGGACCCACCGGAGCAGTCTTGGCTTTGCATCCTGTTTAGTGAACAGGTATTTCAAAGCCGAATGGTCCGTATACACCACGCTTTTGTTCAAGATTAAATAAGACCGAAATTTTTCGAAGGCATATACCACAGCTAATAATTCTTTTTCTGTAGTGGTATAGTGTGTTTGAGCCTCGTTCATGGTCTTACTTGCGTAGTGTATTGGCTGAAAATGTTTAGTTTTGCGTTGCCCCAGAACTGCACCAATAGCATAATCGCTAGCATCGCACATGAGTTCAAAGGGTAAGTCCCAGTCGGGGGCAACAAGGATTGGTGCTTCAGTAAGCCTTTTCTTTAAAATAGAAAAAGCTTCGATGCACTGAGGCGAAAAGATGAAAGGAGCATCCTTTTCAAGAAGATGAGTCATAGGCCGGGCTATTTTGGAGAAATCTTGAATGAATCTCCGATAGAACCCGGCATGGCCGAGGAAACTCCTTATTCCTTTAACAGTGGTGGGATGAGGTAATTTTGCAATAACATCAATTTTGGCCTTATCGACCTCAATCCCACTTTTTGAAATTTTATGGCCGAGGACAATGCCCTCTTTAACCATAAAATGGCTCTTCTCCCAGTTTAGACAAAGATTAGTGTTTTCACAACGTTGAAGCATTTTTTCTAAGTGGGAGAGGCACGAGTTGAAAGAATTCCCGATGACTGAGAAGTCATCCATAAATACCTCCATGGTTTTTCCAATCATGTCATGGAAAATAGCCATCATGCACCTTTGGAAAGTGCCTGGAGCATTGCATAACCCAAAAGGCATGCGATGATAGGCAAATGTCCCGTAAGGGCATGTGAAGGTAGTTTTATCTTGATCCTGTGGATCAATGGGAATTTGGAAGTAACCCGAGAAGCCGTCAAGGAAACAATAATACTCATTTCCCGCTAGTCTTTCGAGCATTTGATCCATGAAGGGCAGAGGAAAATGGTCTTTGCGGGTGGCTTCGTTAAGTTTTCTGTAATCAATACATACTCGCCACCCTGTAACCAAACGAGTTGGTATTAACTCGTTGTCCTCATTTGTGATAACCGTAATGCCACCCTTCTTTGGAACACAATGAATTGGGCTTACCCAAGGACTATCTGATATAGGGTAAATCAATCCCGCATCAAGAAGTTTGATAACTTCTGCTTTTATAACTTCGTGGATTTTTGGATTTACCCTTCTTTGGTGTTGCACAGTAGGTTTAAAGTCCTCTTCCATTAGGATTTTGTGTGTACAAAAATCCGGGTTAATACCCTTTATGTCTGAGAGCTTCCAAGCAATTGCTTGTTTGTGGGACTTTAAAACCTTGAGCAGCGCGGTTTTCTCCTCATCCTTTAAATCTTTTGCAATAATGACCGGTAACTTATCGTTACCTTCCAAGAATGCGTATTCTAGATGAGGAGGCAGGTCCTTAAGTTCAACCTCGGGGAAGTCATCATTTTTTTCAACATATTTGACTTCCACCTTATGAAGTTGTGGAGGTAGAACAGGAATGGGAGAAGGATCTTTGTTCAATAACTCCTCAAGGAGAAGTATATCCCCCTCCGGGTCAATCTCTTGGTAATCAATTCCTTCGGGAACTGAATCACTTTTGAGAAAGGCCTCTAATTCCTCAAGGACGAAATCACTTCCCCCAAACGGAGTGAGGGAAGGAGAAGAATTAGCGATTATGGGATTAGAAGAAGTAGTGGGATTGCCACTCGAAAAATTATCAGCGAATCCAAAGATTTCCTGAGCATACTCATCGGATGCAATGTCAATGACATCAATTCGGTTGACCGATTCAGCATCATAATTCGAGGAGTATCTCGAGGTTTGATCAAGGTTGAACGTTATAGCTTCATTTCCAACTCGTAACGTGATTTCCTCATCGAAAACATCGATTAATGCACGCCCCGTTCTCAAGAATCCTCTCCCAAGAATGAGAGGAACTCTTGAATCAGCATCGAAATCAACAACAACAAAGTCCGCTGGAAAGTGGAACTTTCCCACTCTCACAAATACGTCCTCGGCAATACCGAGGGGACGTGAAATTGAACGGTCTGCAAGCTCGAGAGTCATGCATGTGGGACTAAGCGCCTGAAGAGAGAGCTTTTTCCAAACTGAATGAGGCATTAAATTGATGCTTGCACCAAGATCGGCCAAGGCAAAGCATTCAATCATACCCGGGAAAGTACATGGTATTAGAAATCTCCCGGGGTCTCCTAGCTTTTCGGGAAGCTGTTTTAACAGAACCGCAGAGCAGTTCTCATTAAGTGGAGTTCGTGCCATTTCAAACATTTTTTCTTTATTGCTCAACAGGTTTTTGATTGTCGATGCGAATTTGGGCATTAAAAGAAGAGCGTCCGCGAAGCTAATATCGAAGTGTAGTTCTTGGAAAATCTGAAAGAATTTTTCCATCTGATGATTAGCTTTTTCACGGAGCTTTTGGTCTTGCAATCGTGAGGGATATGGAATTGTTGTTTTTGGGTTGGATTTTGGATTTTCAACAGGACCTTCGGTAGTTTCAAACCTAACTTTTTTAAAGGGAGTTGGGACCGGGATAACTAGAGGAGGGATGTCATTGGTACCTCCGTTATTATTAGGAAGTACCGTATCCGTAGTATCCTCAGTTTCACATTCCTCTACAGGGATAGGAGATGAGGTAGAGGGATCTGTAGGTCCTTGATAAGTAACTCCACTTCTTGTGGTGATCGCCTTTACATCGCCCCTCGGATTAGCGATCGTGTTGCTAGGTAAAGTTGTACCTGAGCTCGAGGGTCGATCATTTAAAGACTTCTGGAAATTAGACATTTGACTAACCAACATTCTGTTTAGTTCTTCTTGGGATTTCATAAACTGTTTTAATAACTCATCATGTGATGGTCCAGTTGGAACAATGGCTTGATTTTGGTTTGGAAAATTTTGAGCCCGATTGTTCTGGTAATTCCCATGTTGCTGGTTGTTGTTACCTTGGAAGTGGTTTTGTTGTTGAAAATTACCCTGTGGGTAATTGTTCTGACCTTGATTACGATTATAGTTCCCTTGGTTCTGATTTTGGTTAAACTGATTTTGACTAGAGACGAAATTCCCTTGGTTGTTATGACCTTGGTTCATTCGATTCTGGTTCTGATTCTGGTTAAAGTTCTGGTTCCTATTCTGAGGTTGATTAAACCCTGGTGGTCCAATATAGTTATTAGAACGGTAGCTCAAAAGGTTTCGGTCCCCTTGCGGTTGGTAAGAATTACCTCCCGTGTTATAGGAACCTTGAGCTGCAGACACGTTTTCACGAGAAAAGCCACCGGAAGCTGGGCAATCTGTGTACGTATGTGGACCACCACAAGTTTCACAACTTGGGTTAACAGTTTTGACCTGATTAGGATTATTCTGATGGATACGCAAAACTGCTGTAGACAAATCATCCAGCCTTTTAGCTAGGATTGATATTTCATTGCTTGCCGGAGTGTCTGACTTAAATGAGTCGTTCCTCTCAGCAGAGGAGTCCCAAAAATTATGATGGGCAGTCATGTTTTCGATTAAGTCATAGCACTCTTCAGGGGTCCTTTTCATAAAGGTGCCCCCAGCAGCAGCATTGATGGTGTCACGATGACGGAGTGTCAAACCATTATAAAAGGTATCAATAATGGTGACAAGAAGCATGTTATGATTAGGACACCGATCAATTGCAAGTTTGTAGCGTTCCCATGCCTCAAATAAGGACTCTTCGGGAAGCTGTCTGAAGTTGCTGATATCATTCCTCAGCTTTGTGACCATAGATGGTGGAAAATATTTGGCCAGGAATTTAGTGATCATCTCATCAAAAGTGTGGATCGAATTCTTTGGAAGTCGATCGAACCAGGAAGTCGCATGATGAGCGAGAGAATAGGGAAACAAGTATAAACGTAGGCTGTCTTCGGCGACGCCATGTTGTTTCATGCTTTGGGTGACAGTTAAAAATTTGTCGAGATGCCTGTTGGCATCGTCACCCTGCAATCCGTGGAACTGGCACGTATTCTGGATCTGTTGTATCATGTGGTGTTTTAATCCAAAATCCGTGGCTCCAATAGTGAGTGGTGCAATTGGTCCACCCCTCCCTTGCATGGTAGGTTGACACAGTTCCTCCATAGTTCGGGTGTCAGGAACTGGCTCATCCTTGGGAAGGAATGGGGGCTCGTCGTTCATTTTTAGTGTGTGTTCTTCTTCAACAATACGTAACTCGGGTACGTTTTTCTTCTTTTTATTCTTTGATTGTGAACGAGTGCGCATGCACGAAAATTAGTTTTCAACACAAGATTGAGGCAAAACTACAGTGAACTTAAACCCAATAATCACAAATGAACAGCTCCTTTAAAAAAGGTACACTATTCACAAGGATACAATGGTAAGTTTTGAATCTTATGATTGGGAATTTATTTGAAGGTATTAATTTATTCACAATAAAACAAAATGTTTTTGGCTTTTTTGTGTATGGGTGAAAAACTTGGACAATATTTTTGAAACTGATTCGTTAACCGAAATCGTTCCTTTAAGATTAATCGCAGGCTAGCGGGAGGAAATAAATGTATTCCTCTTCAGTTCGCAATTTAATGTCAGAACTTACCTTATACCAGCTGTTTCAGGTTGTAATCGTAAAGAAACGAAGTAATTTAACTTCACAGTTTTGTTTTGTTGTTTATGATTTGTTTGGTGTTGTTAACACTTCAGGAGAAATGTTAATGAACGTTTTCAGATATGATTTTGCTTTTCTTGAAAATTTACAAAGTGGTGATTATTTGTACAGGAGGGTTTTTGAAAACCACTAGACTTTTACCGTTTTGAAATACGCAACAACCTCCCCGGCAGCGGCGCCAAATTTTGACTCCTCCCAAACCAACCAGTCAGCCTTGTGAAGCTGTTAGGCCCACCTGGGAGAAAGTGCAAGTTAATATTGACCGTGGAAGTACAGGGAAATCCCCGGGTCGTTAAATCCCAACGAGATTGAAATTGTATTTGTTGACGGATAGGAAAGTGAGTGGTACTGAGGACAGTAACAAATATGTTTTGAGAGTTGATTATACTACTGATTGCTTGATATTTGGAAAATATGAAATTATAACAGAAATACAGAAATAAACACAAAATCAGATAATCATATAACAGACAGAGAAAAGTAGTATTTAACAAGTTACAAACTACAGGGACTAAAAGTGAAACTTTTTAAAACTTAATATTAAAGAAAATAGAAAATGAATTTGAAATTATGAAAATGATTATTATAATATTTAATTACTATTTAATTAATAAAACTAATTAAAATCTAATTTAAGACTTAATTTAAATTAACTAAAAATTACAATTATTACAAATAAACCTAAAAACTTAAATAAATAATTTCTAAACTTAACTAAGAACTTGAAGAAAGTATAAAAAATTAAAATAAATATTTTTGTCTTTTTATAAGTATTTTATTAATTAATAACTATTTAACTTAATTAAACTATTTTAACTATTTTAAGTTACTATTAATACTAAATTACCTTAGAAAATTATGATAAAATTTATAAAATTATTTAAACACTACAGGAATACTACAAAATTATAAAAACTTGCTAAAAATTATATTTAAGCTAATTGACTAATTAATTACTTATTAATTAATTTTAAGCTAATTTAATTAATTTAAATAAGAAAATTATAAAATGAACAGTAGAAATTATGAAACTATTTTTTAAAAGTCTTAAATATATTATAAAACTTAGGAAAAATATAAAATTCTACTTTAGTTGATTAAAATTAAATAAAACTATTTAATTACTAATATTACCTATTTAATTATTTAAACTAGTTTTAAATCTAATTAATAGTAAACTGCTTAGGAAAATTCTAATAAAATTATTTTAACTACTTTAAGGTACTAAGTAATTTATAAAATTATAAAATTGAACAAGTGCTTATTAATAAGCTAAAATGAAAATTAATTAGATAATTTCTATTAAATAGAAGCTATCACTATTTTTATGTTTGCTTTTTCTGGTTTTTATTTTATAAAACTATTTAAATACCTAAATAATGAAACTTTAATAAAGACAACTACTTTGGAAATCAATAATAAGCACTGAGATTGCTTATTAGCTTAAACAGTTGACTAAGGTTGACCAAATGAAGAAATAAGCTAAACTGAGGTTATGTGGGGTCCACTATGGTGAAATCTAGTTTACCTAAGTTATTTGAACTATATTAGACTAAACTTAATGATATGAGCTCCTAAAATAAGCTGAGAAGCTCAAATAAGCACTTGCTTATTTGAGTTCTGTCTCAGAAATGGGACAGAAATTAGGGACAATTTAAGGTGGGGTCCACTGGTTTGTAGGTCAAACTATGGGTTAATTCTTGAACCTGGGTAGGAGGGGGGTTGTAATAAGCTAGGTTGGGGGTGTGGGTCCTAATGGTGTGGGCTGCAGCCACCAATTAAGTTGGTGGTGTGGTGATGTGCAGGGCAAGTTTTTGCCTTGCAGTCCACTTTCTAAGAGTTGTGGGGTCCACAAGAGTAAAACAAGGTTCAAAATAAACCTAGGGGTTCAACTATGGGATGATAAGCTACAGATTAAACTAATAAGCTAAGCTTATGGCTTCCTAATAAGCTCAGAGTGAGCCTATGGATTGGTGATCATACACTGAGTAATCAGTGTGGCTTGTTTCACAAAGGTCACAAATTTGTTCCTAAAAGCTATCCTATAATAAGCTAAAGTCTAAACTAATCCTAGATATGATAAGCTGGTATATTAAGCTACACTTAAGCTGAAACCTAGGGTGTGGGGTCCACTGAGTTGCAAACTAGGGGTCTTGGTACTTTACTTAAAACCTGTGCACAGGGGAACCTATTGCCCTGCAAGGTACTTTTAGCTTTTGCATAAGCTTGAATAAAAATCTTAAAAATCAGACAAATGTAGATTTCTATAGTTTAGATGGTAGATAATAAGCACAAGAATTTTCAAGCCTTCAATTAGCTTCCTAAATTCTAGAAAAATCACCAAAGTTTTGAGAAAATCTGAGATGAAGCAAATTTGACTTTTAAATAAAACTACTTAGTTTGACTTTATTGAGATTCTAATGATTGAAACTGATTGATTAAGTTAAATTAAGCTATAAGATACTTATATTAAGCTAGAGTTATTAGATTTAAGCTAATGGTGTGGGTTTGAGGTACCAAATCTCACACAGTTAACTGTGGAGATGTTAAAACTATGATTTTGACTTTCTCTTTAATAAGCCTAGGTTTTTATGGTTTATTTATACTAATAGGATCTTAAGTGACTTATGTAAACACAGAACAACAACAATAACATACAACTTAGTGATGCAATCCACTGATCCAAACACACCTGTAACTTGACTGTTTTATGATTTCTTAAGTAAATGGCTATAAGAGCTTAAGCTACTGATCTATTCTAACTTATTATGATATATAAGATATAAATAAGCACTTAGAAACAGATTATGACCACAGATACACAAGAACACCAAATATACTATATTGACTGTTTGATTTTTAGAAAATGAGTAACAAATAATTTTCTTAACAGCCTAGCAATCTTAAACCATAAATCAACTTAAATATACTAATCAAACTTGAGAAACACAGATAATAGCCATGATAATCAAAATCAATACATATGCAATATAAAGAAAGTTATGAAAATTTTTAGAAACTTACCAATTGCTTTCCTGCTTGAAACCAAGAACCAAGATCAAAGAAACTTTTCCTAATATCCACCACTGGATTCTAACCCAAGACCATCCACAAATTGCCTTGCTCCAATTGCTTATCACCAAAAACTCATCCGTTTGACTTTTGTTGACCAGTTTTGTATTTTGTGAGATTTTTTATGTTAAGCTGATTAGTAAGTTACTAAAAGCTGTATTGAGCTTATGGGAGCTTATATGAGCTATTTCAATCCATATGACCAAACAGTAACAAGTATAAAGCTTATTTAGATTCTTAATATGAACTTGAAAATGGCACAACTTGAAATTACAACACAAACTTGAATTTTATTATCTGAAAAGATCACTAGTACACTGAGGATACTTAGACTAAAACTTGAAAGCTTAGATTATACTTAAACAACTTAATACAAATTAAACGACATACATTAAGTGAAAATAAACTAGGTCTCTTTCTTCTCTGCTTCTCTTTCCTTTTAAAGGCTTCAATTAGGTTTAGAAACCTCTTCTGATCCTTTCCCACTTCATCTGAGCCATCCATTTAGTCCAATTGAGATCCACCGTTCAAACTCACTTTTGGCGCCAAAGTCCTCCACGTTAACGTGGAGGCAAAGGATTGTAATTAAAGGTTTTTGGGAGTTTGTGGAAGTGTCAGGAGACAAAGGGGAGGGTTTTTAGGGCCAGTTGGTGTTGAATGGAAGAAAACAGAGGTTAAGAGGTAGTTTGGGGTGAAAAATGGTGTGGAGAGCATTAAATGAGGAGTGGGTTGGTGTATGAGGTGGAAAGGAGGTGAGGGTGAGCTGGAATGTGGTGAGGTGGTGGTAGCAGGTGGCAAAACCACCTGGTATGGTGGTTTCAGGTGGTGGTGAGGGAGGTGAATAGTGTAGGCGGGATTGGGGTGGTCAACGCGGGTCAACGCCCGGTTTTAATATAAGGGGTGTTGGATTGGGCTTAAGTTTGGGCTAGGGGATAGGTGGGTTGGGTTTTGTTTTGGTTTGGATTAGTTTTTTGGTTTAGGATTATAATAAAAAGGGTCCGGTTTGGTTTATTAGTGAACAAGGACCAAAAATGTAATTATTCCAAAGTTGAAGGGCTATTGTTGTAAATCCCCACATGTAATCACAAGGACCTATTTTGCCATATATAGAATAGTACACGGTTATTTTTGATTTTTTTCATTATTTAAAATACCGGGGACTATTTTTGCCAAACTTGCAAAGTTAGGGGGCCTTTTTGTAATTTCTCCAAACTTTTCTCATAAGGACCAAACCTGCAAATTTAGATAAACCAAAGACCAAATTTATGATATTTCCATTTTTTAAAAAAACATCCAGGGACCTTTTCTGTAATTTTTCAAACTCCAGGGACCATTTATGTAATTTTGGATTTTTAAGGGATTGTGATTGTAATTTCTCAAAATATTATCAAAATTGTTCCATTTTGTCATTCATGCATAGCACAAGGGTATTATTTGTAAATATTTCAGTTTTGAAAACCCAGGGACTATTTTGCCAATTTTGAAACTTGAGGGGTAAAAATTGCCAGTTTGTGTAAACTTTTATCCAGGGATGTTTTGTGAACATTTTTGGTTTCCCAAGGACTTAAGTTGACTTTTTATTCATTTAAAACCTTCAGGGACTAGTTTTGTCAATCTTTGAAACTTGAGGGACTGAAACTGCCAATTATGCAAACTTTGTACATTTTTCATTTGTTTTTGCATATTTTGTATTTGAAACATATAAAACACACTTCTAAGATATTTTAAGTATTATGATGCATTTTTGAGTGTTTTTGTATGTTTTGGCAGTTCAGATTAGTATAAAATGATGAGTATTTAGACACTCATCATAGACCTAATAAAAAGAAATCCTAACCTAGACAATAACTATTCCCCGGGCTGCGGCGCCAAAAACTTGATGCGTAGGAATTGCACCAGGCTTTACCTCTCGAGGGATCTCGAGAAGCTTACAACCCCCACCAGGCAGTGTACCTGATCGTGGTAGTATAGTATAGTGACAAGTACCGGGGGATTGATCGTTCAACTCAGGAATAGTGTCGCTAGGATTAGA
Organism: Artemisia argyi; assembly: GCA_030686995.1. NCBI lineage: Eukaryota > Viridiplantae > Streptophyta > Magnoliopsida > Asterales > Asteraceae > Artemisia > Artemisia argyi. The sequence goes on from CM060684.1 coordinate 112,898,522, forward strand.
AAGCCTAAAAACTAGGTCTAAAGGTGAGGGATGATTCTTTTTGTATTTTTTATGTTTTATAAAAGCAAGTAAAAATCTCGGGTTTTGGAAGGATGGGCGGAATTAGTTGCTAATCAACTAACCCAATAACTACAGATGCAATCAAAATAAAATAACAAAAACGTAAATTAAACTAATTACTAATGTGGTGTGAACAATAGATGGGAGAATTGTGTTTACTTAGATTTCACTACTCCCTAGATATCTTTTACAGGTTAATTACCTGTTACAGTTGCGTGGATGATGGGTTATATTCCTTAATACCAATCATGGGGTGGCATACTTACTTCCCCAATTCTATAAGCTCCTACTTCACTCCTATGTCAAGCCTGCAAGAAGCTCCTAACATGGGATCACTAGAAATTGCTCATGCATTAAATACAACCATAAAAACCTATTACACATCGGTTCATGTTTTTTAAGACGTTCAAGCAAGTTACACAATGGAGATCTGCCAGTTTTCTTATGCCTAACATTGAAATCATTCATCCATTACAACTATAAACAAGCAATCAACCTATAATCAACATCTAGGTTTCATTACATCTAAGCAAGCACACAAAAGATCTAGCCTAGCATGTTAAAATCAAGACAAGCGTAAGATATATTCAAACAACACATAGACATATTGAATGAATTGAAAGGATACTTATCTCAATTGAACATGAAGGGTTTCAAGGGGTGAAAACCCTTGAAAATACTGTTACAAACGAGCTAGGGTTTATTAAGTTCAACCCTAAAATTATCCACACAAGTTCCTCCTTTAATGAATGAAAATTGGAAAACTATATATAGATTTAATGAGGTGATGGCGTCAAGAGGAAAGTTCTGACGCCGTCATCTCGCCGCCAATAAAATTCTCGGACTGCCTAGATCCAGAGCTGACGCCGTTATGTGCGTTTCTGCTCTGGGCCGTCACCACTTTTACTATGTACGGCCTTGATCTGATGCCATCACGTTTTCTCTGGGTCGTCACCAAAATTGCTCTTGACGCCGTCATCAAATTCTTCTTGACACCGTCATCTACTGTTCCCAGCAAGGAAAATTAAGACTTTGCCGTTTTCTTCACTTTAATGCTCCAAAAACGTCCAAAATGCTTCCTTTTCCAGAATTCACTCCCAAAGTACCTAAAATCACAAAAGGAATGATTTAGGGCAATATTTGATCAAATAAATTCCAGTTCCGGCTTAAATGACCCCCTAAAAACGGATCATTTTTCGCCTCAACATCAAACCTGAGAAAACAATCAAGGCAACCTTGCGTAAAATTGGCGGCAATCTATATATACTAACAAATCCTAGAAAGCAATTTAAAATATAATGCTTGTGGAATGAATGTTTGCAGATTTCCTGGAGTTTATAAAACTAAAGAATTAACAAAAACTTTTAAGACTCCGTTAGAAAAACAAAGCTCGCAAAATTTCCAGAATTTTACACATGACGCCGTCAGGGGTTAAATCTTGACGCCGTCAGAAATGACCTGCAGAAATCTTTATGTTAAGTTTCCGGAAAATTTCTGGAAAAACTTATGTCCTACTTCCTGGAAAATCATGCAAAACATCATTATGACTTGATACAAGCATTTGACTCTAACGAATACTAATATACATGTTCATTTAATATTGTGGCGAATCAGGATCATTTTTGTTCTTAGAAACAAATTTGGGGTTTCTCCTTACACTTAGCTTTTCCAAAATACCTTTATATGAAGTTAAGACGAAGTTAAACAACAAAATAAAGCATTTTCACAATTTAGTTTGAAACGTGATCTACCAACAATAAAAATAAACCGTGCATAAGGAAACAAATAAAAATCAAACAAATAAAAACACACAAAACATGGGTTGCCTCCCAAGAAGCGCTTTTCTTTATTAACGAGTCTTGTCTCTAGACTCAAGGTCATGGGCTATCGCGTGACCTCGCCATTGGTCTCATTCTCTAGGTCATCTCCAATCTTAGTTTTGTATTCCGGACCTAGTTGCAAACATTCCTTGTAGAAACCGAGTATTCTACTCATGACATAATCTACTCCTCTACGTCTATCCTCATCATTCCTATAGTAGACCGCTTGCTTGTGTTCCTTTTCAAGGTTTGCTAGAACACGGTATTGTTCCATCTTATAGGGCATTTGGTAAGTAATCTCATCGTTCTCATCCTTGAATCTAACTATCCCTAGGAACTGGTCATAACTCATCTTGGAGGCCTCAACAAACGGTTTTCCGAACACTACTTGACTTAGGCAACAATCTATTACCGGACGAATATCCTCTACAATCACAAAGTCGGTAACATAAGTGAAGTTTCCTACAAAGACATGTAATCCTTTCACTCTTCCTACAAAGTTGCTCATCCAATTTGTGTTAGGCACCATCCTATATCCAAGTTGCTTCTTCATTACCCAATTAGAATAGGTCCTAGTCATGATGTTTATAGGAGACCTAAGATCGATGTAAGCTTTCCACACATGCATATCCCAATGTTGCATGGTATGTTGATGTTAGAGGGATCTCCTGTTTTGATGAGTGGTAAACCAAGGACGTAAGGTGTCTCTGGGTCATCGAATAGATCCTTATGATATTCCCGTTTTTCCTTGATAGGTAACTTATCAAAGTATTCCTCTATGTTTTCTACTTCCTCTAACTTTTCTTCCTTAATATCCTCAACTTCCTTAATCTCATCCTTAGTCCCGGTTTCTATTCCAACTTCATCCTTGTCACTTTCTTCTATATTCTTATCTATTGGCTTAATGGTGACAACCTTGACAAAGTGGACATGTTTGGATGATGAGGGCTCCTTAATTTGGATTCTGCCACTAGTGTCCCTAGTGTCCTTCCTAGGTGTAGTTAGCACTTGGTTGTTGAGGGCTTTCAACAAGTTGTCAATCTTATTGGTCATCTCCGTTTGTTGTTGATTGAATTCTGTTCCAAACTTAGACATGCGAGCTTCTTGAGATGCCATAAACTTGGACATCAATCCTTCAAGATTATTTGTACTACCATAGTTATTGGAAGGATTGTTGTTGAAAGTACAGTTAGAGGGTGGACCGTTTGGTTGGTAACAATTAGGTGGATTGGAAGAATTGTTTTGGGGCATGTTTTGGTTTTGTTTCCACCTAAGGTTCGGGTGATTTTTCCAAGAAGGGTTGTAGGAATCACCGTAAGGGTTTTGCTCGGGTTTGAAAGTGTACCACTTGTCTCCGCTTCGTCGGTACGCGAGGATGCGTAATCCGCAAAAGCTTGTCCGGGGAGTTCCACGCAATCACGAGTGTCATGGGGACCACTGCATAATTTGCATGAAGAAGTGATTTTGTTCACTTGGCTTGAAGGCTTAGGAGCTTCGTAGGATTTCATGAAAAACTTGACTTGGTCCTCAAGTTCCATGATCCTATGGTCGGGAGTGCTAGAATTGTTCAAAGGCAAAGATATTGCCTTGACCGGTTTGTTCAAATCACGGGGATCATTCCAACTTTCGTTGTCATAGAGAGCAAGCTCTTCTATGAGTTCCCATGATTCTTCCGCGCTTAGATCACGTAGCTTGCCATCGGCCGATTGGTCAATGGTTCGCCTTGTCGAGAGATCAATATGGTCATAGAAGATTTTGACTTGCAGCCAAAGATCTATGCCATGATGAGGGACTTTTTGGAGTAAGTCCTTGAAACGAGTCCATGCTTCATATAGAGTTTCACCTTGATGTTGTTGGAACATCAAGATATAATTTCTAAGCTTGGTAGTTCTCCCTGGTGGGAAAATTTGAGCAAGGAAACGAGAGGTGAGATCATCCCAAGAGATGATAGATCCCGCGGGTAAACGTTCAAGCCATTGACTAGCTTGATCACGTAGAGAGAATTGGAATAGGCGTAATCCGATCGACTCTCTAGTTACAACATCAAGGTCTATGGAATCTACGATTTTAAGGAAATCCTTGAGATGTTGATTAGGATCTTCGGAACGAAGTCCATGGAATGCACATCCGCTTTGCACCAACCAGATGGTGTCGGATCGCAAGGGGGACACATTGGCTCCTTGGGTGAGCTCAATAGTGTCTCGATAGCCTTGGTGGCTAGGACGGGAATACTATCCTAAAGTTCAGGGCCTAGGAGGTTGGTTTGCTAATGGTGGGTTTTGTGGGTGGTTTTGTTGTGGTGGGTTGATGGGTTCAAAGATGTTACCACCTTCCATGATGTAGGATGGTAAAGGTTACGAACAAAGAAACGAAGAAATAAGATAGACTAAAGAAAACCTGAAAATAAAAATAAAACCTTACTAGAAAGGAATCTAGCAAGTAGACCTAATAAAAAGAAATCCTAACCTAGACAATAACTATTCCCCGGCAACGGCGCCAAAAACTTGATACGTGGGAATTGCGCCCTCGCAACAAGTTTTACCTCTCAAGGGATCTTAAGAAGCTTACAACCCCCACCAGGCAGTATACCTAAACGTTGTAGTATTGTATAGTAACAAGTACCGGGGGACTGATCATTCAACTCAGGAATAGTGTCGCTAGGATTAGAAATCCTACTAAACTAGGTCTAGAGGTGAGGGATAATTCTTTTTGTATTTTTATATTTTATAGAAAACAAGTAAAATCTCAGGTTTTGAAGGAGTGGGCAGAATTAGTTGCTAGCCAACTAACCCAATAAACTAAAGATGCAATCAAAATAAAATAAAAGAAATAAAAATAAAACTATTATACTAATGTGGTGGAAACAATAATGAGGAAAGTTGTGTTTACTTAGATTCCGTTACTCCCTAGATATCTTTTACAGGTTGATTAGCTTGTTACAATTGCATGGATGACGGGTCATATTCCTTAATACTAGTTTTAGGGCCGTGTACAATATTCCCTAACTCAATAAGATCCCACTTCACTCCTATGTCGAGTCGTTAGAAGCTCCTAACATGGGATCATTAGAATTCTCTTACGCATTAAATGCAACCAAAAATCGTAGTACACCTCCAATCATGTTTCTTAAGACGTTCAAGCAAGTTACCAATGGAAGTCTGCCAGTTTTCTTAAGCCTAACATCGAAAACAATCATCCGTAACAATTATAAACAAACAATCAACCTATAATCAACATCTGGGTTTCACTACATCTAAGCCAACACAATAAAGATCTAGCCTAGCATGTTAAAGAGAAGACAAGCGTAAGATATAATCACACAACACATAGACATATTGAATGATTTGAATGAATACTTATCTTCAATTGAACATGGAAGAATCAAGGGGTTGAAACCCTTGAAAAGCTGTAAAATTCGTCTTAGGGTTTATGCCCTAATATCCCACGCAAAGTTCCACACTAATGAATGAAAAGTAAAAGACTATATATAGATTTTACACCTTGACGGTGTCACGTTATAGCTTGTGACGCCGTCAACTCGCCGCCATGATAAAATTTGTATTGCCTAGATCCAATTGTGACGCCGTCATGTAGGAAATCACTCTGGGCCGTCACGTGTATTTGGACCCTGACGGCCTTGGTGACGCCATCAGGCCAATCAGCTTGAAAACTTTTTGGGCCGTCACGTTATAAGTTCCACATCCACCTCTTTTGTAACTTTTGACGCCGTCATTTGTAGAACCTTGACGCCGCCAAGTACTGTTCCCAGCAAGGAAATTTGAGACTTTGCCGTTTTCTTCACTTTTATGCTCTAAAAACGTCAAAAATGCTTCCTTTTCAAGATTTCTCTTCAAAAGTACCTAAAATGACAAAAGGAACGATTTAGGGCAATAATTGATCAAATAATCTCGAATTCGGGTTTAAATGACCCCTTAAAATCAGTACACTTTTCGCCTCATCAAATACCCTTACACTTGAGATTTGCTTGTCCTCAAGCAAATGCGCTTTTATTCTAATCAAAATACAAGTTAGGGGTCATCGAATAGATCCTTATGATATTCCCGTTCTTCCTTGGTGGGTAACATATCAAAGTATTCCCCTACGTTTTCAACTTCCTCTAACTTTTCTTCCTTAATATCCTCAACTTCCTTAATCTCATCCTTAGTCCCGGTTTCTATTCCAACTTCATCCTTGTCACTTTCTTCTATATTCTTATCTATTGGCTTAATGGTGACAACCTTGACAAAGTGGACATGTTTGGATGATGAGGGCTCCTTAATTTGGATTCTGCCACTAGTGTCCCTAGTGTCCTTCCTAGGTGTAGTTAGCACTTGGTTGTTGAGGGCTTTCAACAAGTTGTCAATCTTATTGGTCATCTCCGTTTGTTGTTGATTGAATTCTGTTCCAAACTTAGACATGCGAGCTTCTTGAGATGCCATAAACTTGGACATCAATCCTTCAAGATTATTTGTACTACCATAGTTATTGGAAGGATTGTTGTTGAAAGTACAGTTAGAGGGTGGACCGTTTGGTTGGTAACAATTAGGTGGATTGGAAGAATTGTTTTGGGGCATGTTTTGGTTTTGTTTCCACCTAAGGTTCGGGTGATTTTTCCAAGAAGGGTTGTAGGAATCACCGTAAGGGTTTTGCTCGGGTTTGAAAGTGTACCACTTGTCTCCGCTTCGTCGGTACGCGAGGATGCGTAATCCGCAAAAGCTTGTCCGGGGAGTTCCACGCAATCACGAGTGTCATGGGGACCACTGCATAATTTGCATGAAGAAGTGATTTTGTTCACTTGGCTTGAAGGCTTAGGAGCTTCGTAGGATTTCATGAAAAACTTGACTTGGTCCTCAAGTTCCATGATCCTATGGTCGGGAGTGCTAGAATTGTTCAAAGGCAAAGATATTGCCTTGACCGGTTTGTTCAAATCACGGGGATCATTCCAACTTTCGTTGTCATAGAGAGCAAGCTCTTCTATGAGTTCCCATGATTCTTCCGCGCTTAGATCACGTAGCTTGCCATCGGCCGATTGGTCAATGGTTCGCCTTGTCGAGAGATCAATATGGTCATAGAAGATTTTGACTTGCAGCCAAAGATCTATGCCATGATGAGGGACTTTTTGGAGTAAGTCCTTGAAACGAGTCCATGCTTCATATAGAGTTTCACCTTGATGTTGTTGGAACATCAAGATATAATTTCTAAGCTTGGTAGTTCTCCCTGGTGGGAAAATTTGAGCAAGGAAACGAGAGGTGAGATCATCCCAAGAGATGATAGATCCCGCGGGTAAACGTTCAAGCCATTGACTAGCTTGATCACGTAGAGAGAATTGGAATAGGCGTAATCCGATCGACTCTCTAGTTACAACATCAAGGTCTATGGAATCTACGATTTTAAGGAAATCCTTGAGATGTTGATTAGGATCTTCGGAACGAAGTCCATGGAATGCACATCCGCTTTGCACCAACCAGATGGTGTCGGATCGCAAGGGGGACACATTGGCTCCTTGGGTGAGCTCAATAGTGTCTCGATAGCCTTGGTGGCTAGGACGGGAATACTATCCTAAAGTTCAGGGCCTAGGAGGTTGGTTTGCTAATGGTGGGTTTTGTGGGTGGTTTTGTTGTGGTGGGTTGATGGGTTCAAAGATGTTACCACCTTCCATGATGTAGGATGGTAAAGGTTACGAACAAAGAAACGAAGAAATAAGATAGACTAAAGAAAACCTGAAAATAAAAATAAAACCTTACTAGAAAGGAATCTAGCAAGTAGACCTAATAAAAAGAAATCCTAACCTAGACAATAACTATTCCCCGGCAACGGCGCCAAAAACTTGATACGTGGGAATTGCGCCCTCGCAACAAGTTTTACCTCTCAAGGGATCTTAAGAAGCTTACAACCCCCACCAGGCAGTATACCTAAACGTTGTAGTATTGTATAGTAACAAGTACCGGGGGACTGATCATTCAACTCAGGAATAGTGTCGCTAGGATTAGAAATCCTACTAAACTAGGTCTAGAGGTGAGGGATAATTCTTTTTGTATTTTTATATTTTATAGAAAACAAGTAAAATCTCAGGTTTTGAAGGAGTGGGCAGAATTAGTTGCTAGCCAACTAACCCAATAAACTAAAGATGCAATCAAAATAAAATAAAAGAAATAAAAATAAAACTATTATACTAATGTGGTGGAAACAATAATGAGGAAAGTTGTGTTTACTTAGATTCCGTTACTCCCTAGATATCTTTTACAGGTTGATTAGCTTGTTACAATTGCATGGATGACGGGTCATATTCCTTAATACTAGTTTTAGGGCCGTGTACAATATTCCCTAACTCAATAAGATCCCACTTCACTCCTATGTCGAGTCGTTAGAAGCTCCTAACATGGGATCATTAGAATTCTCTTACGCATTAAATGCAACCAAAAATCGTAGTACACCTCCAATCATGTTTCTTAAGACGTTCAAGCAAGTTACCAATGGAAGTCTGCCAGTTTTCTTAAGCCTAACATCGAAAACAATCATCCGTAACAATTATAAACAAACAATCAACCTATAATCAACATCTGGGTTTCACTACATCTAAGCCAACACAATAAAGATCTAGCCTAGCATGTTAAAGAGAAGACAAGCGTAAGATATAATCACACAACACATAGACATATTGAATGATTTGAATGAATACTTATCTTCAATTGAACATGGAAGAATCAAGGGGTTGAAACCCTTGAAAAGCTGTAAAATTCGTCTTAGGGTTTATGCCCTAATATCCCACGCAAAGTTCCACACTAATGAATGAAAAGTAAAAGACTATATATAGATTTTACACCTTGACGGTGTCACGTTATAGCTTGTGACGCCGTCAACTCGCCGCCATGATAAAATTTGTATTGCCTAGATCCAATTGTGACGCCGTCATGTAGGAAATCACTCTGGGCCGTCACGTGTATTTGGACCCTGACGGCCTTGGTGACGCCATCAGGCCAATCAGCTTGAAAACTTTTTGGGCCGTCACGTTATAAGTTCCACATCCACCTCTTTTGTAACTTTTGACGCCGTCATTTGTAGAACCTTGACGCCGCCAAGTACTGTTCCCAGCAAGGAAATTTGAGACTTTGCCGTTTTCTTCACTTTTATGCTCTAAAAACGTCAAAAATGCTTCCTTTTCAAGATTTCTCTTCAAAAGTACCTAAAATGACAAAAGGAACGATTTAGGGCAATAATTGATCAAATAATCTCGAATTCGGGTTTAAATGACCCCTTAAAATCAGTACACTTTTCGCCTCATCAAATACCCTTACACTTGAGATTTGCTTGTCCTCAAGCAAATGCGCTTTTATTCTAATCAAAATACAAGTTAGGGGTCATCGAATAGATCCTTATGATATTCCCGTTCTTCCTTGGTGGGTAACATATCAAAGTATTCCCCTACGTTTTCAACTTCCTCTAACTTTTCTTCCTTAATATCCTCAACTTCCTTAATCTCATCCTTAGTCCCGGTTTCTATTCCAACTTCATCCTTGTCACTTTCTTCTATATTCTTATCTATTTGCTTAATGGTGACAATGTTGACAAAGTGGACGTGTTTGGATGATGAGGGCTCCTTAATTTGGATACCGCTACTAGTGTCCCTAGTGTCCTTCCTAGGTGTAGTTAGCACTTGGTTGTTGAGGGCTTTCAACAAGTTGTCAATCTTATTGGTCATCTCCGTTTGTTGTTGATTGAGTTCGGTTTCAAACTTAGATATGCAAGCTTCTTGAGATGCCATAAACTTGGACATCAATCCTTCAAGATTATTGGTACTACCATAGTTATTGGAAGGATTGTTGTTGAAAGTACGGTTAGAGGGTGGACCATTTGGTTGGTAACGATTAGGTGGATTGGAAGAATTGTTTTGGGGCATGTTTTGGTTTTGTTTCCACCTAAGGTTCGGGTGATTTTTCCAAGAAGGGTTGTAGGAATCACCGTAAGGGTTTGGCTCGGGTTTGAAAGTGTACCACTTGTCTCCCGCTTCATCGGTACGCGAGGATACGTAATCCACAAAAGCTTGTCCGGGGAGTTCCACGCAATCACGAGTGTCATGGGGACCACTTCATAATTTGCATGAAGAAGTGATTTTGTTCACTTCGCTTGAAGGCTTAGGAGCTTCGTAGGATTTCATGAGAAACTTGACTTGGTCCTCAAGTTCCATGATCCTACGGTCGGGAGTGCTAGAATTATTTGAAGGCAAAGATATTGCCTTGACCGTTTTGTTCAAATCACGGGGATCATTCCAACTTTCGTTGTCATAGAGAGCAAAATCTTCTATGAGTTCCAATGATTCTTCCGAACTTAGATCACGTAGCTTTCCATCGGCCGATTGGTTAATGGTTCTCCTTGTGGAGAGATCAATATGGTCATAGAAGATTTGGACTTGGAGCCAAAGATCTATGCCATGATGAGGGACTTTTTGGAGTAAGTCCTTGAAACGAGTCCATGCTTTATATAGAGTTTCACCTTGTCGTTGTTGGAACATCACAATATCATTTCTAAGCTTGGTAGTTCTCTCTAGTGGGAAAAATTGAGCAAGGAAACGAGAGGTGAGATCATCCCAAGAGATGATGGATCCCGCGGATAAACGTTCCAGCCATTGACTAGCTTCATCACGTAGAGAGAATTGGAATAAGCGCAATCGGGTCGACTCTCTAGTTACAACATCAAGGTCTATGGAATCTACGATTTTAAGGAAATCCTTGAGATGTTGATTAGGATCTTCGGAACGAAGTCCATGAAATACACATCGGCTTTGCACCAACCGGATGGTGTCGGATCGCAAGGGGGACACATTGGCTCCTTGGGTGAGCTCAATAGTATTTTGATAGCCTTGGTGGCTAGGACGTGGATACTCTCCTAAAGTTCGGGGCCTAGGAGGTTGGTTTGCTAATGGTGGGTTTTGTGGGTGGTTTTGTTGTGGTGGGTTGATGGGTTCAAATATGTTACCACCTTCCATGATGTCGGATGGTAAAGGTTACGAACATATAAAAGAAGAAATAAGATAGACTAAAGAAAACCTAAAAATAAAAATAAAACCTTACTAGAAAGGAATCTAGCAAGTTGACCTAATAAAAAGAAATCCTAACCTAGACAATAACTATTCCCCGGCAACGGCGCCAAAAACTTGATACGTGGGAATTGCGCCCTCGCAACAGGTTTTACCTCTAAAGGGATCTTGAGAAGCTTACAACCCCCACCAGGCAGTGTACCTGATCGTTGTAGTATAGTATAGTGACAAGTACCGGGGGATTGATCATTCAACTCAGGAATAGTGTTGTTTGGATTAGAAAACCTACTAAACTAGGTCTAGAGGTGATGGATGATTCTTTTTGTATTTTTATATTTTATAGAAAACAAGTAAAATCTCGGGTTTTGAAGGAGTGGGCAGAATTAGTTGCTAGCCAACTAATCCAATAAACTAAGGATGCAATCAAAATAAAATAAAATAAATGAAAATAAAACTATTATACTAATGTGGTAGAAACAATAACGAGGAAAGTTGTGTTTACTTAGATTTCATTACTCCCTAGATATCTTTTACATGTTGATTAGCTTGTTACAATTGCATGGATGACGGGTCATATTCCTTAATACTAGTCGTAGGGCCATGTACAATATTCCCTAACTCTATAAGATCCCACTTCACTCTTATGTTGAGCCGTTAGAAGCTCCTAACATGGGATCATTAGAATTCTCTTACGCATTAAATGCAACCGAAAATCGTAGTACACCTCCGATCATGTTTCTTAAGACGTTCAAGCAAGTTAACAATCGAAGTCTGCCAGTTTTCTTAAGCCTAACATTGAATACAATCATCCGTAACAATTATAAACAAACAATCAACCCATAATCAACATCTAGGTTTCACTACATCTAAGCAAACACAATAAAGATCTAGCCTAGCATGTTAAAGAGAAGACAAGCGTAATATATAATCTCACAACACATAGACATATTGAATGATTTGAATGAATACTTATCTTCAATTGAACATGGAAGAATCAAGGGGTTGGAACCCTTGAAAAACTATAAAATTCATCTTAGGGTTTATGCCCTAATATCCCACACAAAGTTCCACACTAATGAATGAAAATTAAAAGACTATATATAGATTTTACACCTTGACGGTGTCACGTTATAGCTTGTGACGCCGTCAACTCGCCGCCATGATAAAATTCGTATTGCCTAGATCCAATTGTGACGCCGTCATATAGGAAATCACTCTGGGCCGTCACGTGTATTTGGACCCTGAAGGCCTTGGTGACGGCGTCAAGCCAATAAGGTTGAAAACTTTCTGGGTCGTCACGTTATAAGTTACACATCCACCTCTTTTGTAACTCTTGACGCTGTCATTTTTAGAACCTTGACATCGTCAGGTACTGTTCCCAGCAAGGAAATTTGAGACTTTGCCATTTTCTTCACTTTTATGCTCCAAAAACTTCCAAAATGCTTCTTTTTCTAGATTTCTCTCCAAAAGTGCCTAAAATGACAAAAGAAACGATTTAGGGCAATAATTGATCAAATAATCTCGAATTCGGACTTAAATGACCCCTTAAAAGCAGTACACTTTTCGCCTCATCAGTTGGCCTAATGTTTTTATTTGTTTTAATAATGTGATGAAGTGTTATGTCCTAATTTTGAATGTGATTATCAAAAATGGTTTTACAAGGGATGTTTGGCTAATTGTGGTGTTGTTTAGAGTATGTAAGAACATAATTAAGTGAGGGCATGATTAGTTTAGTTCTCAACTAAGGTTTTACAATTTTTCACAACTAATTACCTAAACCCTAAGATTTTAGAGGTTGAAAGTGAATGAGAATGCAATGCTTAGATTGGGTATGTAATTAATTAGACAATACTTACAATGTTGCTTGGACTGAAGAATGATTGAAGAGGATACCCAATTGTCATGTGTGGTGATGTTTTGGTCATGAATAGTGGCAGTGAATGAGTTATAGTTGTGGATTAAGGAGTGTTTGGTTTAAACTAGAGATAAATTTGACTGCAGAGTTGGCGGATCCGGCGGAACCAAAAAGAGGGTTCCGCCCGTTTAGTCACAGGGTTCCGCCAGATTAGCAGATGTGGAAAATGTCATGATTTGTTTAGATTTTTGTGATTTTATTCTAATGTTTAAACCAACAATATTAGTTTCTATGAGTCCTAAACTAAGTCTAGGAGGGACAAAACATTTTTATTCAAGACGTTTTGTGAGAGCGTTGACTATGTGATTTTTGGACGAAGCTATCTTGATTAAGATGTTCCTCAATGAACATTTTTACCAAGGCAATGATTGACGAATCTCAATATGTTTTAGTAAGAGCATATTGGATAATTCTAAGGTCGATGCTTTCATTGTTGTTGCTCTAAGGTGAGGTTATGTGAGAATATGATATTGACGAGAGTCTTCTTGATCTTAAGGAACTTGTTGACATGCTTTTCATCCCTTTGTGGCTTTAGTATGTTGAGGTATCTTAAGTCGTTTGTTACTTAGAGAACTATGAGGTGAGACAATATCAAAATAAAAGTACAAATACCATTTGTGCTTTTTCTTATTATCATAGTCACCGACATAATCCAAGTAGGCATGCACTATGGTGTCTACTCCCGTTCCTTTGAGATACCATAACTCTAAATGTGCAGTAATCTAAAAGTTCGTTAAACGACTTCAATGTTGATTAGGATCTTCTCGAAAATGATCATATAGATAAATACTAAACATACCTTCGGGTCTACTAGCCGTGAGGTAAAGTAGATTTTCAATCATACTACTTTATTTAGTGTTATCTATGGATTCAGTTTTCTTATCCTTTGTGAGACATAGAACACGTAATTCATTGTGTATATTTGAGGAACTAGGAATGTCTTTTAATTGATTGTTCCTTACTTTTTAGAGCTTGCGAAGAGTCTTTCAAAGTATGTTTGACATTGTTTATTTTCTTTTCAACATCTTTATTTATTTCTTAAGATCCAATTGTGATTTTACTTTTTCAGTTTAGATGCTAAGGTCAAAACTTTATTTTAATCGGATATTCTTATGTATTACCCAAGATGCTTTCTTTAAACAAATGTTTGTTATGAGAAAACATATGTTAATTTTAGTTTCAGCTTATGTCTTTATGGTTCCTTTTATTAATGTTCCTAATGACACAGGTCTTACTAAATGACTCTTAAACCTTTAAGCAAATTCTCTATTTAATAGTTCATCTTCCTTGTCATTTCCTAAGCTCTTTTATTTTATCATTATTTGATTTTTCACAAAGTTATCATTTACCGAAAGTGATGTATTAAAGAAAGATGGTCATTAGTTAAGTTTGATGATTTCTAGATTCATTAGGTTCCTTTGTTTAAAATAATATAACCTTTGTTATTATAAAACCATCTAAGAGGTATGTCTCCATAAAACTTAGAGTTGACTCTTTATGTGCAAAACCTTGGTGTTTTAGAGTACGATGTTATCTTCAAACATATTTAAAGTATTTTGATGTACTCTATTTCATTTTGTATTCTTCATGTGAAGATTTTTTAAGCGAGAATTTTAGGATATGATTGACAATTCAAGTCTTTGAGTTTAGAAGATATTATCTCATAAACTAATTTGGAGCATTTTACTTATTGAATTTGCAAGCATCATAAAAGTGTTGGTCATCTTATCACTTAGGTGATTCTTAGTTACCTCACTTATAAACAAGCATTAAGTTAGACTTACTCAAGAGTTCCAACTTTCTATGTCCGAGGGTTAAGTAAGACGCAACACCTTATATCTCCCGTTTATAGTTATGTGGAAATCCTTTGACCACAGAGGATCCAATCCTATCTATAACTTACTAAAGAAAGAACAACTTAAGGTGTGAAATACTTAACAAGAAAATCCGAAGCAAAAAGCACGAGACAATACTAGGTTAGTTTGAAGAAAAGTGTACCTTTTAAGCTCCAAAGAGATGCTACCAAGAAGGATAAACATAATGCGTTACATCTTAACTTGTAGGAAAGCTTGGAAACTCAAGTACTCACGAATCCGAGGTGGTTAGTCAAACATATAAAAGCATATAATAGAATGACCTTTGTCCTTTTAACATAAGCTTCTATTTGAGATTTAGCAACTTCTAAACTTTTCTTATAGGCTTAACAAACTTTACTTCCTTCGTTTTACTTGTTGATGGTGCATTCAAGTTAAATCCTAATCCGGTTTTATCTCTAAATGACTTTTGACTTTTCAACAATCTTTCAATTGATTTTGAACTTTCTTCAAATTTAACTAACATTTTTCCTTTTTCATTTTGTCTTATAATTTCATGTTTGTAATCTTGACATATTATGCATTCTAAATCAATCTCAACATTACTCTTAAGTCTAGACATTTTATCTTCCAACATGATTTCCATTTCAAAATTGCTCTTGAGAGATTTTGAAGGTTCATTGTTAAAGATTGCTTTTAGGTTCATGCTACACAAATGTTTAGACTCATTTTCTAGTTTAGAGAATTCTAAGATGAAAGTGTCAAAGCAAAAGTGTTCGGTTTCAAGTTGTACATTGTTTGTGGTTTTATCAACTTCATGACAACAAACCGAACGATGTCTACATCTTCATTCGTGTCACTCCATGATTCACACGCAAGTCCTCTTTGAGCTTGAAACAAGTTTTCATCTTCGCTTATACATTCATTTAAAACATTTAAACTCGTAGCACATGTATTTATTTCTACAAAATGTCTATCTATTAGGAGAAAATTGCAAAAATTGTCCTTATGGTTTGGTCAAATTGCACGTTTCGTCCTTACTGTTCATTAATTGCAAAAATGGTCCGGATTTGGCACTGTTTCATTCACTTTTGGTCCTTCGTCCTTGCAACCACAAGGACGAAACATGCAATTTGGCCGAACCACAAGGACGATTTTTGCAATGCCGAAGGACCAAAAGTGAATGAAACAGTGCCAAATCCGGACCATTTTTGCAATTAATGAACAGTAAGGACGAAACGTGCAATTTGGCCAAACCACAAGGACGATTTTTGCAATTTTCTCATCTATTAGTTTTTCTAATACTACCAATTCATATGTAAGATCAAATTGATCATCTTTGACTTGACATATTTCTTGATGAAAATTTAATATATTTTTCCAAATGTCATTAGCCGTTTGGCAAAAATACACGCTTTCATACTCAATTCTTGGTAAAGCTTTATAAATCATTATCTTAGCTTTAGTGTTTTTATCAACTTTAGGATATTCATCTTGATTTTTAAAACTTGTTTTTGTTGGTTTAAAATCACCAATGGAAATAATATGTCAAAGATCTTGATCAATTGATTTTACATAGTTTTCAAATTTACTTTTCCATTCAAGGAAATTTTATTTTTCAAATAGCAGTGGCTTTTGAATAGATTTCCCTTCTTTGAGATTTTCAAAATCCATGGATCAATTCAAGTTTTAAAATACAATATATTTTAAAGATCTTGAGTAATGTAGCTCTTGATGCCAATTGTGAAAAACTAGAAGGGGGTTGAATAGTTTACCGCTTTTTAACTTGTTAATCTTTGAAAAGCTTTTCGTGTAATCAACAATTATAACTAATTAACAATAATTAATATGCAAGTATAAAGAAAGAAGTGATCAAACCACAACACGATTGTTTATCGTGGTTCGGCTACTCTTTTTCCTTGCCCTACTCCACGCCTCGAGTTTCCAACTCGAGAATTTTAAGCACTAGTCAACAAGCTCCTTTCACGGGTGGAGAAACCTCTACAATCGTCGCTTACGCTTTATCTGGTACAAAGCTAAATACCGGGTCCTAGTTCAAGGTAGAACCAACCTAACGTCGCCTATCCACTATTTCCGACACTAAGCTAGATGTCGAGTTCTTTTACAAGGGTACAACCACTCCTGTCACACTATGTATTTTAAGGCTTAAAATACAAACTGATCACTTCAATATAAGATACAAATGAAGTATAAACTATAAGAGTTTACACAATGCAAAGCTAACAAGTCTTGCAGCTTTGTGTTGAATACTTGTAACTTCTCGGATGAACTTGTGAACTTCCTTTCTACATAAGAAAATCACACAAGTGAGTTGCTACTGAGTTAGATAAGATGAACAAGTGTTTGTATGCAAAGTATGACTAAAAGTGATGAGAGATTTCTTGCAAATGGCTTGCTATTTATAGCCAACCAAAACAGCAGACTGGCGAATCCGGCGGAACCAAAACAAGGGTTTCGCCCTTGTACCCTGAGGGTTCCGCCAGGTCTGACAGTCAAAGACTCCAAGAAATCTTTACATATCTTGCAATGTCACATCAAGTTTATGTAAGTCAACACACTATGGATTGAGTAGGAAACTATCTAAATGTGTAAGAGATCTTTATGGAAAGTCAACTAATAGATTTAGTAAGCTTTCCATAAATGCACATGATGTAAGTTATGATGTCATATTATGTTTTCTAAATTAAGTAATATAACAAAGTTATGCTTAATATGAAATGTAAAGTCTAGTTACAATAAGATTATAACTAAAATGATGTTTTACTAAAAACTAAAGTTTACACTTTGTTGTTAACAAAACTTAGCAAAGATCGTAAAATATAAATAACGTTTTAGACGATATTTGTATTAACAGAAACGGTTAGTTTTCAAAACTGTGTGAATTTAGAGAGGAAAGAATGTGGCCTGGTAAGAAGAGGAATGAAAGTCATAAGTTGATTTTGTTCAAAACGACTGTGTTTTAGTGGTTCTATACCTAAGCTTAGGTACACTAGAGCCATACACTCACTTTCCCCTTAAAAAAGCCAACTCGCCCAAAAAATGTGAGTCAAGTCGCTCAAGAAATAACTTAGGGTAATTAGTACTATGTAAGTACATGGTGAGGACAAGCATATAGACACTTGTGACTAATATGTGAGAGTTGCGGGGGAGAGTTGTATTTGAAGAAATATGAAAGAATTTTGTAAGTTGTATGGGCCGTGTGGTCAAACTCGGGCTTTATTATTAAACGTGGAAATGTATAGATACATCATCTCTTTTTGTAGCATCCCATCCACACTGTATAAATACCCCTCCTCCTCTGCCGTCATAACTATAAACACCAAATTTATTTCGTTATCAAAAATTGAATTAGCAAAACAAATAAAAAAGCTATGTCTTCAAAATTCTCAGCAACTCTAAAGATCGGAGACCTTAATGATTACATCGCACCATCTCAAGGCTGTGTCGTTTCCATGAAATCTGGTTCCGACAGACTCCTTAATAAGGTTTTTTTATTTTCGAAACCCTAGCAACCTTATTTATATTTTATTATGTTAGTTAGTACTATATCATCTTTAGAGGGTGTTTGGGAATTGGGATTACGAAGTTTGTAGTGTTGGGATAATCCAAATTAGTTATTGTAAAGTGGTTATTTAGGGGTGTTTGGTAGAACGAGCTGGAGCGAGTTCTAAAAGGTAGTTGAGGGAGTGTTTTTGGTTTGGCTGATAAGGCGTTGTGATCGGTTATATGAAAATAAGTTCTGATGAGCTGAAAGTTGCTTCAACTTGCTTTTTGAAATAAGCTTAAGTGTTCTACAGCTAGTTTCGTTTAACATATATGACGTAACCCTTGCTGGGCTAACCAAAGGGCTTGTGCCCTAATGGTAACCCATCTTGTGTGACAAGCTCCTCAACCAAATGGTTGTGGGTTCAAGTCCTGGTTAGGACATGTGAGAGAGATTTGTGGTGTAAATATTGCGAGTTAGTTAAAATTTCCGGTTTTAAAAAAAAAAAAAAAAAAAAAAAAAAAACCACATAACTGGGATAAGGAGAAAAATAAGTAATTTTAAATACCCTTTGGAATTTGGGGAAAGGGTTGGGAAAAGTAATGGGGATACCCTGTTTAGGCCGCACACATTTTAGTTGAAGACTCGCCCTCCACGGGTAACCTCAACAAGGAAAGCCTCTTTTTTACACTTAAGAATTTTGGATGCAAAAGAGTAGAAGTGCTATGCGTATTGCCATAACTGTGTTTCTGACACCTGGCTGGTACAACCAAGGGGGTGTTTTGGGGTTCGCTTATGATCGCTACTTGTGTTTTTTTTTTCTTTGTGAAATGAGTTGCCAGAACTTATTTGTAATTAAATAAAGGTTTAGGCCATAAATTAGCCATGTACTTACGTTCATGTCTCCCAGAGTACCAACTACAAAGTGTTCCATTTCCTGAAAGTTTGTAATAGTGAATGGAACACTTTTTAGCTCAGGCGGGGGCTATTTTATGGACTAAACCCTATAAATAATCATGTACACAGTTGGGATAAGCAATGTCAAAATTACTTTTTTTGCTGTATTGAAATGAAATACGTAGACCAAAATTAGATATTATATTATTTGGGCTTTACATGGTTCAAGACATAGATATTACAGTATGTTTTAGGGAATTGTAGTACTCTCAGTTTACTAATTTACCGCAAAGCGTGTCAAAAGGTGTATGTTATATGTATTCATGCGTGATACCGATTTGGCGATTTCGGTGTTCTAAAAAGAAATTTGCCAACAAGTACAATACTATTAATGCTTGACCTTTAACTTAACTGGCACCACTTTTGCATAGCCTGGTACCCGAGATTGCGTAGTTAGGGAAACCAAACTGACATCTATTTTGCTTTTATGCTTAATATGGATATGAAAGTTCATTTTCTTTGTTGGAATGGTGATCTTATCTTGGAAACCTGTAAGGTTATAAGGATATCTACTGATGTTATATCACTTGTGATTTCAGCTAATCGTGAAAACAGAGAAGTAGTGGACTTTCTTATACATATGAGTTTATCACTTAACTTGTACTCTATATTGTACAATAACTCAATAAGTTGGTTTTCGCCAGTTACTTTGAGATTTCATGGGTTTCACTTTTAATAAAGAAAGATATAAATTTGTATTCTAGACGCAAATGTAGTACATCGCAAATGAGACCTTGATATGAATTTTTACAACTTTGACTGCGTGGTTACATGTTTCTATGGGGTTTAATGTTATGACGTGTTATTAACTAATTGTTAATATATTTACAAGTCATCTAGTTTGACACAGGAAAGTGTGCAGGAGGTCTTTAATTGACTTGTTTCTTTGCCTGTTTGCGTTTATGTCTTTGCTCGCCTGTATGTTTTTGCTTTATATGTTTCCGTTTATGTCATTGTATCTCTTTCCTCGCACCTTGCATTTTGTCTGTTCACTTGCACACACGCACTTGCCGGAGGTCTTTTTGCAAGCAGTCCCTTTACCCTCGGGTAGGGGGTAGGGGTGGACTGTCTACATCTCACCTCTCCCATACATCGCTCTGGCGGGATTGGGTATTGTTGTTGTTGTTGTAGTTTGACACAGAAAAGTGTGCCAATTGCTTGGAACAAGCGTGCTAATCTAACTTCTGGTTTTTGGTCATTTGTAAAACTAGTTCATGATCGAGATTTGGCTGTTTTGAAGCAACCATTCTAGTACAGGAATGTTAAACAATTGCGCAATGACAGTATTCTCTGAGTTCTGCATAATTCTGAATGGCATACTAGCATTTTTTTTTTCCGGTGTACTGCTATGTAGGGTGTCACAGAACAGTGGGCCGGTCCCATTCGTTTTTATTAATGTAGCTACCATAACTTCAGAAATTATGAATGACAGTACTTTTGACCTTCTTTGATGCTTTGAAACGGGCAATCTTTTTGAAATTTACAACTCATTAATTTTAACGAAAGGAGCAAGGTCGTACCTATATCTTATTCATGGTGTGTTTTTTGTTGAACAGAAGGTGAAAAAAACAGTATCTCCTCCAGAAACGTTTCAAACGGATCCAGTAAAAATATCACTCAAGGATTGCTTAGCATGCAGGTAATTATTTCTTATCTGGTAGGAGCTTCTGTAAGTCATTTACAGCATGTTTTTGATACGTATAATGCAGGTTAAGAACTTGTTTCTGATTTGTGTATATTTTTAAAATGTGTTGATGTAGCACAATACTAGGACAGGACCCAGATAGAAAGTATAATAAAATGAATCGGTGTATAAATTGAATATATTGAATGATGATAATGAACCAGATAATAGCCTATATATAAGATGTTTAACAGTGATGATAAGCATAAGTATATATAGATGTACCATATTATGGAAAGTTTTAAGTAGATGTCATTTGTCATGGGGTGAGGCCTATGCATGGGACTAAAATTCTCTTACATATGTTTTTCTTCAGTTTTCCGCAACTTCTGATAAATATAATGAATATTCTGGTATTAATGTTGTGGCAGTGGGTGCATTACATCTGCAGAGACGGTTATGCTAGAGAAGCAAAGCTTGGATGAGTTTCTTGCTAATTTAAACAATGGAAAAACTGTTATTGTCTCACTTTCACCCCAGTCCAGGGCATCTATTGCTGTGCATTACGGTCTTTCTCCCCTTCAGGTATGTTGCTATACATTAAGAATGGTGTTATTGTCCTACTCTTTACATTAAGAATGTTGTCATTGTCCTGCTCATCCACTTTCATTATGGATGCTTGTTTAGGCAACGATAAAGTTTAAGGGGATATCATTCTACATGGATATATGCTGCCTGCTTTTGTTTCCCAATCATGCCCTATTAATTTTATTCAAAAGCAATTGTTGAATTTTTTTTTCTTTTGCTAAATGAATTAGATGCGAGTTCAATACCTCTTTATGAGTTTACATGTATTTATCCTCTTTCGGGTAATTCGGAATGGTATGCTTTCAGGTTTTTAGGAAACTAACCACACTGTTCAAGTCTTTGGGAGTTAAAGCTGTATATGATACCAGCTGTAGTAGAGACTTGTCTCTTGTTGAATCATGTAATGAATTTGTATCGCGCTATAAACAAAGCCATTCAAATGAGAAGAAGGAATCCACATCATCTTTACCCATGATTTCTTCCGCATGTCCAGGTATTCTTACCGTCCTAGGATATATTTTAAGTTACCAATCAAAAATCTGTTCCATATTTTCACCTTCCTAGGATATTTTCAAAGTTACCTATCAAACATCTCACATAGTTAAAGATTACTGTGGAAAGTATTGAAGTCATGGTAGCTATTTGGTTTCGGTTAATTTTTTGTGGTAACTTGATTATGGGTTACAAATTGAGATATGGGTTATTCAGTCTAATGTTGTTCATTGTTATATCTGTATCATATATAAATATCAAACTTAATTTTCAGGTTGGATATGCTATGCTGAAAAAACACTTGGTTCATATGTTCTGCCATATATTTCGTCAGTAAAGAGCCCCC
This sequence comes from Artemisia argyi, assembly GCA_030686995.1. Classification (NCBI taxonomy): domain Eukaryota; kingdom Viridiplantae; phylum Streptophyta; class Magnoliopsida; order Asterales; family Asteraceae; genus Artemisia; species Artemisia argyi. The sequence continues at coordinate 112,920,677 of CM060684.1, forward strand.
AACAATCCATTGGAGCTATCATCAAGCACCATCTATGCCAAAAATCTGGCCTTCGGTCAGCATCTTTTCTGTTCACATTTGTAATTATTTGCATGCATCATTGTCTCATTTTGTTTGTTATTTGCTTCAACTCTACAGGCCAGGTGATATTTATCATGTAACGGTAATGCCCTGCTATGACAAAAAGCTTGAGGCTTCTCGGGATGATTTTGTTTTCCGAGACCAATCTGATGGCTCTGATCAAATGACTACAGAGGTAGATTCTGTGCTGACAACTGGAGAGGTCGTAGATTTAATACAGGTAAGCCAATAGTTCTATAGTTTCATATAAGTGTAGCATCTTTTTAATTCATAAAACACATGATGTAGTTTGTCTTGATGGTGAGGGGTAATAAACTTAAAAAAACACCCCCTTAAATTTTGCATTTCTCATGCAAGGGGAAGTGTAAGACTTTATGTGGGGTGTGGGAAGGATGAATGGTTAATAATATTACTTTCTGCTGGTTGTGCAGTCAAAAGCAGTAGATTTCAGCAATTTGGATGAGGCACCTCTTGATAAATTGTAAGTAGAACAAAATTTGACTTCTTCGAAATTTCATTCTTCTGAAAAGTAAATGACTTGCATGTTACCAATCTTGCAGATTATCGAATGTTAGTGAAGAAGGGCATCTTTTTGGGGTTAGGGGAAGCTCAGGGGGATACGCAGATACAGTATTCCGTTATGCTGCCAAGACACTTTTTGATCAAGATATTAAAGGGCCTCTGGAATTCAGGACGTTAAGGAACTCTGATTTTAAAGAAGTGACTTTGGAAGTAAGTTGGTGGCATTTGAGGAGCTATCGAATTTAAATCGTGTATTTCAAGCAAGTCCTTGGATTTAAGGTTATGGTTTATTAAAGTATTCTAAATGAAAAAAACTCAATTTGCAGGTAGAAGGTAAAACCGTATTGAAGTTTGCACTATGTTACGGTTTCCGGAACTTGCAAAATGTAGTGAGGAAAATTAAAGAAGGAAAATCCGACTTCCACTATTTAGAGATCATGGCTTGCCCTTCAGGTCTCATCTTCTGTCTTGGTTGTTTGTCTTTTTTAGCTAAAATTACTTCACACACCACATGTCTGAATCTCCTCCCATTTTAAAGATTATGCTATATTCATGGACAACTTAAGACAATGAGATAAAACTTTGAGGTTGCAAGATGGGTAAGTTGGGTGGGTTTGGTATCCGGTTGAAATGGGTTTGGGTTGCAATGTGTCGCTTTCAATACTGGTTGAAACGAGTGACCCACTACCACTTTCTTTTCTTTTTTAAGAATCTTTTATGTATATAAATGCGCTAATGTTTATTACAAAAACAATAATAGTGCATTACCATAATACGTAGTAAGTATACTCATTTAGGTGGTTTTTACATCGAACGTTGACTTTGGGTGACTTTCAACCCCTTGACACGTTTAAACCTATTCTACCAGTTCTTGTAGCTAATGATTTATGTTTGACCCATTTGACCTGATTGGTCAAATGTCCATCTCTAATCAGAGCTAATGAAATTGCACTTTACGTAACATAAACATGTGAACAGGGTGCCTAAATGGAGGGGGTCAACTGAAGCCGAAACCAGGACAATCTGGCAAAGACTTGGTTCAGGCATTAGAGACGACATATATGGAAAATGTAAGTATCAAATCATTTGTAGTTTGAATAGTATCCAGCCTCTATTGTTTCTGGTGGTTTTGCGTTTTGCCATCAAGACACCAAAAATAGACCATGTTAAGAGCTTATAGACCATAGCTTATATTAAACCTATTCTACCTCTTGAAAGAAAAAATGATCTCAATTTTTACATGACTTTCAGGTTTTGGTAGCTGATCCATTTGAAAACCCCATTGTGAAGAGCTTATACAAAGAGTGGTTGGGACACCCCGGTTCTGAGAAAGCGAAAACACACGTACACACGCAATACCATCGAATTGAAAAGAGTGTTACCTCACAGTTGAATAACTGGTGAGACAAATCTTTTACATCTTTGCGCCTGGACACCTCTCGTGCTGCTGGTGCTCTTTGTGTCACGTATCTTAATTGGCATACCCCGGAGTGTCAACTTGTGCTTTTCTTGTGTGACATTCTGCAACGCTCTATGAAGTTGATTTTCAAGATGTTGACTCACAATTTTGACAATTCATACGATGCAAGAGAAATGTAAGCTAGGATATGAGGAAAGGAGAAAAACAAAGGGAGCTCATTTTTGGGTTTTTCGCATGTTTATGGAGTATGATAGGTTGAGTTTTATAAGTATATACATGTGATTGCTCAGCTCTTTTAGTTGTTTTATCTCTAGCGTTGGTGCTAATCTGTCTCTGGGTGAATCTGGTTTGGCAAGTTCCCGAGCCTCCTTGAAATTACATATATAATATTTATCAAATGTTTTTTACTATTAATAAACGGGATTGTCTAACAAATGCTTTTGGGCATTCATAAACGGGATTGTCTAACAAATGCCCTCGAGCATTGTTTTATACGTCTAAACAAGAAAACTTGATGTTCATTAAATTAAAAATAACATTTAAAAACATTTAATTTAACTATTTTTTAAAGTTTGATTAATGTGTATTAAATGCATCTTCTAGAGAAAGTTTGTGTTTAATTAATACATTTTAACCAATGCCCCAAAGGCGTTAGACAAAGCTTTTTACATTATTAACCTTTTTACATGTTACGCTTTCTTCGTTAGTTATTCGGTTTTCATTCTCAGGGAGAGTCCTTGAATTATTATTTTTTACATTATTAGTTCCTAAAATGTCTAGTCCTTAGGTTTTCTTACTTAGTTTTTGCGTTAGTCATTGGGTTTTAGTTGTTAGACCATGCCTTTTTTAAGAAATAAATATTATATTTTGTTTACGTAAAGTTTAATAAGATGATGTATGTAATTTGTTTATCATTATTTTATAGTTAGGGGAAATAGCTTGCTAATCAACTCATATTTGAGAGGGTATTTATGCATTTTTAGTATCATATGAATTGTAATTTTCATTGTTAGACCCTAAATTCTTTTACGTAAAAGTTTAATAAGATGATGTATGTAATTTGTTTATCATTAGTTTATAGTTAAGGGAAATAGCTTGCTAATCAACTCATATTTGAGAGGGTATTTATGCATTTTTAGTATCATATGAATTGTAATTTTCATTGTTAGACCCTAAATTCTTTTACGTAAAAGTTTAATAAGATGATGTATGTAATTTGTTTATCATTAGTTTATAGTTAAGGGAAATAGTTTGCTAATCAACTCATATTTGAGAGGGTATTTATGCATTTTTAGTATCTTATGAATAGTAAATTTTCATTGTTAGTCCCTAAATTAGTCTTTAAAATATATAAATTTTGACTTATGTGTGATACGTTATTTTATTTAAATTATGTAATTTTCTATTTTTATTTTAATGTGTTGTTTTATTTAACATGAAAAAAATGTGTCGGCCCGGGTGAACTTACAAACCCGGGGTATGAGGTAGCGTGTGTGAGTTTTTTAGTTAACCATAGTATTTTTAAAACTTATTTAACAAAATGAGTACTTTTAAATTTATTTAAGATAATATGGTATTTTTTAATGTTTCATTGTCCATCCACCAAAGGAAGATCCTCATTTATTTGGAATTGATACTATACAATGTGAAACTTTAAACGAGTCGAGCTATCAAATCGTGAAAGTGTATTTCTACAGCATATCAAATCGTGCTATCAAAAGTTGAATTATTATTGCAATTGGTTGCACAAATTATATTGTATTAAGTTATTAACCCAACCTTGCCTATCATGATGCCTAAAGAGGTAATCTGTTTTGGCTCTTTACCTGATGTGCCTAAAGATTGTTTTACCATATTGAATTTCTATGCACATCTAACATAATTTACTGTGCTCTTTGAAATGAGTTTTGTCAAAGAGGATATTTGTTTGAGTATGATCACTATCTTGTAAGACAGCAATTTTCTGTGCTCTTTTTAGTTGTATACAGGGTTGTCTGCAAGATCTTGGATTCTTGACATATGAAGATGATGTTTTGTGTCTTGTTTCTCTACTTGTTAGTGAAAACAAGTTAGTTTATTTATTTGTTGCTGAAGGTTGAAGTAAAAAGGAATGTCGACAGCTAAAATTAATTTAGGTGGATGTTGATTGTCACCGACGACGATGGTAACTACTCTTTTAACATTCTCCAAAACCACCTAAATAGTTTCTCGCTGTTTTCATTACTTCTTTTCTCAAGCAATTAGCAATAGACACCCCTACTCATACCCATACTTATGTCATTGCGTTTGTGGTGGGATGGACAATTAAACATTCAAAAATACCATATTATCTTAAATAAATTTGAAAGTACTCATTTTGTTAAATAAAATTTAAAAGTACTATGGTTAAATAAAAAACTCTAGCGTGTGTTCCATTGAGTTAGATTTATCATAAAAAATAAATTTATTTAATTGAGTCATATAAAATTTACTCCCCCGCAACGTGCGGTCCAAAGTTACTCGTTCAACCTAATAGAGAATGGGACAAAACAAGGCACCATTGTTTTGAATTGAGAAATGAGATTGTGGCTTTTTATAATATACAACTAGGTTACTATGAAAAACTTTAAAAGGATGTGCTACTTAATCTGGTTGCTAGTCGGGCTCAGAATAAGGGACTCTCCCAAAACTGAATTGATTATCCAAATCCAAAACTTGTGATCTCAGTTGTGAAAACGAATGACACAAACACTTCTTAGAATGAGACGTGATATGCACATCACGCACACAACAATAAATGATGTACTCATGTACACATCACAAATATGCATTGTGTAGTACTATGTGCATTACAAATATTTACATTAATTTTGGTGGTATGCAGATCACTTTTTTTACAGAATTAATCAATTTTAATCGAGTCTCAAAAATAAGAGAACAATACTTGTCCACGTAGGTGTAAAGTAAAACTAAAAGTGGATATATATAAAACTTTCAATTTGTAAAACTAAAAGTGGATACATATCTAAGGGTTATTAGACACAAAAGTTACTAAAGTTTGCCAAAAAGTGCGATTTGGTTACTATTGTTTTTTTGGTTACAAAGAGGTAACTTAAGTAAACGGGTTTGTCATTTGGGTTACTCAAAGATTAAACATGTTACATAAATGTTACTGCGAGAGTGGGCAACCGGCTGATTACCGGTTCCCCTTGACAACGTCAGCACCACCATAGTTTAAAATGTTACAAGGAAGTTACTATATTTTACGGGTTTATTAAATAGGTTACTGAACCTTAATAAAAAGTTACTATGCGTTTTTTTTTTTTTTTTTTTTTTTTTTTTGTTATTATTTTTTTATTTTTACATTTTTCTCCTTCGCATATCTTTGTATATTTTCGTACATTTCTATCCGTTTCTATACATTTATTTACGTTTTTCTCTCTTGTCGTACTTTCTTTACATTGTTTTACGTTTATGTACGTTTGTCTCTCTTGTCGTACGTTTTTCTCCAGTTTCATACGTTTTTGTCCATTTTTGTACGTTTTCATCTGTTTTTTGTGTATTTTCATACGTTTTCATAGGTTTTCATAATTTTTTTATTACATTTGTGTGCGCATTTATACGCTTGTGTACGTTTCATACGTCTTTTTACGTTTTCATACTAGTTTTACGTTTTCTACACCTTTGTATGTTTTATACGTTTGTATGTTTTATACTTGTAATGTTTTATACGTATGTAAATATGTGTATAAAAACGTGTATAAAAAGTGTATAAAAATGTGTGAGAATGTGTAAAAACAAACAAAAACGTATGAAAACGGAAAAAATGTATGAAAAACAGAAAAAAAAATGTCTGAAAACAAAAAAAAGTAAGAAAAGCAGATAAAAACATACGAAAACGTAATAAACTGGGCGAAAAGGTATAAAAACGGACAAAAACATATAAAAGCGTAAAAAACGTAAGAAAAACGAACAAAAACGTATGAAAACGGAAAAAACGTAAGAAAAACGGACAAAACGTAAGAAAAACGGATGAAAGTGTAAGAAAATGGGCGAAAACGTATAAAAACGAACGAAAACGTATAAAACGTATGAAAACAGAAAACCCGTAAGAAAAACGGTCAAAAACACGTAAGAAAAACGGACAAAAATGTATGAAAACCAAATTTTGAGTTAAGTATAAACGGTCGTTAGGATAAAGGACTCAAAGTGGTTAACCGTAATTCGAACCGTGAGTAACTACTCATTTCGGATACCACATGTTCACTTACCCGTTTAGTATATGGTTCAATTTCCGATAGTAAAATGAATTACCAACCCAATAACAAACAGGTAAAAATCTCTGTTCGAACCGAACCGAAACCATATGAACATATGAATAGTGAAGAAACGTCATTATTAAAATCAAAGTTGTATTGTAATTATTTCGGTTCATTACTTCTATTTCCTTTTGGCAAAGTTTGTAATTTTGTGTATTTGTTTACCTTTAATGTAATAATGACAATATATTATATTTATTGTTTCCAAGATATGTTGTGTTTTTATAAAAAAATATCCTATACCCATAAGTGATCATAAAGTACCAATTAATTCTTGAACAATTAATACCAATTTATTTTTGAACAAAAGAAAAAGTTAAAACAAAACAAATTTGTATGAAGATTTGTGATAAAGTTACGGAATAAAGAGAAAATGCTGAACTTTGTAACACACTATATTTTCAAGAAAATGCTGAACTTTACAGGAATAATATGTAATTTCTTTTGTTATATCATATTGAACTCTGAGACTAAATACAGTACAGAATTGCATTTATAGTTTTTATACTATATATCATGATCAATATTTAATGATTTTGATGCCTATAATAATAATGTTTTCTTTAATACTCCTACTATTTAAGAATAAAAAGAAAGGGTAAAAGTGTAAATGCACAATGCACTAAATAGTCAAACAGGTTTCACTTTTCAGACATTTTATAAGTTCTAAAATTTGGCCCACAAAATCCTCCTTGGTTTTCCTTCTCTCTTTGCTGTTACGTGCTTCTTCTCCATCAACACTAACAATGGTAAAAACTTCTGTTCATATCAATTTTTGTGTTTCATTGTTATTTAAATATCCATCTATGAGTAATGTTCTTCTAATTGCAAGTGATTTTATTTCGATTTTTTCGTATGTATCATGCTGAAATCAATAAAGACTATTTGTTTACAATCCATATAAGGAATCATGCATATGTGATTTTTCGTATTAATAAATAATAAATAATCTATATGCTGTAAAAAGCTTTTTCTTTTTGAGAAAATAAGGTCTTAAATTTCAATCTTGTACAAGTTATAGATTGTTGATTATTTTTTGTGAGTTTTTTTTGTTCACACATTTTATGAGAAGCTATATATATATTTCGTACTATGAATTCTGGAATACAGATTTGTCATTGTACCAATTGATATGTTAATTTAATTAGTAATTGAACTTTGTAAAAGTATCGAATTTTTGTATTTCTTGCAGTCATTATTTTATTTTAATGTGCTTCCCAAATTAGTTACATCCGTAATTGGACTATTCATAAGAGTAATGAAACTAAACTGAAACATTTTAGCAAGTTTAATGACTAAATTGGCACTAGAAAACGAGTAATTAAGATGATAAAACGTGAGTCATTGCATTAAAACTGAGTGAGATGATAAAAGTTTCTCTTTAGGAACTTAGGCTACTCACAATGGGATGGAATTAATCGGTTGAAGGCAAGGGGTGGCCGACTTTGAAGTCGGTCATGGCCATTGTAGTGTTTTGGTCAAATGTCGGTCGAGGAGCAATAAAAAAAAATAATAATAAATAAAAATAATAAAAATACTATCGGTCTAAAATTCAACCGATTTTCACAAAACACAAACAAACAAAAAGGCACCACTTTAAAGCAAAAAAAACTCGGTCATCGACTGTGGCAACTTGGTCATGTCTGTTCATCGGAGATAGAAATCTGATGTGGCAGGGGATGACCCGGGTCACCACTGTGCCCAGCCTTATAAAAACAAAGACGGAAGTGCAATCCTATTTACATGATGTGACAAAAATCTTGGGTGAACAGTCTCACTGAACCATTACAATTTGATTAATAAAAATCGGTTGACATGACTTCTGACTTGTGAGGGTTTTTATCTTTAAATTCATATACATGTTTAATACTTTGATAATATTTTGTTCTTGTAATAGACGACATCAAAGAAACTTGCAGAGAAGAAAGTAGCGAAGTTTGAGAAAAACATAACCAAAAGAGGGTTGGGTCCAATGGCTTCCAAAAAAATCAAGACAGAGCTCTATGTGCTTGCCTTCTTCATCGTGGTTGTGGTCGGATCCTGTAAGTACTCATACACTGTCTTTAGTCATATTTTCCCAATACATTGAATCTGTCAAAGCACTTGTTTTATACCTTTAAACACGGGTTATGTGACATTGCAGGTTCACTTTCCGCTAATAATCACTTAGGATAGGGAATAGTATGATTATAGAATATTAATTTGTCAAAGCATGTGTTTAGGACAACATGCTTTTTAGGTGTCTTCTCATACAGTTTTGTTGCTTATTTGTTTTTTTCTTTACTTTCAAAGGATATAGATAACTAAACTATGATGAACAAGCATATACGCAATTCAGTTTGTAGTTACCATGAATAGTTGGTATGAAACTCAGTGAAAGTGCATGTTCGTGAACGCCGTTAAAATATTTGTTACACACATATTTATACGATGAATTGAGGTATATTATTGTTTTCTATACCATCACAATACAAAAGCAAATATATATATATATATATATATATATATATATATATATATATATATATATATATATATATATATATATATATATATATAATATTGATATTCACTAGATAATATACAAAGTAAACATTATCTGATCAAGTTTGACTTGAAGGTGTTAAGTTCAAACTTGATATGATAACTTGACCAAAATTCTTGATTTAGGCTCAAACGGAAGACTCGAAAGCTGGTAATTCGCTCAAAGTTAAGCTTGATATGATAAAGCAAAGTAGAATAGGAAACTCAATATATGAGAACTGTGTTGAATAAAGCATGTGAGATTACTTCAAGCTACTTAAGAGGTCACAACTATTTAACCTACCTTACTTATGACACAAATACATATGCAGTTTAATTTTTGTATAATGATATTTTGTTTAAAACTTTAGATGTTAAGTATTAATTACTCAAAGACATCAAACTTTTTTTCTATTCTATTTTTTTTTTTTTTTTTTTTTTTTTTGTTTTTGTTGTTGTTGTTGTTGTTGTTGTTGAATTTGGTACAACCGAAACCACATACATTGTTAAATGGTCTAATAGTAGTTTCCGTAGTTGGGTGCCCTTATGGAAATTAAAGTGTTAATATTCAGGTGACATATATCTTATAAATTACCTGCAACACTTTCTATTTTATGAATGAGTCATTAATTTATATTACATCTAAACTTATATACAATCTGTGTTTCTAGAAACCACTGCCAAGCGGCCTAGTGGTCACGCAACGTAGATGCACCTGATGTCCTGACAAACTCATGCAGGGAAAGGGATGGAAAATGGTCACGGGGATACCCTATTTAGTTAGGCAGCGTACATATGAGTCAAAAGACTCGCCTTCTATGGTAACACGAACAGGGAAAACCTCATTGGTTTCTGTGTTTGTAGGAAAATTATTCTGTTGATTGTGTCATCATGCATCTTGCTAATTTGTGTTTTGTTGCAGTTTTGTTTCAGATAATCAGACTGGCATTGAAGGGATGAAGACATGCGACCGCAATCATATCCTGCCCTATATAACAAACTAAAGATCGATAAATGTTATGTTAGATACCTGAATTTTGCACATCTTGATGACTATTATGAACTTCTAATAAAAAGTAGGCTGCATGTTGGAATAACTGTTTTTTTACATACATTGCTCCATTAAATGTTGTGTTGTATGATCGTGTTACTGCCATTAAGGTTGTTGAAAGGGTTTGATAAGTGTTACGCCCGACTCTAAATTTATATTTTAATATTGAATACGCCGTATAGGTTCTGTCCTATACGCCGTATCGATCTGTACTTGTGAAAATTACTAAACTAAAAATCTGAATATAATACATAAACATGGTACTTAAATTATGATAGCGGAAGCGTAAAACTACGAGTGTGGGTGTTAACCCAAACACCCCTATTTTGACCCATTTTCAAATACATGTTATATATATTTACACATTAATATCAAAACATGACTTATATGATTCTGACACTTAATCATAAAGTTTTGGGGCGTTAACAAGCTGAATAACAAAGTATGGTTGAGATGCTCGTCACCTATATACACGAGCATTGCCGATCTCCTAACTCGTCTTCTTAATCTACATGTCCCAGCGTCCTTAAGACTTAACCTGCAAAACATGGAAACTGAGAACGGTAAGTCCTGATGACTTAGTGAGTACACGGGTGTGACTCTATATCTGAATCTAAAACATGATAGTTCTAGCTATATCTAAATTAACACTTGCAATTCTGAACATAAACGTATTTCAAATGCTATAAATGGTACGACTTATAGTCGTCTTACTACTTGTACATGAGTCTGAGACTTGTTCTGAATTCTTAATCATGACATGATATATGAGCACGTGCATTCTGACTAGACGATGCTTAATCGTCCTGCTATGAGTAAGAACTTCCCTAACCAACGAGTACTCTTCTTGGGGTTCTAACTTGTCATCATGCTTTTCTGAACTAGGGTCATCCACTAAGGATGCTTGTTCGTATCTACTTGACATGCCAATACTATATTTGGGTCATCCACAAAGGATGTGAATACTAATATAAGCATGGGTCATCCACAAAGGATGCTACTAAGGGAGTTCTACATCGTGCACTTCTTAGGCACGTTACTTAACTTTTCGTGAGTTTCTTGGGCACTCTAAACTTGTCAAATCATGCTCCTTGTGAGCATACTATTCATGGTTTGTTTCGGCTATGTCCGAACCATTGCACAAGTTCCATCATCATATTCAATCTAGTAATATGAAGCTAATGAACCGTTACTCACCTCTAGGTCTTGTTTAGCCTTCCGTAAGCTTTCCACGAGTACCTACTCATATGATAACCATTCTAATGCTATTAGAACTTGCTAATACATTTATCTAACATGTATTGAGTCTAAACAACTTAAACATGATCGCTTAAGGTGCTATTTCATCATTTAAGACACTTATACAAAATTACATTTTGTGCAGATTTTCTGGGTTGCTGCTGTATTTTGCACTTTATACCCACTTCAACCCAAAATTAGACCATGAGACCACTTGGGTTGGAAAGTATATTAATAAGGCTAAAATTAGGCTTTTACGGCATGTCAATACGATAAACGGTCTATTTTATACGCCCCTTTAAAGTCTGCATAAACTTCAATTCAGCAAGCTGATCTAAACTTGTAACATGTCCAAAACGACCCAAAACTCATAATAAGCTATTCCCCTTATTACCAAACTTATTTTACAGTTTATATAACATGTCAAGATCATTTTTCATCAGGTCCATAAGCTATCTTGCTAATTTAAGCACTTAATAAGCTTGTACCAAACACTCCTTATCTTGACATACTTAATCATCAACAACAACTAGTATCATGAATCTTTCTATATCATTAACCATAACTTGGGTACATGATTCCCAACATATTTACATCATAACAATAATACTTCTAACATCAATTTCATCGTAATTGATCATAATTTAAAACTAGGTTTTCATAAGTCTTAATTGAACATAACCTTATAACATGTATTCATGCTTATACACTAGTTTATCATCATACCTTGAATTGAAGGAAAAACCATATAAACATGTTGAAGTTTCTTGATAATATCTTCCTTAAACTCTCCTTGATTCTTGAAACCCTTGTAAATCCTTGTATAATTTTCTTGATAATCAAAGAACTAAACTAGTTTTCCCACCTTTTTGTTCTATGAGAGCCACGTTCCATCTCCACACATACATACGTGTATAATTTTGTAAAAATCTGTGTTTTCTTCATCTAAAAGAAAGATAATTGACCTTATCATGTAAGTTTCAAAATTTGTCAAGGTTAGTCCCTATTGTTAAGTCCTTTACACCGTAAGTCCTTTTTTGCTAACTATTTTGCATTCTAAATCCTTATGTCTATAAAATACTAACATGAAGATTTTCTTACTTTTCTAATAGCGCAAACAATTCTATTTTCAAAACTTATTAAAATCGGGGTGTTACAACTCTCCCATACTGGAACTGTTCGTGTCCTCACGAACATCGTGTTGAAGCTATTCTGCTTAATTTATGTCTATCTACAAAGTCTCCCCCACTGAGCTTATTCTAATGCCTGAGCTTATTTCATTTCTAATAGTTCTAAATTCTATCTGGTCATAAAGCTTGTCTCAATATTTTCTAAGTTTACACAATATACTTATTCGGGGTCTGAATTCTGAAATTTCTGATATTTACTACATGTCACATGCCTAAATAGAGGTATTACGAGGCTATTATCTGTTGTACTAAGTCTGACTATCTATCCGTTCTTAAGCTGTCGTGACTACTCTATCCTCTGTCTGAACATTTAAATCTAATTACTGAACTTGTACATTGAGGCTGATAAGACTTATAACTACTCTTACTGTTCTAGAAACTTCTCGAGACAACCTATGATCCCAATAAATTCACGTTATATGATGTAACTATTATCACGTTGGCCAGACGTCACAATACTTGCATCACATAAACATTCCTTTATTGCTATCATATTCTACCTCGAATTATAACTAAAACAACCTGTCTAACATCATGTTCTGATTTCATGTTAATCTGTTGTGCTATCATATTAATCTTCTGCTATCATTGTATTTCTATATATGCATCTGCTTCTACTCGCATACTGATGCGATAACATGGCTGCTAATCATAGCGTATTGTACATGGTATGTCTATTTTTGACATCTCGTGCTATTAACATGATGTTGTGAATCTGAAATTCTAATACTAATCATAGTTCATTCTGTCCTATTTCTGTTATTTAACTGCCTAAATATTTCTACTCATGATTTCTAATTCTTATTACATATTGGGCACTAAACATGGTCTAATACTGCACTAAACTTCATGCATTCTAATCCTGTTTCATTGTTTCACTTACTGAACAACTATATCACTATTGGTCATGACATAATATACTTATACTACACTAACACATAACCTTTCTAGTAAGCTTCCCGGGATATCTTATAATCTCAATAACTTCATGTCATACCATGAAAATATTATTACGTTGATCAGACGTCATAATAATCACATCATATAACCATGAACTCATTGCTATTATAATCTACCCCAAGTTACAAAACTAAAACGACCTATCTAGCATCACATTCTACTATCAAGGCATTCTACTAAACTATTTTTGTACGGACCATGGTATAACGTTCTTGTCCAACACATAACATAGAAATCTGCTATTAGCTATACACTTCTAATCATGGTATCATAAGGTATACTATAACTAAATTTGACATGATACTCTTAATGGCTACATCTATATCGCACAAATAATGCATTCCTACACGCGTTCTACTGGACATGGCAATTCTATACATGCTAAGCTTCACTAAACGTGAAAAAAACATGGTTATTAATCATATATAAACATGGTTCTAATCAATTCTACATAGCATATAATAAGTCTACATGTTTTATAGTTAATACCGAGCTATGGTTTAAGTCTAAGTACCCTCTTACTAGCGGCGGATACTTAAATCCCTCAAACCAACGCTCTGATACCAACTTGTTACGCCCGACTCTAAATTTATATTTTAATATTGAATACGCCGTATAGGTTCTTGATACGTGGGAATCGCACCAGGCTTTACCTCTCAAGGGATCTTGAGAAGCTTACAACCCCCACCAGGCAGTGTACCTGATCATTGTAGTATAGTATAGTGACAAGTACCGGGGGATTGATCGTTCAGCTAGAAATAGTGTCGCTAGGATTAGAAAACCTAAATACTAGTTCTAAAGGTGATGGATGATTATTTTTGTATTTTTATATTTTTTTAGAAAGCAAGTAAAAATCTCGGGTTTGAAGGATTTGGGCGGAATTAGTTGCTAGTCAACTAACCCAATACTAAAGATGCAATCAAAATAAAATACTGGAAATGAAAATAAACTAAATTAACTAAGGTTGTGAGCAATAAGTGGAGAAAATGTGTTTACTTAGATTTCGCTACTCCCTAGATATCTTTTACACGTTAATTACTTGTTATAGTTGCGTGGATGACGGATTGTATTCCTTAATACCATTCATGGGGTGGCGCACTTAATTCCCCAATCCTATGAGCTCTTATCTCCTCCTATGCCATGCCCAGCACAACCATAGGGATTGTAAACAGTGGCTCATGCGTTAAATACAACCAATAAAATCTAGTGCACATCAGTTCATGTTTCCTAAGACGTTCAAGCATGTTACCATTTGGAAGTCTGCCAGTTTTCTTAAGCCTAACATCGAATTCATTCATCCAATACAACTATAAACAAGTAATCAACACATAATTAACATCTAGGTTTCATTAGATCCAAGCAAACACAAGATAGATCTAGCCTAGCATGATGGAATTAAGACAAGAACAAGATATAGACAACCAACACATAGACATATTGATTGAATTAAAAGAATACTTATCTCAATTACACATGAAAGGTATCAAGGGCTTAGAACCCTTGAAAAACCTGTAAAATTCGTACCAAGTTCGTACTTAGGGTTTCTCCAAAACTTCTCTCTTTTAATGTGAAAATTAGAAAACTATATATAGGAAATAGGGTCTGACGGCGTCAAGACAAATTTTGTGACGCCGTCATCTCGCCGCCAAAATAATTCTCGGACTGCCTTGATCCAGATCTGACGCCGTCAAGTGTTATATGTTTCTAGGCCGTCATGCATTTTCCTTTTGACGCCCTACTTCGTGACGCCTTCAAATCTGTACTGGATCGTCATGGAAATTACTCTTGACGCCGTCAAGATTTCTTCTTGACGCCGTCACCTACTGTTCCCAGCAAGAAAAATTAAGACTTTGGCGTTTTCTTCACTTTTATGCTCCAAAAATGTCCGAATTGCTTCCTTTTCCAGATTTCTCTCCCAAAGTACCTAAAATCACAAAAGGAACGATTTAGGGCAATATTTGATCAAATAAATTCAATTCCGGGCTTAAATGACCCCCTAAAAGTGGTTCATTTTTCGCCTCATCATATACCCTTACACTTGAGATTTGCTTGTCCTCAAGCAAATGCGCTTTTATTCTAGTCAAAATATAAGTTAGGGGTCATTTAACACTAATATAAAAGTAATTACAACAAATAATCATTCCACTAAAGACCAATAGACAAGCATGGAGGTCATACACTAGCACCTCACAAATAGTGTTTGGATACTCACATCTCTCGGGTGTAATAAAGTACAAATTACAATATGAAAATGGAAAACATCTCTCACTACCTATCATAGCAAAACAGATTACCATAGGCTTGGGAAAGGATCAAACCTCCACCACATGGCGTAAGCACCTAGGATAAACTATCAAAGAGGTCTTTTTAAAGGGTTGTAACGTTAGGTGTAGGGATATGAAATACACGGTTTTGTTGGATAAAGGAAGTTTTACTGGTGGCGAGTTAACAATCTTGGTTAATTACATGTACAATATGGCGTTGCTAAGCCAAGACTAGACTCGACTTAAGCTAATAAATGAAAAATAACAAAAATATAAAATGAACATAGAATGAAAAGGGATGGTAGTCCGTATGTTTTTTTCTCTTTTTCTTTTTCTATTTTTTTTTTTCTTTTTCTTGATTTTTTTTTTTTTTTTTTTTTTTTTTTTTTTTTTTTTTTTTTTTTGCATACACTTTTACCCTACCATCCAAAATAATACATCATAGGGGATGAACGTTCCCCTTACACTTGAATTTTTACATACTTTACAATAAACTAATCTAATGACTCGAATTAAGAAAATCAAAACGATTGGAGTACTTTTAAGATTAACGCACATATGGGGGTAATAAAATGATGTTCTTCCCCATTACTCCATAAATAAGTACTTTACCCATGAGTCCCAATCGTCCCAAAACAATATGTACAAGGATATGACTCGACTTAGCAACCATGTAATCAATTAGATAGTTAACTTAGGATTTAACAAATAACAATAATGCACTAAAGATGAGCGCATACACGGAAGGCTAAGGCGATTTGGGTGTACATTTAAGTGGGGTGTAACAAATTCTTCCTTTAAGTAAAATGCTTAAAGTTAGAAACGAAAAGATAGGCTCGGAGGGGTGTACTAGGGGTTTCGTGTACTAAAAATGAGTACAACGCTAAAGGTGTGGGAAAAATTAGTTGACTTAACTAGCCAAGTAATATGACTTAAATGGTCAAGTAATTATGATACGGGTTTAACACAAGGGTGATCCTAATGCCTCTTATCATGTAGTAAATCCTACTACACGAATGTAGTCTCACTAGCGGTCTCAGGATGCATCACTAACGCAAGTTCTAGAATCTAAATGCTACCGGTACACTCATAAGCACTAATAGTAAATGCTTTTCCTATCAAATCTAAAGGCGAACCTCACATATTTGGGTGGAAAATTTTTCTGAATGATACGGTTATGTGCTAGTCATACAATCTCCTATCCATGAGACGCTTGCTATGGCTAAAGTTTCACTCCTAAATATTGTAAAAAATTTTAAATTTGGCGCTAAAATTACACTAACAAGTATTTCTCATAGTTTTATTACACATCTACCATTAAACAAAACAAACTCAAGCGAAAGTGCATATGTAAGGTATCATCTTTTTACCCTCCCCTTACACTTAAGATGAACATTGTCCCCAATGTTCAAGTAAAGAATGTAAAAGTTAAAAAGTAAAAAGAATGAAATCAAATACTCCCCTGATTCGCTCGGTATGGATCATAAGGTGGCCAGGTTAAATCTTCCTCCAAGAAAATGAACAATCAAAGCTTCCCTTACAGAATATAAATCATCTTCTTGTCATACATAACCTGTAAATCCTGAGAAAACAGACAAAAACAACCTCGCGTAAAATCGGCGGCATCCTATATAAGTTACTAAATCCTAGAAAACAAGATAAGATATAATGCTTGTGGAATGAAGTTTGCAGATTCCCTGAAGATTATAAGACTTAATAATTCACAAAAACCATAAGACTCCGTTAGAAAAACAAAACTGGTAAAATTTCCAGATTTTTACACGTGACGCCGTCAAGAATTAATTCATGACACCGTCAGAAGTGACCTGCAAAAATTCTTATGTTAAGTTTCCGGAAAATTTCTGGAAAAACTTGGTCCTACTTCCTGGAAAATCCTGCAAAACTTCATTATGACTCAATACAAGCATTTGACTCTAACAAATACGAATATACATGTTCATTTAATATTGTGGAGAATCATGATCGGTTTGTTTCTTAAAAACATATTTGGAGTTTCCCCTTACACTTATCTTTTGCAAAAATACTTTTAGGTGGAGTTAAGACTAGGCCAAAACAACAAAGTAAAGTATTTCCACTATTTAATTGAGAAACATGATCTACCAACAATAAAAACAAAGCATGTATACAGAAGCAAATAACAAACAAACAAAATAAAATCACACAAAGCATGGGTTGCCTCCCAAGAAGCGCTTTTCTTTATTTACGAGTCTTGTAGCTAGACTCAAGGTCATGGGTTACTACGTGACCTCGTCGTTGGTTCCACTCTCCGATTGTAAATATTCTTTGTAGAAACCAATCACCTTTTTCTCAATCGCCCCCATAATCCTTTGGGCCAATTCCTTATCAACTTTATACCTTGGTCCTAGGGCTAAGCAATCCTTGTAAAAAAGACTTCTCTTTTCCCATACATAATCCATGCCCTTTTTCTTATCCTCTTCATTGATGTCCTCAAAAGCACCAACGTTGTCCTTATCAAATCGGGATATAAAGCGAAATTCTTTCATCCTATTAGGCATCCTATAAGTGATACTATCGGTGTTAATTGCAAATCGGATTGTCCCTTCTATCTCACCATATTCCAACTTAGACTCCTCAACAAACGGTTTGCCAAACACAACATTGGATAATCGACAATCAATAACATTAGCAAGATCCTCCACAATCATAAAGTCGGTGACAAAAGTGAAATTACCAACAAAGACATGTAAACCTTTAACTCTCCCGACAAAGTTACAAACTCCACCGGGGTATTTGGGATCTCTTCTAGGTTCAAGTCTTGTATCACAATATCATTATAAACATTTGAGGACATGATGTTGATTGGGGATTTAAAGTCAATGTAAGCATTTTCAACGTGTCTGTACCCAATCATACATGGTATTTTAGCATTCTTAGGATCACCTCTCTTTATCTTAGGTTCGATTATAGTGAAAGGAGATTGCGGGTTATCAATAAGATTATTATAATATGCAATCTCCTCCTTAGTGGGGTATAGATTAAAGTAATCATTAAGCTTCGGATCTATTTCCCCTTCCTCTAGTTCCTCAACAACATTCACAAAATCATTAGGCCCTAGGTCCTCATTTGAATACAAGGCGGTCGCTAGGTCACTAAATGCCTGGTCGAGCTCAATCTTAATCAACCTATTAAGCTCCCTAAGTTCCCTAATCTCACTCTCAATTTGTTCTCATAACACAGACACTTCTCTAGGGGAAAGGGGTGGATTCGCGTTTTCCATAATGGTCAACGAAATAGTCAATGAATTTAATTTACTAACAAAGGCACAAAGAAAAAGATAGACTAAAGAAAACCTAAAAATAAAAATAAAATCTCACTAGAAGGGAATCTAGCAAGTAGACCTAATAAAAAGAGATTCTAACCTAGACAATAACTATTCCCCAGGCTGCGGCGCCAAAAACTTGATACGTGGGAATCGCACCAGGCTTTACCTCTCAAGGGATCTTGAGAAGCTTACAACCCCCACCAGGCAGTGTACCTGATCGTTGTAGTATAGTATAGTGACAAGTACCGGGGGATTGATCGTTCAGCTAGGAATAGTGTCGCTAGGATTAGAAAACCTAAATACTAGTTCTAAAGGTGATGGATGATTATTTTTGTATTTTTATATTTTTTTAGAAAGCAAGTAAAAATCTCGGGTTTGAAGGATTTGGGCGGAATTAGTTGCTAGTCAACTAACCCAATACTAAAGATGCAATCAAAATAAAATACTGGAAATGAAAATAAACTAAATTAACTAAGGTTGTGAGCAATAAGTGGAGAAAATGTGTTTACTTAGATTTCGCTACTCCCTAGATATCTTTTACACGTTAATTACTTGTTATAGTTGCGTGGATGACGGATTGTATTCCTTAATACCATTCATGGGGTGGCGCACTTAATTCCCCAATCCTATGAGCTCTTATCTCCTCCTATGCCATGCCCAGCACAACCATAGGGATTGTAAACAGTGGCTCATGCGTTAAATACAACCAATAAAATCTAGTGCACATCAGTTCATGTTTCCTAAGACGTTCAAGCATGTTACCATTTGGAAGTCTGCCAGTTTTCTTAAGCCTAACATCGAATTCATTCATCCAATACAACTATAAACAAGTAATCAACACATAATTAACATCTAGGTTTCATTAGATCCAAGCAAACACAAGATAGATCTAGCCTAGCATGATGGAATTAAGACAAGAACAAGATATAGACAACCAACACATAGACATATTGATTGAATTAAAAGAATACTTATCTCAATTACACATGAAAGGTATCAAGGGCTTAGAACCCTTGAAAAACCTGTAAAATTCGTACCAAGTTCGTACTTAGGGTTTCTCCAAAACTTCTCTCTTTTAATGTGAAAATTAGAAAACTATATATAGGAAATAGGGTCTGACGGCGTCAAGACAAATTTTGTGACGCCGTCATCTCGCCGCCAAAATAATTCTCGGACTGCCTTGATCTAGATCTGACGCCGTCAAGTGTTATATGTTTCCAGGCCGTCATGCATTTTCCTCTTGACGCCTTACTTCGTGACGCCTTCAAATCTGTACTGGATCGTCATGGAAATTACTCTTGACGCCGTCAAGATTTTCTTCTTGACGCCGTCACCTACTATTCCCAGCAAGGAAAATTAAAACTTTGGCGTTTTCTTCACTTTTATGCTCCAAAAACGTCCGAATTGCTTCCTTTTCCAGATTTCTTTCCCAAAGTACCTAAAATCACAAAAGGAACGATTTAGGGCAATATTTGATCAAATAAATTCAATTCCGGGCTTAAATGACCCCCTAAAAGTGGTTCATTTTTCGCCTCATCAGTTCTGTCCTATATGCCGTATCGATCTGTACTTGTGAAAATTACTAAACTAAAAATCTGAATATAATACATAAACATGGTACTTAAATTATGATAGCGGAAGCGTAAAACTACGAGTGTGGGTGTTAACCCAAACACCCCTATTTTGACCCATTTTCAAATACATGTTATATATATTTACACATTAATATCAAAACATGACTTATATGATTCTGACACTTAATCATAAAGTTTTGGGGCGTTAACAAGCTGAATAACAAAGTATGGTTGAGATGCTCGTCACCTATATACACGAGCATTGCCGATCTCCTAACTCGTCTTCTTAATCTACATGTCCCAGCGTCCTT
The DNA here is from genome assembly GCA_030686995.1 of Artemisia argyi. NCBI lineage: Eukaryota > Viridiplantae > Streptophyta > Magnoliopsida > Asterales > Asteraceae > Artemisia > Artemisia argyi. The sequence goes on from CM060684.1 coordinate 112,941,414, forward strand.
AAGACTTAACCTGCAAAACATGGAAACTGAGAACGGTAAGTCCTGATGACTTAGTGAGTACACGGGTGTGACTCTATATCTGAATCTAAAACATGATAGTTCTAGCTATATCTAAATTAACACTTGCAATTCTGAACATAAACGTATTTCAAATGCTATAAATGGTACGACTTATAGTCGTCTTACTACTTGTACATGAGTCTGAGACTTGTTCTGAATTCTTAATCATGACATGATATATGAGCACGTGCATTCTGACTAGACGATGCTTAATCGTCCTGCTATGAGTAAGAACTTCCCTAACCAACGAGTACTCTTCTTGGGGTTCTAACTTGTCATCATGCTTTTCTGAACTAGGGTCATCCACTAAGGATGCTTGTTCGTATCTACTTGACATGCCAATACTATATTTGGGTCATCCACAAAGGATGTGAATACTAATATAAGCATGGGTCATCCACAAAGGATGCTACTAAGGGAGTTCTACATCGTGCACTTCTTAGGCACGTTACTTAACTTTTCGTGAGTTTCTTGGGCACTCTAAACTTGTCAAATCATGCTCCTTGTGAGCATACTATTCATGGTTTGTTTCGGCTATGTCCGAACCATTGCACAAGTTCCATCATCATATTCAATCTAGTAATATGAAGCTAATGAACCGTTACTCACCTCTAGGTCTTGTTTAGCCTTCCGTAAGCTTTCCACGAGTACCTACTCATATGATAACCATTCTAATGCTATTAGAACTTGCTAACACATTTATCTAACATGTATTGAGTCTAAACAACTTAAACATGATCGCTTAAGGTGCTATTTCATCATTTAAGACACTTATACAAAATTACATTTTGTGCAGATTTTCTGGGTTGCTGCTGTATTTTGCACTTTATACCCACTTCAACCCAAAATTAGACCATGAGACCACTTGGGTTGGAAAGTATATTAATAGGGCTAAAAGTAGGCTTTTACGGCATGTCAATACGATAAACGGTCTATTTTATACGCCCCTTTAAAGTCTGCATAAACTTCAATTCAGCAAGCTAATCTAAACTTGTAACATGTCCAAAACGACCCAAAACTCATAATAAGCTATTCCCCTTATTACCAAACTTATTTTACAGCTTATATAACATGTCAAGATCATTTTTCATCAGGTCCATAAGCTATCTTGCTAATTTAAGCACTTAATAAGCTTGTACCAAACACTCCTTATCTTGACATACTTAATCATCAACAACAACTAGTATCATGAATCTTTCTATATCATTAACCATAACTTGGGTACATGATTCCCAACATATTTATATCATAACAATAATACTTCTAACATCAATTTCATCATAATTGATTATAATTTAAAACTAGGTTTTCATAAGTCTTAATTGAACATAACCTTATAACATGTATTCATGCTTATACACTAGTTTATCATCATACCTTGAATTGAAGGAAAAACCATATAAACATGTTGAAGCTTCTTGATAATATCTTCCTTAAACTCTCCTTGATTCTTGAAACCCTTGTAAATCCTTGTATAATTTTCTTGATAATCAAAGAACTAAACTAGTTTTCCCACCTTTTTGTTCTATGAGAGCTACGTTCCATCTCCACACATACATACGTGTATAATTTTGTAAAAATCTGTGTTTTCTTCATCTAAAAGAAAGATACTTGACCTTATCATGTAAGTTTCAAAATTTGGCAAGGTTAGTCCCTATTGTTAAGTCCTTTACACCGTAAGTCCTTTTTTGCTAACTATTTTGCATTCTAAATCCTTATGTCTATAAAATACTAACATGAAGACTTTCCTACTTTTCTAATAGCGTAAACAATTCTATTTTCGAAACTTATTAAAATCGGGGTGTTACAATAAGTGTTTGAACTTTTTTGGCCCGATCCTTAATACTGGATAGCTAGTTGTTACTGTAACAAATACCTGGTCTTTGGATTTCCGTGGACTTAACAGTAGCAGCCACAGGAAAAGTTTAAAACTGTCACAAAAACTTTAGTTAAAGTGATTTAATTTGATCATGCCTGTTTTACAATTCTCTGGCCCTCATCAAAGTCAACCGCAATTGTTTATCTAGCCATTATCGGAACAGAATACCAACAAATGTAGAAAATCTCACATTAAACTATGTGACCAATGGAAGCATTTTTAAGTAGGGGCTGTCGATAAAGTTATAACATTAATTTGCTCTTGGTGTTCATGTGTTGATGTCTTTGAGAGCTGAATAGCTGATAGGCAAAACTTTAAAAATCTTGTGGCTAATAATTTATTGTTTCACCTGTCACTTACATTGTAATAAGTCAGACTCCAGCTATCAACTAAAGGAGGCTTGAACCCTTAAACACTTGAACCAAAATTGCTAGTTGTGCTTGGCATCACACACATTTTTTATAAAAAATTTGTTGCTGCCAATACGTGTGCAGGTTCTCCACAGAAACATGAAAAGGTTTATATATCTAATCATTAGAAATCTCCGAGTTAATATAGGAAAGCGTAGAGTAGTATAGGGACTAGTCGTAAATTACAAGTTTTGTAACATCTCATTCCATGTGTCTCAATTATGTTAATTAATCTCGGGGTTTCTCCCCATCAGGTAACTCCCAATCGAAAAGTGGTAAAGCAAAGAAGCAAGTGATAGGTCAGTGCCATTTCCAATATAATCCATTGACACACTCTGCGATTAGTGTCGAAATTAAAGGGATGTATCAAAGTCATGACCTCTATAAAATTTGGTTAAATCCTTAATTTTCTCATGGTTGAATACATTAGGTCCTCAAGCTAATTGGATCTCGGGGTAATAGCCCGATAAGTGATATATACTCAAATTTTTTAAAGGGATTTCATAGCCACTACTTGTGCATTTTTTCAAAGCCTCCCGTGGGAGCAAGAGAGGAACTAGTGGGTAATTCATGTAATTCAGTTTTGGAAGATTAGTTTTATGACTTATCTATAGTTGGTTGGTCTTTTTTACTGATGACCATCTACTATGTTCAATGAATTTTCGCTCGCCCCCGTGAAGAATTCCATAATGGTTGTAGAATTATAGAGGGAGAGCTATTATTTTTGGAAAAAGATCCTCTTAAGTTTGGTTTCAACATGATAGGTCATGTTGTATGTGTTGTGAGAAGTGGAAAAACAAGTGGCTCCTTAATTTTGATATAAAGAAAAACATTTATCAATTTAACTTGTATATGATTGGTCCACATGACCTATCATGTTGAAACCGACTTTAGAGGATCATAATCCATTATTTTTATACGTACCAAAAAGGTCATGTTTAGACCAAATCAGTACAAGAAAAAAATACAAGTGAAAACTCTAAGTTGATATAGGATAGCGTAGAGTAGGAACTAGTCGTAGATTGCAAGTCTTGTAACATGTCATTCCAAGGGTCTCGTTCATGTCCAAATCTTGGGGTTTCTCCCCATCAGGTAGCTCCCAATCGAAATGGTAAAGCAAAGTAGCAAGTGATAGCTCTGTATTTGCCATTCCCAACGAAATCCCTGGACAAGCTCTGCGACCAGCGCCAAAAGGGATGTACTCGAAGTCATGACCTCTATAATCTTTGGTTTCATCCTGGAATCTCTCAGGATTGAATTCGTTGGGATCCTTCCAGCTAACAGGATCCCGTGTAATGGCATAATAATTGATAAGAACTCGAGTATTTGAAGGGATTTCGTAGCCATTGATTGTGCATCTCTCCATAGACTCGCGTGGGAGCAAGAGTGGAACCGGAGGGTGAAACCTTAGAGTCTCCTTCACAACCATTCTCATGTAATTTAGTTTTGGAAGATCACTCTCTTCTATTGTTGGTTTGTCTTTTTTACCTATGACTTGCCTCACCTCTGACTGTGCTCTTTTCATCACACTCGGATTTCTTAACATCTCCGTCATCGCCCACTCCACTATGTTTGATGAATTCTCGCTTGCTCCTGTGATCACATCCTATAATTAAGAAGATGCATGATTAAATTTGATCAGAGAATAATTTAAAACAGTCACATAAACAATCACCTGTAGTTGTAAACTTGTAATCTGTGACTCAAAACCACTTAGCTACATGTAATTGTCTTAAAAATAGCCATAACAATGATGTCCGTAAAACAGATACATTAAAATGAAGTTTAGCAACGCAAGATGACATTAACAAAATAATTTTCGTTAGGTATTTATGATCCTACCTTATACGTGCTTATCTCTTTTGGATACACCCAATAATGATTATATATAATAAATATATCAAACTCTTACCAGTAGGACAGACTTTATGTTGTTGGTTGTTAGTGGCTCATCGAGGCCTCCGTCATTCTTAATCCGGAGGAGAACATCTACAAGACACTCATTTATTGGCTTCTCCTTTTCACGCCACTCGATATGTTGCTGTATTTTCGTGTCCATAATACTACTAAGCTCAAAAAGACACTCTTCCATCTTTCTATTCATTCCGGTGAATTTAGCAACAAAACCAAGTGAAGGGAAGAAATCCCCTATCTGAAATCCAGCACCCAAAATCGTGGCATCCCTAATCACCAACCGGAACCTCAATTCATCATCAAGTTTATCACCAAATGTAATTCTAGTAATGATGTTGTGATATAAAGCGAAAAGCGTTTCAGGCAAGTTTATTGGTTCAGTACTTTTACTAATCCCTTGTGCAAGCAATTTCACTTCTTCTTCACGTATAAACCGTGTTGACTCTATGCTCTTTGTTGTTGAGAGTTCAAGAATGCATATCTTTTTTAGTTGTCTCCAATAAGATCCGTAAGGAGCAAAAGCTATGTCACTGTAGTTGTAGGCTAGTATTTTCGGAGCAATGAGTTTGGGACGGTTACAGAAGATACCGTCATGAGTCTTCATGATCTCTCTAGCTGCATCAGCTGAGGAGATAACTACAGTGGATATAAACCCAAGCTTGAGGTGCATGATAGGACCATATTTTATGGCTAAGTCATGGAGGGCTCGGTGTGGTCCTCCTGGATGGAGAAGGTGGTTCATGTTACCGATAAATGGAAGCTTTGGGGGACCAGGAGGGAGTAGAAGGTTTTTGCGTCGATATTTTTTGATGAGAAAGAAGATGAAAACCAAGAAGAGAGGAATTAGATGAAACATGTTTGGCTTGAAGTATTAGCAATTTTTTGCTGGATGTTTAGTCACTATATATATTGCATTTTGATTCTTTAGCTCATGAAATTCAATAACTAACTATAGAATAATTATCAAAAAACTAACAAGGTGAATATGGACAAACCTCAGAAAAATTAATAAGTATGACAGTTGATTCTAATATTATTGTTGCCGAATATGGTTGATCTATATAGTATTAATAATGGAGTTAAAGTTATAAGAAAGGGTCTTTTCCCGATAGCTACAATATTCCAAACACAATATTTTCGACAGCATTGTATTTGTCTGCCTATCTGCTTTGGAAGGACTACACACTAAACGGCAATGATGGTGACTTTGAGCGAATCTTCATTTTGTAGACCCCTTCAAATCTCGTTTTAAACAGAATTAAACGATGAATTCGATGTACGTCAGCAAAAGGACAGATGTTAACAAGCTTTATTTACCAACAAGAGAAGAAATAGCAACGACATTATTGCTGCTAAACTGTTTGGTTCGGAGGCTATATCATAGTCAAAGGATTGACGTCAAGTAGTTATCTGGAAAGATGGTCTTTTTTAGTAGCCTAATTCGAACATCCGTAGTTTGTTTGATTAGAAAACAACTTAAATCCAACGTCATTTTTATTATATTGTTTAACATGTAGTAAAAATCTGTAACAAAAAGAAAACATGTAGTAAAAATTAGGGGGATCGAAAATTGTAATAATCAGATTCAATGAAAGTGAGATTACGTCATTTGCTTGTTTCTTAAATGAAGTGATTTGAAGACATATCTAGTTGAGGCTCTTAATTAAGAGAGTAGTTTTTGTAGAACTCTCCATTAAAAGGAAACAAAGATTTTGGTTTACTCATTGGCTATGTTTGGTAAAAGTAGCAGTGAGCAGTAGTAGTGGGCTGTGAGCAGTAACTGTGAGGTGTAGCTACAACTCACTGCTCACAGCTCAGCTTCTTAAAAAAGTATTAGAAAAATAAGCTTTCCTAAAAAATCGCAAAGCTCACTGCTCTTTTGTTAAACGAACACTAAAAGTCAAAAAGCTCATTGCTCACCGCTCATCGCCCCAAAAAGCTCCAAAAAGCTCTGCTCCAAACATAGCATAAGTGAAAACGAAACACCCTCTTAGACACTCAAAAACCTATCGTGTAATAGCCTCGGCCAAAACAATCTTTTTTGGACCACAAATTTATTTTCTATTTCATTTTTCAAACAAACTAACTTTTTATTTAAAATGAATATATAAATTACATAAAAAAACATATGAAAAAGAACGGAAAAAAGTTTTTAAAAATTTTGAAATAATAAAAATACACAAAATAATCAATAAACTAATTTTCTTGTTGTCGTTGTTGCCAAAACTACTCCATAAGATTTCTTTGAATAGTTTCATTTATTTATTTATCACGTATTTCTTTGTCTTTCCTTGGTTGTATAGTGCATCTCTTGATTCAAGTACATTGTATATTTTGTTGCGGACTAATATAGAATTCGGTAAATTCACTTATTGCAAACTTTTGACCTTTCAAATTATGCAATATAATGCAAGTATACATGATTATTTGTAGCTTGTTGATAGATTAAGCATATGCCGGTTGTTGTACAATTCCCAAACGCCCTTGTAGGACACCGAAAGCTCGTTTGACATTTTTTCTTGCACTTTCTTGTCGTCTCTTAAGGAATCCATATTTCTCATCTTGTATCACCGTAAACAATTTCACAAAAGTTGCCTACTGTTAGACCCGTATCCCGGATAAAAATAGGCCCCACCGTAGATGAAATTGACAAAGACTTAATATGATTGGTTAGTCAACGAATGTTACGTTGTAGTCAAACCCGGTAGTTAATATAGTTGTTAAAGAATATGTAATGTGATTGTAGAAATATAACGTGTCACATATATAATGAAAATAAACTTAAAGGACTAAAGTTGTAATGTGTTAAATGTGCATAAAGGTTAAATGTGGCCAAAGTAGAATGGAAGGGACTTGAAGGACGTAATGTGCGAATGGGCCAAACTAGTATAAGTAACTAGATAAATATCTAGTTATCCATAAGTTTCGCTTCTATGACTTTCTTGAGGTGTTGTGCGTGGATTGGTTTTTAAGGAAAAAGGGAGGGAAGATGAAGCTTGGATGATCAAGTGAATGATGTGTTGTGTTCTTGTCAAGGGTTAAGCATTAGTTATGATCTCCCTCCAAGTAACATTCTACCTTGATTCAAATAAGCTTAAGGTTTATAAGTAAAATGGGACTTCATCATATGATCAAGGTATGATCACATGATGATCTAGAATGGAAGTTGGGAAAGTATAAGTAGGTTATGTAAACACTTATTTAAAGTGTTGCTTAAATATATTAATAGGTTTTGTTTTGGTGATGATCATATAAGGATTTGGGATGATTAAAGGATATGTTAGTTGTCATAGTTATTTGATTATGTGTTAAGTGTTTATGTCTATGATGTTCTTAACCTAGGATGATGATGATGATGATGATGATGATGATGATGATGATGATGATGATGATGATGATGATGGTGAAGAGGATGATGACGATGATGGTGAATTTATGAATGATATCTTAGCTTGGAGCTAAGGTAAGTAAACCAGTTATAATGTGATGTTATATTGATTTTATACATTATGTGTGATGTGATTTGTTATGTTAAGGTTATAGAATATTTTGAATGTATGTGCTTATTTGAAAGTGGTTATAAGGCTAGTTTGGCATAACTAGCAAAGGAAGTGATAGTCTAGCATATATTAAATTAAAGTGTTTTTAGGTATTGTCGAGATAGAATAGTGATGCTCAAGTGATTAGAGGTATGTGTTAATGGTTATTGTTGTGATGGATTAATGGTTTATGATGTGTAATGTGTGAATGACTTATGATATTATGTTATACCCGTTTTACGTACTAAGCGAAAGTTTACCGTTATAGTTGATAACGTTTTTGTAGGTTCTTATTGAAGTGCTATGGCTTGGATTAAGGCTTAAGGATTGGAAGAGTTAATGTTAGAAGGTTTGAAACTGTGAAAAACTAGAAGGGGGGTTGAATAGTTTTTACGTCGTTTTTAATTTTATAAAAACTTTGTTTACAAAATCTTCGATTCTAGTTTTATGTGAGATCAATATTAAAACACTTATGTACACTAATATCTACGAAATAAATAATGACAATATAAGTAAGAAGGTAAAGAGATAGAGATGGAAAGATCGCACCACAAGACCAAGGATTTATAGTGGTTCGGCTACGAAGCACCTCTTCGCCCTACTTCACTCCCCGAGCATCTAACTCGAGAGTTTTCTTCACTATTTCAACAAGCTCCCTTATGGCGGAGAAAACCTTACAAAACTTTTGCTTACACCAATTAACGACACTAAGCTAGATGTCAAGTCCTAATAGTAGCTAGAACCAATCTCACACCACTAGTCACTACACACCTTCTTCACAACTTATACACACCACTACAACTACACAACTTCTCATAACTTCACTACTTCAATTTCACAACACTACTATTTCTTCACTACTTCTATTCACAACTACTAACACACCTAGATCTACCTATCACACATCTTCTACACCTTTACAAATAATATACACAACAACTAACAATATTCATAAATCTACAATACTTCTTAACAAGATGTTGGAGGAGTATTCTTCTCTTGCACTTTGAATGATGAGGGATTGGATCACTTGAAACAAAAACTAATAAGTTTATGATCAAGGGTTTTAGGAAGATGATTTGAGAGGATTTGGACAGAAAGTTTTTGTGCAAAAGGTGAGAAAAAATTGTATGATTGAACCTGTATTTATAGGCAAAAGTTTCTGACAACAGGAGCGTGCCGGCCCCCTTAATTCATGGTCGGCCCCCTTAAAATTAAGGGGGGCGCCCACCTGTAACGGGCAGAAACTTTTGTCTTTTCTGGGGAAAGTTTATTTGGTGTAGATTTAACTGATTTTGGTTAAAAATTTGAATTCATATATTTATTATGAATTAAACATTTTCCTTTAATTACCAAAAGTATTTTTCTAAATATATAAAATGTTTATACCATTTTATATAATTTGTAATTATTAAATAAACCTTCCTTTGATCATAAAACGTATTAGGCAATTGTTTATTCATACCTTAAGTGATTTAGTTGGATGTAATGATATTTTGTCACTAAATACTTGTTTATGTAATGATTTTACGCTTAATGATTTTACATTTTGTGATCGTCAAAACGTAGGGATATCGAGAAATATTAATAACGTTTTTACGTATTATTTATTTCAACAGAAACTAAGTAGGAGCTTAGGTAGAATAGCGTCATAGTTGATGCCCCCGTGAGTCATTAAATGGGTTGTAGGTATGTTGTTGTGAGTCAACGTTATGTCTTTGTTGTTAAAGTTATGTATGTCAAATGGTTGTTATAGTAACAGGTTAAAGTGTTAATTTTGTGATTAAAGATGTTATGGTTATGTTGGGTTTGAAAATGGGTAAAAACTGGGGGTTTGGCAAACCCCGTGAAATATGTGTTCATGGGTCATTTAAACCGTGAATGCTTATGAAAACGATGTATTATGTTATGTTAATTATTTATGGAAAGTTTCATTAATTTTCGAGTATCGAAAGTATGGTTTCCGAAAAAGGTGTAAAGCATTATTTTTTGTAAAGTTTTCTACAGGTCTCTTATTGCCATATGGTATTTTCTGCATGTGGTCATATGGTTGCATCATAGATTTTGTATAAGGGTATATGACCCGAATATGACAATATGGTATTTTCAGCATATGGTCATATGGCTGCCTCAGAGATTTTGTATAAGGGTATTGACCAGAATATGGTCATATGGTATTTTCAGCATATGGTCATATGGTTGCTTCAGTAAGTTTAATAAAGGCATACGACCTAAATTTGGTCATATGATATTTTTAGCACATGGCCATATGCTTTTGCCAGAGTATAAATGGAGTATTTTCTAGATTTTGTCGATTTTTGAAAAATCATACTTCCTCCGTCCCAAAATCATTGTCCAGTTTGAATTTTTAAAGTCAAACTGGTTCAACTTTGACCATAAATATATCTTTTTTATTATATAATACTTGATGAAAAATTATACCATTGAAAAGTACATTTGAAACCCAATCCATTTATATATTTTGCATCAAATATTATATAACACCCATAAAAATATTCAAGGTCAAAGTTGAAGAAGAAAGACTAAAAAAGTTAATAGTGGACAATAAATTTGGGACGAATGGAGTATCTTTTAAACCGTACGTCGTCATGGGTTGTGCCACCCATCATTTTAAAGTTAATTGAGTTTAGTTTCATTTAAAAATACCTCCAAGGTCTAATTTGCAATAGATTTTATTAGTCATTAAAAGAGTAACAGGAAGTTCGATATAGTGGCGTCTTTTCCACATAAAAGTTTTAAATTTTTGGTTAAAGTGGGCACGTGGTGTAACACCCACTGTGGGTAAATCACGTCAACTAGGTAATATCCTTTTTCTTATGTAACTCCATTTACTTTAAATGGAGCAATATGGGCTATGTCATCAATAAGGTCGTCGAATAACAGAGAATAACTTATAACGTTAAAATCGTTATTCAAACCCGCTACACCAAAAAATACCCGTGTCAGTAAGCATAGTTGTTCATATCGATCGATACACTAAATAAATGTAATTATACATTTAAATTTAAAATAATAAGTTATTTATCTTCAGCTTTCACCTTCTAACATTAACTTAATTTTAGAAGTATGTCATCGGTGTAATATCTTCAATGCTAACACAAAATAGACTAATATATTGAAGTTAGCACATAAATGATAACTAAATTTTTCAAAGATTTTAAATTTGCGGAGTAACACCAATTTTGTGCACCCGTGGGTGTCAACTTGTAACACCCCCAAAATTTGATACAGCGGAAGACTCAACAAGCTTTCGGGATATTACGGGGATTGGTATCCAACACAAGACATAAAAGAACGAGATAAAGTAAACATAAGAAAAACACAACCAAAACGGGGTTTTAAAGTTTACATTTATCCCAACATCATTCAGAGTCAGGCCCAAAAGAAATAAACGTAGGTCCAAAATTAAATATCAGAGTTTTAGAAAAATAGATCCATAAACCAGGTGCCTTAGCCGAGCCTTCCAATCCATGCATCCAAATCATCACTTAATTACCTGAGAAAATGTGCTAAAAGTCAGCTTTCGCTGGTGAGATCATAGGTTTAAATTCATAATCAATATAGTGGACATATACGCAAAATGCTTGCTAGCTAGACTAAGGATTCACTAAAAACCTGCGGATACCCTCCGCTCCAACATAGATATTCGGGTAACCCCCGCAATATCATAAATACTCGGATAACCTCCGAAGTATTAATAACCTATAGGTGCACACTATAGTATCTAAATAAGCCAACCTTGAATATTACACACGAAACTATGTGACTAAAGTTGACAATTCACCAATATCCAAATAAGCCAACCTTGAATAGTACACACAAAAGCTATGTGACTAAAGTTGACAATCCACCAATAACCAAATAAGCCAACCTTGAATAGTACACACAAAAACTATGTGACTAAAGTTGACAATACATCCTAGTCCATACGCATAGCAAGTTTTAGAAGGAATATAAAAGCGATAATAGTCCACATAAAATAATTTGCACGTTTCTCACCCCAAGTATTGAAAACATAGTTCAAGATTAAAAAGTGGGGCTATGACTCACCTCAAGTCCAGAAATCAGCAATAAGAAATCGGTAGAAGTAAGACGTATAGTAACTCGAAAGACGGCAACTACGGACTCGACACGACCTAACAATATCAACTCGTTCAGAAATCATTTCCTCAAAATCGAATATTCCCAAACCCGAACATATTTCGTTTTATTTTCCGAAAATCCATTTCTCGTAATAGTTTGGAGTTTGGCGTTTGGTATCCATACAGGTGGTGGGTCGACACAACTCAAACCAAGAAGCCACAACAAAAGAATAATAAACCATCTGTAAGTCTAATATTAGCCCAATATATTATTTAAATAAATCATCAAAGTTTATCAAATCCGTCGATTTGATAATCCCCCATATTTATTTATGTAATATACCGTTCCAAGATTATACCCAACCTAAAGCACATAGCACAAAGAATACTATATGGTATATATCGTAGTCTAATAAATTCCTTATATACATCGTCAAATTGGCCAGATTCCACGATATATATATATATATATATATATATATATATATATATATATATATATATATATATATATATATATATATATATATATATATATATATAGTGATTTATTATCCTAATACATATACCACAACCTATGGGCGTCGTGGGATACGATGCCCATTAATATACTCATTTCATATAGCCAAATAACTCGGTTTAACCTGTCGATTAAATAAGTTATTTAGTTATAGAAAATGTTTATATTAATCGTCATATATCCGTGACAACACAAAAGTCACAAACAATAACCCACTTGGACTCAAGTGACCACGACTCCGTATAACTCGATAGTTTTTCCTCGTTATATAAAAGATATTATTTCATTTAATATTTAGTTAACGTCGAGAATTCTTCGTTATTTATAATATTTATTCATAATAACGCTTCCAATAATATTACTCTACTCTCGTAGCATAATATATTTAGTCGCGTTATTGTTATAATACTACTCGTGATTTTTGTTATTATTAATATACGCATTTATATATTTATATATACGTTATTCACGTCTATATATTTATATAAACGTTTATATTACCAATAATATTATTACGAGTTTTATTATTCGCGTTTTAAATTGTAAATAATTATCGAGTCATACGAAATGGTCACATGTCCGAGTCATCACTCTCGGCTCATTGTCCAAGTCCAAAGATAGCATAAGCAAGTCATAAATAAGCAATCCAACTCCGTCCAAATCAATCCCAATACACGTGCTACAACAATAGGGTCCGACTACGGCACCCGACTAACCTATCTTCGTAAATTTAAGTGACCGTCTCACAATCGGTCCCCACTTTACCATTCGTCAACAACTCCTCAATATCACAATAAATCCATTGTCGAGACCACAAAGGGTCTCGACTCATCAAAAGCATTCGGCCGAATCCAAAAATGCCACAACAATATCAAGTCAACATAAAACATAACAAGGAAAATAAAAGTATCAAAAGGACTAATTCCGGGTTGGTTTACCAAGCCAAACCCGAGCCTTATGACCCACTTTGGTCTCGGCATACCACACGAGTCACTAAGACTCGACAACTAAGACCAAGAGGTCTCCAAAAATAAGCTCGAATGAGCCTACAAAACTGCCCAAACGACCCTCTTGGGTCGCGACATCAACCACAACAACTTGGCCAATAATCATGACTCAATCGAGTCGAGTCAATCACCAAAGTAACCAAACATGAAAACCAAGAATCCAAGGTCAAATATCAAGAAACAACGAGCCATAGGCTCGTACCCACATCAAGCCATGAGTCCAAGACTCAGGGTTCACTCGACCCAACGAGATCTCACCAAGACCTGGATACCAAACTCATTTTTTTTATATCAAAATCATTATTTCCCAACATAAAAATTCGATTCCCATAAAAACCTTCCATGTTCCCACGGATTTATCACCATGTCGAGGCACCCAAAGTGCCAAAACGGGCTTACTCACCTTCTTGAACCTCCAAACTTTCGGATCTAGTGAAAACAATAACAACTCAACTGGATCTTTAAAGATTTCGTGGTGTTAAAGGGTGTTTTAGGGCGCGTATAGTATGTCAAAAGAGTTGGTGAGGGTGAGTGGTGATTTGTGTTTGTGTTGTGTGGTGAAGTAACACAAGGACGATTTTTGTATCTTAATTCTAAAAAAAAAATTATTTTCAATAATAATAATAATAATAATAATAATAATAATAATAATAATAATAATAATAATAATATTAGTATTATAGGTAATATGAGTGAGTGTAAAATACATGGTCCAAAACCCGAAACTCATTTCAAAACGTTTAATATCTCGCGAAACGTTCCGTAAGTAAATAAATATTGTCGAACTCGTAAAAATCAAGTCATAAAATTTCTGTTAGGTTATCCTAGTGCCGGAGTCAACGTAGTACCAAATGAGAATTTCAAAATAAATCACCACGTATATTTCCATATCAAATCATTGAATAAATCTCAAATCCCATAACGATTTTAAATATAATCAACCATAAAATAGGTCTTACAAGTTCGTTACGAATAAAATTCCAAATAAAAATTTATAAACGAACTTTAACGTAATGCGGGTTTTCAAAAATGGCTCCCTAATTTGCCGGTTGTCACATCCTCCCAGTCTCAGAAGAAACCCGTCCCGGGTTTCTCTCGGAACAATCCATCTACGAAGTGAAAAGCTTCAGATATCTCTTCCGGAACTCGTCCTCACGTTCCCACGTAAATTCCGGTCCATGTCGGGAATTCCAACGAACCTTGATGAGCGGAATGCGACTTCGCTTGAGTCGTTTAATCTCTCGGTCCAATATCTCAATCGGCTCTTCCACAAAATTCAATTTCTCATCAATACGGATATCATTCATCGGAATAACCGGCGTCTCATCAGAAAGACACTTCTTCAAATTACTAACATGAAAAACATCGTGAACTTTACTCAGTTCATGTGGTAATTCCAACCGATAAGCCACGGGCCCAATTCTTTCCAAAATAAGAAGTAGTCCAATGTAGCGGGGGTTGAGTTTTCCACGTTTCCCAAAATGTATCACACTTTTCCAAGGCGAGACTTTCAGCATCACTTTGTCTCCAACCTGGAACTCTAGGGGTTTACGTCTCTGATCGGCGTAACTTTTCTGCCTATCTCTAGCTGCTTGCAACCGATCATGAATCTGAGTCACTTTCTCAGTAGGGGCCTGTGAGTTGGCTATCTCCAACTTCAGCCCAACCAATAGGTGAACGACATTTTCGGCCATACAAAGCTTCAAATGGTGCTGCTTTAAGACTTGTGTGGTAGCTATTATTATAGGAGAATTCCGCAAGGGGTAGATACTTCTCCCAGCCTTTACCAAAGTCTATTATACATGCACGAAGCATATCCTCCAAAGTCCGAATAGTCCTCTCACTTTGTCCATCGGTCTGGGGATGATATGCAGTACTCATATCAAGTCTCGTCCCCAAAGCAGTCTGGAGTGATCGCCACAAAGCTGACGTAAAGTGGCTATCGCGATCAGAAATAATCGATATCGGAACTCCATGACGAGAAATAATTTCCTTCACATACAACTTCGCAAGTTTGTCCACGCTATCATCTTCACTAATTGCCAGGAAATGAGCAGACTTAGTCAATCGATCCACAATTACCCAGATAGCGTCACAACCGCTAGCTGTCTTTGGTAATTTGGTAATAAAGTCCATTGTAATCCTCTCCCATTTCCAAACCGGGAGTTCTGGTTGCGTCAATAATCCTGACGGTCTTTGATGTTCGGCTTTTACCTTAGCACATGTCAAGCACTTACTAACATACAACGCTATATCTGCCTTCATGTTTGGCCACCAATATAACTTTTTCAAATCCTGGTACATCTTGTCAGACCCAGGATGAATAGAGTACCTTGACTTATGCGACTCATGCATAATCAACTCTCGAATTCCTCCATATAATGGTACCCAAATCCGATCTTCAAAACATAATACTCCATCAGAACGCTTAACGAATCCTTTCTCATTTTCAGCCATTCCAAATATGCTCTCAGCAGGTCGGTTTTCTGCTTTCAACGCTTCTGTTTGAGCTTCAAGTATTTGAGACGGTAACGGCGATACGATAGTCATTCCCAATGACCTAACTCGTAACGGTGGTATTCTCTCCTTTCGACTAAGAGCATCAGCAACAACGTTTGCTTTACCAGGATGGTAGCGAATTTCGCAATCATAATCGCTTAGCAACTCAATCCAACGTCGTTGTCTCATGTTGAGCTCTTTTTTATTCAAGACGTGTTGTAGACTTTTGTGGTCAGTAAACACAACACAATTGGTTCCGTACAAGTAATGTCTCCATATCCTTAAGGCAAAAACCACAGCACCTAACTCCAAATCATGAGTGGTGTAGTTCTTCTCATGCTTCTTGAGCTGTCGGGAAGCGTAAGCTATTACCTTCTCTCGTTGCATTAACACGGCTCCCAAACCTTTATGAGAAGCGTCACAATAGACGACAAAGTCTTCACTACCTTCAGGTAACGCCAAGATAGGAGCACTACACAACATCTCCTTAAGTAATTGAAATGCTTCCTCTTCCTTATCTCCCCATTCGTATTTAACGCTCTTTTGAGTCAATTTGGTCAACGGTTTTGCTATCTTCGAAAATCCCTCAATGAATCTTCGGTAATAACCGGCTAATCCCAAAAATTGACGAACTTCTGTTGGGGTCGTAGGTGCAGCCCAATCTTTAATCGCTTCAATCTTAGCAGGATCTACATGAACTCCTTGACTATCAATCACATGACCCAAAAATTGTACCGTCGGAATCCAAAATTCACATTTGGAGAACTTGGCATACAGCTTCTCCCTCCTGAGCAATTCTAAGATAAGCCTTAGATGCTCCTCATGCTCCTTTTCATTCTTCGAATAAATTAGAATGTCATCGATGAACACAATCACGAACTTATCTAAGTAAGGCTTACACACCCGATTCATGAGATCCATGAATACCGCCGGTGCGTTAGTCAACCCAAACGGCATCACCTGAAACTCGTAATGCCCATAACGGGTTCTGAAAGCCGTTTTCGGAATATCTTCCTCACGAACTCAAAGCTGATGATATCCCGATCTCAGATCGATCTTCGAATACACACTCGATCCTTGGAGCTGATCAAACAAGTCGTCGATCCTCGGTAACGGGTATCGATTCTTCACCGTTAATTTGTTCAGCTCTCGATAATCAATACACATACGAAACGATCCATCCTTCTTCTTCACGAATAAGACCGGGGCTCCCCAAGGTGATGAACTTGGTCTTATAAATCCTTTTTCGGCTAACTCCGCCAATTGTTTCGACAACTCTTCCAGTTCGCTGGGTGCAAGTCGATAAGGCGCTCGTGCTACAGGTGCAGCACCAGGTATCAACTCAATCTGAAACTCTACTTGTTTAGTAGGCAGGATTCCCGGCAAATCATCGAGAAATACATCAGGAAAATCACGAACTATAGGCACATCTCCAATGCACCTTTCCTTCTTCTCCTTCCCTCCTTTCTCAGAGATTTGAGCTAAGAAAAGGCAACATCCTTTTTCCATTAGTTTCGGTAACTTAGTGCAAGAAATGACCGCTAATAGGGATGGGCTCCTCGAACCTTTTCGATCTCCTTGTATATTTAGAATCTCCTTTCCGTAAGGCACACACACGATCTTCTCATCGCAAAGTATGTGAGCACGATACTTCGACAACCAATCCATACCAATGATTACATCGAAACTTCCTAACGTGACGGGTAGAAGATCTATGTTGAACGGGTGATTCAAGAAATTTAACGTGCAACCACGAATGATAGTCTTAATCCTTTCTATGTTCCCATTAGCTAACTCTATATCATACCCAATTCCTAAGGCCATCGGGGGTTTCTCTAGTAAGGGTGCAAACGTAGTGGACACAAAACTTCTATCGGCACCAGTATCAAATAGTATGGAAGCATAACGATTATTGAGAAGGAACGTACCAGTAACAACGTTCGGATCTTCTCCTCTCTCGTTCCCAAGTGCATACACTCTTCCATGAGCGGCTCTAGCTTCCACACGTTGGTCCCCATTATCTTGTCGTCCACGGTTTCCTCCAGCTCCACGGTTTCCATGATTGTACCCATTACCACCCGATCCTTGATTTCCTCTGTTCCACGATTCCCTACACTCATTCCTATAATGTCCCTTCTTTCCACATCCATAACAAGTAACATTTTCTTTACTCATAGTTTCAGGAGTAGCTTAAACCATAGCAAGAGGTCGAGCCCTACAATCCTTAGATGTGTGTCCCTTCTTTGAGCAATTCTGACATCTTACACTACACCATCCAGAATGATTCTGGTGGCAACGACCACACTTGGGTGCATCACCGTTTTGATTCCTTTTATCCCCATTCCCAATAGCATAAACCTTAGCTTGTCGCTTGTTTCGGTGATCATTACCCTTAGAGTGATGGTCTCTCTTTCTCTTTCCATTCTTATCCTTATCAGCTCCTTCCAATTCCAACGAATCCATTAGTTGTTGAGCAATTGTGATTGCTTCATGGATATTTGCAGGTCTAGCAGCAATCACATCATTCCTTGTAGCCACAGGCAACCCATCGGTATACCGCTCAATCTTTTGAGTCTCAGTCCTAACCATATCTGGGCAAAGCAAGGCCAACTCCTGGTAATGACGATTGTAAGTCGCCATATCAGTACCCTTCACTTTGTGATTCCAAAACTCAATCTCCAGCTTCTTAACCTCATTTCTTGGGCAATAAGTCTGAATCAGCAAAGACTTAAATTGCTCCCAAGTCATAGCATAAGCCACATCACTCCCAACCGAATTACGGTAATTGTTCCACCAAGTTAAAGCTTCATCCTTGAAAGTAAAAGAAGCAAACTTTACCTTCGCATTCTCCGCACAACCACTGACATTGAACACTGACTCAGTCTTCTCTATCCACCTGACCAAGTAGACCACTCCTTCAGTTCCACCAAACTCAATAGGTCCACAAATTTTAAACTCCTTGTAGTTACATCCATTAGCACGAACAGGTGGAAATGTTCCAGCAGAATTGTTGGAATGATTTGACTCAGCTAGTAGTTCAGCAACTCGTTGCTCCACAAGTTGATTGATCATTGCTTGGTCCACAGTAGGTGCGTTAAGTGGAACATGATCATTGTCTCCCTGAACATCAACATTTTGATTCCTGTTGTTGCGGTTAGTAGTGTCCAGGTTGTCAGTAGTAGGGGTTTCAACATTTCGAGTAGGACGGCGTCCTCGGCGACCAAGGGTAGTCACTGCAGGACCAGTTCTGGTAGCTCTAACAGGGTTTCGTCTTGGGGCCATTGATCTGAAACATCATACAAGGTTCATGAGTCTCCGATAGAACTTATCATATGCTCAACAAGAATTAAATCAACGAAGCCAAGTCATGGAAAGAATATCAACAATACACCACAAGACACCAATAAAGCGAATAGGGACTCAATTTCCATAACATCCAAAAACCACATAATACCATATAATAATAACCATCAACCATACAATAGAGATCCAACATCGTTCCAACTACCAGAAAACACAAAATATACTAATCGTTCCAAACGAGACGAATACTGAATGGAAAATACATCAAAATGTGATAACTAGCTTTTCTAACCGAACACTCCTCGGTGTAGAAAGCAACAAGACAATATAACTCAAACATCTAGCCACGCTGCTGGCGGAGGCTTCTCAACTCCTGCCTCAAGCTCTCAAGCTCTCTCCATAGTGATCCTAACTCCATACCATGGGTGTCGCTGTCTCTCCTGAGGTCAGCCACCTCCTTCTCCAGCTCGACATTCCTTTGCCATAACTTGCGGTCGGCCTCTCGAGCTGTAATAAAACCTCGCTGTAAACTCCCAATATGCTCATGAATCTCCATCACAACTCTCCTCATCTTAGCCGACCTGCCCTCAACCACAGTCACATCAACTCTCAGATCCGCGATAAACTCTCCAATAACCCTCTCAAGTCGGTCAGAAATCCGCGAGATCCTCTCGCCCTGTGCAGTAATCTGAGCCTACAACCTACCAGTCTCACCTAACTCTGCCTGCTCAGAAGAAACCTCAGATGGCACGTCCGATGCCACGGGACTACCAGGTGGTGAATCAAACAGGAATGGATGATCAGGTGAAACAGGCTCTATCAGATGTATAGGTGAATCAGGCTCCTCAACCTGAGCTAGTGGCACTAACAAATCATCATCATCAGGCATCTCCTCCTCCTAAGGGTCATCCTCCTCCTCAGGGTCATCATCATCACCCTGCTCAGCCTCCTGTGGGTCATCAGCCTCATCCTCACCCTCGTACTCCTCCTCCTCCTCATCGGAAGAGTACGTCATCAATCGTCGTCTCCTAACAGGTGAACCATGTGGAGATGTGGTAGGTGATCTAGGACGACGACGCAATGATGCAGGTGGTGCCTCTGACAGAAGGGAGTGAGCATCCAACTGTAAAGGTGGTGAAGTAGGGCGTACCGACATACGTGTCGTAGCTCGGTGGGCAAAACGTGGAGCCACATGAGCCAAAGCCAGATGAAGAGTAAGCTGCCTCGATGTACCAGGGAGCCCTAGAGAAGATGAGGGTCCCTGCGTTGATGCAGCAGGTGGTGCTGAAGTAGAAGCTGTCAGTGACACAGTAGCTGAATGCATGGCAACCCTGTAAGGATCATCAGGAGCCATGGTGATCTGTGCTGGGTGTACAGGTGCAGTAAGAATATCCTCAACAACATCAATCATACGGGAGGCCATAGTCTGTGACAACGGCGTAGGGTAGGTGTAAGTGTTTCAAAACAACTAAACCGCGAACTCAAAATACCATATCAAAAATCATCATATAATTCCCAATCATATATAATCAAGAAAGATTTAAAATACCGCATTACTAAAATCATTCGTAAAACAATTAAGCCATATAATTTCTCAAAACGCATATAATTCCTCAAAACGCCATCATATCACTAAATCAATATACCTCAAATCCTCAAATCATCTCAAGAATCCCAAATCTAATAATCATCTCAACATACCTCAATAATAAACAATGATGCTTCGGCTTGGCGGGCTGGCGGGCAATGGTCGAGGATCGTGTTCAATAAAATCGGTTATAGTTTAGGTGTTTATTTACCTAGTTCTCTATAACCTTGGCTCTGATACCAATCTGTAACACCCTCAAAATTTGATACAGCGGAAGACTCAACAAGCTTTCGGGGTATTACGGGGATTGGTATCCAACACAAGACATAAAAGAACGAGATAAAGTAAACATAAGAAAAACACAACCAAAACGGGGTTTTAAAGTTTACATTTATCCCAACATCATTCAGAGTCAGGCCCAAAAGAAATAAACGTAGGTCCAAAATTAAATAACAGAGTTTTAGAAAAATAGATCCATAAACCAGGTGCCTTAGCCGAGCCTTCCAATCCATGCATCCAAATCATCACTTAATTACCTGAGAAAACGTGCTAAAAGTCAGCTTTCGCTGGTGAGATCATAGGTTTAAATTCATAATCAATATAGTGGACATATACGCAAAACGCTTGCTAGCTAGACTAAGGATTCACTAAAAACCTGCGGATACCCTCCGCTCCAACATAGATATTCGGGTAACCCCCGCAATATCATAAATACTCGGATAACCTCCGAAGTATTAATAACCTATAGGTGCACACTATAGTATCTAAATAAGCCAACCTTGAATAGTACACACGAAACTATGTGACTAAAGTTGACAATTCACCAATATTCAAATAAGCCAACCTTGAATAGTACACACAAAAGCTATGTGACTAAAGTTGACAATCCACCAATAACCAAATAAGCCAACCTTGAATAGTACACACAAAAACTATGTGACTAAAGTTGACAATACATCCTAGTCCATACGCATAGCAAGTTTTAGAAGGAATATAAAAGCGATAATAGTCCACATAAAATAATTTGCACGTTTCTCACCCCAAGTATTGAAAACATAGTTCAAGATTAAAAAGTGGAGCTATGACTCACCTCAAGCCAGAAATCAGCAATAAGAAATCGGTAGAAGTAAGACGTATAGTAACTCGAAAGACGGCAACTACGGACTCGGCACGACCTAACAATATCAACTCGTTCAGAAATCATTTCCTCAAAATCGAATATTCCCAAACCCGAACATATTCCGTTTTATTTTCCGAAAATCCATTTCTCGTAATAGTTTGGAGTTTGGCGTTTGGTATCCATACGGGTGTTGGGTCGACACAACTCAAACCAAGAAGCCACAACAAAAGAATAATAAACCATCTATAGGTCTAATATTAGCCCAATATATTATTTAAATAAATCATCAAAGTTTATCAAATCCGTCGATTTGATAATCCCCCATATTTATTTACGTAATATACCGTTCCAAGATTATACCCAACCTAAAGCACATAGCACAAAGAAATACTATATGGTATATATCGTAGTCTAATAAATTCCTTATATACATCGTCAAATTGGCCAGATTCCACGATATATATATGTATAGTGATTTATTATCCTAATACATATACCACAACCTATGGGCGTCGTAGGATACGATGCCCATTAATATACTCATTTCATATAGCCAAATAACTCGGTTTAACCTGTCGATTAAATAAGTTATTTAGTTATAGAAAATGTTTATATTAATCGTCATATATCCGTGACAACACAAAAGTCAAAAACAATAACCCACTTGGACTCAAGTGACCACGACTTCGTATAACTCGATAGTTTTTCCTCGTTATATAAAAGATATTATTTCATTTAATATTTAGTTAACGCCGAGAATTCCTCGTTATTTATAATATTTATTCATAATAACGCTTCCAATAATATTACTCTACTCTCGTAGCATAATATATTTAGTCGCGTTATTGTTATAATACTACTCGTGATTTTTGTTATTATTAATATACGCATTTATATATTTATATATACGTTATTCACGTCTATATATTTATATAAACGTTTATATTACCAATAATATTATTACGAGTTTTATTATTCGCGTTTTAAATTGTAAATAATTATCGAGTCATACGAAATGGTCACATGTCCGAGTCATCACTCTCGGCTCATTGTCCAAGTCCAAAGATAGCATAAGAAAGTCATAAATAAGCAATCCAACTCCGCCCAAATCAATCCCAATACACGTGCTACAACAATAGGGTCCGACTACGGCACCCGACTAACCTATCTCCGTAAATCTAAGTGACCGTCTCACAATCGGTCCCCACTTTACCATTCGTCAACAACTCCTCAATATCACAATAAATCCATTGTCGAGACCACAAAGGGTCTCGACTCATCAAAAGCATTCGGCCGAATCCAAAAATGCCACAACAATATCAAGTCAACATAAAACATAACAAGGAAAATAAAAGTATCAAAAGGACTAATTCCGGGTTGGTTTACCAAGCCAAACCCGAGCCTTATGACCCACTTGGGTCTCGGCATACCACACGAGTCACTAAGACTCGACAACTAAGACCAAGAGGTCTCCAAAAATAAGCTCGAATGAGCCTACAAAACTGCCCAAACGACCCTCTTGGGTCGCGACATCAACCACAACAACTCGGCCAATAATCATGACTCAATCGAGTCGAGTCATAGGCTCGTACCCACATCAAGCCGTGAGTCCAAGACTCACGGTTCACTCGACCCAACGAGATCTCACCAAGACCCGGATACCAAACTCATTTTTTTTATATCAAAATCATTATTTCCCAACATAAAAATTCGATTCCCATAAAAACCTTCCATGTTCCCACGGATTTATCACCATGTCGAGGCACCCAAAGTGCCAAAACGGGCTTACTCACCTTCTTGAACCTCCAAACTTTCGGATCTAGTGAAAACAATAACAACTCGACCGGATCTTTAAAGATTTCGTGGTGTTAAAGGGTGTTTTAGGGCGCGTATAGTATGTCAAAAGAAAGAGGATGAGATGAAGAGTAATATGGTGGTGTTGGTTTTGTGATGAGGTTGGCGGTGTGATGGTGGTGGCCGGAATTAGGGAGCGGCGGCTAGGGTTTAGAGAGAGGGGGAGAGAGAGAGTTGGTGATGGTGAGCGGTGATTTGTGTTTGTGTTGTGTGGTGAAGTAACACAAGGACGATTTTTGTATCTTTATTCTAAAAAAAAAAAAATTATTTTTAATAATAATAATAATAATAATAATAATAATAATAATAATAATAATAATAATAATAATAATAACAACAATAATAATAATAATAATAATAATAATAATAATAATAGTATTATAGGTAATATGAGTGAGTGTAAAATACACGGTCCAAAACCTGAAACTCATTTCAAAACGTATAATATCTCGCGAAACGTTTCGTAAGTAAATAAATATTGTCGAACTCGTAAAAATCAAGACATAAAATTTCTGTTAGGTTATCCTAGTGCCGGAGTCAACGTAGTACCAAATGAGAATTTCAAAATAAATCACCACGCATATTTCCATATCAAATCATTAAATAAATCTCAAATCCCATAACGATTTTAAATATAATCAACCATAAAATAGGTCTTACAAGTTCGTTACGAATAAAATTCCAAATAAAAATTTATAAACGAACTTTAACGTAATGCGGGTTTTCAAAAATGGCTCCCTAATTTGCCGGTTGTCACACAACTGTCCATTCCCCAAATACGAGCCCCAAGCAATTTTTAGTTGTTTCGTGCTAATGGGGGAGTTGGGGTTAAACTCACCACCTATTTTTACAAAATGCCTCCCTTTCCTGGTCCCATGTATTGTATTAAAAATTTTCAAACCTATTCAATCTTGTCTCTGAAAGGAATCGATTTTCCAAGATAGGCTGTAGGTATTTCAAACCTCTTCAATCTAGTTAACAAGTGAAATTAAAAAATAAAAAATAAAAATAAATAAATTGATGTTGACAATTCTTTGGGTATCAACATGGATAAGCAATACCAAACACTATATTTTAATTATTCTCATAATAATCACATATAATCAGTTTGCTTAAGCAACAACAAGCACTTATATAGTAGCAATTCTTACACGGCTAAAGTGCAAATAGTCTATGTATACTCATTTTTACTTTATTTGTCATTTAAATTTTAATGTTCAATTCTCTTTGTAATTCTCATTTACTTGTAATCATTCAACATCAACATTTAATCACAAATTCATCTTCTTGATCCATTGAATTTCGATTATCTGTTTGTCATTTCTAATCGTTTTACGATTCGAGTGATACGTTTCATATTATACAATATATGTAGATTTTATTAAGGATTTTCATTTGGGTTTAACATAAATTAATACATGCTAGCAAGCTTTTATTCAAACTATTCTGATACGCGCGCACAGCGGCGGCGATAAATATAATTATCTTATAAATATAGTAAATGAATTGCTAGTCCAACTCTCTTCACAATTCCCTACCCGCTTAGTAAATTCGTTTAACAACACTTCGAAAGTATATGTGTTCGTAGCATCATTATTCTCACGTATAGAAAGATCTTCACAATCGCTTACCCGTCAAACACTCCCCCCCAAAATTATATGATTTTAACGAATCAAGATTGAGAAATGACACATGTCACTCTATGATTGGAACTCCTTATCTTAATTTTTGGTGGAATTCATGTCATAGATGGCTAGTTAATCCCATAGATGGCTAGTTAATCCCATACATATAGACTAGACGAATACCCGTGCATAGCAACGAGATTTTATAGCGACAGATCGTTTAGTGTTAAAAGAAAGTTTATGGGTTATAAATGAAAAATAATAAAAGTTAGGGATGGCAAATCTTGCCCAATTTGTAATTTTTGGACGATTTTTGACACTTTTTTAAAAGTTTGGAGGCGTTTTTCCCCCCTTGCATTTATTTGATAGACTCTTACAGGCAAAAGATAAAAACATATATTATTAGATGGGATTTCGAATAACACAATTCAACTTTCAAGCAATTACTCTCATTTTTTTTCCGACCAATTCACTTGTCACTGGTAACTATAAAACATTCCAAATATTTTAATTTTAATTTATCTCATTTATTAACTATTTTATGCATAATTATTTAATACTCTAATTAATTGATAGATATATTTAATTAGTTGCATTTTTATTCATTTGTCCAAGCAGATTTTCTCAAATTTGCAGTCAGATGTTTTTTTTTTTTTTTTTTTTTTTTTTTTTTTAAGAAAAAATAATTAAATATAGTTAAGACTTAGATGCTTGATCTTTTTCAACAAGATGAATTAAAGGGGTTTTCAGGACTGTTCCAAATGTTTTTTAATAGTTGAATTATAATTTGCTCGTTTTAGCCCGTTCCCGTTTGGCCCGATTTATAATTTGTCCGTTTAGCCCGTGCCCGTTTTAACCCGTGCCATTTTAGCCCGTGCCCGTGCCCGCTCGTTTATCCACATCTAATAAAAGTTTGAAGATTTGGGGATTAAACATAATGTTTTAAAACCCGGTTGAACCGTTCCAGTCGAAAAACGGGTCGATTTAAACCGAGTCATGCTTTTAATAGCTGAACCCGTCGTGTATTAGTCCTTGCATTCAAAACTATATGTTTTTCCCAGTTGAACCTGTTGGTCCGGTCCAATTTTCAAAACTACATGCAACATCAACTTGTTAGCTTGTATGAAGTTTTGTGTGTTTTATTATTTTATATTTTATATTATGTTGTAGCTTGTTTAAATTGTATATTGTGAAATTTTTATTGTACTTTTTAGTAAGGGTGTTTTAATTGATTGTTTTTAATTTGATATAGATGCTTTTAATTGGTTGTACCATATGAATAAATTATTGTGATTTTAAGTTATGAGGTGTTTTAATAAAAGTATTAATTACACAATTCATTTTCTCTCACCCTTGACTTTCAAGATTTCACTTTTCAAGGTTTGACCATTTTCTCTTTATATGTAGTATAGATTTATTTTATTTATTTATTTTTAAAATACAGATGCAGTTGATATGAAAAAAAAAGAAAAAAAAAACATCTTTAACAGGGAATTCAATTGTTAAGAAATTGGAGAGGACTGGGGTCCACAGAAGCGTAGGATAGAAGTTCCGGATCACATTCAACTATCGCCATTTCATCTGGACTCAAAGTGAGAGTAGCTTCAATGCCACGACCCTTTAGCGTGTCATTAATATAGACAGCACTGAAGAATCCTGGATTAGTAACGTAGAACCATATTGGCTTTCCCCATCCGAAATCTATCTCGTATATTCTGTTACCCAACAAACTGCTGGAAAACAGGGCGTCTCGTCCATCTATCATATCTGTCACATGGTTAAAACTTGTTACCATCTCATTAATGGATTTGTCTCCCGTTACACCTTTCATGGAGTTGATGTAATTAGAGTCTATTTTGGCTATTGATTCTCTAATTTCACTCATCAGGGTGGATAAGTCTGGCTGGCTATGGGGATAACACATCCCAAGGGCGAAAGTAATGATATTTCCAATTGATTCCTGTGGCAAAGGAGGTGAAGCCCTTTTCCGTAAATTCATCATTGACAAACAAATATGAGGTGATTGTGGACCGAATGGCCTGATGGTCGATGCTGCTTTGGCAGCTGCTTTCCAAATTAAGGATAAGGTAGCCTCTGTGCGAGTTGGGATATGTGAAGGAAGTGTCGTGGATGGGCTGGTGGGGGAAATCAGTTTGGCCTTGAGGAGAGCCAAAGCCTTAGAATCAAATACAAATCTTTTCGTACTTAGCAATTCGGTGGTCATTACCTTTGATGGCAATACATATTTTGAGGACGGGCTGTTAGGAAAGACTTCAGAAGCTACAAAACTTGGTGAAAGTTTTTCCAAAGAGCCTCTGGCAGCTGCTGCCCATGCTTTTATGAACAGGAAATATGTGTGACCATCAACGATCTTGTGTGACACACTCGTGACAAGACCAATACCACCACAACTGAAAATGTTCACCTGAAATATTCAAACAACACAACATATCTTGAATTTATCTTGTTTATTCCGGGAACTAATATTGACAACATGTATATCATTATTAAAGCTTACCTGAATACTTATCACATAATTTCCTACTGACGATTCTGTGGTTCGAATGTTTTCAGGATTCAATGCTTTAACTTTTCGATCATTAGGATGACTTAAAAATTCTTCCAGTGTTTGGTTTACTCGAGCCTCGATATAATAGACTCCCTTGTCGTTACAATCGATGTGCAAATAATTTTCCTTGACTTCTCCAGCAAGGGGATAGAATTGAGTAAGAATACGAGATAAAGTATTCTTAAGATGTTTTGATCTTTCCGTTACGACCTCACTAACACTAGCTTTATTTGTATTAGGAATAAATAAGTTCAAAGGGGTGTAAACGTCATAGATAGATTGGTCGAGAATTGATAAGTTGAACGTTTTGAGATGATGCGGAGTTGGAGAAGCTGGCTTGACGATCTCTCTTGACATAATCTCAAGATCAACCTTCTTATTATCCCTTTCAATGTTGCTACTGTTTTCCAACCTACAGAGATGCATAATAAAACACATGTGCATGATATACAAATTTGAACCAACAAAAATTGTGCAGACAAAAATACTACAAAACAGAAAGATAGGTTTCTAACCACTCTTGAGACTTTGTTGCATTTATGATTCTTGAGATACTCCTACTATACTGATGTCCAAAATATGAGGACGCCCGTAGCATAATAGAAGACTGCCATCCCAAAGGGTTCCGAGCATGATAAAATTTAGAACAAGAACGACCTCCATGCATGTAGATGATATTGCTGAGCATTGAGAAGACGTCTGATTGGTTTATGGGCTGAGAAGAACCACTTCATAAACAGTTGCCGATGATAAGCTTCAAAGTTCAAATCCCGTTCTTACTTTTATAGAAAGTGAAGCTGCTGCGGTTTGACTTTTATAGAAAAGAAAAGGCAGGCAGACAATTAAGAACACTAAACACAAAGACATCTTATTAGAGCATCTCCAATGCGGGATGAAATAAAGGGTTCAATACAATGTCATATCATCGCCGCATCCCCATTAAACTCTTTATGCACCAATGCCCCATAATGCATTTAACACTTACAATGTTTAATCGATTTCAGCATAACTTATATTTAATTTACTTATAAGTACTTTATTTCTTAAATGCACAACTTTTAATGCATCATAACAGCAAGAAAACATAAAATAGTTGGCTCTCTACATTAAACAATTACTCCCTCCGTCCCAAAATTATTGTCCAGTTTGAATTTTCAAAGTCAAACATGTTCAACTTTGACCATAAATATATATTTTTTATTATATAATACTTGATGATAAATTATATCATTGAAAAGTACACTTAAAACCAATCTATTTATATATTTTCCATCAGATATTATACAACACCCACAAAAATATTTAAGGTCAAAGTTGAAGAAGAAAGACTGAAAAAGTCAATAGTGGACAATAAATTTGGGACGGAGGGAGTAGTATTTATTTCTTTGTCAGTATATATAATAGAGGTGTCTTCACTAACAGCAGTTCAATCAATAACGCAAGCCTTGCGTTAATTCCTACGTGGACAATTTTTAAGTGTGTATTTCGTGTGTGTGCAGGTGTGTGTCGAGAGGTAGGAGATGGCCCGGTTATATCTTCTTTTTTTTAGTCCTTAAGGTTTTGTGTATTTACAGTTTGGTCCTTGTGGGTTTATACAAATTGGCTTTTTTTTTTTTTCTTTTTTTTGGTGGTAAATAAATTTTTATTTTTAGTTATTTGTTTGAATAAAGATGTAATTTGTATTTTGTTTAAATAATTAGAAAAAATGATAAAAGTGAAGCCCAAAATGTTTAGTTAATGTAGAGTTATTGTTGTGAGTGTTTTTTTGTGAGTTAAGGTTAAATAGTTAAAGCTGATGTGACACTGACGTGACACTCAGGTTATTGATGTAAGTGCTCTAAGGAACGACATTTTAACGTACCCATGAAAAATTCGAGCTTTAAGATTTGAGCTCGAGCTCGGCTCGGGCTCGGCTCGTTTACGATGGCTTTTATAAAGCTCGGTACAACATCAACACACAAGTTTAATCATCACAGATCTTTTTTAAGCTTAGCTGCTTCTTTAATTTCTGAAAATTTTAAAGAAAGAACAAAAACCATACAGTTTCATTTTTCTTTTCTTTTGGTTTTGATAGGACAAAAAACAAACAACAGCAGCCATCAACAAGATCTAAACACCATCAACCAAATGATAAGATCTAGACGCAACCAAAAACCCATATCAATCCTTTAATAGATATAAACATAACTCATCATAGATCTTTTTAGAAGAATGGCTTCTTTTAATATTCAAACCATTAAAAGAAAAAAACAAAACCATGTTGTTTCATGCTTTCTGTCGTTCGTTTAGAGATAACACGATACAAGAACAACAAAATCACAAACCTACCTGTGACCTTCAACAAAATCTAGCAGCCGAAACTATAAGCAAAATATTAAAAGGGTGCTTCTGTGGTTGGGTGCTCGTTGTAACAGAAAGAAAACAATGACACTTTATTGTTGTTTTTCATGTTTAAGTGGTAGCAATATTGAAAGGGAGTGAGTTGGTAGATGAAAAAATTGATATCAAAAGCAAAGGGAGTGGGTTGGCAGATGAAAAGTAGATAGGATTTAGGAATTGAATGGACGATAGTGTTTCAGTGTGAGGCTCGAGAAAAAAAGTACAAAGTTTATTCTTTTAAAATTTTCAACCTAAATACATAGACATACATATTTTAAAAAGGGTAGGTTACATCCACATAAAATCCTCACAAAAAACTCCCACTCGCTGACGTGTCAGCGGGTGATTGGTTTTTAGTGGAATGTGGATCCCACAATAAACCAATTACCCGCTGACATGTCAGCGAGTGGGAGTTTTTTGTGAGAATTTTATGTAGATGTAGCAAAATCCATTTTATAATGTACTTTATACTGAGTAATATGCATGAACACATGAAATATATTAAAGCTCGTTTAGGCTCGCGAGCCTATTCGAGCTTTATAAATAAAGCTCGAGCTCAATTATTAAATGAGCTTTAATTTAGGCTCAAGCTCGTTTAAGCTTGGCTCGTTCGATCTTTTTACCATTCCGATCCTGAGCTTTTCACGAGCAGCTCGGCTCGTTTTCACGGTCATGACATGGCAGTCCTGCAATGCATTGAACCTTGAAAAGGGCTCTATTATATGCATACCATCTGGCCCATTGCGGATATGATGACCTTAATGCGAAGGCCGCAGTTTAATTGTAAAAAAGTGTATTTGTTGTTAAAACTAAAAGCATCGCAACATATCTCTACTATGGATGAATCTCTCTATTTTAAATGTAAAAAGTCAACACAATTTTTTGGTAAAAACAAATAATACACACACACCGTCTCTCAATTAAATGTAAAAAAGTCTTAAATTAAATGTAAAAAGTCTTAAATCAAGATTTACAACATCAAAAGCTTTTGATACGGACAAATACTACATACATATATACTCTCTCCATTAAATGTAAAAAAGACTTAGGGGGCGTTTGGTTTGTTGACATGTATCACAGTGGGTATAGGTATCGGTATAAGAGGGAATGACAATAAATCAATCATTCTAAAAATCGTTGTTTGGTTTAGTTAATAAAAGTCAAAAGTAGATGACTAATCATCCAAAGTCAAAAACACACTACGAACAAGCTTTGAACCATAGAAAAAGAACAATCAACATCAAATTTGTGAGAAAGTTGTTTTAATATAGATAGATATTCATAATCTTCTTTACATCTTGAATGAAAACTTGTTGGTGATTGTGAAAAACAAATCCAACCCAAAATGATAACTTCATTCTTCATTGCATTAATCTCAAAACCCAATAGCACACAAATCGTTTACTTGATCAGCTCCAATGAACCAGCTCCGGCTACAGCAGTGACGCAGTTTCGGTGACCGTTGAAGCATCTCCGACAACGATAATGCAGTAAGCTTATGATTTAACGACAATGACAAGAAGATGATAATCTTTACTTGATTAGATTAAGGAATAAGGAATGACAAAGTGAAAAATTAGATCTTTACTTGGACCGTAGAATAACATTAGCATTTGGAGATGTGATAAAAGGAAATAACAATTTACAGGGAAGATATATTGGAAAGGAAGTTAGAATTTAAAGATGTGAGAGAAAATAAAATATAATAATAATCTATATATATATAAAAAATGAGTTTCCCATATTGAATGTGAGCATTAATGTCACAAGCCAATAAACTTTATTATGAAGATTAAGCTAATATATTTCGTTAATGTTGAGCTTTATTTGAAAGCTTTTAATAGCTTTTAGAAACCGAAATGAAACACCAAAGCTAAAATATGTAAAGGCTCACTTATTGTTATGAAGCATTAATTTGCCTTTCCATTAATCTAAAACACCAACCCTGTATAAATTTTTAATTGCATGATCCGTCTCATTTGTTTGACATTATAGCTATTAAATGCATCTTTCCATTTTCTCAAAGTAAATGCATGTGTGTAAGTTATAAAAAATTTACTCCGTATATATTATTGAAAAGTACATTCCCCGGGATCACTTTTGCCAAACAACTAAACAGCTAAAATATTGGTCAGCCTCTCTCCACAGTCTCATTATCTATTGATTTCCACTCAACAAGATGAGATGAGAAACAAGATGGGAAAGATTAAATTTTTTTGTGCCCACACAACCAACCCATCTCGCTTCTCTCTGCCGCGTAAAACACGTAAGTTAACACGGATGAGGTAAAATTTAAGAGTTAATATTTAAAGAAGACTTCTTCAAAATTTTGATGGTTTAAAGGTTCGGTTTTTAGGATTTTAATGTTGATTTTTTTTTTTTTTTTTTTTTTTTTTTTTTTTTTTTTTTTTTAATTTTTTTAACATGTTACAGAAAACACATCCAAAATGTAAGAAACTCAATTTGAATGATTACACATCTTTTATAATAAGACCCAGGTTTGCATTTTTTTCTTATTTATTAAACTTTGTGTTTAATTGGTTAAAGTTTACTGCTTTTTTATGTTTTGAGAAACTGTAAAGGGTGTATGATTTGTTCCAAGTTTTGGTTTTTATTACACATGCATATGATTCTTGATGAAGGGTATTGAAAAGTTTAAAGCTTTATTTAATTTGGTGTTGTTTTTGTAAAAGAGATTGGTTGCACACCACATATTTGATGATATGTTTAGGTGAAAATTGGAGTGACAATTTTGGTTTCTTTTATTTGTAGTTGTTAGAAAATGAAGAGGATCTGGTGAAGAAGCAGCAAAGTAAAGATGTCAGCTTTTGTTTTGATATGATGGGCTTTGCATATTACTAACGGATGTCAATGGCACAGATAATGGCGAAAAGTATGTATGGTTCGTAGAAGCAATGTAAGTGAACGAGGTTTTAATGGCATAAGTTATTAATTAATGGCATAAGCTATATCAACTAAAACATGCCTACCCTCTAAAGCTTCATTTTAAAGCTTTAATGAGCTTTTAGAAACCAAAATAAAACACCAAACCTGGAATGTAAAAAACTTCATTACAGGATCATTTAACATCTTTTAGAAAAAAAAAAAAAAAAAAAAAAAAAAAAAAAAAAAAAAAAAAAAAAAAAAAGACTGTCATATTAAATACAAATTGGATTCAGGTATCGTTTGACCATGTTTACGCAAATTGGAATATTGAACTCTTATGAAAAATTGGAATTGGGATTTCGGAAGTGATTATTAGGGGTGTTTGCTTTTAGCTTATTTATTAGATTTATAGGCTTATTTGGAAAGCTGACTCTTCCAAGCTTATCACTTTATTAGCTTTAGCCTATTGGCTTAGGCCAATAAAAGAGTGGCTTTGTTGACTTTTACATAATCAAAATAAGCCCATGAGCCTGATAATAAGCTAAAAGTGTCGATTTTTATTTTTATGAAATGATTTGCATTTATGGTTTTTGGTTTTCTTGAATGGAATCGGCTTACAGTACATGGGTTAGACAGAGGGCTTAAATCCAGTGATTCGGATGAATTTTGTAGACAACTTCAACCTGCTTTAGGCTTTGCAAAATGAATGAATATGACCGTTTGTTGTAGTGTTTGGTTTTATTTATTACCTGTTTACTGTAAGTTTTAGATTATATGAAGTTTAGATTATGCGAATATGACGGTTCTCCCATGTCTTGCAGGCGTACATCTCAAGTCAGCTTATCTGTTACACCAACAGATAGGGTCAGACAAACCTGTGAGTATGATTTTTTCCGTGTTAACCTTTTTTATGTCACATTGTATTTATCACTCCATATGTTTTATAGTGTAGGGTTAGAGTATATTATACCATAATATGAACATCAATAAACATAATTTAAAAATGCATTGACAGGGGACAAAGACCGTTCTTTTACGTCTAATAGAAGCGAAGCGTGTTGGAAAGGAACAAGGTTTGACTGCTTTTCACTAAAATGTCTAAGCTTTTATGATTGAGTTTTTTTACCATAATTTTATTTCTTTTATGCATGGAGTCATATACAGGGGATGGATGAAACGGAAATTGGGAAATCGCTGTTACATTCGTTACCGAATTCCCCAAATCAAAACAATGGTAGCAGACCGACGAGCATGGTTATGAAGGCAAGTTCACTTTGTTTTATTCTTTATATTCTAAAAATCATATATTTATTGCATTTACACCTTTAAACTTAAATGTGATTCTTTTGAATTACAGCACGAAAGGTGGGTTAAATTGGTGAAAGATTACGGTGAGGAAGTCATCTTCTTTGCAGATTTGACTGCAGTTGAATGACCTGAATCCCAACTTAGGGTTAGGTTGTTATGGAGATGTTGATTTGAGTAAAAATTATTCGGGTAATATTTGGGATTTTTCGGATAACGAAGTTGTACCTGCTTCCTCATGGTCTGCACTTCCCAACAGGTATGACTTTCTTTATATGTGTTTTGTTTCTTAGATCTTTGTTGTGTAGAATTTTGCCTGTGGATATTGGAAGGCGTAGCTGTGTTACTGTAAAGAAAAATCGGTGGATGGGCTAAATGGGGCAATTATTGGAGCAAATAAATTATGGGAAACGCTACTGTGTCACAACTGAAGTCAAAAAGCATGGGAGGCCTTTTTTAGATCAATGGAAAATAAACCCACTTAATGTTCACCTACAACTACTACTGCGATTTAAGGGGTTAGTGACACCTTCTTACATGCAAACTGATACAACACCTCAACAAGAAGACACAAGAACCACATGTAAGTAAACATGGTAGTAAAGCCTTGCAAAATAATTCTAAAGTTTCGGATTCAAATGATATTTTTATTGTATTATTTTTCATGCTTTATTCATTATTACAGGTGCGAGAGAAAGTGGCAACACAAATTTTAGTCGCAACTATGTTGGCAATGCATGAGCACATGATATAACTCAAAGTGAGTTAAATGCAAGGGTGGCTTCTTCTGTATTGGACTATTGATGTTGAAGAAGTGGCGCATCAAGATTCAAGTTTGCTTTCACAAGTAACGTGCGCTTGAATTTTCTTTTTTTATATATGCCCATGTAGGATATATGTTTCTAACGACGGTTGAATTTTCTTGGATAGGATTATGTCAATGTGAAATGGATGATTGGCAGTAATTCAAGATGGGTTTTGGAGTTCTTATATGCCACCTTATCACCAGAAATACGTTCATGTGAAATTGGACGATAAGGTTATTATCAGCATTTTATACACTACCTTTCTTTTCTGATAATAGATTCAAACAATATGCGTTAGGTTATTTCAGGTTTGAAGTTGTTACGTAATGTATATTTGTTTTGGTGTTGGAAATAGTCAATTTTAAGAATCAGGAAAAAATGGTTTTAGTAATTGATCTTAGCTTGAATTTTCCCGTTTTGAATGACACATAAGTACTAGAAGTTGGTTAGCGTGTACCTTTTGAGTATTCTGAAGATATTAACAGATAGTAAAATCAAAATTACCAATTCTAATGTTACAATTGATGACACATAGTGGTGGTGGGTGATTTCACTGTATTTTTGAACACGCACGGGGCCTATGGCAAGAATATTTTTTTTAATACTAACAATTGTTCCTTTCACCTAAAAATATATGCGTACTCAATTTAATATGAAATACATGTTTTTATGTGCTGATATATGCATTCATGTTTGAGAGGAATATGAAACAAAGATGAGGGGACACAAGCACAAGCCTCCAGCAAAGGAATTAGGGAAAGGCGTACACCACATACTAAGTCACCAATTGTCAGAAGATGCACACCCATATGATCTATAAACCGAAATTCCCCTCGACGGAAGGTGAAACAAAAGGTGAGGCAACAGAACAACAACCACAAGGAGCATAAACCGTTGGAAGGAAACGGACTATAATGAGTAAATTGATGCATTTAGATGTTGTATACAAAAGAAATCAATGTGTCTACATAATTTGAACACTTTTTTTT
Source organism: Artemisia argyi (assembly GCA_030686995.1). NCBI lineage: Eukaryota > Viridiplantae > Streptophyta > Magnoliopsida > Asterales > Asteraceae > Artemisia > Artemisia argyi. The sequence goes on from CM060684.1 coordinate 112,977,769, forward strand.
GCCCGAAATACAAGTATGATTTAATCATAGTGAGCAAAGCCCGTGCATCGCACGGGCCATGCTGCCTCGTAATAATAATAGTCGAGTTATTCTACAAACCAAATATTCCTCACATACTAATGTACTTATTCTTACCATCCATCTAAAAAGGAAATCAATAGTTTAGATTAAAAGCATTTTAATATTTCACCAATTTTTTATAATTTAAATATCTCTTAAACCGTTAATCGTTAAGCGAAAATAATTACACTATCGCGACGAGCATTTAATTATCTTTCTATAGACGGGCACTTTGATATACTTTCGAAAAATAAAAAAAATCATTTTTTTCACTTTTTTTTCGTGGCCGAAAAAATATCATATATGATATTACATATCATATATGATATGTAATATCATATATGATATATAATATCATATATGATATGTAATATCATATATGATTTTTTATGTCACGAAAAAAACGTGAAAAAAAACGAAAAAAAAAAATTGTCGAAAATATGTCAAAGTGCTTATCTATAGAAAGATAATTAAATGCCCGGCGTAACGGTATATTTTTTTTCGCTTAACGATTAACGGTTTGAAAGATATTAATATTTGAAAAAAAAATGATAGAAAGTGGGTTTTTTAAATTGTTGGGATTAATCTCATCCATTAGATCAAATAAAGATGGATGAAAGATGGAGGATTGAGATTAGTCCATTGGTATATAAAAAAAGTTTGGTCCTCAAATGATCTTATATCTAATAATAATAATAATAATAATAGGGAACCCTAATTTCAAATGAGAGAGAAGATAAATTCATGATACCTACCCATCATCACTAGAATAGGTTGTCTAGAATTTCTGACATATTTCTAATTCCAATACCATTACATGCACTAACCAAATGACTGATTTCAAAAATAAATCCATTCTTTTATAGTTTTATTCCACAGGCCCCAAACAAACGGCCCCTTCAAATTAAGATTTACCATATCAAAAGCTTTGGTACAAACCAATAAAACACACTGTAGAACCGCAGAAGGGGTGAATACGATTTCTTCGGCTTTTTAGATGTTTAAAAACTTTAAGCCGTAAGAGTCACCAAGTGGTTGTACAATAATCCAACAACCACAATCACATATAAAGCAAGTAAAGAGACACCACGATATATACTGGTTCGGGATGGGGGGAGGCGTTTATACCATCCGTACGTCCAGTTGCGAATCCACGACACGATACTATTCACTAGTATAATCCTTTCGGTGGACTACAAACCGTTACAATTTACTCCACCGATATTCACCAATATCGATGCTCACAAAGAAGGAGTTACTCCCACGGTATTCCGCCCTCGAAAACCACCCTAAAGAATCTCGTGATTCAACTTAACCTTTAGTCACCAAGACCACAACCAAAACTTCCACTCGGAAGTATCAAACCCCAACTAGATCCCCAATGATCTAGGCTTGGTCACCAAAGACACAAGACTTCCCTTGTAGACAATTGAATGAATGAATATAGTTTCTTTGAACCAAGCCCTAACCTAACCTAGTGACTCGATTCTAGTAGATGGTATAGATAAGAAGACTCTCGACACAATCACAAGAGTGGATTAGGTTCTTGTGATTCTTCCCTTGCAAGGTGATGTGTTCTTTCAAAGATTTTAATGTGTTTAACTAAGAACACAAGAGAGAATTAGAGGATTAGAGGGAAAGAATGTAGAGAGAAAGAATAATGGCAAGGGGTGAGGAATACAAGAGGCAAGAGGGTATTTATAGGCCAAGACCCAAACTTGGGAATATTTTACCGAGGCCGGCACGTCGCCCACGCGTCAACGCATGGTGGCGCGCCAGGCCCAGTGAAAAACTCCCAAGTGTTGGGTGTTGGTCTTGTAAATACTTACCCTTGCTAAACCCCCAATTGCACTTCACTCAATAAACCTTATCATTAATCAATCTAAGGTTTACCAACTCAAATAGCCAATTTGGAAAATGTTTTGTAAAGTGTTTATTAGAAAACCAATTATCTAAGATAGAAAGAAAGTAGAGATAATTGGGTAGGGGTAGAATGGGTATTCCTCAAATGGCATAGAAAAGAGAAAAGAATATGCCATGGGATATTCCTCTAAAGAGAAGAGTGTGAGAGGTTGGATTAAGAAGTAACCATGGTTAGGTTAGAAGTGTAAAGAATAAACCATGGTTAGGTTAAAGGGTGTATCCAAGGGAATATTCCATCCTTGGTGTGGTTTAGAGTTAACCATGGTTGGGTTAAGAGAAGCATATCCAAGGGAATATTTCATCCTTGGTGTGGTTAAAAGTTAACCAAGGTTAAGTGTAGAGAACTTACCATAGTTGGGTTAGGAATGAACCATGGTTGAGATAAGAGAATATCCAAAGGTATATTCCAACCTTGGGGGGAAAGAATGAGATGGATGGTTGAGATGGTTTTGTTTGAAATGAATGGTTAGGATCAAAGGGAGCCTCCTTTGGATTTCAAATTTATCCCCATGTTTTGAATTAGAGAGGAGGTGAGTTGTGTATGAGTTGGATTGTGTAGGTGTGAAAGGATGTGATGTGTGTAAGAGAATATGTAAGTATGGATGTGATGGGGAGCCTAGTGTGTGTAGAGAATAGGATGGTTGTGAGTAGTGTGTGTATTTTGAAAATAAAGTTGTTGGAGTGTGTAAGGAATATGTTGGTTGGGTATGATGTGTGTAAGTATGAGTTGTACGTGTAAGAAGTGTGTAAGGTATGATTGGATGGGGAGCCTAGTGTGTGTGAAGAGAGGTATGTGAGTGAAGTGTGTGTATTTTGAATTTAAAGGTGTGTGTAGAAAAGAGCATATAAGTGTATAGGGAAGTGTATGTATTGGTGTATGAGAAAGGTGTATTGGTATTGTATAAAGTGGGGAATCTTGTGTGGGAGAGTGTGAGTCAAAAGGGTGTAAGAGTGTAAGAGGTGTAAGGGAATATGTAAGAGGTGTAAGAAGATGTTGGGTTGTTTGGAGGCTTTGTCCCTTGTGTTTAAGAAGGTGATTAAGATGAGATTAAGAAATAATCTAATTGTCATTAAGGAGAAAAGATTTAGACAATTAAGATTATAAGTTGAGAAAATCATGGGTTACTTATAAGTTCAAGTAACACAACGTCGAGAATCCATAGTTTCATAACTCATGACTTTCCACGACTCGACCTACTCGACTAACACCTTGGTACAAACAAGCTAAGTGCTTTGCCATGATGTAAAGCATATCCCAAGCGGGAAAGGATGCATTTACGCAAAGTGACCTTTGACTTAATTTGACCAATAAGGGAGTAAATCCGTTACGTGATTAGAGAAGACGTAAGCACGAGTTATGAGCATATGGATGCTTTCACGTGATGTTATTTGAAATATATAAGCTCCCTAAGTTTAGAAAAGCCTTGACTAGAGGCGAGAGATAGAAAACATGAGTTGGCGTTTTCCCGTAAGTGGGTGCTTCAAAAGTTGGATCTCTCTAATCCTAAAACTCGTTTCGAGTGTTCTCAATTAAACACATAGCATATTCATACCTGTATTGAAAGATCCACATTTTTCAGGTAAGGGGAAAGCCGACTTTCAAAATTCGTCCCGACATTCACAGAAGCCTGGCGCGTCACCCACGCGTCAACGTACGGGCAGTGCGCCAGCAACAGGTTTGTGATTCGGGGAATTTTGGCTACCGTTTGTTATTTTATGTGTTTCGAAGGTTTATTTGTCATCATTAAAACATTAGGAGATCTTGATAATGTTGCCTCAACAATCTCCTCCTTTTTTATGATGACAAATAAAAACCGAAAGCAAATAAAATTACAAATCGTAGCAAAGACAAAGCGCGCCTTTGGTGTAGCTTGCGTCTTGACCTTGCCTTGTAGTTTGGTGAAGCCTTTGTTTCTTTTACTTGAGTAGGTCTTCACACTCTTGCTTTCTTTCTCCCCCTTTTGTCGAATCAAAAAGGCGGGACTTCCAATTGAATGGGAAAGTAGCTTGTACATGCACCCGAACATAGCTCCCCCTAGAACATAGCTCCCCCTAGATCGTTGCTCCCCCTTGTTTCAAGGCGGGGATCCATGGGTCAAGAGCTTCACCTTTGTGGTGGCCTAGCTACATAAAACACACAACATGCAACAACCAAGAAATCCTCACATGTGGAAGTCCAAAATGGGTTAGGTGACCATTTGGATACTTGCAACATGGGTTAGTTCACAACAATATACATAACAAGCTATATAAGTTCCGAATACTTCATTTCATTTTAAGCATACTAATTGGTCCTGATCAGTCATATAATTAATAGCCAACCACTTGTGAATGGTCAACCATAACGGTCAAACTAATCATGACCAAAATGCATTTAAAAACGAGGAGTATAGAATATTCCCAGGTCGTTATGTCCCAACGAGGCGTGAAATCTGTAATACAACGACTGTGTGTTCTGGTGATGTTGAATATAGAAACAGGAATCTGATTGACTAACACTAGGAATGTGAATAGTAAATAGCTCTGTGTTAGCATTAAAAATTATATATATAGAAGTGATGGTCATTCTCATATTGTAACTTTGTGTCGTTTGTTAAGATTAGTAATAGTTTAGTCATTGGGCCTTGGACTTGGCAAGCTAATATGTTATGTGCTATGTTTCATAAGCCTAGTTATCCAACCATGTAACCAAGTCCAAGCCCAAGCCCATCAAAGCCTATGTATGGAACTATATAAGGCACCTTACCTCTCACTTGTAAGGTGTGCTTGTGTGTGTATTATGTGTGTTTTATTAATCAAAGGTCTCATCTTTTCCATCTCTCTCTCATATATACGATTCACATATATATATACATCAAGTCACCATCTTTCCATCTTTCCTTCTCATTGTGCTTATATTGTGAGTGATAAAGTTGTGTTATTTAAGGTCCAACAAGTGGTATCAATTGCCTAACAATGATTTAGGAGAGTTGAGAGTTTGTTTGGTTCATGTTTTTAAGCTCTTTCTCACGTTTTTTTTAGAAAAGTTTTTACTTTTCTTGTTTTTCTTGGTTTTTAACACTTTTTTGATTACAAACTAGTGTTATAAACCTTTTCTAACAAGAAAGTTTCAATCTTTTTGAAAATTTCTAGCTTAAAAATTCGAATTTGGTTTTTGTACTTGTTTTCTAGATCTCGAAAAAGTTTCATAAAAATCATCAAGTTTTGAACTTTCTTCATGTTTTGGTGTTTTTTAGCTTAGAAGTACAAGAATCTTGGATTAAAAAACTTCATTTGGGTGTGCTTTAAGTGAAATCTAAAAACTGCCATAATTTCGAAATCCCAAGTACCAGTTTTCGAAATCTTGACTGCTTTTCGAGAACACAAGAAAAGGCTCCTTTCGTGATCATAGTTGGATACTCGGTACTTTCTCTCTTGTATAAGAAAGAAAATACTTCGACTTTTGGCCTAATTTCGAAATTTTTTGTGAGATTGTATTTTCGAAAATCTGTTTTCGAGAACACTGTCTTGACAAGTTTCGCAAACTTAAAGTTTCGAAATCTTCAAAGTTTCGCAAACTACAAGTTTCGCAATCTCAGTCTCGCAATAATCAAAAGTTTCGCAATCAGGAAAGGTTTCGCAATCATCCAAGTTTCGCAATCTAGAATCTCGCAATCCAGAATTTCGAAATCCAAAGTTTTGCAATCCTCAGTTTTGAAATCAGAAGTTTCGCAATCCCAAAGTTTCGAGAACACAGCAAAGTTTCGAGAATTTTGACAAAAGTGAGGTTTTTGACGACCAAACTTTAAACGGCCATAACTTTTGAACCGTAACTCCGTTTTCAACGAATCAGCTGTCAAAACGACCGTGAGACAGAGGAGAACAACACGCTAAATAGATTTATCGATTTAGGCGAAGTTTCGAGGCCTAAAAATGCTCCGAGAAGAAGTTATTGAGGTTTTAAGGTTTTAAGTCAAAATTTTCACCATAAATACTTGCATCAACTCACTCTAAACTCTACTCCTATTTCGTTGGAACGATCCAAGAATCAACTTTATCCATCTACACTTCATCAATGGCAACTCAGCAAGACATTCATGCAGCCGGTGCGGAAAACCGACCTCCAATGCTTGAAAAAGGTGGATATCTCCCATGGACAAGCCGTATGCTTCGTTACATCAAAACAAAGGATACCGGGCACCTAATGATCAAATCCATAGAAAATGGTCCATTTCAGCCAAGACAAGTTCAAATTCAAGGTAATCCAAATACCACACCTCCTACTGAACCAGTAGTGCGTATACAAACAGAAGCAGATTACACTGATGAAGACAAGGCGCAGATCAAAGCTGATGATATGGCAATGCATTTAATCCAACTTGGATTACCACGGGAGATCTTTGCTGCGGTCGACAGCTGTGAAAGTGCTTATGCTATGTGGGAACGTGTTAGAAGAATATGTCATGGAACAGAAATTGGACAACAAGATGTTGAGAACAAACTTCTTACTGAATGGGAGAACTTTACATCCACTAAAGGTGAACAGATTGAATGTTACTACACAAGGTTTTGCACTTTGATGAATGAGTTAATCAGAAACAAGTTGACACCACGAGCAATTGCAACAAACATCAAATTCCTCAATAACCTTCTAGAAGAATGGGGTCGTTATGTTACAATTGTCAATCAAACAAAGGACTTACATCAGGTGAATTATGATCAACTCTATGACTTTTTGAAGCAAAACCAAGCTGAGGCAAATGAAGTTAGGAAAGAAAGATTGGCAAAGAATCATGATCCTCTCGCACTAATTGCTAATACACCAACACCATTACAAGTGAACACTCAACAACCATCATCATCCATTCACAACTACATGCAACCATCATGCATTCAACAACCAACACCGGTCTACCAACAACAGTTCTACCCACAACACCAAGAAGTTATTCCACAACAGCAATACCCAAACTTCCAAGAACCAGAATTCACTGACAATGATGAAGCTGCTGCAGCATTGACTCAAGCGTTTGCTTTTCTGTCAAAGGCATTCCAAGGACGCTATTCTACACCAACAAACAACAACCAAAGGATTTCATCGAATACTCGCAACAGGCAGATCGCTCAACCGAGTTTCAATATGGGCAACGGAGGCCAAATGGTTAGAGTTTATGGGAATCAGCAAGGATATGCTACGGGATTTAATATGGGCAATCAGAATATGCAGAATGCAGGTCAGTATGCAGGGAATCAATATGGTCAGAATGCAGGGAATCAGTTGGGTCAGTTTGTTGGAAATCAGAGGGGTCAGAATGTTGGTAATCAGGCAATGGGTAATTAGAATAGAAATGTTACAGCTCCAGTAGTTGGGAATTTGGGAAATATGAATCAGGGTAATCAGGTAAAGTGTTTCAACTGCCAGGGTGTAGGTCATATGGCAAGGAACTGTCCTACTAAGCCAAACAAGAAAGATCTAGCGTACTTGCAGAAAGCAGTGATGTTGGCACAAAAGGCAGAGGCAGGATTTCAGTTGAACGCAGAGGAGAATGACTTTATGGCTCTTATGGATGACATGGAAGATAGAGAGGATATCGATGCGAACTGCATATTCATGGCGAATCTTCAGGAAGCTAAGTATGACACGGATTCTGACACACTTCCTGTTTATGACACCAATGCACCATCTGAGGTATCTAATTTCAACACATGTCACAATAATGATATATTTGATATGTCTCCTCATGAGGAACAACATTTTGAGAAGCAAGCACCCACTTATGATACATTCCTGGACACGCCAAGTAGTAGCAATACTCCTTCAGCGACTCCAGATGTGAATCATAATGGAGGCTTCGTTTCACAGCATGCTGAGAATGATGAGGAAACACGTGCTTTGTTTGAACCATTATTGAATAATTTTCGTATTGAAATTGAGAATGTGAAAAAGGTCAATCGCGATGTTAAGGCCGCGAATGTTAAATTGACCGCTGAGCTTGAGAGTTACAAATCAACCGTTAAAGCTGTTGAATTTCATAACAAAAGATTGTCTGAATTAGAAACTGGTTATCAAAATTCCGTTTCAAGGGAACAACAATTGCAACTCAAGTTTGATACACTTGATGTTAATTCTTTCAAAAAGATAAAATCTTTAAACACGGAAATTTCTGATTTACAAAACCAACTTTCTAAACAAAAAACAGCTTATACCAATCTTGAAAAGGAAATGGATGAGTTGAAAAAGGATTTTGCAAAGAAAGAAGACAAACTTTTGGAAGAAATCGTAGAGTCAGAACACATGATTGCTCATTTAGAAGAATTAGTGGTTAAGTCGGGTCAAACAATGAAAATGATTTCAAATCAAATTAATCCGATTTACCATACGAAACATAAAATGGCTCTTGGTAACAACACCCCTTGTAATCTCAAGAAAGCTCAGCAAGAACATAATGTTTTGTACAATGGTAATGTGATTTACACCAAATATGATCCTCCCGTCGTTCGGGATTCTGTGCTAACGATAGAACATGTCGAAGAGAGCGTAAATAAAATGAAACAAAAGGATTTGAAACCCATTGATTACAACAAATTGAACAAACTTTCGGGAATCACTTTTGTTCCACAAACAGAACCATCTGCGTTTTCCATAAAACGGCCATTTGCGAAATTCTTGTCTAAAAAGAAAGTTGTTTCCAAATCTCTTTCAAAAATAGAACAACTGTCCTCTAACAACACTTTTAATACAAGTGAGGCTAGAGAAATTCTTGATGACGTTAAAAAGAGAATTCAAGAACTTCAAAATATTGTTGCATCGAAAACTACCATCAATATTAACAACTGGCATTCTAGTTTTCATATCGAACAGAAAAAGGTGTTTCAAACGAAATTACTATCCCACTAAATAACATCAGTGCAAGGGTAATCCATTTTGAACAAGCTTTCTTAAAAGAAACGGCCGACTTTGTCAAGGACCACAAATCCTTGGTAAACGAAGCTAATGATACTCGTGAAAACATGAATGTTTTGGAAAACCTAAATGATTCTCTCTTCGAAGCTGTTATGACCACTGACATTATGTCCATCATTTTACAAACATATTCTATTCAAGACGATGAACGATGGTGCGTGGGAATCGCAACAGGCTTTACCTCTCGAGGGATCTCGAGAAGCTTATAACCCCCACCAGGCAGTGTACTTGATCGTTGTAGTATAGTATAGTGACAAGTACCGGGGGATTGATCGTTCAGCTTAGGAATAGTGTCGCTAGGATTAGAAAGCCTAAATACTAGTTCTAAAGGTGAGGGATGATTATTTTTTGTATTTTTATATTTTTATGAAAGCAAGTAAAATCTCGGGTTTTGAAGGATTTGGGCGGAATTAGTTGCTAGTCAACTAACCCAATACTAAGATGCAATCAAAATAAAATACTAAAAATGAAATTAAGCTAATTATACTAAAGTTGTGAGCAGTAATTGGAGAAAATGTGTTTACTTAGATTTCACTACTCCCTAGACATCTTTTACACGTTAATTACTTGTTATAATTGCATGGATGACGGATCATATTCCTTAATACCATTCATGGGGTGGCACACATAACTCCCCAATTCTATGAGCTCTTATCTCCTCCTACACTATGCCCAGCACAACTATAGGGATTGTAAACAGTGGCTCATGCATTAAATACAACCAATAAAGACCTAGTGCGCCTCGGTTCATGTTTCTTAAGACGTTCAAGCATGTTACCAAGTGGAGATCTGCCAGTTTTCTTAAGCCTAACATATAAATCATTCATCCAAAACAAGAATAAACAAGTAATTAACACATAATTAACATCTAGGTTTCATTAGATCTAAGCAAACACAAGATAGATCTGGCCTAGCATAATGGAATTGAGACAAGAACAAGATATAGACAACCAACACATAGACATATTGATTGAATTAAAGGAACACTTATCTCAATTACAATGCAAGGTATCAAGGGTTTGGAACCCTTGAAAAACCTGTAAAAGTTGCACCAAAATCGTACTTAGGGTTTCTCCCAAAACTTCTCTTTTTATGTGTGAAAATTAGAAAACTATATATAGAAAAATGGGTTTGACGGCGTCAAGACAAAGCTTGTGACGTCGTCACCTCGCCGCCAAAACTCTTCTCGGACTGCCTTGATCTACATTTGACGCCGTCAAGACCAAATCATTTCCAGGCCGTTATGACTTATTACTCTTGACGCCCTTCTTTCGTGACGCCGTCAAATCTGTTCTGGGTCGTCATGGACTTCTGCTCTTGACGCCGTCAGAGGATTGCTCTTGACGCCGTCACCTACTGTTCCCAGCATGGAAAATTAAGACTTTGGCGTTTTCTTCACTTTTATGCTCCAAAAATGTCCGAATTGCTTCCTTTTCCAGATTTCTCTCCCAAAGTACCTAAAATCACAAAAGGAACGATTTAGGGCAATATTTGATCAAATAAATTCGGATTCGGGCTTAAATGACCCCCTAAAAATGGATCATTTTTCGCCTCATCAAATGACTAAGAGCTGAGACCTCCACAATTGTTTCAAAATATGAAAATGCTCTCATAAAGCTTGAAAAAGAAAATGTGTCATATTTTAAACAACTTGATCGAAAAAAGGAAGAATGGAAGTATGACAAATTGTCGTATGAGCGTGACTTAAAGAAAATGAAAGAGCAAAATGATCTTTTGAGGGCTCAGCTTGAAAGTCAAAAAGGAAAGGGTGAGGAAACTAAGTTTGCAAAACCATTGACTTCGGAGAAACCAAATGTTTCTAACACGGTTCAAAAACCTAAAATGTCAATTTCACGGTTTGCTCCAAAAGTCAATGAGAAAAAGGATTTGACAAAACCAGTCACTCCAACACCCTTGCCCAAGAAAAGTGAAAATGAAAAGATTGTTGATAAAGGAAAAGCGGTTGTCGAAACTCCTAAAGTGTTAGCACCTGGCCTTTTTAGGATTAGTCCCACTAGTGCGTCTGCCTCAACATCTAAGACAAATGATAAGTGCATAAAGGCTAATTCTAAAGAATCTAGGGATGCTAAAAAGGACAACAATATAAATCCTAATGTGTGTGCCTTACCTTCTACAGGATTAGAAAGCACCTCTAGGAGCAGCAGACTAAAGCCTAAGAGCAATACAAGGAACAATAGAGTCTCGCCTGACTCTAAGAGTAGTAGTAAGAATAAAGTTGAAGAAGTAGAAGAACACCCTAGGAATTTATCGCTTTGTAATAAGAGACATGTTTCATCTGAATGTAATGTCGAAAGTACTGTTTCTAATGCATGTAATGACTCTGTTTGTTTAATATGCAAGAAATGTTTAATTAATGATGTTCATGATGAATGTGTTTCTAAGAATGTGAATGTTCCAAAAAGACCTAGTGCTAGATCCAGATCTATAGAAAGACTAGTTGCACGATTTAGGACTACCACTATTAGTCGAATGCCTAGGAACTATCTTAAGTTTTGTATGTGGATTCCGACGGGTAGAGAGTTCACTCTTCAGGACGGCAAATTAGAAATAGCTCAAGCTAAACAAGTAGCAACTGTCTATGAGTGTGATTCTGCTTTTACTCCTAACCCCATGGAACCAAATTCAACACGGTTTCCAAATACAAACTCTTCTGTTCTTGGCAGGTTATCGAAATATGTCTTTGGATCGTCGACTCGGGTTGCTCCAAGCACATGACCGGGAATTTAAAGCTGCTGATCAATTTCGTCTAGAAATTCATGGGAACTGTACGATTTGGAAATGATCATGTAGCAGCTATTCAGGGTTATGGAGATCTTCGGTTTTAGAATTTTTTAATCACTCGAGTTTACTACGTCGAAGGGTTGGGACACAACTTGTTTTCAGTCGGGCAGTTTTGTGATGCAGATTTAGAAGTGGCATTCAGAAGAAACACGGTTTTTATTAGAAATTTGGTTGGTGATGATCTCTTAACTGGTAATCGTAGTACAAACTTGTATGCTATCGACATCAACCAAATGGCTTCTACATCACCAATTTGTCTTATGACAAGGGCAACCGAAACTAAGTCCTGGCTGTGGCATAGACGTTTATCCCATCTCAATTTCGACACCATCAACAAGTTAGCCAAAGACAACATCGTCACCGGACTTCCTAAGTTCAAATACACCAAGGAACACCTATGTCCATCATCCGAACAAGGAAAAAGTAAAAGAGCATCATATAAACCCAAAACCGTACCTAGTTCGGAAGCAAGGTTACATATGTTGCACATGGACTTATGTGGCCCAATGAGAGTTGAAAGCATTAATGGGAAGAAGTATATTCTCGTTATTGTTGATGATTATTCAAGATATACTTGGGTAAAGTTTTTGAGATCAAAAGACGAAGCACCAGGCATCATCATCACCTTTCTGAAGCGTATTCAAGTTCTACTTCAAGCTCCAGTAAGGATTATAAGAACAGACAATGGCACAGAATTTACAAACCAGGAGTTAAGAACTTACCTTGAAGATGTTGGAATCACACACCAAACATCAGTTGTTAGAACACCACAGCAGAATGGGGTAGTTGAAAGAAGAAACCGAACTCTTGTGGAAGCTGCTCGCACAATGCTAATTTTTTCTAGTGCACCTCTATTCTTATGGGCTGATGTTGTAGCCACTGCTTGTTTCACTCAAAACCGATCCCTAGTCCATCCGAGATTCAATAAAACCCCATATGAGCTTGTGAACAACCGTAAACCTGACATCTCTTACCTTCACGTATTGGGCGCTTTGTGCTATCCGACAAATGACAGAGAAGATCTAGGGAAGTTAAAAGCTAAAGGTGATATTGGAATCTTCATTGGATATTCAGAAAATTCGAGGGCATTCAGGGTGTATAATAGAAGAACGAAAAGGATAATGGAGACGATGAATGTGAAGTTTGACGAGATTTCACAAATGGCTTCTGAGAGACTCGCTCTAGAACCCGCGCTTAATCCGATGGCTTCTAATCAAAATGGATTAGGACCCGCACCAAACATGCAGACTTCTGGACACATCAGTTCAGGACTCGTGCCTCAAGGAGCTCAGTCAACAAATACGGATAAACCTTCAGAACAAGAACTAGAAAATTTCTTCGAGTTAATGTTTGATGAATATTATGGTGGACCTTCGACAAATGCATCTCAACAACATTCCGCTGCACCTGCTCAAAACCATCAACCACCACCACCATCACAAGATGCATCTACCACAATCGAAGCTGAAGCACCAACTACATCAACATCATCTACATCTACTCAAGCAACTCCAGTACTTGAAACTGTTCTACCAAGAGTTGATGAGCAAAACCAAAACACAAATTTTCAAGAAGAACCAACAAATAATTCAAACGATGTTACGTTAGACGAAGAAGAAGAAATATTTGAAAACCCGTTTGCAACAGACTCTGCTGAATCTTCTTCAAGGTTACAAGAACCATCTAACACACATTCGTTACATCCAAGGTACCCTTCTACGTTTCAATTGACAAAAGACCATCCAATAGAACATATTATTGGTGAACCTTCAAAGCCAGTTCAGACAAGGAGACAACTTGCCACCGATCTCGAATTGTGCATCTATGTTTGCTCAATCAGCCTCAAAGAACCAAAGAACATTCGGGAAGCAATGGCAGAAAACCCTTGGATTGAAGCGATGCAGGAGGAATTTCTTCAATACCTGTTACATGATAGTTGGGAACTTGTTGAATGACCACTTGATAAACGTGTTCTTGACCTCAAGTGGTTGAGGAAGAACAAACTGGATGAGGAAATGACTGTTATTCGCAACAAAGCTCGTCTCGTGGCTAAAGGTTATCCACAAGAAAAAGGGATAGATTTCGAGGAATCATTCGCGCCTGTTGCTAGACTTGAAGCAGTCCGGATTTTCTTAGCCTATGCCGCTCACAAAAACATCACAGTCTATCAGATGGACATCAAGACTGTTTTCTTGAATGGAACTCTGAAAGAAGAAGTGTATGTGAGTCAGCCAGAGGGATTCATCGACAAAGATCATCCAGACTACGTCTACAAGCTTAAGAAAGCAATTTATGGTTTAAAACAAGCTCCAAGAGCGTGGTATGACGAACTATCATCTTTCTTGCTTAAAAACAATTTCACAAAAGGAACGGTTGATGACACATTGTTTATCAAAAAAAATTCAAATATGACATTTTGATCTTTCAAATTTACATGGACGACATTATTTTTGGATCAACCAATCCTAACCATTCAAAACATTTTGAAAATCTCATGAAAAGTAAATTTGAAATGTCCATGATGGGGGAACTAAAATTCTTTCTTGGCTTACAAATACATCAATCACCTCGTGGCATTTTTATCAATCAAGCTAAATATACGATAGAGATTTTGAAAAAACATGGAATGGAAAATTGTGATTCTGTTGGTACACCAATGGTCACTTCACCAAAAATAGGTGCTGATTTGTTTGGGAAACCTATCGATCCGAAGAAATATCAGAGCATGATCGGTTCTCTCATGTACCTAACTGCTAGCCGACCCGATATTCAATTTGTTGTATGTTTATTAGCACGGTTTCAGGCAAAACCTACCGAACTTCACCTCAAAGAGGTTAAACGGATCTTTCGATACCTACGGAGCACCATTAACATGGGACTTTGGTATCCGAAGGATTCGGGGTTTCATCTAACAGCATTTTCAGATGCAGACCATGCTAGTGATCAAGTTACAACAAAGAGTACATCAGGTGGAGCACAATTTTTGGGTGAAAAGCTAGTAAGCTGGTCGTCAAAGAAACAGGATTGTACTGTACTATCAACCGCCGAAGCCGAGTATGTGTCTCTATCTGCGTGTTGTGCCCAAGTTCTTTAGATGTGGACACAGCTCACAGATTATGGCTTTACTTTTGACAGAATACCTATGTATTGTGACTCAAAAAGTGCCATAGCCATCTCGTGCAATCCCGTACATCACTCTAAGACGAAGCATATCAAAGTCCGCTACCATTTCATCAAAGAACACGTGGAAGAGGGTACTGTTGAATTATTTTTCGTTAAGACTGATTACCAACTCGCCGATCTTTTTACTAAAGCCCTTCCAAAAGAACGGTTTGACTATTTAGTTCGACGAATTGGCATGCGAAGCCTAACTCCTGAGGAGCTAGAACGTCTTCTCGAATCTTCTTGAAAAAGTTTTCAAAATCGCTTCGCTGTAAATATTTTTTTTGAAAAACAAAATATAAAATTTGAAAAACAAACAAAAACAAAATACAAAAATATAAAATTTCAAAAAATACAAAAACAATATAAAATCAAAAAATCCAAAAATATTCTTCTCACGACATGTCTCTCGTATAAATCAATATTCTGTACGTTTATAGAAATGTCATTCAATAATGATACGGACATGTACAGATGCTTGAGCGGGAGTTCTTTTTAATGTTTTTCTAAAACATGCCGTTTCTCAAAATTTTCTTCACAATGGCTTTCATATACTTCAGTACAAAACCCGTACTTAAACGATGACTTCTGATTATTTTTCAAATCAAGGACTCGTATGTTCAATGACGAACTCTTTTTCAAAAAGTTCGAGTCTAAACAAACGAAAAAGATTTCAAGCATAAACTCGTTTTCAAAATAGAATTCTTGAGCACTTTTTCAAGATTGTTCAAAAGATTTCTCAAAATCTCTCAAAATTAGTGCTCAAGAAAACTCCCTCTAAACCCTTAAATTGATTTTAAATATGCTATCATTAAGGGGGAGTACAAACACAAAATGTTCCAAATTCATGCAAAATCTGTCTTTCTCTCCAAAAGCTTTTTCTTAATCAGTTGATATCAAAAATATCACGATATGCTATTTTTGAGGGGGAGAAGACATGATTAAAATGTTATCAAAGATGTTTAAAGATTGTGGCTGAATCTCAGAAGAGCTCGACTCAGATAGTACCAATGAATTGACGAAGCTTAAAATGTCAGTAATCGAAAAGACTTGTCCTGGACGGGTAATAATTTCAAGCTAGTCCAACTAGTGATGTAAGCGTGTCTCGAATAGGACTTGTCTGAGTAGAGTGTACCATATCGAGAGACTTTCTTTGGACTTGACCAGGACGGGTAATAATTTCAAGCTAGTCTAACTAGTGATGTAAGCGTGTCTCGAATCGGTCATGTTCACTGAAAGTGGATCAATTCAAGAAGTACAAACTCCTCCCGCATGTGCAAATTTCTTAAAAATTACATGAGCACATGTGAAGGGGGAGTCCTTCAAAAGAAATGCAAAACTCTCGAAGTGTCAACAAAATGTGTTTTATTATCATAAACACTTTGAGAGATTTTCACAAAAGGTTTTATGGCATGTGATCAATGATAGGATAGTCATGGAGTTATAAGGTGACTAAGGTTAGGAAAAACCGTCCTATGATCCGCCAGAGCCGGAGGGATCTACCCAAGGACAATTCCAATAGATTAGAATTAGAAGTCCTTAGGTATGATTGAAAAAAGGAGAAAATGAGAAAGGAGAAAGAAGGGGTTGAAGAATTAAAAAGAAAAGTTATGAAAAAGGGTGAAAAGAAATAGCCCTCCAAATGTTCAACCTTATGGCAGACACCGGGTTCAACTCATATGCTACTGGTTGTTACTAAGGTGACACCGGTATTGAAGACAAAGACGTCATGGACCCAGTGACGCACTGCACTAAACCTTCTTAACCACTCAAGTTCTCTTAAAAGAGCTTGTTTCATTCTCACGGGGAACCAGTGTAATCTATCGACCTGTCTCTTAGAGATGGTTGATATTGAAGCAGGAGACCTCTCCCTAATCTCCGCATAGGAAACCAAATGTGCACTTATCGAGTCTAGAGCCCCGAGATTCATCAAAAGATCTCATAGGAACACATAATATTCCTACACTGGTTGTTCATCATTAAGGACGCCAGATGTAAACTTTAGAGTCCTACGCAGATCTTAGCAATCTGCCAGAACATTTATGAGAGGATTCACATTTGTGATTCTCAATGATTGAGTGGAAATTCCTGCCAGGGTCAACATCAAACAGCCCTGACAGCAGGTCACTTCTATAATCTCTTGTGGGTTACGCTTAGTGTTCGCGGTGGTTTCAAACGGTCTACAGTCGTGGAGTGATCCCCAGTGACTCACCCAGTCATTGAGCTACTTAGTAGGTCTTGTAAGCTCTCTCGAGAGTATCTGACATGGGAACGGCCTTGGTAAGGGTTAGAAGGAGTCTTCACACTATGCTGTTGACGAACTCTAATTCTTATCTGTAAGTACCGGATGTTTTATTGCTAACTATTTATATGCAGGGACACTTCATCTCCATGGCGACAGATTCCACGTGCTCATACATACATCTGGAAGTTAAAGAAAGCTCCCTCAAAGATCTATACAACACAAAGTTCAAAGAAAGATTCTACTCCAAAAAGAAGAATCTACAAAGTATAAAGACTAAAGATCAAAGTGAAAGAAAGGGAACTACGTGCATATGAATATCAAAGTCCAAAGATGTATGAGCATGTTGGAATGGCATACAACCACCACAGACCCAGAAGTGACGAATGGCAGATAACTCCACATCACAAAGGAACAAAGAACGATGAAAAATCAGTTATCGAAGATCACAAAGCATGAAGGAACAAAGACTAAAGACAATTCTACAACGACACACAAAGTTAAAGACAAAGAACACGGAAGACCTAATCACGTGGAGCATCATTCGAATGACCACCCCTTAGGGGGAGATTGTTAGCATTAAAAATTATATATATAGAAGTGATGGTCATTCTCATATTGTAACTTTGTGTCGTTTGTTAAGATTAGTAATAGTTTAGTCATTGGGCCTTGGACTTGGCAAGCTAATATGTTATGTGCTATGTTTCATAAGCCTAGTTATCCAACCATGTAACCAAGTCCAAGCCCAAGCCCAAGCCCAAGCCCATCAAAGCCTATGTATGGAACTATATAAGGCACCTTACCTCTCATTTGTAAGGTGTGCTTGTGTGTGTATTGTGTGTGTTTTATTAATCAAAGCTCTCATCTTTTCCATCTCTCTCTCATATATACGATTCACATATATATACATCAAGTCACCATCTTTCCATCTTTCCTTCTCATTGTGCTTATATTGTGAGTGATAAAGTTGTGTTATTTAAGGTCCAACACTCTGTCACAGCCATTTCAGTAAACACGTGCAATCAGAAACCCTAAAATGTAAAAGGTTATACAAACGTACGTTTAGGTTCAAATAAACGTAAACGTACAAAAACAAAGGGGGAATTATAACAAAAGATGGATTTGCATGCCTTAGCGGCTTAAATGCAAATTAAACAAACTTAAAATATTTATTTATTAATTACAAACTTATTTAACAAAACCTAAAAATGTGAAAAGAAATAAAAATGTACGTTTAAATTAAATTAAACGTAAACGTACCAAAATAAAACTGAAAATTGATCAATACAAACCCCATAAATGTGAAATTTATATTTTTGTGATCCTAATAATAAAAGAAAATTATCTATGAATTAAAATGATTTTTACAAGTATTTATGTAATTACTATTAATTAAAAACTATTAATTTATTAATTAACTAATTAAACTGATTTAAATTATTACACATACTAAAAAGACTTAGATAATTAAGAAGATTTTTATAAATCTAATTAACCATCACAGGAATCCTAAAAAATTTTAAAATTATTTTTACAATTTATTTTTAAGTTATTTCTTAATTAATTGTTTAATTATTAATTAAAAGCTAGATATACTAATTTAAATCTAAAAATTAGAAAAGTAAAAGTGAAAATTGAAACAATAATTTTTACAGAAGCTTAATTACTTATAAAAGTTTGAAAAATTATAAAATGTTATCTGGGATAAAAATTTAATACTAAAACTAATTTATTTTTGGCTTTTTAATTTAAACTAATTTAATTAAAATTAAATCTAAAATTATCAAATGAATAGTAAAAAATAAGAAAAGTTTATGGAAAGTATATTAAGTGATAAATAAGCTAGGAAAAATAAGTTGGGTGCAACAGCTTATCTAGATAAGCTGGAATAAGCTAAATAGTTGGGATAAGCTAAATACACTTAAGTTACTATAAGGGAATTGTTTGTGCAAAGCCTAATGGAGCTGGTGCCCCAGAGTAGATGGAAGGGGGAGTGGAGTTATGCATGTTACTATCCTAGAGGTCCCAGGTTCGAGTCCCACTCCCCAACTTTTTGCCATTTATTTTATTTTTGAATTTTTTACTTTACAAAACTACTTAATGACTAATTATAACTAACTTTAATAAATGAAAACTTTTTAGAAAGGCAAAATAAGCTCTGTACAAGCTTATTTTCTCAACAGTTTAATCATAATAAGCAAATAAGCAATAAACTTCTAACTAGAAGCTATCACTTAGCTTTAAATTGTTGTTTTTGGTATTTTCTTTTTATGGAACTCATATATACTGAATATAATTTAATGAAAAATGAAAATTCAAAACCAAAGAATGAGCTTATTTGTGGGCTTATGACTAATTCAGTAGAGCTTATGGGCTCACAGTCAAGTCACAAGCTTGGAATAAGCTTGTAATAAGCTTCAAACTAGAAGCCAAAGGTAAGAGTATATGTATACATGTATAATAGACATATATGAACAACGTGGTACAATGGAATTAACCCATAAGCTTGTAATAAGCTAATAAGCAATTTCAAATGTCCACTGATCCGAACAACCCCTGCAGTCAAATGTTTGGTCAAAATAAGCCTACAAAATACGCTCACAAGACCAAATAAGCTCTGGATACTGCAAGTATGTTTGGTTGCCTTTCCAAAAAGTCCAAGCTCAACTAGTGGGGTCCACTAGTGAGCTTTTAGAGGGCTTATGAAAAAGCTTTGATTATACTGAATTGCTCAGTGTAATATGAAAATGGGACAAACAAAAAGCTCATTGCAGCCCTATTGAATAAGTTGCAAATTGGAATTTAAGCACTGGATCTAATAGACTAGTGGATAAGCTTCTAAAAGAAACACATCATACTAGCTAAGTCCAAGTAATAAGCTTCTTGTGAGGCTGTGAAAAAGCTAGTGAACACTGGGTTACCCAGTGTTCAACATGAAATGGACAAAGTTAAAAACTTAGAGCAAGCTTAGTAAATAAGCTTGAGAGTGAGGAACAAGTTTTAAACCATTGGGATGGGAACCTAAGCTATCTAGAAAGCTAGAGTTCACAAGCTCAAGTCCACTGATTAGCTTTTGACAAGCTTATGAAGTTGCTTGAGTATACTGATTGCTCAATATACTCAGTGAAATGATAAGGTTTTGATTAGTCAAATTAAGCACTAAAATAAGCACTAAATAAGAATTAAAGCACATGTATAAGTAGATAGCATGGTAATCTTAGCAAAACAACAAATATCATCATCAAAAGTCCACAAGTGCACAAGATGCAAGCTTATGAAAAAGCTTCAATCCTGTGCACAGGGGAGAAACAGGTTACAAAAAACCATAAAATAAGCAAACAAAAAGCTAGATAAAAATTAACTAAAAATACCCTAAATAAGATTAGCAGCAAAATATTACAATCCTAAAAAGCACAGAACAAGAAACTTAATAATAAAGGCACAAGAAAATAGACTATTTATTCAAAAACCTGAAAAACTACAATTTGACTTTTCACAAGAACATAAAAAGTTGACTAAAATGAAATTCTAATCTAATTTACTGACTCAATAAGTTATAAAAAGCTATAGAAATAAGAAATTATCAAAGATAAACAACATTTAAACACTTATGCAAGGTTATAAGTCCTAACAATCTCACAGTGCTCATAAGTAGATCATCAAGTGTCAATTTGACTTTCTATCATGCTACACCATTTAATTAAAGTTCTACTGAGTTAATTAGGCCCTAAGAGGTGTACATCAAACAAGAACAACAACTCATACAACCCCTAACACAGTTTTACCATTAGATCCAAACACCCCTATAATGGAGCCAAATTGAGCTTTTCAAAGCATAGGGCTGTATAAACCCATTTCATCAAATCCAGTGGTTATAACTTGTCACATCAAACCATTTTAATCCTAAACAAGTAGTCACCAATGTCTAAACCTAGGATTATCAAAGATGGGTATATTGACAGTCAAAATAACATTTCAAAGCAACAACTAAATCCAAAACATAACTACCTAATATTAAGATAGATAAACACTAACAAACAACAAATAACCATAAACAAACATCTAAACAACAATAATAACAAAAAAATGTAAGAATCACTCATAAAACATTTTCACAGTGAAAAATGCAATATAAAGCAACTTTAAAACTCAACTCATAAGCATACTATATTAAACTTTAAAAATACTTAACAACAACAAATTAACATAGAAACACATAAATCTGAGCAAGTAAATAACTAAAACAGTAAAATGCCAAAATTAAAAAAAAAGAAAAAAAAAACTTACAAGTGGACCAAGAATGAAAACAAGGAACCAGGAACCATGAATCAACCTAACAGCTTCACATGAAGCCACTAAACCAGGGAAATCCACTTTCCACCATATTCCATGCTTCTTCATCAAAATAAACTGACTTTTTATTTTCTTTTCTATTTTCTTGTTTCTTTTTTGTATTTTTGATTTTTAATGATCAAGGCTGGCTTGAAGGTTTCTAAAAGCTTAATGAGCTTTGTCAGGAGCCTATATGAGCTAATTGAGTCCAATAAATAACCATGATCAACAATAATTTAAATGACATGA
The DNA here is from genome assembly GCA_030686995.1 of Artemisia argyi. NCBI lineage: Eukaryota > Viridiplantae > Streptophyta > Magnoliopsida > Asterales > Asteraceae > Artemisia > Artemisia argyi. Next base: position 112,999,482 of record CM060684.1, read on the forward strand.
ATATAAAGGTACGAATTAAGCAAAAACTTGAAATTCAAAGATAGATCACAATTAAACTGTAAATAACGTTTGTTATACATTGTCAGTGTGTAACAAAATACTTGAAAGCATTTAAATGACAGGTAATTAAAGAAAGCCAAAAGTTATTTATGCTACATGACTAAGGCTAATCCAAAGTGACTTTCCTCTCTTCCTTCTTCCTCTTTTATACACCTTCTGAGTTCCCCACATGTCCCTGGTCAAATCCCACTTTTAATCCTGTCCATTGGTTAAGCAGAAGTGATCTTGGCCATTTAAGTGACTTTTGGCGCCAAAAGTTTTTGAGGCTGCTTGTGGCCGTTTTAGAGCAATTAATGCTTCTTGTTTACATGTAGAGGTGGAGAGGACAAGGTGAGAGTAGTAGGGGGTGAGGTGATGGCCAAAACAGTGGGTAATGGGTGGTTTTGGTTTTGTAGAGGTGGTGTGAGGAGGAAGGGGATAAGGGAGGGAAAGGTGGGTTTGACCCTGGTTTTATTATTAAGGGTGGATTGGGCTGGTGTGTTGGGCCTGGGAAATAATGGGGTGGGCTTGGTTTGTGTTTATTATGGATTTGGCTTTGGATAATATTAAGGATCCATTTGGTTTTATGGTGTAATAAGGCCCAAGGACTAAAAGTGTCAAAGCTGAATTCATGAGGGGCCTTGACTGCCAACTTTCCAAAATTACTTCAAAGTGCCAAACCTGCCAATAAATAATATTACAAGGACCAAAGTTGATAGTTTCCCATTTTTCAAACTTCTAAGGGCCTTTTATGTAATTTTTGGATTTTGAGGGGGTAAAAGTGTAATTTCCCAAAAGTTATCAAAAGGTTCCAAATTTGTAAGTTATGAATAGTACAAGGGTATATTTTGATAAATTTTCATTTTTAAATACCCAGGGACTAATTTTGCCAATTTTGAAACTTGAGGGGTAAAAGTTGCCATTTTGTGTAAACTTTTATCCAGGGATCATTAGTGAACATTTTTGGTTTCCCAAGGACTTAAGTTGACTTTTCTTTCATTTTTAACCTTCAGGGACTAGTTTTGCCAATTTATGAAACTCTAGGGACTGAAAATGACAATTGTGTGAACTTTGCATGCTTTTCACTTGTTTTCAATCTTTTTGTACCTGAATCACATAAAAACACATTTCAATGATATTTGTAACATTTATATGGTCATTTGTGTGTTTTTGGTCATTTTGTGGGTTTAAACAATATAAAATATATGTGTATTTAGACACATATCACATACATGAACAAAATATGCTACACATTTTATTAGACAAGAACTATCCTAGTACTTTATCTAAAAGCACTATACTAGTACTTGATGGAAACATACAAATATGATGTCTAATTTCCTAGGTTTAGGCCTAGGTTGACTTCTTCTTTCATCTTCTTCCCCTTCCCTTTCACCTTATCATCTTCCAATTTCCTATTTATCTTGGAAATGATGGTTAACAATTCCATGATTCCTTCATGGATGGACAAGAGCATCACCCTAGACTCAATCCTTGAATCTTTGAGAGCATTGACAATGTGTGCGGTGTTTTCGCAACAAATGGAGTACTCATCTTCACACAACCTTGGACTTAATGGTTCCTTAATTAATTCCCACACTTCACTTTCCGCAAAGGTCCTTAACTCATATTCAAACATAATCCTATTATCTCTTTCTTTTTTCATCATATCCATGAATGACCTCTTCATTCTCTTAGAGCTCTCCGGGTTTTGATTTCCTTGATTGTTGTTAACGGACCCTTCCGAATGAGACATGCTTCCTATTGTGAGAGTTATTATCTAAGGTATAGTGGAGGATGTTTTAAGTTGTGTTTTTATGAAAGATTTCTTGAGGCTTTTAAAGAGGATGAAGATGTGAGAGGAAAGTTATAAAGTAAATATTCAATGGGTAATAGAAAAAGTTGTATGATTATTTGTGAAAAGTATGAGTTAGTGGATTTTTTTATGAAAGATTTGTACTTAAGATCCCTCCACTATTTCCTTTTTACCATTTACATCCTCATCATCATCTAGCAATCTCATTCCTAATCCTAATCTTAGATAATTGAATTGATCTTTATCAAGTGGTTTTGCTAGGATCTTAGATATGTTATATACACAAGGAATTTTCTCTAAAGTGATATGGTTTTTCCTAATGTTTTCTCTTAGAAAGTGATGTCTAATTTCAATATGCTTGGTTCGAGGGTAATCAATTGGATTTGAGTCAAGATTGATAGAGCACGTGTCGTCAAATATAATAGGTACTTCATTTAACATGACGTTATAATCGACAAACGCTTGCTTCATCCATAAAGCTTGTTGACAAGCCCTTTCGGCCGCAACGTAATCGGATTCCGTTATGGAGTTGGCAAAAGACATTTGTTTCTTAGAGAACCATGATGTTAAACATGCACCTACAAAAGTGCATATTCCACTAGTGCTTTTCAAATCAACTATATCTACCGGATGATCTGAGTTGGCATAAACCAATACTTTTACCCCCGTATCCTTTGGGTACCAAAGACCTAGATGTTGAGTTCCTTTAATGTACCTAAATATTCTCTTAACGGCCTCTAAGTGGGAAACCTTAGGATCTTCTTGAAACCTTGCGCACAGACAAACACTAAACATTATATCCGGCCTACTTGCCATTATGTAGAGTAAACTCCCTATCATTCCCCTATACTTATTATTATCAACGGATTTGTTATCTTTATCTAGGGTGAATACTCTTTTTCTAGAGATAAGGGTTTTTGTAGCCTCAGAATTTTCCAAGCCAAACTTCTTAAGCATTTCACCGATATACTTAGATTGATTGAAAAATATCCCATCACTTAATTGTTTGATTTGTAATCCTAGAAAGAAACTAAGTTCACCCATCATACTCATTTCAAATTCATTATGCATTAATTTTGCAAATTCATCACAAAGAGATTGACATGTTGACCCAAAAATGATATCATCCACATAAATTTGACTAATAATAAGATGTTTTCCTTTTGTTTTGGTGAACAAAATACCCATTTTATATTCATTAAGTAAGAGAAAAGATTGCAACCTATCATACCAAGCTTTAGGAGCTTGTTTAAGTCCATACAAATCCTTTTTGAGCTTATAAACATGATTAGGTTTTTGAAAATCTATAAAACTGGGAGGTTGTGCAACATACACTTCCTCTTTAATGACTCCATTTAGAAATGCACTTTTTACATCCATTTGAAAAAGTTTAAAATTATGACTACATGCATATGCAAGTAAAATTCTTATGGATTCTAATCGCGCGACGGGTGCATAAGTCTCATCATAATCAATCCCTTCTTGTTGATTATATCCTTAGGCTACTAACCTAGCTTTATTCCTACAAACTACTCCATTTTCATCAAATTTATTTTTAAAGACCCACTTGGTTCCTATAATAGTGTAACCACTAGGACATGGAACTAAGATCCATACATCATTTCTTAAGAATTGATCTAATTCCTCTTGCATTGCCATTACCCAACTTTCATCTTTAATGGCCTCCTTAATATTCTTGGGTTCTATTGTTGAAACTAATGCAAAGTAGTTGCTTTTGTCTTGGGTATGTGATCTAAGAGTTCTTTCATCTAGTTCTCCTATGACTTGATCTATGGGATGATCTTTAACTTCCTTAATGTTTTCTACTCTAGGCAATACTTCTTCTAGATCATTATTTGGTAATTCCATCTAATTTTGACAAGCGTCTTCTTCAATGATGTTATCATCTAGTAAAGGTAATGTCCTAGATTTTTGAGGTGTTTCATCAAAATTTACATTACATGATTCTTCAACTTTGAGGGTTTCCTTGTTAAGTACAATGTAAGCCTTTGATGTTTGTGAATACACTAAAAATATTCCATTATACTTTCTAGTATCACACAAGTTGGAGTTTTCTAAGCAGTTAGAGATTAAGCATTTACAACCAAAGACTCTAAAGTACTCTAGGGATGGCCTTTTACCTCTAAGAATCTCATAAGGTGTTTTATTGATGGTCTTTCTAATCAAAACTCTATTAAGTATGTAAGATGCGGTTTCTACGGCATGACACCAAAATTTTTGTGGTATAGATTGTTCATTTAACATTGTACGACTCATCTCTTGTAGTGTTCGGTTCTTCCTTTCAACTACCCCATTAGATTGAGGAGTGCGAGGAGCCGAGAAGTTATGAGAGATTCCATGTTTATCACAAAAGACTCCAAATTGTATTTCATTATCAAATTCTCTACCATGATCCGTTCGAATTGAGACAGTTGAACATCCAAGTAGGTTTTGCAAATTTATTCCCCAAGATTTTGAATTTGTTAAATGCTTCATTTTTATCTTTTAAAAATAATGTCCAAGTATATCTTGAATAGTCGTCCACTATTACCATGGTATAGAAGTTTCCTCTATAGCTTTGAATAGCGGATGGACCAAACAAATCCATATGTAAGAGTTCTAAAACTCTTGATGTTGAAATCATGTTTATAAGCTTATGACTTGCATGGACTTGTTTACCTACTTTACATGCGTCACAAAAATGATTATCAAAGATTGGAATTATCTACAATGGATGCAAGATTTATTTTGGAGATGCAAGACACATTACCTAGTTTTGTATCCTTTTCCTTAGAGATGATTTAAATTATGGTATGCTTATAATCAACATCTTTACTAGGTTGAGATCTTGTAAGTGGATTCTCCTTGAAGCATACCCAGAATTTAAAATGCAACTCAAACTTTTGGTACCCATTGTTTCTTGGGTCCGACATGGTTAGCACATAAAAAGTCCATATTGAATACTCTAGGGTCTTGAAGCAATAAATATAATTGTTCGATGCCATATTTGGAAAGGGTAGACCGAGGGTTGTTTTGAAAGTATGTTTTGTTTTGAGGATTGGGTCTTATTCTTCTTTGATTCAAAAAATATGAAGGTCTCATGTTTGGGGTAGGCAAGAGAGGTCTTTGGTCAACTTGAACTTGAGTATACTTAAGACCATTATGAGAAACCGGGTTGTAATATGGTTTTGTGGTTTCTCTCCATACAATGGATCTTTGATTACGTCGAGTGTTTGCAGGAGGAACTTGAGGAGTGATTAGTTTAATAGAGCTTTTAGTTTGAGCTTCTCTTTTCCTCAGAGTCCTGGCGCGTTGATGCGTCAACCAGCGCGTCATCCTTGAGGTTTTCGAGAATTTTATTTCCATTTATTTTTACAAAATTAAGGGGTTTAGTTAGACTATCGGAAGTGGTTTCTTGTCGTTTGTAAATCCAAGACCTTCCTTATCTTGGGTCACTTTTTGATGATTCATCATCTCATTCAAATCATTACTACCCTTTTTTTAATTTTGTAAGATTTACTGACTTTTGTTGAAGTTCCGAGATTTCTTCACTCAAAGAGACAACCTTAAGTGTGAGATTCTCACAATCTTTACATGGTTCAACATTCTCATGGAGAGTGGTAAGTCTCTTTATTTCAATTTCAAGTTCATTGTTTTTAAGGAGTGCTTTAGAAAGTTCTTTTTGAAAAGAGCATTTTTCTTTAATAGTTAATTTTAGTTTTCTAAATACTTCTTCGTAATTATTAAATAATTCCTCATTTTCCTCTTGCAATTCAGTTATATCAAAAGAAGTTTCACTAGTAGTGGAGTTATGTTGTACCTCATGAGACTCAATTGCCATAAGACATGTTGCTTCCTTGCTTGGTTGATTCTCATCTTCATTGTCACTCCATACTCCGCCAACAAATGCTTTGTAATGTCGAGGCTTTGGGCAATCACTGACGAAGTGGTCTTTCTCACCGCAATTGAAGCATCCATCTTCGCGCTTTGGACCTTGATCAGCTCTACTAATCTTTTCATCCTTGTTTCTACGATCATTAGTATGGTTACTAAACCGATTCTCTCGTTGAAACTTTCCACCTCTTCTAAAAAACTTTCTAAAGCTTCTAGCCATAAGATTGAATTCTTCATCATTCATTTCTTCTTCATTACTCCCTTCAATGCTACCATCACCATCACTTGCTTGACTTTTAGTGATCTTAGCTTTAAGAGCCAAAGACTTAACTTTTTTCCTTCTTGTCCTTAGTCATCACCTTCGAGAATCATTTCATAAACTTTAAGATTCCCGATGAGCTCGTCTAGAGGAAGCTCCACCAAATTCTTGGCTTCTTCAATGGCCGTCACCTTAGGCCACCACTTGACCGGAAGAGCTCAGAGAAACTTTCTCACATGGTTCTTGTTGTAGAAGCTAGGATATAGAGCTGTAAGGCTTGTGATAATAGCATTGAACCGTGTGTAACCATTGTCAATGGTTTCTTCATTGGAGATCAAAAACTTCTCATATTGTTGAATGAGTAAGTCGATCTTGCACTCCTTGACTTGTGAATTGCCTTGATGAGTAATGATGAGAGAATGCCAAATTTCTTCAGCAGTCTTGCAAACATGGACTCTCTCGAACTCCCTTCGAGGTAAAGCATTATAGATCAACATCTTGGCTTCATCATTCTTACCGAGCTTTCTCCTTTCATAATCATTTAGATCTGAATGTGGTTTATTCACCAACAACTTTGTTTCGGGGTCTTCCACCATGAACACAAAGTTGCCATTTTGGATGATTTCACACAAATCAAGATCTTTGGACCTAACATAGGTCTCAAACTGGGTTTTCCAAAAACAAAAACCATCGGTTTCTAGCAAAGGAGGTCTTTGCATAGAACACCCCTCAATATAGTTCTCTTGAGCCATGGATCTATACTCAACTTTGTCAAAAATATAGGTTAGGATTTTAGATTTTTGAGAAAGAAGTTTTTGACTTAAAACGGCTTCTCGGGAAGGTTTTAACGCTAAAAAACTTGTGTATTCTGCTCTGATACCAATTGTAGAAGCGTAAAGGGGGGGGGGGGGTGAATACCATTTCTTTGGCTTTTTAGATGTTTAAAAACTTTAAGCCGTAAGAGTCACCAAGTGGTTGTACAATAATCCAACAACCACAATCATAACCATAGTATATAAAGCAAGTAAAGAGACACCACGATATATGCTGGTTCGGGATGAGGGGTTTATACCATCCGTACGTCCAGTTGCAAATCCACGACACGATACTATTCACTAGTATAATCCTTTCGGTGGACTACAAACCGTTACAATTCACTCCACCGATATTCACCAATATCGATGCTCACAAAGAAGTTACTCCCACGGTATTCCGCCCTCGGAAACCACCCTAAAGAATCTCGTAATTCGACTTAACCTTTGGTCACGAAGACCACAACCAAAACTTCCACCCGGAAGTATCAAACCCCAACTAGATCCCCAAAGATCTAGGCTTGGTCACTAAGACACAAGACTTCCCTTGCAAACAATTGAATGAATGAATATAGTTCCTTTGAACCAAGCCCTAACCTAACCTAGTGACTCGATTCTAGTAGAAAGGGTATAGATAAGAAGACCCTCGACACAATCACAAGAGTGGATTAGGTTCTTGTGATTCTTCCCTTGCAAGGTGATGTGTTCTTTCAAAGATGTTAATGTGTTTAACTAAGAAAACAAAAGAGAATTAGAGGATTAGAGATAAAGAATAATGGCAAGGGGTGAGGAATACAAGAGGCAAGGGGGTATTTATAGGCCAAGACCCAAACTTGGGAATATTTTACCAATGCCGGCTCGTCGCCCACGCGTCAACGCGCGGGTGGCGCGCAAGGCCCAGTGAAAAATTCCCAAGTGTTGGGTGTTGGTCTTGTAAATACCTACCCTTGCTAAACCCCCAATTGTACTTCACACACTAAACCTTATCATTAATCAATCTAAGGTTTACCAACTCAAATAGCCAATTTGGAAAATGTTTTGTGAAGTGTTTATTAGAAAACCAATTATCAAAGATAGAAAGAAAGAAGAGATAATTGAGTAGGGGTAGAATGGGTATTCCTCAAATGGCATAGAAAAGAGAAAAGAATATGCCATGGGATATTCCTCTAAAGGGAAGAGTGTGAGAGGTTGGGTTAAGAAGTAACCATGGTTAGGTTAGAAGTGTAGAGAATAAACCATGGTTAGGTTAAAGGGTGTATCCAAAGAAATGTTCCATCCCTGGTGTGGTTAAGAGTTAACCATGATTAGGTTAAGAGAAGCATATCCAAGGGAATATTCCATCCTTGGTGTGGTTAAGAGTTAACCAATGTTAAGTGTAGAGAACTAACCATAGTTGGGTTAGGAATGAACCATGGTTGAGATAAGAGAATATCCAATGGTATATTCCAACCTTGGGGGGAAAGAATGAGATGGATGGTTGAGATGGTTTTGTTTGAAATGAATGGCTAGGATCAAAGGGAGCCTCCTTTGGATTTCAAATTTATCCCCATGTGTTGAATTAGAGAGGAGGTGAGTTGTGTATGAGTTGGATTGTGTAGGTGTGAAAGGATGTGATGTGTGTAAGGGAATATGTAAGTATGGATGTGATGGGGAGCCTAGTGTGTGTAGAGAATAGGATGGTTGTGAGTAGTGTGTGTATTTTGAAAATAAAGTTGTTGCGGTGTGTAAGGAATATTTTGGTTGGGTATGATGTGTGTAAGTATGAGTTGTATGTGTAAGAAGTGTGTAAGGTATGATTGGATGGGGAGTCTAGTGTGTGTGAAGAGAGGTATGTGAGTGACGTGTGTGTATTTTGAATTTAAAGGTGTGTGTAGAAAAGAGCATATAAGTGTATAGGGAAGTGTATGAGAAAGGTGTATTGGTATTGTATAAAGTGGGGAATCTTGTGTGGGAGAGTGTGAGTCAAAAGGGTGTAAGAGTGTAAGAGGTGTAAGGGAATATGTAAGAGGTGTAAGAAGATGTTGGGTTGTTTGGAGGCTTTGTCCCTTGTGTTTAAGGAGGTGATTAAGATGAGATCAAGAAATAATCTAATTGTCATTAAGGAGAAAAGATTTAGACAATTAAGATTATAAGTTGAGAAAATCATAGGTTACTTGTAAGTTCAAGTAACACAACGTCGAGAATCCATAGTTTCATAACTCGTGATTTTCCACGACTCGACGTACTCAACTAACACCTTGGTACAAGTAAGCCAAGTGCTTTGCCCTGATGTAAAGCATATCCCAAGCGGGAAAGGATGCGTTTACGCAAAGTGACCTTTGACTTAGTTTGACTAATAAGGGAGTAAACCCATTACGTGATTAGAGAAGACGTAAGCACGGGTTATGAGCATATGGATGCTTTCACGTGATGTTACGTGAAATATATAAGCTCCCTAAGTTTAGAAAAGCCTTGGCTAGAGGCAAGAGATAGAAAACATGAGTTGGCGTTTTCCCGTAAGTGGGTGTTTCAAAAGTTGGATCTCTCTAATCCCAAAATTCGTTTCGAGTGTTCTCAATTAAGCACATAGCATATTCATACCTGTATTGAAGGATCCACATTTGTCGGGTAAGGAGAAAGCCGACTTTCAAAATTCATCCTGACATTCACAGAAGCCTGGCGCGTCGCTCACGCGTCAACGCGCGGGCAGCGCGCCAGCAGCAGGTTTGTGAGTCGGGGAATTTTGGCTACCATTTGTTATTTTATGTGTTTCGAAGGTGTATTTGTCATCATTAAAATATTAGGAGATCTTGATAATGTTGCCTCAACACACACATTTCAAAATCTGAAAATTAAAGAATACAACATTAAACACACTATTTAATGTTATTTTTAAAACACCGTAAAATGAAATATACATGTTATTATACACATTCTACAAACTAATAAAACACACAAGTTTTATACAATTTATATGCTAACATGTTGATGGTACATATGATTCTGAAAACCAGACCGGACCAACACGTTCAACTGGAATCTGGAGTCGCCATTGGTTCGACTAGCCAATAAAAGCCGTTCAATAACGAAATTGAGAGGACCAGTAGGAACCGGTAAAAACAGGTGAATTGGGTCTAGTCAATCATTTTCTTTCTTCGGTTAATCAGTTCGTCATTGTTATTTTGTTGGCGCCTGAACTTTAATCATAAGATACCCGCCGCTACAACGCGCAGATACCCTGCTAGTATGACTAATTAAACGCTTTAAATAAAAACATATAAACAAATTTAATTGACTGTTTCTTACCAAAAAACGACAATAGTTAGAACATCCACTATGATAAACCTTTTGAAAAGGTTTATAAAATGACACATCAAGTATTTTTTTTAACCTTTTGATATTTTAAATCTACATTAACTATGATGTAAACCTTAACAACTTCATAAAATATCTTATATAATACATGCATTAAATGTATGAAAATTATAGCGAGGTTCAAGAATTAGTACGGTGACTAGTGGGTGCTGGACCACCCCTAATCATCCCATTTTATTCATTAGATATATAGCCCATAAGCTAGTTTTTTAACAACATTTGCAACAAGCCTCCCTTATTCTTATTGAAATTTCGAATAACTTAACCAAGCAGATACAAGCATACAACATCAAAATAAATTTACTTGTCAAATTATTCTTTTTTAGTTTAGCTTAGTTCATAATTATTATGGTGTTAAGTTAAATCATAGGTTAAAAGTACTATAGACTAATTTTTTGAGGGATGTATTATTGCTATAATTATTACGTTAACTTCGGCCCTCCTTAACTTCAAATTCTGGCTCCGCTCTTGATTAGGACATCTTTATGCCACATAGACATGAAATAAGTGCTCACTGGTTGAAATAAAATATAAACTTTTTCATCATTTTTATATCTTTTCATAAACCCATCATAGTGAATGCCCTTAGCTTTATCATAATATCAGCAAGTACCCATATGGGTTCATCATCATGTGAAATAAAGAGCATATTATTACTGTAGTATATTTAAAGAATATCCATGTTTAATTAGGAGTGTCAATCGAGTCGTGTTCGGGTTGACCTATTTAGGTTTGTGGGTTGGCGTGTTATTATAACCTCTACCCAAACACGACCCATTTATTAATCGTGTCAAGAAACTCAACTATAACCCAGACTTGAAAAACACGTGTAACCCATTTGTGACACGTTTAACCAGTTTAAGTAAATAAGTCAAGCGATAGATAAGGTTAGTGGTTTGTCGATTTAACTAGTTTAAAAGCAAAAATGATATAAGGATCTAAAAATGATAAAAACAACATAAAAATAACTATGCGAAAATTTTAATGATATCTGAATATAATCATAATTCACTCATATATTAAGTAAATAACAAAATAAATTTAATCCAAATCCAACATAAAATCCAAGTTACATACTTTAATTTTAGTGGCTTATATATTTAATTTTAGTGGTTTATAAGCTTAAATGGGTTCAAGGGTTGAGCTATTTAATACTTGCTCAACCCAAACACGAGGTTAGATGGTTTGACTTGTTTTTGCCCCAAACATGTTTATCCTCAACCCAAACCTGTTTAACTTCGTGTCAGGTTCGTGTCGTTTATCGTGTCGTGTCAAAAATTGTCACCTCTATGTTTAATGATATCATATAAAATTAAAAAAAATTCATGTGTCAACCATAGTTATTCATACCGATACACTAAATAAATGTAATTATAAGTTTAAAGTTGAAAAAATAAGTTATTTATTTTCAGCTTTAACATTCAACTTTAGCTTAATTAGAAGTACGTCATCGGTGTAATATCTTAAATGGAATTCTAACGTAAAATAGACTAATGTATTGAAGTTAGTATAATAACACACAAGTGATAATTAAATTTCTTCAAAATGTTAAATCAGCAGAGAAATACCAACTTCGTACACCCGTGGGTGCCGACCAACCCTTCCTCAAGTACGAGCCCCAAGCAATGTTTAGCTGTTTTGTGCTATTTCTCCAAAGGGCCTCCCTTTCCCCGGCCCCATGTATTGTAGTAAAAATCTCAAACCTATTCAATCTTGTCTCGGAATGAAATTGATTTTCCTGGATAGGCTGTAGGTATATTCTAACCTCTTTAATCTCGATAACAAGTGAAATTAAAAATAATAATAATAATAATAAAATTAAAAAACTAAATAAAATAAAAAGATGTTGGCAATTCTTTTGGTATCAACATGGATAAGAATACTACACACTATATTTTAATTATTAGCAGAACAATCACATATAATCAGTTTGCTTAAGCAACAACAAGCACTTAAATAAATTGCTTGTAATCACTTTTAATAAGCAACCCAAAACGCAGCTCACGTACATAGCAACTGAGAGTTTCAATCAACTGGGCTAGCTCAGTGGCCACCAAGGGTAACTTTGAGGAGGTATTTTTGGAGAGGTGGACCTTCAGGGGTGAAAATAAATAGAAGTAGGAGTGGGGTTTATCCCCTAAGGCGAAGGTTCGAGACTTGCATACTGCCTAATTGGATGTTACTATGGGCTTAAATCACTAACTACTAACTTGCCATTAAAAAAAAAAAAAAAAAAAAAAAAAAAAAAAAAAAAAAAAAACCTGAGAATTTCGATCAACCATAGTTTTAGATAAAGTGAAGTGGTTCCCTATTCGGTCTTTTGGGTGCAAATATACAAGGACTACAACAACAATAACAATACGTAATCCGGCCGGAGAGAGGTGTGTGGAAAAAAAATACAAGGACTCTTAGCATTAAAAGTCAAACCCAAACATTTATGCAAAATATAACACATCTTTATATTGGTTGTTAGAAAAACCACAACTTTTTAACTAAATGCCCCAAGAGATAGTGCTCTATTATTTCTAGATCAAGTATGTATGATACATATGTGTGAAGACTATATGTCAAATGACTCAATGAGTTTAGCATCATTAATTGTCAATGTCCCTGAGTGGTCAACATCAAGATTCTTAAAACCTTCGATCACCATCGCAATATCTTGGTCACTCACTCTCCCCATCTCTCTCAGCTTGTACACAATATATTCTGCCGCACTGCATAATCACAAAGCAAGTAACCACACACAAATGTGTTTAATAGCATCCAGATTTTAAAGTAACCATGGAAAGCTTGTTAGAATTATTTGGATCACAGTAATCTCAGAGTCGTGTAAACACTTTCAGATCGAAGTATTTCGATGGTTCTATCGAAATCTTTAATCGAATAAAACTCAGATTTGAAAACGAGAATGTGTGTTTTTTTTGTTGTTATGAAAAAACCGAACCAGAAAATGATGAATATGTGACCAATAAAACCGAACTCGGTTGTAACTGCCAAGGCAGTTATTTAACTACCAAAACAATAACAATAACAACAACAAACATACCCAATCCCGCCAAGGCGGGGTATGGGGGAGGTGGGATGTAGACAGATCCTACCCCTACCCCAGGGTACCCTGAAGGTAGAGAGACTGCTTCCAGAAAGACCTCCGGCAAGTGTGTGCAAAGTGTGCTCGATGTAAAGAAAACGAAAAATAGAAAGCAAAATAAAGAAAAGCAAAAGAGCATAAAAGCAAACTGAGCAATTACGACACAACAAGCATATAAGCAAACAAAAAAGCAAACCGACACAACAAGAAAAGAGCAAACAAAGCAAAACGACAAGACAACCAAGACAAAACAACCAAAACAAAACCACCTAGACAAGCGCCAGCAAATAAGGGTGCGAGGGGGACACAAGACCAAGGCAAAACCAAGCAGCTAAGACCAAAGAGGGCAACGCAAAGGGCCTAAAGCTAAGGCAAAGCAAAAAGAGCAAGCAAAAGGCACAAGCAAAGGGCCTAAAGCCAAAAGGCACAACAAAGGCAAAACCAAAGCGCAAGCCGAGGCAAAGCAAAAGCACCTAACTCCTAAAAGGGACAAGCCAAGGGACCCTAAAAAGCCTAAACCACAACAAAACCCCAAACCCTCAACCATCCTAGCCCCAAAACTAACCACGAATACTAATCCTATCTCTCCACGCAGTTATTTAACTACCGAAATGGTTAATTTGACGGGTAAAATTAATGTCCAAAATACCGGGAATTTTATTTTTAAGTGCGTTTTTAACATAGCACTTTATACCAAATAATTAACTTGGACCCTGTCAGGGGCTGCCGCCCCTTGGACCCTGCTACCAGGGGCTGCCGCCCCTGGGACCCCGTTACAGGGGGAGCTGCCCCCGGACCCCCGTGATTCGAGGCGATAATCACAATAACGTCATACAAGTGTGCACTCCGCACAACCCCGACTTGTTGAACATTTATCATGATTACACATTGGTCACCTAAGTTAATCCATTACACTTAAATCATATTGGTGATAGTAAAATCACCAACAAGCTTGTGTCTTGACACATACCTGACAACTTTATCATTATCAAGATCAGCTTTCTCAAGATCTTGGATTGTCAGTTTCCTATTAAAGTACCCAATGTACAAGTGCTTGTCGTCTGTTGTCCGTCCATAGTTCAACTAAGTATGCAAATAGTTGTGCTAAAGAGACTGTAGTAATCAATATCCAGAATATAGCAAAGAAACGCCCAATTGGAGTCGAAAAACTCTTATCTCCATACCCCAGAGTCGTGATGGTAGCACAAACCCAGTAGAAAGCTTCAAAGTAGCTCAACTTCTCAACAAGGGACAATAATAACGTTCCAACAGTCATGAGGAAGAGAATAAGTATAAGAATAGTAAGAAACTTGTACTTGACCTTATTCATATTAGCTTCTTTGACGCTCTCGTCTGCACCATAAGTTTCACGCATGTGTATGGCTTTTAAAAACAAGATTTCCTGCTTTCCAACAATGTAATCTGCTGCTTTGCTTAGAGCAAAGCCACCAAGAGCCATTCCTGTAAACACAAAAATACAAGCTAATAAAGACTTTGCCAAGTTGGATTTTGGCCCTACATCGCCATATCCTGCAGCCGTCATTGTGATCATGCAGAAATAAACTGAATCCAGGATTTTATAGGTTTTCTTGCCACTAATCTGATCTTGGATAAGGTAAAAAATGATTGTCCCCAGGGTCAGGTACGTGACTAAGATAACTGACACTTGCCTCAAACTAAGTGGATTGGCGGAAATTGATGGTGGGTGGATAAGAGGTCGGTCTGCATATGCTTTTTCTCGTTTGAGTAGTGCATCCTTCATGCCATCGTCTGCCATTGTGTGATCAAGCCAATGCTATGTGTTTTTAGGTAAGATCGTACATATTCTTTAAAACAAAAATTGGAAAACGGGAAATAATTACAGAAAAAAAGATGTTTTTACTAATGAGGGAAGTGGTTCTAGCAAGGCATTAAGTACTAGGACAAGGGTTCCTGGATTTTCAAATGAGGGTGAAGAAAGATCCATGATCTCACAAGTTTATATGGGCTTGTTAATGCCAATGAGGTTGTTTACTATATGACAAAGCATAGTATATGTTGACCAAAGACAGGATATGGAATATATACCTTGTTTATTTATCTATAATGTGCGCTGATGTAGACATTTAATCTAACTGATTGTTGTAATGTTGATTGTACAGGTTTTAGGAATGTTCCCAATATGCAAGAATACTTGATCTAAATGACATGACTAAAGTTAGCAATAAAGATGATGTTTGGATATAAACCTGTTAACAAATTAAAGAATTATGTACTGGCGTAGTGATAAGTATGACTTCACCTGCGGATTATGCTTCAAGGTCATGAAAAGTTTGTCATGGACTTAAGAAAACTATAATTGATGTAGAATTGCTATGCAAAAAGATAAGAGTAATTGGGTTGTTGCTGCTTCTTCTTAGACGTTCTAAACTATAGCTTTATGACAGGTCACTCCTAATGGAGACTAAAGCCAATTAAGTAACTAATACAAAAAACTAAAAAGATATTGTTCACAAAACATCAACCATATCAAAAACTAAACCAATATATTTCTATTAAGTATTCAACAACAAAACCGAAATAGAATCAACAAAGTCTAATAATTATACTCATAACTAAACTCAGTGATACCAACCATAGCAGAAACAACTTGAGACACAATATAAAATCCACCACCAAGAATTGTCAAAACAAGTATAGCTGAAATGGGGTTCTTCAACAGCTCATAAAGAGGCTGAAAAACAGCATACAAAACACCACTACTAACAGTCAAAGCATACAGTCCATATCTTCTCATATTATCCCAAAAATCTTCCATTAATGGCCCTTCTGGTCCAAAAGCAAATACTAGTCACTATATTTTAATTATTCACAGAATAATCACATATATATAATCAGTTTGCTTAAGCAACAACAAGCACTTAAATAAATTGCTTGTTACTCTGTTTTTAGACCGCATTATGGAAGTAATCACTTTCAACAAGCAATCCAAAACACCCCTAGCGTACATAGCAACTGAGAGTTTCGCTCAACCATAGTTTTAGATAAAGTGAAGTGGTTCCCTATTTGGACTTTTGGGTGCAAATATACAAGGACTACGACAACAATAACAACAATATCCAATCCCGCCAGAGTGAGCTATGAGGCAAAAATATAAAAGTCAAAACCAAACATTTATGCAAAATACAACCCGTCTTTATCTGGTAGCTATAAAAAATACCACAACTTTTTAACTACATGGCCTAAGAGATAGTGTTCTCTATAATTACTGAGAGCAAGTATGATACATATGTGTGAAGACTATATCTCAAATGACTCAATGAGTTTAACATCATTAACTGTCAATGTCCCTGAGTGATCAACATCAAGATTCTTAAAACCTTGGGCCACCATCGCAATATCTTGGTCACTCACTCTCCCCATCTCTCTCAGCTTGTACAGAATATATTCTGCCGCACTGCATAATCACAAAGCCAAATAACCAAACATAAACATGTTTAATAGCATCCAGATTTTAAAGTAACCATAGAAAGCTTGTGTCTTGAAGTATACTTGACAACTTTGTCATTATCAAGATCAGCTTTCTCAAGATCTTGGATTGTTAGTTTCCTATTAAGTACCCAATGTACAAGCGCTTGTCGTCTGTTTTCCGTCCATAGTTCAACTAAGTATGCAAATAGTTGTGCTAAAGAGACTGTAGTAATCAATATCCAGAAAATAGCAAAGAAACGCCCGACTGGAGTCGAGAAACTCTTATCTCCATACCCCAGAGTCGTGATGGTGCACAAACACAGTAAAAAGCTTCAAAGTAGCTCAACTTCTCAACAAGGGACAAGAATAACGTTCCAACAGTCATGAGGAAGAGAATAAGTATAAGAATAGTAAGAAACTTGTACTTGACTTATTCGTATCAGCTTCTTTGACGCTCTCATCTGCACCATAAGTTTCACGCATGTGTATGGCTTTTAAAAACAAGATTTCCTGCTTTCCAACAATGTAATCTGCTGCTTTGCTTAGAGCAAAGCCACCAAGAGCCATTCCTGTAAACACAAAAATACAAGCTAAAGACTTTGCCAAGTTGGATTTTGGCCCTACATCGCCATATCCTGCAGCCGTCATTGTGATCACACAGAAATAAACTGAATCCAGGATTTTATAGGTTTTATTGCCACTAATCTGATCTTGGATAAGGTAAAAAATGATCGTGCCCAGGGTCAGGTGTGCGACTAAGATAACTGACACTTGCCTCAAACTAAGTGGATTGGTGGAGATTGATGGTGGGTATATAAGAGGTTGGTCTGCATATGCTTTTTCTCGTTTGAGTAGTGCATCCTTCATGCCATTGTCTGCCATTGTGTTATCAAGCCAATGCTATGTGTTTTTTTAGGTAAGACCGTACATGTTCTTTAAAACCAAAATTTGAACAGGGGAAATAATTACAGAAAAAGATGTATTTATTAATGAAGGAAGTGGTTCTAGCAAGGCATTAAGTACTTGGACAAGGGTCCTGGGATTTTCAAATGGAGGTGAAGAGAAAGATCCATGATATCACAAGTATGGGCCTGTTAATGCCAATGAGGTCTTTTACTATATGACAAAGCATAGTATATGTTGACCAAAGACAGGATATGGAATATATACCTTGTTTATTTATCTATAATGTGCGCTGATGTAGACATTTAATCTAACTGATTGTTGTAATGTTGATTGTACAGGTTTTAGGAATGTTCCCAATATGCAAGAACACTTGATCTAAATGACATGACTAAAGTTGGCAATTAAGATGATGTTTG
The DNA here is from genome assembly GCA_030686995.1 of Artemisia argyi. Classification (NCBI taxonomy): domain Eukaryota; kingdom Viridiplantae; phylum Streptophyta; class Magnoliopsida; order Asterales; family Asteraceae; genus Artemisia; species Artemisia argyi. Next base: position 113,017,519 of record CM060684.1, read on the forward strand.
GATACAAACCTGTTAACAAATTAATGAATTTATGTACTGGCGTATTGATAAGTATGACTTCGCCTGCAGATTATGCTTCAAGGTCATGAAAAGTTTGTCATGGACTTAAGAAAACTATAATTGATGTAGAATTGCTATGCAAAATGATAAGAGTAATTGGGTTGTTGCTGCTTCTTCTTAGACGAACCATGTGCATTTTGTGGATTGCCATGGAATAGCCAAAGTTTGATGGATTGGCTCATATAAAGCATTTATGATACCAACTTTTGGTGTTTTTATACAGTAACGGCCAAAAGTGACGATCACATTTTTCTGCACATCACTAGCCTCACAGTAGTGGGAAACCATGGGATCGGATATTAAGATATCTTCAATCATGCTGAATTTTTAAATTTATTTGGAAGACTTTGGTTGATTTGATCATAAAGGTTGAGATAGTGTGTTTTAACTCATATTTATAGTTAAAAAAAATGTACTTTCTTTAATTTTAACAGCTTGTTGCTTACTGGAGGGTTTGGGCGTTTACTGGTGGTTTATTTTTATCCCATTATTAAACATTTGCTACTGTTGGATCAGAATTTTAACTTCCACATTGGAAAAACCAATCTTGGTGTTCTTTAAGTTGTGTGTCTGGCGTTTGAGGTTAGTTGTTCCCAAATGCTTGGAAGATGTTCAAACAGATCAGAACAGATTTTTAGTTATTCTTCGGCATAAGCGGAGGAAGATAGGTCATACGCCTTCTCTGTTAGAAGTTCTAAACTATAGCTTTATGACAGGTCACTCCTAATTAATGGAGACTAAAGCCAATTAAGTAACTCATACAAAAAAACTGAAAAGATATCGTTCACAAAACAACCACCATATCAAATACTAAATCAATATATTTCTATTAAGTACTATTCAACAACAAAACCGAAATAGAATCAACAAAGTCTAGTAATTATACTCATAACTAAACTCAGTGATACCAACCATAGCAGAAACAACTTGAGACACAATATAAAATCCACCACCAAGAATTGTCAAAACAAGTATAGCTGAAATGGGGTTCTTCAACAGCTCATAAAGAGGCTGAAAAACAGCATACAAAACACCACTACTAACAGTCAAAGCATATAGTCCATATCTTCTCATATTATCCCAAAAATCTTCCATTAATGGCCCTTCTGGTCCAAAAGCTAATGCCATATGATGATCATCAAGACCCATAAGCAACATCATAACACCTATAGAAGCAGCTCCCACTACTATATGCCTTGAACCAAATGGTTTTGTTTTGTTGGATTTTGGTTTGATATCAACTTTCTGCAAGTCAAATAACACTGGCTTGTTTAAAACTATGGCTTTTGAAGTAGGCTTAGTTTTTTGTGTTGTCAGTTTGTGTTTTGTGATTGGTTTATGTTTGGAAGTGATGAGATTGGAGTGAGTTGGGATGTAAAACTGGGATCCTAAGGTGAAGCTCTTCATGTCGGTTGTTTTTGTGTTTTTTTTGAGATATGAAAAAGATTTTGTGTAGTTAAGATAGGGAGATATCTTGGTTATGATGAGTGGTGGTCAGAAAGTTATCACTACTTTTGTATTGATACTTTGGCCACTAAACTTATGACAATTTTCAACTATATGAGTTTCGTACTTTCGTGTCTTGATCAAGCATTCAAACAAGTGTTGCACCAAATATAATAGTTGTGAGATATTTTAATTTTAAGAGAATCATAAAAGTGAGTTTTTCGTTTGCTAAAAAAAATAAATAAATAGTTAGAATTCGTTCATTAGAATTTTAGAGAATTTAAAACCCAAATTAAATTTTCACATTAAATTTGATGTATTGTGTCATGAAATTGCCAATAACTTTCTATACTAAATTTTGGGTAACATTAATCCTTGTAACAAATTTTAAAACATTAATTTCACATAATTTTACAAAAAATTTATAGTATAACGTTTTCAGAATAATTCACATGATAACTAGAGTTCTGTCATTTCGGAGCTTTTTGTAAAAAGAATCTTTGAGAAAACCATACTCGACCAATAGGAGGTCTCAGTTTTAAACTCGAGATTCTTGATTAGCGAATAAAAGTAAAAGTTGAATTATAGTTTTGTTAACGTTGAATCAAAATAAAAGGGAGAATTACATATATATCATTCGTAAAGTTAAATATTACTTAAATATCTTTCTCATTTACATAAATATCATTCCCACTTTTAAAATTCTCTTCTCAAACTTTTGTAATTACGTCAATTCTTTCCCAAACTTTTAAATTCTCATATATATCCAGAAATCAATTAAATTATAATTATATCGATTTTAAATTCAAAAATTATTATTTATCTCTTATATTCATCATATTGTTTATATAAATGTTTTGGCCCCGATTAATGAAAGAACATGATGACGTAATTAAAAAAAAATTGGATATATATAAGAACATATTATTCATATCTATTTATTTGTTCATATATACTTTTATCCTCGACTGATGAAACAACGGGTTGATTTTAGGATATATACGAGAATTTAAAGTTTGAAAAGGATATTGATGTAATTACAAAAGTTTGAGAAGGATGTTGTCGTAATTTCAAAAGTGAGAAGGACATTGACGTAATATTGAATTTTAGTAAGGATATAGATGTAATTGCCCCTTTATAAAAAATCAAAAAATAGCTTGGTTAGGGATCTCGCTTTTTTATTTTATTTTTTTTTCTATTTAAAGTGTAAAATAACGTTATATCCTAATTGGTTAAATAATTAACAAAGTCCAAAACATTTAAAAATGGGTTAATCCTAAATTTAATTATAAATGTATAAGTGGAAAATTATAATTTTTTTAATTTTTAGTAAGTTTATAAATATCACAAATACCCTCATATACCTTACTTTATAGACAAAAAAACATTTATTATTATTATTATTATTATTATTATTATTATTATTATTATTATTATTATTATTATTTACAAAAATTTATTGAGAAGCCGAGATATTGTTGTTGTTGATGTTGCTGTTGTTGGTGGTGTTGCTGCTGCTAAATTGATTGTAATAATAATAACTTTGTATATGCACGAGGTTAGAAATCAAGCTAAAACATAGGTTATAGAGATATGAAAGACAAATGTTTACTCAATTTGATTTATGTCAAAACTATGTGCGTGGACAAGACAAAAAAAATAGATAAAAATTAAAAAAAAAAATAGTATAATACTCCCTCCGTCCATACAAAGTTTTGCAAATTATAATATGTGTAATAAACATAGATTCTAGTTAACAAATTTTCAATTTTATTCATGTATTTAATACATAAACTAAATACAAATTGTGCGATCTAGAAAGTAATTAAAGTTAAAATAGGTAAAGTGATAAATTATAAATTTTATTTAAAAACAAGTAGACAATTATTTTGGGACAAGCAATAATAATAAGATGGTCACTAAAAATGTAACGAAGGGAGTAAGATTACATTTGAATTTGGGAGTAATTTTTATTTTTTTTCTTTTTTTTCTTTTCTTTTTTTTTTACATTAAATTACATGGACTATCTATGTGGGTATATCATAATTTCACTTTGAGTCCTGAAATCTTCGAAATTACATGGAGAGTCTTTGTGGTTCTCGAATCTGCAAAAATATGATCCTAAAAACAATAACATTTTCTAAATGACAATAGTACTTTTCACCCAAACATCTTGTTGGGATAACATTGAATAGGTCTTCTTATGTTTTAATGATGACAAATAAACCTTCGCAACACATAAAATCATAAACGTTAGCCAAAACCCAAAATGACCCAGGAACTGGGTCTGGCGCAGCACCAGACGATGTATCTCAGACGTCTCAGTTTTTGAAAGTCGGCTTTTCCCTTACACGACAAATGTGGATCTTTCATTACAGATATGAATATGATAAGTGCTTCATTAGGAATACTTGAAATGGGTTTTAGACTTAGAGGGATTCAAAATCACAACCTCCTGTTTTTGACAAAATGTCAACTCAAGTATTTTATTAAACGCCTCTAGTCAAGGCTTTTCTAAACCTAGGAAACTCATATCTTTCATGTGACATCAAGTGAAAGTATTCATATTACCATAATCCGTGTTTACTTCTTCTCTAATCACATAATGGTTTACTCCCTTATTGGTCAGACAAAGTCAAAGGTCCCTTTGTGTAAACGCATCCTTTCCCGTTATGGGATATGCTTTACTATGATGCAAAATACTTAGCTTGTTTGCATCAAGATGATTATTAAAACGTTAAGTTGTGGAAAATCACGAATTATGATATTGTGAATACTTGATGTTGAGTTATTTGGACTTATCAGTAACATTTGATTTTCATATCCAAAATACATCCCATAATCATCATTGTCCAATCTTTGCTTTCTTATTGACAATGTGATTAAAACCTTAATCAATCCTTTGATTAACACCTACACCAAATAAACCTTTAAACCATTTCAAAATCCATCCAAACCTTATCCCCAACATTCTTTTATATTCATGTGGCAAACTAGAAAGGGGGAGGGTTGAATAGTTTTACCGTTTTTAAATTTATTTTCTTTTGAAACTATATGTGAATACGATAAATGTAAATGAACAATAGTAAGCAGTAAGTAATGATGCAATAAGGAAAGAAACGATCAAACCACAACACGAAGATTTATACTGGTTCGGTCTACAAGGACTATTTTTCCTTGCCGTACTCCACTCCCTGAGTTTCGAACTCGAGTGTATTCGTCACTAGTCAACAAGCTCCTTTAAACGATGAAGAAAACCTTTACAAGTTGCTTACGCAATATTTCTGACACAAAGCTAGATGTCGAGTTTGTTAATACAAATAATGTCAAAAATGTTATTTACATTATTCGGTCCTTATATGTTTTGATAATTACAAAATATAAAAACACGATACGTTAACTTACGATTAATAAGTTTTTGATCGAGAAAACTCGTTTACTTAACGTATCGACTACAACATCACTTCAGGTATGAACAAATACGATACCGATACTAGTAAAGTGATCAAAGTTTTTATTTTCATAAAACCTTACATTTTTATGTATGACAAAACATTTTCACAAAAGTATTTTTTGTGTTTTTCAAGAAATGTTTTATTAAGAAAATAAATTCAAATTTCAAATAATGTAACAACCATATTTCCCGCCCAAAACAGTAAAGTTTTTCACCAGATAAACTTTCACCACGTCAGGACAAAAAGAAGAGCGCCTGTCGGAACGGTCCCTTAAATGGACCGGCGGTTGATAAGACGAAAAGTGTACTGCTTTTGGGGGGTCATGTAAGGCCAAAGTCGAGATTATTTGATCAAATATTGCCCTAAATCGTTCCTTTTGTCATTTTAGGTACTTTTGAGAGGAAATTTACAAAAGGAAGCATTTTGGACGCTTTTGGAGCGAAAAAGTGAAGAAAACGACAAAGTCTCAAAATCATACTGAAAATTGTACTTGACGGCGTCACAGGTTGTTAGTGACGGCGTCAAGACTTGACAAAGACGTGGATAAATCAAATTACACGTGACACGCCAGAGAGTTTTCCAAAGGAGTCGTGACGGCGTCACCCTTTAGGGTCGCCAAGGCCGTCACGTATTGTCACAAAGAGAGACGACCCAGAGTATACAAAGAGTGACGGCGTCAGAAGTGGATCTATGCAATACGAGTATTATTTTGGTGGCGAGTTGACAGCGTCAGACCCTACTCTTGACGCCGTCAGACTGTAAAATCTATATATAGTTTTCTAGTTTTCATTCATTGTGTAACTTTGAAGGGAGAAAACCCTAGACGAATTTTACTGCTATTTTGAGGGTTTCAAACCCTTGTTTCATCCATGCTTAATTGAAGATAAGTCTTTCAACAAATCAATCAATATGTCTATGTGTTGTTTGATTATATCTTATGCTTGTCTTCTCTTTAACATGCTAGGCTAGGTTTTCTTTGTGTTTGCTTAGATGTAATGAAACTTAGATATTGATTATTGGTTGGTTGTTTGTTTATAATTGTTGTGGATGAATGAATTCGATGTTAGGCTTAAGAAAACTGGCACACTTTCAGTTGGTAACTTGCTTGAACGTCTTAAGAAACATGATCGGAGGTGTACTACGATATATTGGTTATATTTAATGCATAGGTAACTACTAATGAGGCCATGTTAGGAGCTACACGGCCCTACGAATGGTATTAAGGAATATAACCCGTCATCCATGCAATTGTAACAAACTAATCAACCGGTAAAAGATAGCTAAGGAGTAGTGAAATCTAAGTAAACACATTTTCTCTCATTATTGTTTTCGCCATAATTAGTTTAAGTTTAGTTTATTTTATTTTGATTGCATCTTTAGTTATTTGGGTTAGTTGATTAGCAACTAATTCCACCCACTCCTTTAAAACCCGAGATTTTTACTTGCTTTCCATAAAATACAAAAATATAAAAAGAATCATCCCTCATCTCTAGACCTAGTATAATTGAGTTTTAACCCTAGCGAACACTATTCTTTGAGTTGAACGATCAATCCCCCGGTACTTGTCACTATACTATACTACAACGGTCAGGTACACTGCCTGGTGGAGATTGCAAGCTTCTGAAGATCCCTTGAGAGGTAAAACCTTTTGCGAGGGCGCAATTCCACGCATCAGCGGTCCCTTAGCGATAAAGGACCATCTCCTATTTAAAGGACCGCCACGCTCCTCCTGGCGCCTATAAATACAGAACTGTTCCCTTTCAGAAAACGAACCCGTCTTAGCACAAAAACTTTTTGTTCTTTCTTTCCTTCATCTTTGATCACTATGACATGTCGGTATGTATTTATAAGTGATTCTCTCATCCTCTATATCAAAGTGCAAGAGAAGAACACTCGAAGTCATCAAGAATCGAAGTGTTATATGAGTCCACACACAAACATAAAAAGTGTTACAATTCTATCCTTTCTCCTACTCTCTCATTTGTATATGTTGTAATATTGTGAATTTGACTTGTGTGTGAGTCATGACTAGTTGTGTTAGGGTGAACTTGGATAAAGGTGAAAGTCCAAGAAGTGTTGTATTTAGAATAGGACTTGTAATAGTTCGGGTGTTGTGTGAATGCTATAATTTAGTGGAGTTCTAGTGTGAAGATTAGGACTTAGTCAAGTCCGTGTGTGAATGCTTGAATCGGGTGAAAGTTCAAGTGAACGGGAGTGCTCGTTCATGTGAAGTCTTGGATCGTGTGTCGATCTAGGTGGGACAAGAGTGCTTGTTCGTGTGGCCACGTGGGCTTCGGTGTAGATTGGTTCTAGCTAGGATTAGAACTCGACATTCCGCTTAGTGTCATTAAACTTGGTGTAAGCTAGTGTACGGATTGCTCAGCCTGAAGGAGTGTGTTGACATAGTGATTGAAAACTCTCGAGTGTGGTACTCGGGGAGTGGAGTAGGACGAAGAGTGAGCTTCGTGCCGAAAAACTATAAATTTCGGCGTCTTCTTTGGTTGTGTTCTTTCCTTTACTCTTTTTTTTACACACATTACTTCTACATCTAGTTAACTTGATATCACATAACTAGCAAATCTAGTAACTTTGCAATAGAAACATAAACGGACCTAACGGTGGCAAAAACGATTTTAATAAGTAAATTCAAATGGTGAAACTATTCAACCCCCCCCCCCCTTCTAATTTCTACAGAGTTCTTTACATGGGTACAACCACTCCCGCAAATTACGTAATTTGAGGACTAAAATACTAACAGATCACTACAAAGGTTTATGATAATTTGGTACAAACAATTATGTATGAATGAGTATACTACACTGTGATGAATGAATGGAGACTTGTAACAAATACTTGAAGCTTGTAAGTCTGTACTGATGAAGTAATCTTCTTGCAACTTAAGAAGTTCACCAAAACAAATATAAATGAGTTAGATGATAAATATGAATAGATGTGAGAGTATATGCAAGTTTTTGTATGTAAGTGATGAGTAAACAACTGAGTTTGGGCTGCTGTTTATAAGAGGCTTCAACAACCCACGGTTTGGACGAAACCAAAAAAGAGGGGTCCGCCCTTGTTATTTTTTGGTTTTTCCAGACCCTAACACAAGATTTTGCAAATCTTGCAAAACTTGTAAATCTTGTTCAAATCTAGTTCAAATCTTTCCAAAATATTCTCTATGATCCTACTAGATTTGTTATCGCAGATTTTACTAGAGTAGGATGATCTAAGTACTGATGACATAATGTATTTACATTTTGATTAAAATGTTTAACAAAGTTAACTTGTAAAATGTAAAATGTGACTAGCCAAAATGTGTTTAACAGGTTGTAATATGTTAGTTTATGACTTACTAAAAATGTTTGATTACTATGCTAGTGTATGACTTAGTTGGATATGTAATGAACATCATTTTGGATAAATGTACAACTCATGAAGAATAGTGCACATAAAACTTGTACAACAAAAGTGTACAACATGTTTAAAAGCTTTAGTGATGTTTAAATGAAACTTGTAGCTATATATAAAACTTTGACACATTTTATGCTTTGCGTACTTTATCATTGTCATCAATAAAATTTAGCAAAGACCGTAAAATATAAATAATGTTTTTTAGATGATATTTGTATTAACAATCTCCCCTTTTTTTGTTGAGGACAAAACATAAATTTTATTTTTTAAGCAAAGATATGAAAATGTGCAAGTAATTTAAAAATATGGAATTAAACTTATTTTTATACAAAAATCATTATGATTTTAATTTAAGTGTATAAAGATTGAGTGATGTGTTTCGAAAGCTTTAAATTTATAATACTAGTTCTACTGATTCCTTAATACACAAAATATATGGGTAAAGTATAACCCCCATTTATAGTAAAGGTTTAGGTAAGACGAGGTCGTCCTAAAGGAGGAAATTGTTTCTCATACCAGTGTTGGTTAACAAAATTAGATTCCAATGATTGTCACTTATCACTAAAACTGTTTTTGTTGGATTTAAGATTTTTGAAAGTTTTACCAAGTTAATTAAAGATATGTTTGTCCAAGGCTAAGCAACATGAGAATAAACAAGAGAATGTAATGCAATGAGCACACAGACAAAGCATAAGAGTAATACATGACAGGTAATCATGAGAACTATTATATTTACTTGACATAAGAAGGAATCCTTTCGGCCTTTAATCCTTAATACATAAAGTGCATAAAGTGTGGTCTGTGTATGAATTATAAATAATGTATTTCCTCTAATCAAGTCGTTAGACGTGACATTAGTCCTTAAACATGTCATAATCGGGCTGTCAAATGTTTTACTATCTAATTCTCACAAGTATAGCAATGACTCGTTATAGATAGACGATTCATAATATAATCAACACAATTGCATCTTTCGACCTTTTGAAAATTGTAATGACCAATCGAAACAGAGATAGTAAACCGAATAAGGACATATCAAATACACAACTTATAGATTCAGAACAAATATTACAAACTCAGGTTCATTTCATATGGCTACAATGCGTCAAACAAACATAATTCGACTACTCATGTTCAAAGTAAAGTGACAAGTAACATACGAATAAACTATTATCAAACTCATAATGTAATAAAGATTATACCGAGATTACAATTGCTGAACCACGTTCACAGCTTCTTCTCTCCAAATTACTGCTGCTTCCAAGCTCCTTAGCAAGTGGTTTTGGTGTAAACTGCTTCTAAACTTCTTATGATTAGTTTATGATGATTGGTGAGTAAGGTGCCCCTTATGCTATGAATTAGGCCACTATTTATAGGTGTAGGATCAACCCTAAGACGTGCCTGGTGAGTAATGATAGGCAAGTGATCGGCCTTGTCATAGATATATCTCATTAATGAAGAAGTATAATTGACAGGGGAAGTATGCCGCACGTTAGCAAAATACCGGCGGACTTCTCTTCACGTATCCGGTGCTCTTTAAGTATAAAACCGGCGTACTTCAGTATTGACTCGTAGGTACATAGTTGACCAATGGTGCCCATAAGCGGCGCTCTTTTTCCATAAGGTCGACGTGCTTTTTCCAAACCATGTGGTATTCCTCTTAAGTCTTTTGAGTCATTAGTTTCTCGTCTTTATCGTGTCTTTCCTTAGATCATTAGCCTTGTATGTTTGTTCATATATTAAGTAACAAAGGCTCTATAAATAAGAATATTTAGCTATATAATTCACATAATATCGAGGGTATAAACATGTATATTATGAGACTCATCAAATCCCCCCATGCTTAAATTAATGCTTGTACTCAAGCATAAAAAGAAAAATGTTATAAATCGAGTCTCATATAAATTTCATAGATTATTTTTCAGTATCCAAGACAATCGTTGAGCTAAAATAACCTGATATGCTCCTCACGAATATATACGTTTTAGAATTCACTCAAGCACTCATATTGACTGTTGTTGATGTTGTTTTGCAAAAATCACTCTCATAGCTCTGTCATAATTCATAAGTTTACTATAAGCTTGTACGAGAAGCAAAACTGCACCGACGTGGCGTAAGCACCAAGTATAAATATCAAAAAGGACTTTTATTCGGGTTATATCGTTAGGCTTAAGGTTTATAAGGTAGGAATAAGTCATGGGATTCTTCATTTGGAATTGGTGTAAAAAGAAAAAAAACTTAAGTCGGGAAATCTATCATGTGTCACTTTTATTCATTCCCCATCTTTTTTTTTCTTCTTATTTCTCTTTTTTTTCATTCCTTTTCTTACCATAACGAACATAAAACGTGCACTCTTCATCTTCATTACAATTGGTATGAAACCATTATTTCAACGTACTTTTCATATTTTGTTTTCTAGATTTCCGACTAAGTAACATATTTTTGTTATTTTCTGGTGTTTATACGAAACAAAAAAGTTTGGCTCAAATGGTGTAACTAATGGATTTAGCACAAAAAGTGAGTGCTATAATGGGTTTATTTTTAGTTGGTAAATGGATGGTTTATTTTGGTGTAATTCATAATTTTTGCCTCTTATCACATAAAAATACTTATATCACACGAATGTGATCTCACTGTGGTTTCATAATGATTTCATGCACAAGTTCTAGAATCAAATAAATCAACGGCACACTTATAAACAAAGAAATCAAGCATAAAAGGTATATGCCTATATAGGCTCGAAATCCTCTCATTTTCAGTAGTAATGGGTATAAATGTGCAAATAATGTTATCAATCCCGATTTAGATTGCTTTAATATGTTAGTATATAAGAGCAGATTTGGTAGGAAGAGTTTTGGCGGCAAGATTTTGGTGGGAAAATTTGGTGGGAAAGGTTTTGGTGGGAAAACCCAACCCCTGAACCCTACTTTCTGAACCTGGTCACTGAGCCTGAACCCTATGATCACTAAACCCTACTTCGTTTAACATCTCGTGTATAACTGATGAGTGTGTAAATACTCATCATTTTTATCGTATCTGAACTGCCAAAACATCCAAAAACACTCAATAATGCATCAAAATACTGAAAATATTTTAAAATTGTGTTTTATATGTTTTAGATGCAAAATGTTTAAAAACAAATGAAAATCGAACAAAGTTTGCATAATTGACAGTTTCAGTCCCTCAAGTTTCAAAAATTGACAAAACTAGTCCCTGAAGGTTTAAAATGAATAAAAAGTCAACTTTGATCCTTGGATAATCAAACTTGTTCAAAATTAATCCCTGGATGAAAGTTTTAACAAAATGGCAACTTTTACCCCTCAAAATCCAAAATTGGCATAAAAGGTCCCTGAACTTTCAAAACTTGACAAAACCAGTCCCTGGTGAAATATTTTTGAAAGAAAGTCAATATGGTCCTTGGGAATTCAAAATTTATCATAATTGGTCCCTGGGAATAAAGTTTGGAAAATTTCAATTTTGGTCCTCCAAGTTTGTAAAATGACAGTTTTAGTCCCTGGAGGTTTTAAAATGATAAATTGATATTTATGTGGTCCTTGGGTTATTTATACTTGGCATGTATGGTCCTTGTGATATATTATGGAAAAACTACAAATCAGGCCCTTACATTTTTCAGATTTTACAAATATGGTCCTTGTGTCTAATATTATACCAAACGGACCCTTGTTTAATCATAAACCCAAATACCAAAACTAAACAGCCCACCCCATCCTTATACCACCAAAGCCCACTCCACTTTTACAAGCCCACTCCAACTCCAACAACTCAGCCCACCCCCGTATTAATACTACTCCCCCAACCTTTGACCTAGTCAACCTCCACCTCATCTCCCTCCCACTCACAAATAAACCTGCTACACACCATCATAACCCCTACACTGCTACAACCCTGCAACACTCAACCTTCCCCCCCCCCCCTTGCCTATCCAAACAAACACAAACCTCCAAACTCTCCCCCTGGCACCAATAATCAGAGAAAAAGACAAGGTTCAGTTTGGTCGCCAAAGTGAATTGAGGGGTGAGATGATGTTAAAGCAATCCAAGGGATGGGAATGGTCAAAGGAAAAGCTCAAGCAGAAGTGGACAAGAAACATATGAAGCCCTAGCTCAGTGTTAGTATAAATAAAAAAATATGTAAGCCTTTAAAGAGACAGTAGTTAATTAGGTTTTGAGTAGGTAATTTTAGTGTAAATTAGGTTAAATGTGTTTTAGTTTATTTTAGTTTGTCAATCTTGTATTGTAATGTTCAATTCCCAGTTAATAAAAACTTCAAGTTTTTGAAATTACTTCCATCAATTTCTGTCTCAGCTTATTTAGTTGCTTATGTATCTGTTTATTTTTTCTGTCCAAACTGCTTAGTTCCTGATTCATTTAGGTTTATTTAGTGTGTGTATAGCTCAGTATGCAAAAACTTTCAGTATTGTAGTCTAAAAATTCTGTTTCTTAGCTGTAAACTACAACAGAGAACCCATAAGGAGTGTTTGGAATAAGATTTTCTCAGCCTAAAAACCTAGTTTTACCATTTGTCTTATTTCAAACCAACTTTGTACAATCTCAGTTAGTAAACTTTAACCAAGTTTAGACATTTCCAGTGAGTTGGATTGTTTTCAAACTAGTTTTTCTAAAAATGTCAACATTTACTGATCTTTATAAGTGAGTAGTATAGATTCTGGGATTGGCTTTTTTTTTCTTGTTTTCATCATTTCCTTCCAGTTCTTTACAGGTTAATACAAGCATAGGTCATATGGTAATTGACCTGTGTAAGTCGACTTTGACCCATACTCACACCAACAGTTAACTGCATACCAGTCCTCAAGCAGGCTTCTTCCTTGCATTGTTAAAATCTTTAATAGTAATCCTTTAGCCCTAGAATTTAGCATTTAGCTTATTTAGTAGCTTGTCTCTCAGCTTATATTCTTATTTCAGTTTTAGTAATTTTTTTAACTGATTTTTATGCACCTTAAGTAGGCCCCTTGTCCTGTTTTCGTATGCGCAGCCCATAAGTAGTTTTCGCTAGAATAGTTTTTTTAGGATTGCATGATTGCTTATATCTGTCCCTTGTAGCTTATTTAGGATCCCCTCAGTTCCTTTTTGCTTATTTCCCCTTAGCTCAGCTTATACAAGCTTATTTGAAGCTTATCAGTCAAGTGGTGTTGGTTGTTGATCATAAAAGCTCAACTGATGGCTTGGTCACAAGCATATATCTGTTTCTGCAGTAGAATTTAGGTTCTCAATCAGTTGCACAAGTTGTGTGTAGTTCAGCTTTCTAATGTTATGAGCTTGTTTTGCACCCTCCAGCTTATTAGCTGTTGGCGTATGTGTCCGAACGGTTCACACCCTTCGGACTTTTCACCCGCCTCTGGTAATATACCCTCCGGATTATACACTTAATCCGGACGGCAGATTGAAGGCATCATTAATTACAGTCACGCCGCCATCCCAGATTTTCAGGGATTGTGTTACCCACGTGATCTGACACCTACCTACTAACACTGTACGCTCCTTCCTGAGGTAGAGCAGGTAAGAGGATAAGGTAGTATAAATACCCCCACCTCATTTATGTCACACAACTAACACACACATTGCATTTACTCTCACTCACTCCTTTACTCTACGGATCACGCATACTTATTCTCACACCGGAGGTTGGTCCTGGGAACATACCCGGGGCGAGCCTAACGTGTGATTCTTGTGTGCAGGATTATACACCTATCCGAAGGTCCTTCACAAGAAGTAATTCCCCGCATGATTTTACCTTAACAAATTGGCGCCATCCGTGGGACCTGTTATTCATTCTACTTGAGAAAATGACTGGTCCTCCTCCTCCACCCTTCCATACCCCACTTTCTTCAGCCGGAGGGAGTGGAGCAAACACCAACCTAGATAACACAAACAACCGTAATAATCCAGAGAATGACTCCCCAAACCTTCAAGAGTTAATCCTCGGGCAAATGGCATCCCTGACCGAACTGGTCAGGAAACATAATGCTTTAGGAGAAAATGTGCTCAGACCGATACGTCTGGATTTCGGGGATGAGGGAAACGAAGTTGCCCGGAAAGATAAGGTAGTTGAAGTGAACCAAGATTTAAGTAAGCCGTTCAAGGAAGTATCGCGGTCACCGTTTACTAGCCGAATAGTGGAGTTTTCCGGAGAGAAGTACGTAATGCCTCTAAACATGAGGTTTTATGATGGCTCCACGGACCCGAACGACCATCTCACACGGTTTACTGGGGTAGCAAACCAAGGGCAATGGCCGATGCCAACTTGGTGTCTTATGTTTCAGCAGACTCTTGATGGCGCGGCCGGGGGATGGTTCGAGCGGCTGGAGCCCGGCAGCATCAACAGCTGGAATGAGCTAAGGGAGCAATTTTCCACTCGATTCGCCCCCCGTAAGAAATGTACCAAAGATCCGACGGAGATTACCAAGATCGTCAGGAGAGCTCATGAGTCGTTGGCGGACTTTAAAGAAAGATGGACTGATGAAGCCAGTTACATCAGTGGGGTACCGGAGATCATGCGCATTTCGGCTTTCATGAATGCCCACAAATGCCCGACGTTGGCGAAGAAATTTTCAGACAGGGTACCTCGTTCGGTAACAGAAATGTTTGCTAGGGTAGATGACTTCATCAGGGCAGAAGATGCATACCGAACCACTGAGTTGCCCCGAGGGGAAGGGTTCGAAGCGAATAGGAAGAGAGGTTTTAAGGATGACAAATATAGGAGTGAAAAGAAAAATGAACCTCGTCACAAAGATGCATATCACCCGTATGTGGCCCCCAGGAAGGACTGGAACCGCAATGATTATCATCGCACAGATCGTAGGCCGATGGAAACCTTCAGGGAGGGACCGCAGCGTCTCGGCCTGAACGCACTCACAAAACCTCCTAGGGAAATCTTGGCCACGGAGCGTCATCTAAACTTACCGGCACCCAGGCCAACAGGCAGCAAACCCACGCGAGAAAACATGGGTAAGTTCTGTGAATATCATAAGGAGGCCGCTCATCTAACCAACCACTGCCTGGAGCTGAAGAAGCAATTAGAAACGGCGTTGGAATCCGGAAGACTCGATCACTTGTTGAGAGAGTGGAAACAGAGAGATACCGTCAGAGATAGAGAGCCAACGAAAAACTATGACAAGGGGAAAAACAAAGTGATCAATATGATAAGATCCTCCGGGGGAACAAAACGGAGAAGCTACAACCATGAGGAGGAGTGGATGAAAACCCCAATTACTATTCCCCCGGTTATGACAGAGGATTTTTCCGAGGAGCCCCTCATCGTTGAAGGAGAAATCAGTGGATATCTAGTACATCGGATATATGTGGACGAAGGGTCCTCAGTGAACGTGATGTACGAACACTGTTTCAATAACTTTAGTACCGACATCAAGGATAGGCTCAGGGAAACCAGTATGTCCCTTGTGGGCTTCTCCGGAGAAACAAACAAACCTTTGGGGAAGATTGAGTTAGAAGTATGCTTCGGTGACCACGGCATGTACCGAAGAACAATGATGAATTTATGTGTGGTTAGTTCCCCGTCACCATACAATGTAATATTAGGCAGAATAGGCTTGAAGGAAATAAGGGCCATACCATCAACCATTCACTCGATGATCAAATTCCCCACACCCAAGGGTATAGCAACCCTGAAAGCCCGTCCGTCGATAGTCTTCGAATGCCGGAAGTTGGAGGAAAGGCAGATGAACGAAGAATCTCAATCCGAGGACCCTCAAGAAGTAAACGACGATGGGGAAAAAACAACTGGAACCGATGAAGTTTTAGTAAACCCAGCTTATCCGGAACAATTAGTAATCATCGGAAAGAACATCTCAAAAGAGGGGCGGAAAAACCTTATTGAGCTATTACGGAAAAATAATGATATAATTGCTTGGCAACCGTCGGATATGACCGGGGTCCCTAGATGGTTGATCAATCATCGGCTAAATGTTAATATGATGGATACCCCCATAGCTCAGAAAAAACGAAGTCTCTCTGCGGAGAAGAATCAGGTTGTGACAAAGGAAGTGGAGGAATGGTTGAAAGCAGGGATTGTTAGACCCGTCAAGTATCCGACATGGATCTCCAATCCGGTTCTAGTAAAGAAGTGTGACAGAAGTTGGAGGATGTGCATCGACTTCAAAAACCTCAACTCTTCATGCCCGAAAGATTACTACCCGTTACCGGAGATTGATTGGAAGATAGAGTCAGTAGTAGGCTTCAGATACAAATGCTTTTTGGACGCCTACAAAGGATATCACCAAGTTCAAATGGCCGAAGAAGATGAAGAAAAGACAGCGTTTTACACGGAGCAAGGCACGTATTGCTATACCAAGATGCCCTTCGGACTCAAGAATGCAGGAGCAACCTACCAACGTTTAGTGGACTCGGCTTTCCAAAGTCAAATCGGCAGAAATTTAGAAGCTTATGTAGATGACATGGTGATCAAAAGTAAAAGCGAGAAAGAAATGTTAGCCGATATTTCTGAAACCTTTCACAATCTCCGGAAAATAAACATGAAGCTAAATCCGAGGAAATGCTCCTTCGGCGTTGAGGAAGGAAAGTTTTTGGGTTATATTGTAACATCCGAAGGGATAAGGGCGAATCCCAAGAAAATGACGGGGATTGCTGAAATGAAATCTCCGTCCACTTTGAAGGAAATGCAAAGTCTAAGTGGAAAATTGGCAGCTTTGAACCGTTTTCTAGCGAAGTCCGCCGAGAAATCCCTTCCGTTCTTTGAAACTCTGAAAAACATCACGAAGGAAAGTAAGGAAGAATATAGATGGACGGATGCGACAGAGGAAGCCTTCCAATCCCTCAAGCAGTTGATCCTAAAGCTCCCATTGTTAACCACACCCAAGCTAAAGGAAATTCTGTATATTTACCTAGCGGCCTCTCGTCGAGCAATAAGTGCCGTTCTACTAACCGAGAGGGATGGAAGACAATTGACGATTCATTACGTCAGCAGGACGTTACAAGAAGCTGAAAAGAATTACATGCCCATTGAAAAGTTGGCCCTATCACTCCTACATGCATCTAGATGATTGAGAAGGTATTTCGAGGCGCACCCGATCAAAGTTATAATTGATCAACCCATAAAGCAAATCTTGAGCAAAGCCGAAGCATCAAGGAGGCTTACAAAATATGCCGTGGAATTAGGGGCATACGACATAATGTACGTACCGAAGAATTCCGTTAAGGGGCAAGTGCTTGCTGACTTTATTTCGGAAGTATCTATTGTTCTTAGAGGAAAGGGCGATAAGCAAATAACGAAGGAAATACGTGATGTGTCAAGCTCGGCTGAATGGGTACTGTATACGGACGGAGCGTCGAGCAAGAAAGGCTCAGAAGCCGGTTTAGTTCTGATCGGTCCTGATCAAGTAGAACACACCTACGCGCTTCGTCTAAACTTCGGAAGCACCAATAACGAGGCGGAGTACGAAGCACTCCTCGCCGGTTTACGTATAGCAAGAAAAATGAATGTCGAAGCCCTCGATGTCAGAGTAGATTCCAAGCTAGTTGCGAGCCAAATAAACAGAGAATTCGTGGCCTCAAAAGAAAGCATGATCCGATATTTAGCAAAAGCAATGGAGCACATAGGACTGTTCAAAAAGTTTAAAATCCGTAATATTCCGAGGTCTCAGAACCAAAAAGCTGATGTCTTGAGCAAGTTAGCTTCGGTAGCCTTCAACCATCTCACCAAAGAAGTTTTAGTAGAAGTGCTGGAGAGACCTTCAACACAAGAAGAGGAAATTAAAGCTATTGTAGAAGAAGAAGGTGACAATTGGATGACACCCATCGTTAGGTGTTTGCAAGATGGCATTTGGCCGGAAGACCCGAACAAAGCAAGAACATTCCGGATGAAAATCCCTCACTATCTCATAGAAGGAAACGTACTGTTCAAAAAATCCTACTTAGGTCCAATGGCACGTTGTGTAGGACCCCTGCAGGCGAATTATATCATCCGAGAGGTTCGTGAAGGTGCATGTGGCATGCATTCCGGCCCAAGGTCTGTCGTGGCGAAACTCATTAGGCAAGGGTACTACTGGCCAACTATGCATAAAGACGCTCAGGAGGAAATAAATAGCTGTGACTCCTGTCAGATTCACTCCCCGGTACCGAAACTACCTAAGACTATACTGACCTCCATCATGGCCCCATGGCCCTTTTATGAATGGGGAATGGATGTGCTAGGTCCACTGACAGAAGCCCCGGGCAAGGTGAGGTACGTAATCGTGGCAATAGATTACTTCACCAAATGGATAGAAGCAAAACCGCTAGCAAGAACGACGGGTAAGGAGGTGAAAAACTTTTTCTGGGACAACATAGTTTGTCGGTTCGGACTCCCAGCTATTATTGTCACGGATAATGGTACGAACTTTGTAAACGATCCCTTTAAAAGTTGGTGTGCAAAATTAAAAGTCAAACAGGTAAACACGGCCGTGGCACATCCTCAAGCAAACGGTCTAGTAGAAAGAGCTAACGGAAGCCTCATGCACGGTATAAAGACAAGGTTAGGTAGGGCGAAGGCCGGATGGGTCGATGAGCTACCCAACATCTTATGGGCATACAGAACATCCTTGAAAACAAGCAATGGCGAAACTCCCTTCAGCCTCACGTATGGTAGTGAAGCCGTCATACCAGCCGAAATTGGGATGCCAACATACCGTACTATGATGTTCAACCTGGACGAGAATGAAGAAGAGCAACGTCTAAACTTAGACTTGCTGCAAGAAAGGCGTGAAATGGCAGCAATACGAGAAGCAAAGTACAAAGCCAAAGTTGAACAATACTATAACCAAAGAGTCCGCCTGGTATCATTCAAGGTAGGCGATTTTGTCTATAGAAGGAACGAAGCCAGTAGAGTGGAAAGCCAGGGGAAACTAGGCCCGAATTGGGAAGGCCCTTACCGAGTGATAGAAGCATATCACAATGGATCATACAAACTCGAAACGATGGAAGGCCGAAGTGTCCCTCGAACTTGGCACGCAATTAATCTCCGGAATTGTTTCCGATGAACTTGTAATGTAAGAACTTTGCTATGATGGTAATCTACACTTCTCCAATATCAGGAGAAGAAATTTTCCCTATCTACCTATTTTTGGTTTTATTAATCCAACGGATCGTTATCTTACACCGTTGTTGCTATTACACATTAATATCAAACGGGTCGTTATTTTACACCGTCATCCGACGGATCGTTATCTTACACCGTTGTTGCTATTTCATAATAAAATCAAATGGGTCGTTATTTTACACCGTCATCCAACGGATCGTTATCTTACACCGTTGCTATTTCATATTAAAATCAAACAGGTCGTTGTTTTACACCGTCATCCAACGGATCGTTATCTTATACCGTTGTTGTTATTTAATAATAAAATCAAACGGGTCGTTATTTTACACCGTCATCCAACGGATCGTTATCTTACACCGTTGTTGCTATTTCATATTAAAATCAAACGGGTCGTTATTTTACACCGTCATCCAACGGGTCGTTATCTTACACCGTTGTTGCTATTTCATATTAAAATCAAACGGGTCGTTATTTTACGTCAGCTCATTATTTTACACCGTTGTTGCTAATTTACGTTAAGGTCAACGGATTGTTACCTTACACACGACAGATTATATTTTACACCGTTGTTAATAATTCGCAATAATATCAAACGATTCGTCCTAAACAAGCATTCGGTCCTATCATGCATGAACACATTCGGAAAGAACAGTAAAAAGGAAAATACGAATAGGCATCCATCAAAACAAGTTCATGATATAAGTCCAAAAGATGTTCAAATTACATTTACACCACAAATGACAAAGTACGAGTTACACACATCTGAACATAAAAAGGAAGCCCTATTTCAAAGTATCCTTCGGATCAGAGATTCCGGTTGTGGGCCCCTTCGGAGGGATCTCCCCGGTAGGGACACTCTTCTGGGGAGGGGCAGAACCTTCAGGAAGAAAATTCATCAAGTCACCCAACGGAAGACGGTAAGACTCGGACACCTTCTTAATATATGGATACTCGGCATCAAATATCTTGTTAAACTCGTTTTTCCATATCGCTGGAGCATCTCTATTCAGGTTCTTAACCTGCCCAAGTACCCTCTCCACATCCTCCCCATCACGGTCCACCTTCACCCCATCTTTGAAGTCAGCCTTCACACCGTCGATGAACCCAGCTGTATAAGAGAGACTGTACACCCGCCCCATACTCTTCTTATACTCACGGCTCTAAAAAAGCCGACGGCAAACGGCCGGAAGAAGCTCCTTCACCGTGTTGTGTCGGACGACTTCTGACTGGGCGACACTAGCAGTTAATTGCTTGTTCTGTTCCTGCAGCTGGCTAAGTTCAGCAGACTTGCTCGACAGTTGCCCTTCCAACTCTTTGATCTTAGTGGCTTGAGATGAAGCCGTGGACCACCATTCATTTTTATCCCTCTCCATTTCCTCCAACTACTCAACCAAACCCTCTTGACGGGTAGAAGCCGCGCTCACTTCGTCCTCCAGGGCACGAAACTCTTTAAGCAACTTTTCATGGAGAGCAGCGCGAGCATCACGCTCCTCTTCAACCTCCCTCAACCTATCGGATAAATCACCACATCCCCTGTGAGCCTCCGTCAACTCCCTGTACTCTCGGTTCAACTGACTAAAGCGTTGCAAAAGCGCAGCTTGAATGACCACTCCCGAACCAACGTTAATGTATGCTTGACGAACCAACTGATTGTTGTTAAGTCCCGCAATGGCCTCTTGTTCGGCTGGAGTGGCAAGATGATCCATCATCTCCCGGCAAGCCCGAAAGGAATTCATGCGAACATCATCACGCAAGGTCCACCCGGGAACAAAGTACCCCCGGTTTGATCAGTATGACCTGAAAGTAAAGAAATAAGAACAGAATACCCTACAGTTGGATCAATATGACTTGAAAAGGATGGAAATAACATACCGGCTTCCAAAGGAGGAGAGGTTCCCGAAGGCTCAGGGGAGCGAGAAGCAGGACGCTCGGAATGGGCCGTGTGAGAAGAAGCATCTGTGAAAGAAAACAGATAAAAATTAAAAAAAAAAAAAAAAAAAAAAAAAAAAAAAGAGAGAGAAAGAGAAAAACGCAAAAAAAAAAACAAATGAACATATGTTTACCGTGGGAAGGGGGTTTCGAAAAATCCTCAGGATTCTCCTCGTCATTACGGCCAGCACCTTCGGCCAGATCATCTTGCTGACCCTCCGCAGCATGAGAAGCACCTTGCTCTTTTTGAACGGGAGGGTTTTTCTTCCCGGCTTCCACATCATCCTGCGGCTCGGCTCGGTTCAGCGGGGAGACATTCAAAGTCTTATCTCCAGAAGAAACAACCTCCTCCTCTAAAAGTTTCCTCCTATGCTTCGTAACATTCTTGGGGTTGTCAGCAATCTTCCTCTTCGGGGCAAGATTCTTTTCCTTCTGCTTCCTCTCCTTCTCTTCCCGAGCAGCAACCACGTCATCATCGGCAACTTCAACCACCTTCTGCAAGTTGCTTTTCACGGGAAGTTTCTTCTCCGGTGAGAGTGGTCTAGCGGTCCTTTCAGGACGCACATGATCTTCGGGAAAAGGATCTCCCTTGCTAACAACTGATCCCTCCAGATCCGGAAGCTCCAAATACTCAGACATTGTTATGACTGCAAAAGAGTAGACAAATAAGCACAAATCAAGAAAAGGAACAAAGACAGCTAAAACAAAAGTGAATCATTACCACGCCCCTCGGCATCCTTTATAACCAGTCTGTGCCCAGTGATTCGGAAAACATTGCAAAGCCCGTATTCGTACAAGAGACTCGAAGGGGTCTTCCGAAGAGCAATCGTCTTCCCGGCAATTTTCCTAGCATCCCTCACTGAGTAACCCTCTGGAAACTTGTCCGAGATCTTAGAATCCTTATGCCTCCATGGCATGGCGTCCGGAATGGCCCTACGGTCTATTAAAAAGAAAAAAGTCTTTCCAAAACTTCAACCCCGTCAGCACTTCCTCAAAACATTTCAACGCTCTTTTCCCAGTTCGGCTTTCAAATGAAAACCAATGACCCTGCTTACATAGCCGATAGAAAACCCTAAAAAGAGGAACGGTAGGCACAACGTCTAAACTATAACACCGAACCTCGAAAAGAGTAACTCTATTTAAGCCTATAGGCACAAGCTGGGAAACATGTACTCGAAAATACCCTATGACGGCTAGCAGAAATGAAGAGAATGGTATTCTAACCCCTCCTAATTTAACCTGTTGCACGTATATCCCTATTTTACTCTCCGGTAACTCATTCATAGTGAACCCGTCCGGTGGCACCATGGGATGTAAGTTGGTCGGAATACCATAATCTTTGCAAAGTTGATCTAGCGTATGTTGAGAGAGTTTAGAGGTATGCAGATGCATATCAAACTTGCCTATCGGTTTTTCCCTACGGTTTGAAGGACCCTCGTCTGGAATATTCATCTCTCCAGGCTCACTGTTGGCCATATAAAGGAAAAAGGATGCCAAGGGAATGTGTGTATGCAAGGAAAATTACAAAGTAAAAGTAACGTACCTCGGTAAAACCTCGAAACAATAGTTGTGATATGCTCCGGCAGTACTACGATGCAAGTGGAATAAAAGATATGGTAAGTGCAAAAATGAAAGGTTTAAGGGCACTATTTATAGGGAAGGCCTTAAAGAACACGAAACGTCATGTCAAATAGTGTACCACTGACGTGGCGTGCTATGGAGCGTCCGATCTCTATACACGCAAGATTAGTGGCATCCAGCTGTTCCCCATCTATAATATTATCTTAATCGGCCCATGGGCCACATGGGTTAAAAAGCCCGGTATAAGCCCCGTTATGATGAAAACACCCCGGATTTCTAAAGTATTGAACTATCAGTCTACAACCGATGCTCCAATACT
The DNA here is from genome assembly GCA_030686995.1 of Artemisia argyi. Classification (NCBI taxonomy): domain Eukaryota; kingdom Viridiplantae; phylum Streptophyta; class Magnoliopsida; order Asterales; family Asteraceae; genus Artemisia; species Artemisia argyi. The sequence continues at coordinate 113,040,811 of CM060684.1, forward strand.
GGGGGAGACATGTTGGCGTATGTGTCCGAACGGTTCACACCCTTCGGACTTTTCACCCGCCTCCGGTAATATACCCTCCGGATTATACACTTAATCCGGACGGCAGATTGAAGGCATCATTAATTACAGTCACGCCGCCATCCCAGATTTTCAGGGATTGTGTTACCACGTGATCTGACACCTACCTACTAACACTGTACGCTCCTTCCCGAGGTAGAGCAGGTAAGAGGATAAGGTAGTATAAATACCCCCACCTCATTTATGTCACACAACTAACACACACATTGCATTTACTCTCACTCACTCCTTTACTCTACGGATCACGCATACTTACTCTCACACCGGAGGTTGGTCCTGGGAACATACCCGGGGCGAGCCTAACGTATGATTCTTGTGTGCAGGATTATACACCTATCCGAAGGTCCTTCACAAGAAGTAATTCCCCGCAAGATTTTACCTTAACATTAGCCTAGCTTATTTGCCCCCAAATGGACCCATGCCTGCTGCCCTGAACCTGTCCCAAGAGGTCAAATTCAAAAGCTCCTTGTGAGCTTGTCAATGAGCATAAGCTTGTGATTTTAGGCTTTTTGGAAAGCCACTTGTATTGGCTTGATAGTTCCTGGGTTAAAATAGGTCTTTGAGCTTATTAGATAAGCTAGAAATGGCCTGCTAATAGCCCCACAGGCCTGATAGTCCCCTGCACCCAGAAATTGATCTATATTCACAAGCCACTAGCCACTTTTCTAGTTAAGCTCATTCTGAGCTTTTTGACTTTTTTGGAAGCCTGTTGTACTGGCCTGAAGGTTCAGGGCTTAATTTGTCCTCATTAGCTTATTTGATAAGCTAGTTTTGGCCTGCAATTAAGCCTTTTTGACTGCCTGGCATTGTTCTTTCATATGAGATTGTATTTGCTGATTTCAGCTTAGTTAGTGTTTAGTGATTGCTTATTTAGTACTTTCAGATTATTCTAAGTTTGCATTAGTGTATTTGCAGTTTGTTTCCATTAGAGTTCAAGTTATAGCTTATTTGGTTTAGGTTTTCATACTTCAAAAATCACTTTGAACCTATTTTTGTTAACTGTAAGGGTAATAAGCTCTCTCAGAGCTTATTGTGGTTTTTCATAAAACTTTTTTTCATAAAATTTGTTCATGTTTGTTGGTTAAATCAGTTTGCAAAAGAAAAAATCTAAAAAAAAAATAATTGCAAAAAAGTGGGATTAATGGGATTCGAACCTGGGACCTTGGTAACCAAACAAGCACACACCACACACCTCACTACCAACTGCCCTAGGGTCTTTCTTCATTATATCCTTGCACACTTAGTTATTTAAAGAGCATTTAGATAATTTAGATTATTTAACTTATTTAGCTTAGAAACTGCTTATTAATAAGCACTTTAGGGTTTTCTTATTTTTCTTAGCTTACTGTTAGTGTAAAGTAATTTTATAAAAATTTTCATATTTTTCCAAATTAGTTTAGTATTTTTAATAATTAATGTTAGTTTAATTAGTAATTAATTAATAATAAATAATTAAAAGTCAAAAAAATAATTTTCTTTTTTCTAAAATTTTCTTTTATCGTTAGGTTCGTAAAAATACAATTTTCATGTCCGTAGGGTTAGCGTAGCTCAAATTTCACTTTTTATTTTGCGCACTCGCATTTTATTTTAAATAACTTTTACGTTTGTTACATTTAGGTTACGTTATTAAAAGTAGTTTGTAAAATAAGAAAAACCAAAAACATAAATAAAGTGATAGCTTCTATTTAAGCCATTTGGCTTATTTTCTGCTTATTTATAAGCAAACTCTGATTTTAAGTTTTTAGATTACGTTTTAGGTTAACTAGATTTCACGTATTGTTAATATAGTTTGTTTAAATCGTTTTCATTCGTATTTCCTTAGTGTAATCATTCAAATCACCCAATTAACCCTTTTCCGTCCAGATTCACCCGATCACAAACCCGTTTTGATTACAATCCACACCTCGTCGGGACATAACGACCCGGGGAAACACTATATTCCGCAGAGCATTGACTCTAGGCTGTTTGACCTTGTTGACCATTCCCTGGTCAATTTAGGTTGACCGTTTGGAGCCAATCAATAACCATTGCATCTCGACTCGTTCGTTTAACATCTCATGTACAACCATAACATCTCGACTCGTTCGTTTAACATCTCGTGTACAACCATTGCATCTCGACTCATTCGTTTAACATCTCGTGTACAACCATTGCATCTCGACTCGTTCGTTTAACATCTCGTGTATAACCATTGCATCTCAAATAGTTCGTTTAACATCTCGTGTATAACCATTGCATCTCGACTCATTCGTTTAACATCTCACGTACAACCATAGCATCTCGACTCATCTGTTTAACATCTCGTGTATAACCATAGCATCTTGACTCGTTCCTTTAACATCTCATGTATAACCATAGCATCTCGACTCGTTCGTTTAACATCTCGTGTATAACCATTGCATCTCGACTCATTCGTTTAACATCTCATGTACAACTATAGCATCTCGACTCATCTGTTTAACATCTCGTGTATAACCATAGCATCTCGACTCGTTCCTTTAACATCTCATGTATAACCATAGCATCTCGACTAGTTCGTTTATAAAATATTGGGTCAAGAATACAAGACTTGAATTTTGACCGGTTGTGATCTCGAGGTTATCTAATTATTATTTATTTTATAGAAAAAGTTATACCCGAAAATGCTAAACTACCAAACTCCAACTATACGCACACTTGAAACTATTTTAAATATATATATATATATATATATATATATATATATATATATATATATATATATATATATATATATATATATATATATATATATATTTAATTTTATTTTATAATAAATAATTTTTTAAAATTATATTATAATTAATTAATTTTAAATTTAACTAGTTATTTTTTAATTTTATAAAACTATTTTTTAAATATATATATTTTTTTAATTTTAAAAATGTATTTGTAATAAATAAAAAAATTTAATTATATGAAAGTAATTTATTAATTTTATAAAACTATTTTTTAATATTTTATTTTTATTTTATAAAAGTATTTATAATAAATAATATATTAAAGTAATTAATATTAAACTTAACTAGTCATTTTATAAAAGTATTTATAATAACTACTTATAATCCCGTCGACGGGAATATAAGCGCCAAAATTTTCGCTAATTATTTGTACGTCCCGCCAATATAAAAACGACAAAATTACTTTATAATCCCGTCGACATGTCGACGAGAAAATAAAAAGCAAAAAGCAAAACCAGATCTATCTCAATTATTAACATTTAGAAAAAAAAAATATAATCGATCTATCTCTCTCAACTCGCCAGCGAAACCAAATCCACGACCACCACCACTTATACTCCTCCACCACTACCACTCGTACTCCACCACCACACCATACTACATTCTCCACCAACACCACCACCACCACTACACCAACACCATATCTCCACCAACACCACCACCACCACTACACGAGCACCACCGTGCACTTTTCTTCCTCCTTCTCCCCGTTTAATTATTTTCCTCAACCCATCTCATGTTTAATTCTTTCTTTTCTTCAACCCCACTATTTCTTGTTTAACGCCGGTAATATTTAATTTTTGATTATCATTTGTTAATTTTTTGATTTGGTTAATTATAAAATGTTAATTGTTGATTTTTTGATTTTTGATACAGTCGACCTGTGAATTGAAGCCGAGCTAGAGTGAGAGCCGAGGGTGAGAGCCGAGACCGCAGCCGAGGGTAATGTACCTCGTTTTAATTATTTGAATGTCTACATTTATTTAAATTTGTTTAATTGTGTATATTTATTTAAATTTGTTTATTTATGTATATCTTTATGTTAATATTAACTATATTTGATTGTAGCAATTCTTCGACTTGGACCGCCACAAGCTCAGTGCCGAATGGAAAAATATTCAGACCGGCATCAATGCGTATTTGGCTAAGAGCTACTCCGACAACAAGGGTGACATGAAGCGTGATTATTTTACGAGGAAGGGTGGGCCTCCGGCGGTGGATGTCATTCGAAGAAACCCTCCTTCGAACCTCGAGCCGTCTGTGTGGGAGGAGCACTTGAGGTTCTACATGAATGAGAAGAACCTGAAGCGAGCAACTATGAACAAGGAGAACAGGAAGAAGAACAAGGTGTACAACCGCCACGGTTCCAAGTCATTGCCGCTATTCGCCACGACTATGTAACACACATTTTATTTTTATAAAATTATTTAATTTTAATTATATATTAATTAAAATTTTTAATTATATAAAAGTAATTAAATTTATTTTGATAAAAGTATTTAAGTTTAATTAAAATATATTTGGTGTTTGATTTGTCATTTTTAATTTGTTTCATATTACATGCATGTGTATACAGTTTCTGAACAGCAAGGACAAGCAGTATCCGTCACTCATCCAGAGCTTTTACGACACACATTGCGACAAGGATGGTGTGTGGTTGCAGGATGAGGATCGGGTTCAGTATGTAAGTATTTTTTTTTTTAATTTATCATGTATTTATTTATTTCCTTAAACACGCACTTTAATGATTCATTGAAACATAATCTTGTAATTAACCCGACATATATATTAATTTTCTCAATTTTTTTCAACTAAATAGGAAGAGATGGTTCGGCTGAGAATTCTGGGAGCGAATGCGCCTGAAGGGGTGGCGTACACGGAGGAGCAGATACTTGCTATGGTTCTGAAGGGCAAGCAGCGGGGCCACATAGCCGGACGGGGTAAGGTCGTACCCGGCTTGAGGAGGCCACCGTTACCATGCACCCCGCCTCCACCTCCAGGTATGTACAGCGTGATAATATTAATTATAGATTACTAATGACTCAATTTATGTATTGCAATGGCTGTTTTTAAATTTTGATTATTTCATTTTTAGGTGTTGCCGAGATGACTGCTGAGCTTGCTGAAGCTCAAAAGAAGATTGCTAAGGCTGAGAAGAAGAGCCGGGAAGATGCTGAAGAACGCAAGGTCATGAAGGCCCAGCTCGATTTGTTGATGGGTTTTGCCTCGACCAACCCCGCAATGGTCCCATTATATTAGTCAAGCGGGTTCTCAGAACGTGGATGGCTCGGGCAGTAGAGCTAGCGCTGGAGGTAGTGGCTTAGCTGGCGGGAGCGGGAGCAGGAGTGGGAGCGGGAGCCAGAGCTGGAGTGGCGACGCCGATGTGGATGTGGATATTGTTAGTGATGAAGAGTGACTTGGGGATGTAGAGGTACAAACTTGGTTTATTTTGTGTTGTACTTATGGTTGAAACAATATTTTTGCGACCCTTATCTTAGTATTTGTTAGTTTAACCTTTTGGCGACTTGAACATCACGGATATTGAAACATTTGTGGATATGGCAGCTAGGTTTAGATATCACCACACCCCGTTTTGTAGACTTTATATGTTTTAATGCATATTGAGAGTGTTTAGCGATAATTTTAAAGTGTTTTAGCCGATGTCGAGTTGTATGTGTTATGACATGTTCATATTGAGTGGTTATAAGTTCTTGTTACAGGTTTTGGTAGATTTTTCTAGAAAATTTTCTGGAAAAAATTTGGAATATTGCTGGTTTGCAGCCTGCTGCTTAGCAGCATAGCATTATAATACCATCGACATGTCGACGGTATCATAAACGCATGGTAGTTGCCGACGAGGCACTCACGACAAGCTGGGTCGACGGGAGTGGATGATGGCAAAAATGTCGCCTGGGAAAGTGGTGAATGTACTAGTGGGTATAACCTTAGAGATAGTTGGTAGTGGTAGTTGTGTGAGTCATCTAGAGTGTTATGTAAGTTACTTTACATAGTGGGAAAGGTAATGAAGCATAGTGGAAAATGATTAAGGCAAAAAATTTACCCTAGAAAATGAGCTATATAGATATCATAAGCATAGATAACCTAAGTGAGATTTGTGAGGTACTATTACAAGTTTCTTGAATACTAGTAATTGGTTTGTTTTATGATCGAGAACTAGCATTCTAATTGAATCGTTATCAAAACGTGTGTGTGAGAACATAGAGGAATCAACCATTTTGATTCTTGTGGTTCTATTGTAATCGATTACTATAAACTCTAATTAGGGTTCTTGATCAAACCCTAATTGCAAAAGGAAGCTAACAAGGTACGTTAATTATTCACACTATATGATCTTAATCCGCTGCATACTACAAGAAACAACACTTTTGTGATATATTTAGCGACACACTACTCAATGTCGCACAATTGTGACACAAATAGCGACGTAGGTAGCGATGTTTGCGTGTTAATGTCACAGATCATGGCATAATACAAGTCGCAAATACTCATGTCGTAAAATGTATCGCAAACTTTGTCGCTAAAATTGCAATGTCTCTCTACACGTCGATAATTGTGTTGCTAAGCTGGCGATGTGTGAACACGTGTTGCTAACGACATCGCTAAATGGAGACGTCTTTTTAATAAGTAGCTAACTATGTAGCTAGTTAAATGACGTTATTGAATATGTCGCTAATAATTTTGCGAATTTTGCGTCACTTATAAACGTGTTACCAATTATATCGCTACTTTTTCACCAGTGGCGGAGCCCCCACTACTCTGTATATAGCTCCGCCCCTGTTTTTCTTAATAATTTAGTGTTTCTCCAAGAACTTAGTTGGGGGCATGTCCCCCTACTACTCTGTATATAGCTCCGCCCCTGTTTTTCACGTTACTTAATTATACACATTCATTTAAGTATGCCCCGCAAGCAACTTGTCATAATAATTCATATGTAAGTATACGACTATTTTTCCCATTTTAGTTGTGCTATTTCCAAATCAATAGTAACTTTTTTAACCCACATTTTAAAATTTCGAATTAAATACCTGAAGTATATAATAAGTATATATGTTTAGGTTTTGCTAACGACAGCCTTAAGGGTTGTCGTTAAGAGACATTATTTTATTACAATTGTTTGTAAGAATTAAATTTAACCAATCACAATAAAGTGTCAATTGTGTATTTAGTATATCCTAAATTGTCTCTACTTTTTTCGGAATTATCATCCAATTAGAAGCATTCATAAATAGTGTTGTAATAAAACGTATTTGCTTAACGACAACTTTAAGGGGCTTAAAGTCACATTTTTTAGCTTACACAATTTACATATTTACTTTTTCCCAAAATAACCACTTCTTCAACTATTTCCACCGCTACTTGTTCGTTGCCACCGCACAACCGCCGCAACCATTGCCGACCGCTGCAACCATTTCCGACCGCCGCATCGCCATCATCATCACCATCACCACATGCACTGCCGTTAGAAGGTGTTTATTATCTCCTTGATGATTTCTTTTCAGTTATGCCAAACAAATCAGTTAGGTTATGAAATAGTTGTTGATGAATTACACTAATCTGTTAGATTTTGCTCGATTATTTTAGTAATAACTGTGAATGAGAATGGGGTTTGGTTAGATGATTGCGGATGCACAACAACTGTTTGATGAAAGTATTGTGTTTGGTTACTTGCTTTTGATTCAGTTGATGCCCTTGTGAAGTTGTTTTTTGCGTAGATCAGTTCTGCCTTAGTTATGAGACTGAGTGTTTGTGGATTATATCATCTCGTGCACCAATTCAATTTGTAGACATTTCAGGTGGTAAGTAAATATGGTTATGGTTTTTGTTCGCTTAATTTAACCTTTTGATTTGGTCACCTTTCTGTTTTTTGCTAGGTTGATTATTGATAATTATAGCTGTAGAGCTTGAAATGAGACATATATATATATATATATATATATATATATATATATATATATATATATATATATATATATATATATATATATATATAAACGCCTTTTAGGTGTAAATAATCAGTGGAGGGGAAGGACAATGAGCAAGAGATTCTCATGTGACCTGACGTGTGTACAGTGTGCTTTTTGCTACTTGAGTTTCATTTGGGAGCTATGTGAATTTATAGTCACTCCTGCTGTAAAATGATAACAGTTTGCTTTGTATATCTTGTATGATTTTATGGAACGTTTAGTAATTTAGTGTGATTTTTAAGTTTATAAGAATTAACAATTGTACTTAGCGTTTGATATAGGAACATGAAGAAATTAAGATTGCCAATTATGAATCATCTTGAAATATGCTCAGCGTGTGACATGTTTTTTGTTTTAACTATTGCATATAATTAGTTGTTTGACTTGTTGACTATGCTACAGGGTTGAATTAGTAACTCTACATGTCTTATTCCTCGGTCATGATTGTATCTTCATGCCCAGGTGAATACGTAAATAATGAATGCTAATAAATCATCTCATTGTTGTCATAAACACTCAATGATCAGCAGTGCAAGCATTGACAGTTTATTTGCTATGCAGATAAAGGTGCCAAGTTATCTTATAGTCCGCATTGGTTGGGGTTAGAGTTGCAGGTCAGATTTTAGTACAAGTCAGGTTGGCTAGGTCAGTGTGGCTGACCTCTGTGGACACTTATTTAGCTTTACTTATTTATGATATGCCAAGTATAAACAGAAAACAACTTAATCTGAATTATTGCATACAAATGATTTAAGATGGCAAAGACTTATATTAGTATTCATTAAAGTTAGATCATGGGTGACTTTCAACTCGTTTGACCCATCCGACAGTTTCCATTTTAGCTATATATTTCTATTTGACCCATGTGTGAGAAAACTACAAACCCATTTTGACCCATCATAAGTAATGATCTAGATATATCGCGATTAGTTTATACAATTTTATGCCCCGTAAAACCTTACTAATATACCAATAATACATTTTTGGTTTTCAGATATGTAGTAGAAGCGAAAGACATTTACCATTGTTGTCATGGTTGCAATCTGATACACTAAAGTGCCATATGGTTTGTTGATAAACAGGTTAGTGTTACATTACATTCTCAATTTTGGTTTAGGTTGACGTATTCTACCAGGGATCATGGTCCTTTCTTGTTAGCGATCTAGATTGTTTCATGATATTAAGATTCTGTTTACACTTATTAGCATTTATTAATAAGATATAAGCTTCTTACTTTTATGCAGAACTCGCGAATGGATCGTTTGGACTCCGGGAAATAAAGACAAAGAAAATCTGGAGCATGTTGATTAGTGTGATCTGGTTAGCAAAAAGTTAGAGATGTTAGGATGCCTAAAGATGGTGACGGCGAGTTTTTTCTAATTACAGGTAATGAGCTGGCAAGTTCTGTTCCTCTCCTTTTTTATAATCATCTTGGTCGTTCATATATATTAACTTCTTATTTTTAAACACAGAAACCCGAAGTCATAAACTCTATCCGGAAATATCGTGTTCGTGTTCTGGTGCGTGCTTCATCAAACTATGCACTTGACGAGATTGTCTTTTGCGCACTGGTATATGCCAAATTTACTTGTTTTTTTTATCTATATTCTTCTTAGCACTTGCCTATCTAGAGTATTAACTTGTTTATGATTTTCTTCAGGCGTTTGTGATGAAAATGACCCAGGTACACTTCTTAAGCTGTTCAGATTGTCTCAATGCACATCATTCATTCAGAGCTGTATCTACGGATTACCTGGTACGTACTTCATTATTACAGACAGTTCTGCAGAGAACCTACAGGTTATAGGTGGTAAAATGGGCAAGTCGGATGGGTTGGGTGACAGGTCGAAACAGGTAGATTTTGGTAACCATACTGTTTGGGTTGGCTTGACCCAAAAGTGCTTATTTCAAGTTTATTAGCTTGTCAATTATGAATACAAAATTGTGTTATATTACTGATAGATATTTTAATTAATATATAGGAAATTTTATGCATTTAGGATTATTTTTAATCTGATTGACCAGTTCGAGCCATTATTTCTTTTTCTCGATTATATGTTACTATGGCAACAGATGAGGAAACGGTTTTATGGACAGTTTATTACTTATTTAACTTTGATATTAATTTTCAGCAACGTCAAAGATTCTGAATTTGGCAAGACACGGTGATATGCTCGCTTGCGCATGCAGGGTTTGTACTAGAATTGTGGTGATGATGTTTGTTGATTATTTTTGTAGAAAAACGGTTGGAACTTCGATTTACCATTCTTTTAAGTTTGTACTGTTAAAAGCAAGTTGAGACTCATTGGGCCATTACGTGTAATCTTTGTAATAATATGTATTATATTATTTTTGTTGCAATTTTTTTTTTTTTTTTTTTTTTTTTTTTTTTTTGTTATATTTGTATTGCATTAAAATTCTACAGTAATTCTTAGATTAATGACATTTGGCGATGGTGCTCAAGAACAGTGGCACAAAAGGGACCTACAGAAAAATAGCGACTCTAGTAGCGACTGAAATAGTGACATTTATAGGCTTTAGGGATGTGTATAGCGACTTAAATAGCGATGCCTCTATGAAACAGCGACATACATGGCGACATGATATATTGAAGTCGCAAATTTCTAGCGACTTACTATTACAAGTCGTTATACTTGTCGTTATGTTTAGCGACGTATTTTCACAAGTCGCAAAATCTGCGACTCGTTTACAGCGACCGAGCGGTTAATGTCGCTAATAACGTCGCAGGCAAAAAAATATGACGCTGAATATGTCGCTAACATAGTCGCTAAAGGACATTTTTCTTGTAGTATCTCGATTAGAGTTGGTTTGCATGTGATGTTTATTGGGTCGCAGACTCGTAGGAAGTATAAGAGTATGGTGTGCAAACTGTTTTGAAAAGGGGTTGAGAGTCGTATCTTGGGCTGGAGATTAAGTTGGATCGTTGGGCTTTGTTTGTTCGAAAAAGATACTCCCTCCGTCCCTAAATAAATGTCCGGTGTTCACTTTCAAAGTCTTTTCTTTTCAACTTTAACCTTAAATTATTTCATTTGTGTTACGTAATACTTCATGAAAATTATATCAATAAAAATACATTCAAAATCCAGTCCATTCATATATTTTGCATCAAGTATTACATAATATAAATAAATTTTTTTAAGGTCAACGTTAAAAAAGGAAGACTTTAAAAGTCAATAGTGAACATTTATTTAAGGACGGAGGTAGTATATAAGAGTGAGTGTGTCGACATGGGTATGTGTATGTTCGAATGTGTGTAAGTAAATAAATGGGAGAATTGCATATATACCCACTAAAACTCAAAAACTTGCATATATACCCAAAATACAAGTTTTTAATGCATGATGTACAATGTCAATTAAGCATGTTCTGGGTATATATGCAAATATTCAAGTTTTAATGGATATATATGCAATTGCCCCTAAATAAATCGGCTAAGCCTAATTGATCAATTATGAAATTAATTTATAATATAAACCTTAAGCTTAAACATTTGACATAAATAAACTTTAGACTTTGGCAATTTACACATTTAACCATAATCTTTGAAAAATTACACTTTAAACCCTAATTTTGGATTATTTACATTTTAAATCCTAAATTATGATAAGTTGTCATAATAAACCCTAAACTATGAAATTTTCATTTATTAGCCCTAAAATTATTAATTCTAGAAACTTACTAAATTTGAAAAGTTTTTAAAAATAGAAAGAAACCTCAAATGTTTAATCTGATTAACTATAAGCATTAAGTAATAAGACGATCATTAATTCGTGTAAATTCGTTGAAGAAGGAGTAACTTCCGATCCTTGCGTGCATGATATGTTTCATTTGCGGTTTGAGGTACATATATTCTACCATTTCTCAGTAAGGGTTCTGATCTCATGACTTTTCGTTTCTTGACTTGATTCATTTTCTTTGATATGATTTCCGTTTGATATGATTCGTTGATATGATCCGTTTGATATTATCATTTGATATGATTCTATTTGCAATCCATTATGTTATGATGATCTGTATACTATCTCATTGATATGGGATTTTGTTCTGATGATATGTTCTGATTGATTATGCTATGACTGCTTTGATTATGGATAGCTTTGTTCTGATTTGTTCTGTTCTATGCCCGAGTTTATTAACTAGTCATGAAGGTACCATGGCCATGTCATTGATGGAACAAAAATGGCATGACACTTTCTGTGGAGGTGTGATTGATCCACGACATTCCCTTCTGTTATGATTATATGATTACGCGTACTTATGGCCATTTTGTGTGTGTGTGTGTGTGTATATATATATATATATATATATATATGCATAGTCTTGTACTTGTATATGTATTTTGTTTCAGGGAGCGTATGGATGCATCCTAGGTATATGCTTGATATGATATGATTTGACTTAGTGACTGGCTGTACGTGCCTTGTACCCCTTTCACTTTTTGGTACTTAGAGGTCTCCCCTCTTTGTGCATCTATGATTTGCTGATATGTATTTATATGATTTGAGATCTATTCGAGTATCTTTGGTAGGTTGGCTCGTGGCTTTCCTATGTTCCTATGTGTCTATTCGAGTATCTCATTTAGACAAGCCTTTGTTCTATATGCTCATTTGATTCTGGTTACTATATGACTCGTATTATCGTTTGATTCTTCATGTTCTCCATTCATTTGACTTATGATATTTGTTCAGTTGATCTTTGGTCTCTCATTCTTTTGACAGATGATATTCATTTCAGTAGGAGCTTATTGTTTCCTTTTCCCTATTCTTATATATGTTGTGATTATTCGTTTTGTTATATATCTGTTCATGGGCTTTTTAAGCTCAGCCGCATTTCTTTTCCTACGGAAGGTTTTAGGTTGGAAGTTGGGATTGAGTGAAGAGTGCATAGGAGCTATTAGTGGACCACCCTGATGATTAGACACCTATTTGCTCTTGATTAGACTTGGTTTTGGATTCAGTTAGATTTAGTTTGGATTTGTATTTCAGTTTTGGAACTCACTATGTTTAGAGTTAGCATTTCATTATTGTATTAGAATACCTTTGTAATCTTTATGTTTATAAGTCTTTCGCTTGCGTTTGTATGTTCTGATGGACACCATAATGTGACATTTTGACCCGTGTCGGGTTGGAGTGTTACAACTGGGTCCCTCGGGGGGTTGATTAGATGTTTATATGGCCATACACAAAAGAGATTTGGATATGTCTCGATGATTTTAGTAATCTTGATCAATCGATGAAACGAGAAAAAGAATGGTTAAACTATAAATGACTTAGATCCATATCCATATTTAACACAGTATTGGAAACAAAGGGATAATATAATGATAAATCATTTATTGTGACTTTATGAAACAACAATCTAGTATTTCCGGGGGCATTGGCGTGTTGCTAGACGCTTACTAATGTCATTACGTTTAGGGTTTTTTCTAATCTCTGCCCACTGGACAAAGGATTATCTGAATATATAAGGAATGTTGGAGTTAATTAATATCAAAATGATGATCAATTACGGTAATTTTAGAAATGAATAAATATTCATTAAATGCATTTTTTGATTTAAAAGGAAATCTTGTCTTCATTAATTGCGTTTAATCCTTTGCCCGGTGGGCAAAGATTAGCAAAACCCTTACGTTTAATTGAAACATTTCCAATTGGGTTGGATTCTGAACACGTTTCGTAAACGTATGTCCGAAACGTGCTCGAGCTTATGGGACCGCACACATCACGTTTAAGATTCAGTTTATATAATTAATACATATAATGTATTATATTAATTATTTCACAAAAAAACCACTTAATGGTCATTAAACACTTAACGGTATTTACTAATGGTCGTTAGACTATAAATACAAAGAGTTAAGAGTAAAATAGAGGAAGGAAGGTTCTAGACCTCCTCCCGCTATTTGGCCGAACAATCATGGGATGGATTGTGCTTGCTATGAGAAACCTATATAATAAACCCTTTAGGCTTCATTATTCTCATAACTTGAAAACCTAGCAAACCAATTTTCTTTCTGCTATTCCTCCTTCTTGCAAGCCAATCGAGCGTCCTTATATGGTAGCTTCGGATTTGGGTTTCTTGAATACTAGTAGTTAGTTTGTTTCGTGATCGAGAACTAGCATTTTAATTGAATCGCTATCAAAACGTGTGTGTGAGAACGTAGAGGAATCAACCCTTTTGATTCTTGTGGTTCTATTGTAATCGATTACTATAAAGTATAAACCCTAATTAGGGTTCTTGATCGATTTAGGTGTTTTATTTTGTTCTTGATCAAACCCTAATAGCATAAGGAAGCTAACAAGGTACGTTAATTATTCACACTACATGATCTTAATCTGCTGCGTACTTGTGAGGGAGAAGTCTAAAGATAAGCAACATACTTTCTCAAAAGTACCGAAATATGTAACATACTAAATCTATTACTTTTATCGCTAAGATACTTTCAAATTTTGCACAATATAAGCAATGTTGACTATTTTTTTACCTGTTTGACCAGTTTGCATGTTAATACTTACTAAAACATACATTATTAGCCCATGTGGTTTGCGTCTGTTTTAACCGGTCATCCTTTAACTTTTTTTTTTTTTCAGTTATGAAAGTTACAATAATAGTCCTTGTGGTTTGGGTTGACTTTCACCTTTGGTCCATTTATACAAAACTTTTTTTTCAATTTTTTTCAAAAAAATAAAATTCTTTTTGAAAATCATTTAAAAAATAAAATTGCTTCAAAAAAAATTTTCTATTTTTTTCTCAAAAAAAAATTTTTTTTGAAATTTTTTTTCTACAACTTTTTTTCAAAATTTTATTTTCTAATTCTTTTTTTCAAAAAAAATTAAAAAAAAAATTCAAAACATAATTATCGAAAAAAAATCTTAAAATATTCGAAAAATAAGTTTTTTTTTGGAATCTTTAAGAAAAAATTTTTAAAAAAAAATATTTTTTTTTAAATTTCGAATAAAAATTTCTTTCGAATAAAGTTTTTTTAGAAAAATATTTGAATAAAAATAGTTTTTAGGAAAAATATTTTTTAATAAAAATTCCAAAAAAATTTTCGATAATTATTTTTTGAAATTTTTACTTGTAAAAGTTAATTTTTACAAAATTAAGGTTTTTATCAAATTTTTTTCGAAAAAAAGAATTAGAAAATATATTTTTTTTAAATAATTATCCAAAAAAAATCTTAAAATATTTGAAAAAAATATTAGAATTTTCTAGAAAAAAATTAAAAAGAAATATTCAAATTTTTTTTTTTTAAATTTCGAATAAATTATTTTTAGAAAAACATTTTTGAATAAAAATATTTTTTAGAAAAAAAAAATATTTTTTTAAAAAAATTTAGAAATATTTTTTATTTTTCGAATATTTTAAGATTTGAATTTTTCTAAAAAAAATGTTTTTTAAAAAATATTTTTTCTAAAAAAATTTATTCGAAATTAAAATATATATATATATATATATATATATATATATATATATATATAATTTAGAATTATTTTTAAATTTTTTTCTAAAATATTCCAAAAAAAAATTATTTTTCGAATATTTTAAGATTTTTTTCGATTATTATTCTTTGTTTTTTTTTTTCAAATTTTTTTCAAAAAAAAGAATTAGAAAATAAAATTTTGAAAAAAAAAATAGTAGAAAAACATTTTCAAAAAAAATTTTTTGAGAAAAAAATAGAAAAAAAAAAGAATTTCAAAACAATTTTATTTTATAAAAAATTTTCAAAAAAAATTTTATTTTTTTGAAAAAAATTGAAAAAAAAAAGTTTTTTTTTAAAACGGACCAAAGGTGAAAGTCAACTCAAACCACAAGGACCATTATTGTAACTTTCATAACTGAAAAAAAGTTAAAGGATGACCGGTGAAAACAGACGCCTGCAAACCGGTCAAACAGGTAAAAAATCGGTTAACATTGCATATATTGTGCATAATTTGAAAGTATCTTAGCGATATAAGTAATAGATTTAGTATGTCACGTATTTTGATACTTTTAAAAAATTTGTCCCTACTTGTGATTGATTTGTGTTTATATTTTGTTATAATATATAATAGTTTAAATATTCCAACAATATATATACAAATATTCGATGACAATGCAAGGTTTGTTTGATTATGAGTTAAATTAAATAAATCTAGTGTAATATTATAGATACCATACAGTTGACACATGCTTACCTTTTTGATATACTCCGTATATGACGATGCAAGGTTTTAGTAAGTATTAACCTGCAAACCGGTCAAACAGGTAAAAAATCGGTTAACATTGCATATATTGTGCATAATTTGAAAGTATCTTAGCGATATAAGTAATAAATTTAGTATGTCACGTATTTCGATACTTTTAAAAAATTTGTCCCTACTTGTGATTGATTTGTGTTTATATTTTGTGATAATATATAATAGTTTAAATATTCCAACAATATATATACAAATATTCGATGACAATGCAAGGTTTGTTTGATTATGAGTTAAATTAAATAAATCAAGTGTAATATTATAGATACCATACAGTTGACACATGCTTACCTTTTTGATATACTCCGTATATGACGATGCAAGGTTTGTTTGATTGATATGAGTAAAATAAAAATCAAGTGTTATATTATTGATACCATGCATTTAGTTGACACATGCTTAGCTTTTTGATATATATAGACAACTCTTGATGACAATGCAAGGTTTGTTTGATTAATACGAGTAAAATATTTAAGACTTCATTATTAGTGAAGCGGTTGATACGCTCCGGGCTTTATGTTATTTTATATTTATTTAGGATATATGTCTTTGTGTCGTATTAGGAAAGTGTCATGTTTAGATATATCTTTATATTTGGCTTGTTTTACAAGCTAGGGTTATTTGGTTATATATACCGAATCATTATTATGAATGAATCAATAAAAGTTTAAGATAAACAAATCTCTAGTTCTTTCCTTCTATTTTCTGACGGAGCCAGCACACGCTTGAAGTGGTGTCTTATCCTGATACAACCCCTAACCGGGTCGTATCAATTGGTGCTTTCATTGAGAGCTCTCGTTGAGAGGGTTTTTGATTAGGGTTCCAACTAAAAAAAAAAAAAAAAAAAAAAAAAAAAAACTATTCATCGTTACTGTTCATCGCACTGTTCATCACTGTTCATCGTGTACTGTTCATTCAGGGTACTATTCATCAGGAAAAAAAACTTTTTTTTTGAGCTTTTAATTGCTTGAGTATTATTCATGGCATCAGGCGGCAGAGATCAGGACGCGGAATACGCACTCTCTAAGCTCTTGCATATGGGTACGGTGGCCGAATATGAGAGTGAATTTGTGGTACTTGCAAATCAAGTAACTGGGATATCTGAATCTTTACTTACATCATTTTATATCTTCGGACTTAAACTGGATCTACAATGTTTACTCTTACGGTCAAATCCCAAAACTTTAGAAGAAGCTTTTTCATTGACCCGTGCGGCGGAAACACGCTTCGCAAACCTAGATATTTGGGAATTTTTGAGGTCCAATCCTTTAACTTTGGGAGAAGACTTCTTCAAAGCTCGTATCACCGAGGTTCGTTTTGAGACAATTGCAAAGGAAGAGAAAGAACACATCGTTGAAAAGAAAATAGATGTCATTCTACTATTAGAGGGTGAATTTGCTTCACCTAAGGCTGAAGAGTCATTGAATGCTGATGAGTATATTGGAGTTGAAGAGGTTGTGGGTGGTGGCGAAGTGCTTAAGATTGGCGAGGATGAGTTGAATAGAGTGATATCGACACTTAAGGATGAGTTGAATAGATTGGCGAGGTTGTGTTATTCTTCGTATCACTTTGAGGGCAAGGTGATTTTTGAACGAGTAGAGAATGTTATGGCATGGTTAGCGGAAGGTGGAAGAATGGTGTTTTGTTATGTCCAAGGTAAAGGAATACGAAAGAAGAAAAAGGCGAAGGCTGCAATTCAAAGAAGATTATAGGATCCCGGATTACGTCAATGTTGCAGGAGGACGGACTCCCAAATGACTCAAGAAGTCCAAACGTATGGCATAAAAATTATGTCATATAATCTATCTTTATTTACGTGTCTTTGTTTAGGACTGTTTTCATATTTATTTAGGAAAGTCAGTTAAAAATGTTTTAAGACAACACCTTGAGGGCAAGGTGGTTTTGAAGGAGTGAGGAATGATACGCCTGGGCCCGAGCCCATGGCCTATTTAGGTCTTAGGTTTTTACTCTTATATGTCTTTGTGTCGTATTAGGAAAATGTCATGTTTAGATATATCTTTATGTTTGGCTTGTTTTACAAGCTAGGGTTATTCGGTTATATATACCGAATCATTATTATGAATGAATCAATAAAAGTTTAAGATAAACAAATCTCTAGTTCTTTCCTTCTATTTTCTGACGGAGCCAGCACACGCTTGAAGTGGTGCCTTATCCTGATACAACCCCTAACCGGGTCGTATCAGTGGTTGCATGTGATTCTTGTAGAAATTTATAATATTTGAATAACGATAAAAGGTTAATACTTGATAGAAGTCAATAGAAGCTGCTATGAATCCTTTTAAAAAGAAGAGTTTGCTGAAGTTGATGATCATCCATCAACAATGAAGTGGTTGTTTTCAGCTCAAAAAGCAACCCGGCGTATTCTCACTACTCAGCAATATCATCTTCATGGAGGTTCTTGTTCACGATTTATCCATACTATAAATAACATCGGGTGGTCAGAGTTGTATCGTATACGTTCTTCATCCTTGTTTTCTGGTTATCATTACAGTACCTCGACACTATTAAATACTGAGGAATGCTCACACAGGTTAGTAATGGCAAGTTTAATCTTTTTGTTGTCTGCACCTGAATTTGATTCAAATTTGTATCTCATAATAACTTGTCATTTATTACAATTATTATCAGGTTGAATAATGGTAACGCACAGGAAAACAATATTCAGAAGGTAGATCTTGAAGTAATTTCAAGAGAAACCATCAAACCAGCATCTCCAACTCCGCATCATCTAAGAACCTTCAACTTATCAATTATAGACCAATTCATGTTTGATGTATACGCCCCTTTGATCTTATTTCTTCCAAATACCAACAAGGCTAGTGTTTCGGATGTCGTAACCACAAGATCAAAACATCTAAAGGAGGCTTTATCTGAGGTTCTAACTCAATTCTATCCTCTTGCTGGAAAAGTTATGGACAGCTTGCACATCGAGTGTAATGATGAAGGAGTCTATTACAAAGAGACTATAGTTAACCAGACACTCAATGATTTTCTTTCTGACCCTGAAGATCCAAAAGTGAGGGAGTTGATGCCTGAAAGTCCTCGAACAGGAGAGTCGTCTGTAGGAAATTTTCCTATAGGTGTTCAGGTAAGTTTTAAAATATGTATGTTCTTAATATACAATTCACTATTAAACATGTTGATCAATTAAACACGTGTCTCCTCTTTATACACATATTTATCAGGTGAACATATTCAGTTGTGGGGGGATTGGTATTGGCACGAGCGTGTCACACAAGATCTTTGACGGACAAACTTATTTTATGTTTATGAAAGCGTGGGCAGAAGCTGCTAGAGGTGCACCGCAAACAATTTCACCAAGTTTTGTGGCTTCTAAGATCTTTCCTGGCAATCCTCGCCTAGAGTACTCAGTTCCTTCAAAGTTAATGACCTCAAAAAATCTTACTACAAAGAGATTTGTGTTTAATTCTAATGCTTTAACATTGCTCAAGACACAACCAGTTGCATGCTCCAGCTCATCACGTGCACCAACTCGAATGGAGGCTACAACAGCCGTAATTTGGAAGGCTGCTGCAAAAGCAGCGTCCACCGTTAGATCGTTTAGTCCACAATCACCTTATGCTTTGCTGTCAGTGGTGAATTTCCGGAAAAGAGCGTCACCACCTTTACCCAGTGATAGCTTTGGAAACCTTATTGATGCAGCAGGTGCAATTTGCCTTCCTGAAAGGCAACCAGATTTGCCAACTCTGATGGGAGAACTGAGAGAATCAATAGCCAAAGTAAACACAGATCACATCGAGTCCATGAAAGGAATAAAAGGGCACGAGACGTTCAACAATATATTAAAAAACTTGAACCATCTAGCAGAGGTGACGCAGGAAGGAGACTGCTTGTTTGCTAGCAGCCTGTTGAATAGTGGAATGTATGAGTTGGATTTTGGATGGGGAAAGCCGATTTGGTTCTACGTTACGAATGCAGGTCTTTGCAGGTTTTTGCATTTGAATGATGTGCTAAAGGGTGGTGGTGTTGAAGCCATAGTTACATTAAGTCCAGAGGAAATGGAGATATTTGAGCGTGATCCTGAGCTTCTTTCTTTTGCCACTGTCAACCCTAGTCCCCTTCAATTTCTCAACAATTAAATAGCGTGGTTTTAGTTTCCAAGCTTGAAGTTGCTATCTTTTCTGTTACTTTTTCAGTTTATCGCTTTGTTGAAAATAAATACTCCGTATAATAGAGTGAATTACTTAATTGGTCCTTAAGGTTTATCGGGCTTCACATATATTGTCCATTTTTTTTTTTTTTTTTTTTTTTTTTCGGCGGGTCATGTCCTTGTGGTATGCAAAAATAACGGGTCCTGTCCAATTTACTAACGATGTTTAAATGGTCGTTAAAAAAGGAGTAACGTGATATAGATGCATAACGTGAGGGCATAAGATTGTAATTTTTGTTTTTCCCCTCAAAATACAAACCAGAAGGACGATTTATGTAATTTACTCTTTAAAAAAATAACAATAATAAAAAAATAAAAAATAAAAAAAACTTTTTTTCATCCGTCTTTTTACGTTTTTTTTTTACAATTTTTTACGTTTTCGTTCGTTTTTAAATGTTTTCGACCGTTTTTTACGTTTTCGTTTGTTTTTATCCGATTTCGTCCGTTTTTATACGTTTTTGCCTATTTTAATACGTTTTCGTCCATTTCAATACGTTTTCGTCTGTTTTTTTATGTTTTTATATGGTTTTATTCGTTTTTACGTTTTTTTTCGTTTTTATCCGTTTTTATACATTTTCATCCGTTTTTATACGTTTTCACTCTCTTTTTTTTTACGTTTTTGTCTGTTTTTATCCGATTTCGTCCGTTGTTATACGTTGTCATCTTTTTTTTTATATATTCGTCTGTTTTTATATGTTCGTCCATTTCAATACATTTTCGTCTGTTTTTTTATGTTTTCGTCCGTTTTTATATGTTTTCGCCCATTTTTCTACGTTTTCTTCTATTTTTTACGTTTTTATCTGTTTTTTAAGTTTTCATCCATCTTCTTATGTTTTCGTCCATTTTATATGTTTTTATATGTTTTTTTACATTTTCTTCATTTGTTTACGTTTCCGTAGTTTTTTTTACGTTTTCGTCAGTTTTTATGCTTTTTTATTTATTTTTTACGTTTTCGTTTGTTTTTATCTGATTTCGTTCGTTTTTATACGTTTTTGTCCTATCTTTTACGTTTTCGTTCATTTTTTACGTTTTCATCCATTTTATATGGTTTTTGTACATTTTTATAAAAACGTACGTGTAAAGAATACTAAAATGATTGAAAACGGACGAAAACGTATAAAAACATTAAAAAAAAAGAAAAAAAAAATTATCAAAAACATAAAAAAGGATGAAACCGTAAAAAAAACTGGTGAAAACGTAAAGAAATCGAAGAAAACGTAAAAAAAATGATGAAAACGTAAAAAAAAGAACTAAAACATTAAAAAATGGCAAAAAAACGAAAACGTAAAAAATGGATGACAGCATATAAAAACGGAAGAGATCGTAAAAACCGAATGAAAACGAATAAAAACGGACGAAAACGTATTGAAATAAACTAAGATATATGAAAACGAACGAAAATGTATAAAAATGGGCGATATCGGATAAAAACATATGAAAACATAAAAAATGGACAAAAACGTATAAAGACGGCCGAAAACGTAAAAAATGGACGAAAACAGATAAAAACGGATGAAAACTTAATAAAACGAACGAAAACGTATAAAACGGAGGAAAGCGTATAAAAACGGACGAAAATGTAAAAAAACAAACAAAAACGTACAAAAACGAACAAAAACGGATGATTTTTTTATTTTTTATTATTATTATTTTTTAATTTTCTTCTTCTTTCCCTTTTTTTTAAATAGTAAATTACATAAATCATCCTTCTAGTTTGTATTTTGAGGGGAAAAACAAAAATTACAATCTTATGCCCTCACGTTATGCATTTATATCACGTTACTCCTTTTTAAACGTCGTTAGTAAATTGGACATGACTCGTAATTTTTGCATACCACAAGAACATGACCCGCCGAATAAAAAAACACAGTGAAAATTTATGTGAAACCCTGTAAACCTTAAGGAACAATTAAGTAATTCACTCTAAATAACAAAAGGAGAATTTTTAGTTTATAGTAGGACTGTAGGAGAATTTTTATCAAATATTATTATAATTCCTTTTCTATAGTTTTCAATTATTAGTTTTGAATAAGGCGGAAATGAGGCGTATTGGGCGAGTTCGGGCAACAGGTCAAACGGGCTCGGGTCCAATGGGCATGGATCAAATGGTCGGTTTTAAAATAAGGTCAAACTTGTGCGGGTCAAACAAACTCGGGTCAATGGGCAAAAAGGACACCAAATGACAATTTTCTACAAGTAAAAAGTTTCCCCCGAGCAAAACACCATATTATAATTAATTAAATAACTAGTTAACGAATAAACAAACTTTAAATTAAAAATATCACAAAATAAATAAGTAAATTTAAAATTCGAAATGCTAAAATAAACCAAACATTAAAGTTGAATACATAGAAAAATAAACTAAGCAAAACGTCTTCAAAAATTAAAGTTTGTTTATTTTAGCCATGCATAGAAAGGGATGCAGGTTACTAAGGAAAATAACTCAAATTTGTTTTTTAATTTTTCTTGTTAAGTTAGGAAATAAGAGATTTTGTATTTTGCATAATATTTTGTTAGAAAACGCTTATTTGAACGCGATCTTTGTTTTTCTTATTTTCCTCAAAATATTTTATGAAAAATAAGGGTGTTTTCCCCAACTAAATGCACCCTTAGTCTTTATCTACCGGAACAAAACAAAACAAAATAAAATAAAAATCGTTTGTATGTTCGGTTTGTAAAATGGTTATGATAATTATTGGTTTCCTTGATTGATTCTCCGGTTATATTGTACATATATATAGTCATATAGAGAAGATTCTAGACTCAGGCTTCAGCCCGTTACAACAATACAATACGGGTTAACACTCCCCTGCAGTCCGAGCGACGAAATCGCGAATGCTCGGACTGAGATTAAAAGCTAATTAACAACAAAGTAAAACTAATAAATAATTGATGAAGAATCATTCGACTGCAAGCGGAAGGACATCTTCAAGCAGCAGCAGACATAAACACGCAACAAACCGGATAAACCAAAGTATCCGTACCAAATAGGATAAACCAAAGTATACTGACCAAATGAGATAAATCAAACTATCCCTTGCCAAACAGGATAAAACAAAGTATTCTGACCAAATTGGATACCCAAAGTTTCCCCTACAACTAAAACAAACGGGATAACAACCAAACCGGATACCCAAAGTTTCCCCTACAAATAGAAAATATGAGAAAATGAAAGTTGGTTTTAAAACTTCAACCCTAGAGAACCTTCCAAACAAATGGAGTGTATTTTTCCGTATAAAAATATAAATATCCACCTCACAAATAAACATTAAAACCTGAGCGGGGCCCAATGTTGCCTCATTTTTTAGTTGTTGTGATTCTTCCATTCGGCTCTTGAGGGCTGTGTGTCCTGAAGTAAACAACAGAAAGAAAGCAAATAGAGAAGAAAGCAATTAAAATTCCCATCCAGTATTCGGTCCACTTTGGTGGCTGCAAGGTTGACGCAAGGCAGAGAAGAAACAAATATAATATTCTATTGATTTGGAATTTGACGGAAGATTGGGAGGCAACAATAAAAAGAAGGTAACCTGGGAATATTATATTAGGGAGGAAGCTGTGATTCGATAAAGGGATATTACCTATTGGTTTTGTCGACAGAAAGAAATAAAAGTGCAGTAGGCATGAAAGAAAATACCACTGAAATATTATTGACTCAACTTTGATACGGACCGATGGCCGAAAAAAATAAAGTGGCAGCTGATTGGGTCTAAACTAGTCAACTTTTATTAGCCAAATAATGGTCAACAAGTCAAACAGCTTAGGCCAATGCTTCCATGGAATACAGTGTTTCCCCGGGTCATAATGTCCCAACGAGGTTGTGATGGTATTAAAAACGAATCTGTGATCTGGTGAATGTGAACAGGAAATGGTATAAGTGTGTGTGTGAGTGATTACACTAGGGTTTATAAAACAAAATAGCTTAAATAAGCTATAAGAGTGATTACGTAAACCTAAATAACTTAGAATGTTTAAAACCTAGAAATATGTACGTTTAATTTAAATCTACGTAAACGTACGAAACAAAAACGATTTTAACTAAAGTATTAATTTATATGCCTTAGGGGCTTAAATGCAAATTAAATAAACTTAAAATATTTATTTTATAATTACTTAATTATTTAATTAATTATTATTATTTAATAACTATTATTAATTATTTAATAATACACTAATAATTAAGAAAATGTGAAATAAGTCTTAGAAAATTAAAATTAAAATTTCTAAAAGTCTAAAATATTATAAAACTTATTTTAAAAATAAAATTATAATTTTCTTACTATTTATCTAATTATTATTAATTATTAACTATTTAATTATTATTTAACTAATCATATGATTTAAATTATTTATAAATACTAAAAAGACTTAGATAATTAAGAAGATTTTTATAAATCTAATTAACCATCACAGGAATCCTAAAAAAATTATAAAAACTTTATTTTATTTATTTTTAAACTAGTTTACTAATTATTATTCTATTTATTAATTAATTACCAATTAAACTATTTAAATTATAAAAACTAGTAAATGAACAGTAAAAATTACAAGAAAATTTCTAAAATTATTTTATGTTATATAAAAGCTAGGAAAAATATAAAAACTAGGTTTTGCTTTGTAAAAACTAATTATGCTATTTAAAACTTAATTATTGATTAATTATTAATAAAACTAATTTTAATTCTAATAAATACTAAATGATAATATAAAAATCTAATAAAATTACTATAAATAATTTAATATAAAAGGAAATTAATAAAAATATAAAAATACAACTTACTTAATAAAAATCTAAAAATGAAAATTAAAATTAAATTATATTAAATAGAAACTATCACTTATTTTCAATGTTGCTAAAATCGTGAATCGGTCCCGAGGCGGTCGAGGGCCGTGTAGCGATTTTTGGCCGATTAATCGCCGATTCCAAGGTCCAAGGCCGATGGGCTCCACGGTCCAAGGCCGTTCAGCTTGTAATCGCCGATTAATCGGCCTTGTAGGCCGATTTTTGCAACACTGCTTATTTTTATATTGGTTTTTCTTGAATTTTCTTTTACAAACCTAATTTATATCTAAAAATAACTAACTTTTATGAAAACAACTATTTTAGAACTTAATAATAAGCTAGTTATAAGCTAACAACCTAAACAGTTGACTTTATTTGACCAACTAAGCAAATAAGCTCAAATGAACTTGTGTGGGACCCACTATGTATTATTCTGATTTCAAGAAGTTATTGGGACAAGATTAAACTAGAATAAGTACTTAAGGTTCACAGAATAAGCAATAAGCACCTACATAAGAACTTGACTTTTTTAGCTCAACTTAGAAAATGGGACAACCTTAAAGGTCTAATTCAGGTGGGGTCCACTGGGTACTAAGTCAAACAAGTGGTCAAAGTTAAGAGCCTGGTAGGAGGGGAGTTGGGAGGAACCAAGTTTATAGTGTGAGACCCACTGAGGTGGTCACAAATCACTACCAAAGTGGTGGTGATGGGTGGTTTCTGCTGGTGCAGGAGAGATACCCTTCCCTGCAGGTCACTTTGGAACTTTGGTGGGGTCTACACAAAAATCTCAAAATTATAACAACTATGGGACACTAAAATTGAGGTGGTAGAATATGATCTCAAGAAGTTTCAGATTCTAAAACTCACCACAAAATTCAAATAAATTCATGCCATATTGGTAAAATCTGAGAGAGGTGCAATTTGACTTTTGTATAAACTTAAGAACTTTGACCTTTATCGATTTCTGATGCTTCCTAATGATTTAATATGTTGTAATAAACTATAATGAGGCCAAATTAAGATCAAGGAATATGTTTTAGACCAATTGGTGAGGAATTACCCCCAACAGTACCAACAGTTAACTGATTATGGGGGGATCTCTTTGATTTTGACCTTTTGTTGTTTGAAGCCTGAGTTTTAAGACTACTATACCCTAATATGACTTAAAGTAGTGTGATTAAACTAACCTAGACAACTAACACCACCAAATACACTCAGTATCAAGCTGAGCCAAACACCCCCTTATAGAAGGTTTATACAAACTCAACTAGGATTAGACCTAAAAATACCTAACTACTGATCTTAACCAACTTAATAACTATATTTAAGACTAAGTAAGTAGTAAAATGTAACTACTAGTGATAAGAAAAGTTAAATGCAAAAATCAAACTATTGACTTACAAGTGGTATGTGACTGAGAGTTTTAGAAACCAATGAACCAACCTACAACCTAATAGCTTCCCAAAAAGCTTTTTATACCAGAACTACCATCATCCATAATCCAAGCTGCTTCATTCTTCTTGAATATTTTTTATTTTCCTTTTATTTTTCTTTGATTTTCTTGATTTTTTAGTTTTATAGAATTATTAAACTAAACTAATTATAATGGACTAAAAACTTAAGAAAGCTTGCAAATAAGCTATGATGAGCTTAAATAAACACTGATTAACAACTTAACAACACTGAGTGAAATTGTCAGTTTCACTTGAGATTGCCAAACTTGAATTTATTAAGCAACACTGAGATTTAAAGGTTTAAGATGATTCAAAATATATTCAATTAACTGAAGACAACTTAATTTAACTGAGATTAGAACTTTAAAATAAAATTACACTACTACGATTGAATTACACTAAGGCTACACTAATATCTTTTCTCCTCTGCTTCATTCTTCTTTTTAATGGACTTCTAGGGTTTTTGGGACCCATTGGACCATTTCCCACCACCAATTAGAGCCTTCGGATAACTGCTTTTCATCTCAGCCGTTTAAATGAAAAATGGCGCCAAAAGTCTTGCACGTTTACTTGGGCAGCTATGGGTTACGTGTAAGGGAATTCAGGGTTTTGGAAGGTTGTGGAGGTGGAGGGTAGTGGGTAGGACAGGTGGTGGGTGAGGTGGAGGTGAAACCATGGTGGTTTTAGTAGCAGTGGTGAGGTGGAGGAGATGAGAGGGAAGGGTGTAGGGTTGACTGGGTTTGACCCTGGTATTAAATACCAGGGTGGGGTTTGGGCTTGTGTTGTGTGGGCTTGGGTAATGGATCACAAAAAAGGGTAAAGGGTAGGCTATTGGTGTGGTATGGAGTTGGTTTTGTTGGGTTTTAATAAACATAAGGATCCGTTTGGTTTAGAAGTTACACAAGGACCATTTTTGTAATTTGGAAAAAATATAGGGACTAAAAATGTAAATTCCCATAAGTAATCATAAGGACCTATGTTGCCATAAATGAATAGTACAAGGGTATTTTTTATATTTTTCACTTTTTTTAAATACCCGGGGACTATTTTTGCCAAACTGTGAAACTTCAGGGACCAATTATGTAATTTCACCAAACTTCACACCAAGGACCATTCCTGCAAAAGATTAATAGCACAAGGACCAAAATTAATTTTTCTCAAAGTTTTTAACATCCCAGGGACCATTTATGTCAATTTCCAAAGTATAGGGACTAAACTTGTAATTTTGTGAAACTTTGCACCAAAGGACTAAATATGTAACTTTATGATTAAAAAGGACCTTTGATGACTTTTTCATGTTTTTAGAATAACCAGGGACTAGTTTTGACAACTTTTAAAACTTGAGGGACTAAAACTGCCAATTATGCAAACTTTGTACGTTTTTTTATCTGTTTTTGATTATTTTGTATTTGAAACATATAAAACACACTTCTAAGATATTTTAAGTATTTTGATGCATATTTGAGTATTTTTGGATGTTTTAGCAGTTCAGATTGGTATAAAATGATGAGTATTTAGACACTCATCAATCCCCCACACTAAAACATTGCTAGTCCCTAGCAATCTTTTGAGAAAAACTTAATGGATTTGAAAAACTCTTTACCAAAAGCCATCACTTTTAGAGTATCCAGATGTAAGAACTGTGGTACACCTGATAACCGTGTGATTTTGAGCAAACCACCAGCTGTCAACGGATTTGATTTGTCTTTACCAAAAGCCGTTTGCTTCTGGACTAGCCAACTCTTGATGGAATAGTCAACATCTTGGTGAGCTGATTACCAATTATGGATTTTCCACTGCCTTTACCACAAGCCATAATCTTGCGGGCTAGCCAACTCATTCGCTTTTTAGGATATGGCGAGTTGAGGTACCATACAATTTTGGGCAAATTGCAAGCCATAAACGGATTTGAGTTATCTTTACCAAGAACCGTTTGCTCCTGGATTAGTCAATCCTTATGTGGGTTAGACATGGCGGACTGATAACCATTTATTGCGTTCTAAGTGAGAAAAAATTTTAAAATTTGGGCTAAAATGGGGGTTCTTGATGGAATATGTGTTTAAATTCGTTAGAATAACGAATCTCCCCCACACTTAGAACTGAATATTGTCCTCAATATTCAAAGTACCGGGTGTTAAACAAACACTTAGAACGTAAGAAGGAAAATACTCCTAGCCTTTATTTAAGTTTATGTACACACATTTTTTTTTTTTTTTTTTTTTTAAGGATATATACATATATACAACATGTGGGTTAGTATCTCCCCCACACTTAGGGTGAAAACCCTAATTAGATGCTACTGTTTTTGTTTAAGAGTCGCTAGCTTGACTCGACCCCGAATTCATTTGTCCATGGGGAAGCATGATGTGGAAGAGACAATCTGCATCGGACTTTCATTCAAAATGTTTGGATAAATATTTGAAGCACGTGAAAGTTCCACACCGATGAGATATATAGACACCCGGCTTACAAATGATACATGAAAATGCCGGGGTCAAAGATAGTGTCCTCATTCCCGAAGGAGTGAAGAACAGGAGAAATCACCTGGTAGGTGAAGGAAAGTAGGGAGATCTGAATAGCAATTAAGATAAGAACTTCCTCCTCAAGAAATGCATATTAAAGTGGAGGAGGCAAGTCCTTAAGTTTGATCTCAGGAAAATTATCAGTTTCCTCAACTGATTTGATTTCCTCATTATGAAGTTGTTTGGGTGGAAGAGGGGGAAATGGATCTTCGTTTAACAAACTTTCTAGAAAAAGAATGTCCCCCTCAGGATCAAGATAATTATCATCAACTTCGTATGAAATTGAACTATCTTCAGTCATAAAAGCCTCGAATTCGTCCAGATCAATTTCACTTTTCGGAGGAAGTGGATTGATCTAAATGAGTTCAATCGAAGGATCATGAGTAGGCAAGAATTCTAACTCTCTCAAATCCGCTTCAAATTCAAAGACTTCATTTTCATCCCTTGGTGGGATGGGATCCATATGAGAGAGTTCATCAGTGAACTCTTCAAGAAGATAGTCAACATTAGACTCGGGAAGTGATGCCTCAACATAATCAATTTCTCCATAAGATGTACAATCATCGTTAGAATCGGAGAGAGTATCTACATGATCTTTTGAAAAATCAAGAGGAGGAGGGATATCACACATATGATCAAAAATTCCCTATGACTCACTTGGGATTGAGACAAGGTCCTCAACACTAGACTTTATGAATTCGTCAGATTCCTTTGCAGGAATTGTGTCAAGATGCTCGTCCCCCATGTTCAGAGAGTGAGTGGGAACCTCGGGTGTGATAACAGCAGACTGAGGGAGTTGAGAAGGACTAGCATACACGGATTTTATAATTTCCATTTGTTCAGCTGCTAGTAATTCTCCCATACTCTTTTCTCCCTGATTTTCCATGGAAGGAATTGCAACAGATGAACTCGATGAATCATTTTGAATAATAACAACGTTATCATCATCACTGTCATCATCGTCATCAAGAAGAGCAGCATTGCAAAATGCGGCATGTATTTTAGCTGCATGCTCTTTGACCATTAATTCCTCCATTCCGTTTCTAACATCTCGTTTTTTCTTTGCAAATAACTCAATAGATGTCTCACGAGAATTCTGAAACGATGTAGTAGCTAACTCCTCCTTAAGTTCTTTTAATATCTCAAGAGCCTTTAAACAAAGGTCTTGCTGAGTTTCATGAGGAGTTGCTTGGATCATTTGGTACTGTGGAAGTGGATCTTGAAACGAATAGTCGTAATTGTTACAAGGAAATGGATTCCTTGTTTGACAATCAGAGCTAAAGTGTGGACCTCCACAGTACTCACAACAGTTGAACTGATGTGGTTGTGAGTCAAAACTGTTATTAGAAAACTGCTCATAGACAAGCGTGTTTCCTGATTGACAATCAGAACTGTAGTGTGAACCACCACAGTACTCACAACAATAAAACTGCTGAGTCTCATGGTGTGGAAGCTGATGGAATGAATCAGTCATGTCAGGGTAGGAATAGGGATTCTGGTTATAGACAGACCCGTTTCCTGACTCTACCATGCCACAACCGGGGCAATTACCACCATTATAAGAACTACCATACCATTGACAGACAAGAGGGTGAGTATAAGACTTAGAAAGAATCAAAGGGTTTTAGGGGGTGAGAAATGAAGAATCAAATAGGTAGGAGTGTAAAGGTGAATATTTTTGATATTTTTGAAAATTTTTGTAGTACTAATAAGAAGGAAAATATTTTTGGGTTTTTTGTGTTCGTTGAAAACTAATTTTAAAAAGTTTTCAGGAACAGTTTTGTTTTTATATGATAATAATATGAACAAGGATGGATAAATACACAATGAGCGTGTATTCAGGTTCACTAATACGCAAAATCGTTTAGAATAAGCGCACAACCTCCCCGGCACCGGCGCCAAATTTTGATTGGGTCTAAACTAGTCAACTTTTATTAGCCAAGTAATGGTCAACAAGTCAAACAGCTTAGGCCAATGCTTCTGTGGAATACAGTGTTTCCCCGGGTCGTAATGGCCCAACGAGGTTGTGATGGTATTAAAAACGAATCTGTGATCTGGTGAATGTGAACAGGAAATGGTATAAGTGTGTGTGTGAGTGATTACACTAGGGTTTATAAAACAAAATAGCTTAAATAAGCTATAAGAGTGATTACGTAAACCTAAATAACTTAGAATGTTTAAAACCTAGAAATACGTACGTTTAATTTAAATCTACGTAAACGTACGAAACAAAAACGATTTTAACTAAAGTATTAATTTATATGCCTTAGGGGCTTAAATGCAAATTAAATAAACTTAAAATATTTATTTTATAATTACTTAATTATTTAATTAATTATTATTATTTAATAACTATTATTAATTATTTAATAATACACTAATAATTAAGAAAATGTGAAATAAGTCTTAGAAAATTAAAATTAAAATTTCTAAAAGTCTAAAATATTATAAAACTTATTTTAAAAATAAAATTATATTTTTCTTACTATTTATCTAATTATTATTAATTATTAACTATTTAATTATTATTTAACTAATTATATGATTTAAATTATTTATAAATACTAAAAAGACTTAGATAATTAAGAAGATTTTTATAAATCTAATTAACCATCACAGGAATCCTAAAAAAATTATAAAAACTTTATTTTATTTATTTTTAAACTAGTTTACTAATTATTATTCTATTTATTAATTAATTACCAATTAAACTATTTAAATTATAAAAACTAGTAAATGAACAGTAAAAATTACAAGAAAATTTCTAAAATTATTTTATGTTATATAAAAGCTAGAAAAAATATAAAAACTATGTTTTTCTTTGTAAAAACTAATTTTGCTATTTAAAACTTAATTATTGATTAATTATTAATAAAACTAATTTTAATTCTAATAAATACTAATTGATAATATAAAAATCTAATAAAATTACTAAAAATACTTTAATATAAAAGGAAATTAATAAAAATATAAAAATACAACTTACTTAATAAAAATCTAAAAATAAAATTAAAATTAAATTATATTAAATAGAAACTATCACTTATTTTTATATTGGTTTTTCTTCAATTTTCTTTTACAAACCTAATTTATATCTAAAAATAACTAACTTTTATGAAAAAAACTATTTTAGAACTTAATAATAAGCTAGTTATAAGCTAACAACCTAAAAGTTGACTTTATTTGACCAACTAAGCAAATAAGCTCAAATGAACTTGTGTGGGACCCACTATGTATTATTCTGATTTCAAGAAGTTATTGGGACAAGATTAAACTAGAATAAGTACTTAAGGTTCACAGAATAAGCAATAAGCACCTACATAAGCACTTTACTTTTTTAGCTCAACTCAGAAAATGGGACAACCTTAAGGGTCTAATTCAGGTGGGGTCCACTGGGTACTAGGTCAAACTAGTGGTCAAAGTTAAGAGCCTGGTAGGAGGGGAGTTGGGAGGAACCAAGTTTATGGTGTGGGACCCACTGAGGTGGTCACAAATCACCACCAAAGTGGTGGTGATGGGTGGTTTCTGCTGGTGCAGGGGAGATACCCTTCCCTGCAGGTCACTTTGGAGCTTTGGTGGGGTCCACACAAAAATCTCAAAATTATAACAACCATGGGACACTGAAATTGAGGTGGTAGACTATGATCTCAAAAAGTTTTAGATTCTAAAACTCACCACAAAATTCAAATAAATACATGCCATATTGGTAAAATCTGAAAGAGGTGCAATTTGACTTTTGTATAAAACTTAAGAACTTTGACCTTTATGGATTTCTGATGCTTCCTAATGATTTAATATGTTGTAATAAACTATAATGAGGCCAAATTAAGATCAAGGAATATGTTTTAGACCAATTGGTGAGGAATTACCCCCAACAGTACCAACAGTTAACTGATTATGGGGGGATCTCTTTGATTTTGACCTTTTGTTGTTTGAAGCCTGAGTTTTAAGACTACTATACCCTAATATGACTTAAAGTAGTGTGATTAAACTAACCTAGACAACTAACACCACCAAATACACTCAGTATCAAGCTGAGCCAAACACCCCCTTATAGAAGGTTTATACTAACTCAACTAGGATTAGACCTAAAAATACCTAACTACTGATCTTAACCAACTTAATAACTATATTTAAGACTAAGTAAGCAGTAAAATGTAACTACTAGTGATAAGAAAAGTTAAATGCAAAAATCAAACTATTGACTTACAAGTGGTATGTGACTGAGAGTTTTAGAAACCAATGAACCAACCTACAACCTAATAGCTTCCCAACAAGCTTTTTATACCAGAACTACCATCATCCATAATCCAAGCTGCTTCATTCTTCTTGAATATTTTTTTATTTTCCTTTTATTTTTCTTTGATTTTCTTTATTTTTTAGTTTTATAGAATTATTAAACTAAACTGATTATAATGGACTAAAAACTTAAGAAAGCTTGCAAATAAGCTATGATGAGCTTAAATAAACACTGATTAACAACTTAACAACACTGAGTGAAATTGTCAGTTTCACTTGAGATTGCCAAACTTGAATTTATTGAGCAACACTGAGATTTAAAGGTTTAAGATGATTCAAAATATATTTAATTAACTGAAGACAACTTAATTTAACTGAGATTACAACTTTAAAATAAAATTACACTACTACGATTGAATTACACTAAGGCTACACTAATATCTTTTCTCCTCTTCTTCATTCTTCTTTTTAATGGACTTTTAGGGTTTGTGGGACCCACTGGACCATTTCCCACCACCAATTAGAGCCTTTGGATAACTGCTTTTCATCTTAGTCATTTAAATGAAAAATGGCGCCAAAAGTCTTGCACGTTTACTTGGGCAGCTATGGGTTGCGTGTGAGGGAATTCAGGATTTTAGAAGGTTGTGGAGGTGGAGGGTAGTAGGTAGGACAGGTGGTGGGTGAGGTGGAGGTGAAACCATGGTGGTTTTAGTAGCCGTGGTGAGGTGGAAGAGATGAGAGGGAAGGGTGTAGGGTTGACTGGGTTTGACCCTTGTATTAAATACCAGGGTGGGGTTTGGGCTTGTGTTGTGTGGGCTTGGGTAATGGATCACAAAAAAGGGTAAAGGGTGGGCTATTGGTGTGGTATGGATTTGGTTTTGTTGGGTTTTAATAAACATAAGGATCCGTTTGGTTTAGAAGTTACACAAGGACCATTTTTGTAATTTGGAAAAAATATAGGGACTGAAAATGTAAATTCCCATAAGTAATCATAAGGACCTATGTTGCCATAAATGAATAGTACAAGGGTATTTTTTATATTTTCACTTTTTTTAAAGGGGTAATTGTGTATTTGCCCCATGGAAATACCCATGCTTCAAGCCTAGCCCCATGCGACCTCGAGTAAAGGGTTTTGCCCCAATGCGACTTATGCGGTTTATGCGAACTTGTTCATATGGCCATTTTTGCCCCAAAGTCAAGTACATGTGTGTAAGTGTGTGTAAGACCCAAGTACACTTGTGTAAGTGTCCTTTTGTATGCGACATGTACCTATGTGTAAGTGCACTATTATGCAACATGTACAATTTTTAAAAAAAAGTCAAACTTTTGAAAAATAAGATATAATTTATTTTTTATGCAAAATGTACTTTTTAATGAGATTAGATATTTCAAATAGTTATATGTACTTTGTTATGCGTTTTGTACAAAATTTTATTTGATTTGATATGTTGAAAGTTTATGTACTTGATTATGCGACTTGTACTTATCCCGAACCTAAGTTTTAAGATTCAACCTCCAAACCAAGTCCCTAACCAACATCCAAACCAAGTACAAAACCTTACAAAACCTTACCATATTTCATCTCTTTTTCAAATATATACATAACATCTCTCTCCCATCTCATAAAGCAGCACCACCACCATGTTACAGCCACCACGGTACAGCCACAGCACCACCACCACGTTAATATGTTCTTGCTTTATTTGTTATGTTGTTAAATTTTTACTAGTTCTAACAAGTTTATAAAATGTAAAAGATATTAGTTAGATTTATATTAAATGCATTGACCATTGTTAAACGTTGGGCACTCAACAGTCTTTCATGGGATAACCAACCGGTGGTTCATGTACCAAAGTGTGAATTCCCCACGGTCCTCTACATATACCTCATACCACAATGACACACACATACAACTTTTTTCTAAAGCAAAACAACAATGGTTCCACTACCACTTTTCGATGAACTTGCTCATGCTTGTGGTTCCACCTTGTTGGAACGCCAGCTAGATTTGTATCTTGAGAGGTCTTCTGCCAAAGACAAGGATCTGGAGCGTGATATCACGAAAGTATGCATGAAGTTATCTGAGTCCATCAAAGAAGCCCAAGCTTTTCTGAATGAAGTCGACGTCCTGAAGGGTAGGGTCGAGGCTGTGGAGACTGCAAAGTTCCTTAGGCAGCGTCAGCATAAGGATCTGCTTCGGCTGATGGCTCTGATGATTTCTATGAAGGAGACTGAGTTGAGCATGCGTGAGAAAGATATATTTGCTGAGAAGCTGAAGGGATGGTTGCCATTCTAAGTCTCTGGATGGATTTCGGATTTGGTTTATGTTTCTTGGTTTGTGTTTAACATGTTTCTTATTTATGTTTATCATTATCATGTTTCTGGTTTATTTTGATTTGGACATTGGACTCTTAAATTTTTTTTTATCTAATGTTTATTGTTTATGTTTATCAATTTTTGCTTTGTGGTTTATGTTTAATGTTTATATTTTTTTATTAAGTTTGGTTATGCTACTCTCCCTAAATTACTTTTTACATGAATCAACTTTTGAATTTATCCCATATAATTAATGACGTTTTGTTTAATATTGTAATGTTGAATTTATCCCATACTCGTTTTTAAAAAATGCATATGTTTTTTTTTTTTTTTTTTTTTTTTTTTTTTTTTTTTTTTTTTTTTTAAATCTGGTTTATGTTTAGTGATCATTTTTCTTATGTTGTTACAAGAATCGACTTTTAATTTTATAATATATAATTAACAATGTTGTTTAATATTGATTATGTTTGATTTACTCTCCCTAAATTCCTTTTTAAAAAGCTGCATATGTTATTTGTATAAAAACTGGTTTATGTTTATCATTTATCTTTTTTATGTTCTATGATAGTATTACATGAATGGACCTTTCAATTTATAATATATAATTAATGAGTGTTTGTTTAATATTGGTTAATAGTATTGGTTATGCTAAATTCCTTTTTAAAAACTGAAATATGTTATTATGTGTATTAAATCTGATAATTTGCACATTAATAGTATCAAGTTTGATAATTATTTTGTTACTCTTCAAACTAATATTATTTTAGTATATTGTTTTTATTATGTATTTATGTTTTTAGAAAAAATACAATCTTAAATGGGATTTTTTTATAAGTATAAAAATATAAGTTATAAGTAATTTTTGAATTTTAGGAAATTAATGGTAATGCATTGTGCCTGGAAGGGTTGATTTATATCCATTGCATAAATGAGGGGTTTAAATTGTAAAGTTGGACATCTTCCTAAATACTGCATTCCCCATTTATGCATGGGAGAAGATGGAAAGGCTGCATTAACAACCAAACCGAATGTTCCAATGCCTAGAGAGTGTCTTTGTGGTGTTATTTTTACACATTGCAATTTGCTATCATTAATTACAACCACCAAACCCCTATTTTCGTTATATATACTAATACATTGAACACATACTTTTAACCCTACATACATTTACCCACTTGTTAACCCTAACCTTAAGATGGCAGACACACCAAACCTTAATGAGATGAAGGATGCAACAGAATCTGGTAAGCTAGTTGATGCGTTCAAGCTGTTGGTAACGCATGACAAAGCAGAGGAGATAAGTTTTATAGCTCGTATTGGGGAGGAGAGTAGCCAGTTGAGGGCGGTGATTGATAAGAAGGAGAAAACAGTAACTGAGGTAGCAACCTCATTTACTCGTTTCAATGCTGTGGCTGAAACTGGCCGTCAATGCCTGCTTGAAGTTCAACAAAAAGACCGCAGGAAGCTTGATTTGTTGGCTCAACTGCTGGTGCTGTCTCGTCAAAGCTTGGAGGAGAAGGATGAGCTTTTGGAGAAGTTGGAAGAAGCTGAAGCGGATGACGAAGATTAGTATGTTTTGATCAATGTCTTTTGTGTTTTGCTGTATGTACTAGGGTTGTGTCTATATGTTTTATTATCAATCAATGGAACAACGGATCAAGCATTGATCAGTTATGTTTATTACACTATTTATGGCTTATTACCTTTTAGAGTATATTTATTTTTATTTTTATTTATTTATTTTTTATTTTTTTGGTATAAAGGGTAAAGTAGTGTGTGTGTTTGACTTTTGTTATCTCACACATTTCTCTCTCACAGACGGTCAAAACAAGTTGGTAGATCTCAATAGCAGATTTAGGGTTTTCAATCTAAGCCATAATTAGTCAAAATGTATGATAAAGGATTCTAGTCTTTGATGATTCAGCCTAATATTTCAGGTATTCGATTCTAGTCTTGACAGTCTTTTGATTGGGATGCTGCTACTGGCAATCTTGATGATATAGTTGTTGAAGTTGTTTGAACAATAAAAAAAAGGTTAGTGGATACTTTATTTGAATCATTGAGTAGTTTGTATCATCTTTATGTCGAAATTTGTTTGAAGGGAAAGTTCATGTTGTCATATTTCATTTGAAGTGTTTGGAAGTTCTTCATTTGTGTAGTAATGAATTTGTTGGGAGTTTGTTTGTGGTTGGTTTGGGGTTTTCGGATACCGTTGATCTGTTTCAATGGTAAGCCATCTTTCAATTTGAGTATATATTTAACTTTGTTTGGTTTAACAGCTATAAAATGAGGTATATATCTTTACTAAATTGAGGTATGGTGTGATTCATTCTATACTTACATTTTCCTTTGAAGTGTATTTCGTTTAATCATCTAGTTTGATATGGGTCTTACCCTCTCAAAACCAAACCTGATTCCCAACTTTAGTTTACTGTCATACTACCAATTTTGATACGACCCAAATTTAGAGTATCACAAAAGTAGTAAAATTCCATAACAATAAACTAGTCTAAAAACAAGGCAAACACAATGCACAAGTTTGAATGCTACTGCAGAGACATCATTGCAAAATATAGATTGATAAGTTTAATTGTGATTTGACAAGTCTCTTATCCTCTCAAAGCCCAACCTCCCCTTATGCACAATTAAGTTCACTGTCCTATTAATAATCTTGATATGACCCAACTGTAGAGTGTGTGTGTGTGTGTGTGTCGGTTTAATATGTATTTTTCTATGGTTATGATTGTTAATATCTGTTTATATTTGACTTATAAGGCCAGTTGGTTAGAATGCCACCCTTGAGCCACACCCATGAATAGTTATTCATCATTAACTTCCCTTCCCCATGCATCAAAACACAATAACTACAACTCATTTTGCATACAATAGGAGTTTGACCAAAATTCATAACTATATTTATATAAAATATAACTTATCATATCATCCATGGATTCTTCTTCTTCCTACAATTTGGCAACAACAGTGAAGAGGCACTTCAAGAAAGAGTTGACTCAAGAGAGGGGTCGGTTGAAGAGATTTGTGAAAGAACATAATCAAATACAAAAGCAAGTTGAAGACCGTCAAGTTGTACTCAATGAGACTCAGCATCTGGTCCCATTGGACGAAAATAGAAATGCTATTATACGTTCTCTAATTGAAACACAGGTAAGGGAGCGTAACAGGATTGTTTTGTTAACTGCTCTAATCAATGATATCACTGATGGGATTCAGGAGAAGGAACACCAAGTGCAGGTTATGGAGATCCAAGAAGAAGAAGCCTGTGCACCAAAAAAAAAATATAAGAAAAGTCTCCTCTGATGAAGATTAGAGTATGATCATGCTGATTGTGTTTTGCGGTTATATTATGGCAGTTATTTTCTATGTTTATGTTGTGTGACTTTTAATGAAATGGCTTTAAGCCTTGTCTTGTAATGACTTTGATGAATGATTAATATTAAGTTGTAGTTATCTTTAATATTCAAAGTGATGTCACCTGTACGTGATTCTGCAAAAAAAATAGTAACTCATCACCAGGTTCAACATCAAACAAGAACAAAATTGATCTTTCAACAAGTAAACAAACTTACATTTCAAGATTAAAGACACATACAGACACACTTAGTGAAACATTAGTGAAACATTGTTAATATTTATGATAACATAGACACATACATAGACACAAACTTAGCGAAACATTAAGAAGTAAACAAATTATCTTCAATCTGTTTGTAGACATCAACAATTTGTTTACGTAGTGACGCTATTGTTGTATTGCGTTCTTCAATCATCTTCTGGCGTTCCTGTATGATCTCCTCATCCCTCTTGATTTGTTTTTCAAGTGTCTTTATACGGTTGTTATAAAGATCAATTAGCGTTTTTTCAGTTCCATAAGCGCCAGAATGGCATTTATCCCATATATCTTGGGGTATGTCGAAAATCTTGTACTTCTCAGGAATAGGAGGAATAGAATCATCTCTTGCTCGTTTATTTTTCCTGGAATCAGCGTTTGATGATGAAGATGCCATTAGGGTGAATGATTGACAGAATGGGTGAGAGACTTTGTTATTTATACTAAGACAAACAATTCAATCCAATTGAAAAGTTACTAACCACCAAACGGTGTGTTTAAAAAATAACTGCAAACGGTGTGTTTAAAAAGTCACTAAACGTTACTAATGAATCACTAAACCCCGTGTCTATTCCAAAATTTAAAAACCGTTCAGTTGGCTGTACACTATGTTTATTATGTGTTTTAATGTTTCATTAATGTGAGTTTGTTGTTTATGTTTGTGATACCTATTCAATTCAATAATGAAGTTTAAACATATGTCAATACATTATTCATACAAAATCTGGATCATGAGATCCATTACATCACTAAGATCCATTACATCACTGATCTTTAAAACACTTACATGATAGTTGACTTTATGGAATTCAACATTTGCAGTTTGACTTTTGAAATTGTAAGTGCAATGGGTGCGAATGGGTGCAAATGGGTGCAAATGCAATGGCCACAAGGGAGCGAGTGACTAGGTCACTCCCATTCAACATTTGCAAGTTTCACTTTTGGCAGTCAATATGCAATACATTTAGACAAAGAATACAAACATAGAATCCAACAGACAACGGTGTGAAATATATTGTTCAAGAACTAGGAAGTGCAGGCGCATCATCTGACTTCATCTTTTTTGTTGGACTGTGAACATTAGCTCTGTGATTGGGTGGTATAATTACTGTTGCAGAGTCAATTCCCTCCTGAACATCTTCATCTTGGTTGACTGTAAGGTCTGTTAAATGCAGTATATTTGATTCCTGTATTGTATTTGGTAGCACAAGCCAAGTACTTCTTCATTATGAGTAGCATACACCTCCCTAGACTGGTAACACAGACTCCAATAATATAGGATGATAAGAAGGAAAAAGAGGATATGGCAAAAGAATGTATTTGCACAAATACACTTTTACGACATCCTCTCTTCCCTACTTATCACTGTATAGTATAACAGCATGCACTCATAAGGTAATTTTATATAGCGCGACATGAGCAAGAAAAAGAGAATGTGACAAAATGAATCTGCACCAAATACACTTGTACTCCTCTTTTTTCTTTCTCATCTCTCGCTATTAAGAAAACTTATGAGCTGTAAAGCTATTGATTAAAAAAGGATTGTGTCTACATATGCAAGTGGAGACACTTTGGTACTTTCAGCCTCCATTCGAAATCTCATTGCCATATCAACCAAATTTGTGAAAGGATTTGAGCCAAATCGATTGCAATGACAGTGAAATAGGAATGGGTTTGCGAGGGGAAGCTCAAACTACCACTGTGTGCCCAATTAAAAACTTATCGATTCTTGAGTCAGTCGTGTTGAATGGGATAATGAAGGATGGTGGTTTGCCATGAACAATACACAATATATCATTATCACAATCAACACAACTCAATTATCAAGGCCCATCTTTCTGACGATGTATGTGGGTTCCATTGCTTAAATTGACCGAGTTAGCTAAGGTTACTGGAGTGTCTCTGTGTCAATATCAAGCACTTCCGTGTGCGTAGGTAAATATGTCACTTTAAGCAATGGAAGCCATCTACAACGTTAGATAGGTGGGCCTTGATTATTGAGTTTTCCAAAGTGAAGTTGAATGTATCAATAAAGTTAAACGGTGCTGAATGTCTGTTACGAAAGTAAAATAGGTTCTGCCATATTAATTTGATTTTAAAAAAACAAAATCATAGAAAGGTCATACAAATAAAAGTGTATTACATGCAAAAGGATTTACATCAAACATCATAAATGTGGGTGAAGTTGATGATGATAATTTTGGGTGTATGATACACTCCTGAAAAGTGTATCCTACACCCAAAAGTATCATCATCACTTCACCCTCGTATATGATATTCCACGTAAATACATTCAAATGGAATATACGTTTGAATCTATAAAATAGTTTGCAGTAACAGGGCTCGTCTTGACTGAGATAATGAAGGACTGTGGCATGTCATGTCAAACATCATATATGTGGGTGAAGTTGATGATGATAATTTTGGGTGTATGATACACTCCTGAAAAGTGTATCCTACACCCAAAAGTACCATCATCACTTCACCCTCATATATGATAATTAACATAAATCCATTCACATGTAATACACGTTTGAATCTATAAAATAGTTTGAGTAACAGGACTCGTCTTGAATGAGATAATGAAGGAGTGTGGCATGTCATGAACAATAATCACTATATCATTATCCCTATCAACACGTCTCAATTATTAAGGCTGAATCATCTGTCAACATAGACAGATTCCAATGCTTAATTTGGACACCGCCTAGTATCACTTATGTGCTTGATATAGGTTACATGTTTTGGCTATTTCAAAAATAGAGTGAAGATGTAGCAAAAGAAAACTTTTTATCAACATTAAACGGATGACTTTTCGTCACTTGTTTTTGTCCGATATATCTTCATTCTGTTTTGAAAGAGGCAAAACTTGTTATCAAGATGAAACACATAAATGAAACTAGATGGTTACAAGATTATCAATGGAATCCATCTAAGTTGACAGATGATCCTGCCATAATAATTGAACTTCTTCTTATAAATTTTAGATGGAATCCATCTAAAATGAGCTTCACATTCAAACTCTTATATAGATTCAGCCACTGTATAACACACATAAAGTTGTAGATGTTAACTACCATGTAACACACTTCATCTACGTTATTTTTTTAGTATTCTTTTATTTTTATTATATTTTTTCTTTTTTAAAAATTGAGTTTTAGCTAATCAAATGCAACTTTTTTCAAAACAAATTTATTTATCTCATAGAAGACTTAAAGAACATATTAACGCTCGAAGTGTCAAAACATCTAAGTCAAAGCAGACTAAAGGTCACTATTAGACTTAATCTAGTAACACCTACGATACTTAATATATTACTTGACTTATTTTTAAAATTATAGAAGATTCAAGTTAACTGAATATGAACAAAATTAAAGAATCAAACTAAGTTTGAGTTTTTATAAAAAGAAGTATATAAATAAACTAGGCTCTTCTTTTTCCTTTTTTTTTTTTTTTTTTTTTTTTTTTTTTTTTTTTAATATTAAGTAATAATTTGAAAAAATATAATTAAATTGCAAAAAAATTTAAAATAATTTACAAGACTATGTGTACCGCCAATGTACTGACATCTTGGCAATTACAATCTCAAGCTGTCAAAACAGTTGCCCAAACCGGTTCCCTCTGATCGAGAGTACAGACTATTTCCGCCGTGTGTTAATCACAAGCAGGATGTATATAGGCTGAGGCCCGATATCTGAGTGCAACTCCGCTGGGTTAAGTAAGCAGATCATCTATGGTTTCGACATGCCCGGGATCACCCCTAGACCCGTTTATGTCTTGTTTTTTCCCATAGAATAGCTGCTTACCACCATTCCGATACTACACTTATATCGATCGCTATCGCAAAGACAAGTACAC
This sequence comes from Artemisia argyi, assembly GCA_030686995.1. Taxonomy (NCBI): domain Eukaryota; kingdom Viridiplantae; phylum Streptophyta; class Magnoliopsida; order Asterales; family Asteraceae; genus Artemisia; species Artemisia argyi. Next base: position 113,083,880 of record CM060684.1, read on the forward strand.
AAGTTTCCACAAGTAGCACTTGAAAAATCACTTTTAAAAACTGTGTCAAGTCTCATTTTCTTCAAAATCATTTTTATAATCAATATTCATTTATTCAATATATCATAAGTTGCATTATATAAAGAAAAAAACTTTCCACAACTAGCACATAAACTGTCATAGAGTTGAACATAATATTTTCTAAATCTTAAACTGCCGAGACACCCCAAATCAACTGCAAGACAATTAAAATTTTTGACAAGTAGCATATATCACGTAAACCAGAAAAAAAAAGTATAAAATATAACCCACAAACAATCCAATCGAGCTCAACTTCCAAGACTAACCAAATCCTAAACTCCATCGACCGAGACACAACAAACTGTAGACTATATTAACGCTCGAAGTGTCAAAACATCTAAGTCAAAGCAGACTAAAGGTCACTATTACACTTAATCTACGGACACCTAAGAAGCCCAGGAGAAAAAAACTAAAACAGATCCAAATAAACACCAACTGTAAGCTATCGAAAATGGTCAAAATCTAGCCATACGATACTTAATATATTACTTGACTTATTTTTAAAATTATAGAAGATTCAAGTTAACTGAATATGAACAAAATTAAAGAATCAAACTAAGTTTGAGTTTTTATAAAAAGAAGTATAAATAAACTAGGCTCTTCTTTTTCCTTTTTTTTTTTTTTTTTTTTTTTTTTTTTTTTTTTTTTTTTAATATTAAGTAATAATTTGAAAAAATATAATTAAATTGCAAAAAAATTTAAAATAATTTACAAGACTATGTGTACCGCCAATGTACTGACATCTTGGCAATTACAATCTCAAGCTGTCAAAACAGTTGCCCAAACCGGTTCCCTCTGATCGAGAGTACAGACTATTTCCGCCGTGTGTTAATCACAAGCAGGATGTATATAGGCTGAGGCCCGATATCTGAGTGCAACTCCGGTGGGTTAAGTAAGCAGATCATCTATGGTTTCGACATGCCCGGGATCACCCCTAGACCCGTTTATGTCTTGTTTTTTCCCATAGAATAGCTACTTACCACCATTCCGATACTACACTTATATCGATCGCTATCGCAAAGACAAGTACACAAGTTTCCACAAGTAGCACTTGAAAAATCACTTTTAAAAACTGTGTCAAGTCTCATTTTCTTCAAAATCATTTTTATAATCAATATTCATTTATTCAATATATCATAAGTTTCATTATATAAAGAAAAAAACTTTCCACAACTAGCACATAAACTGTCATAGAGTTGAACATAATATTTTCTAAATCTTAAACTGCCGAGACACCCCAAATCAACTGCAAGACAATTAAAATTTTTGACAAGTAGCATATATCACGTAAACCAGAAAAAAAAAGTATAAAATATAACCCACAAACAATCCAATCGAGCTCAACTTCCAAGACTAACCAAATCCTAAACTCCATCGACCGAGACACAACAAACTGTAGACTATATTAACGCTCGAAGTGTCAAAACATCTAAGTTAAAGCAGACTAAAGGTCACTATTACACTTAATCTACGGACACCTAAGAAGCCCAGGAGAAAAAAACTAAAACAGATCCAAATAAACACCAACTGTAAGCTATCGAAAATGGTCAAAATCTAGCCATACGATACTTAATATATTACTTGACTTATTTTTAAAATTATAGAAGATTCAAGTTAACTGAATATGAACAAAATTAAAGAATCAAACTAAGTTTGAGTTTTTATAAAAAGAAGTATAAATAAACTAGGCTCTTCTTTTTCCTTTTTTTTTTTTTTTTTTTTTTTTTTTTAATATTAAGTAATAATTTGAAAAAATATAATTAAATTGCAAAAATTTTTAAAATAATTTACAAGACTATGCGTACCGCCAATGTACTGACATCTTGGCAATTACAATCTCAAGCTGTCAAAACAGTTGCCCAAACCGGTTCCCTCTGATCGAGAGTACAGACTATTTCTGCCGTGTGTTAATCACAAGCAGGATGTATATAGGCTGAGGCCCAATATCTGAGTGCAACTCTTGCTGGGTTAAGTAAGCAGATCATCTATGGTTTCGACATGCCCGGGATCATCCCTAGACCCGTTTATGTCTTGCTTTTTCCTATAGAATAGCTGCCTACCACCATTCCGATACAACACTTATATCGATCGCTATCGCAAAGACAAGTACACAAGTTTCCACAAGTAGCACTTGAAAAATCACTTTTAAAAACTGTGTCAATTCTCATTTTCTTCAAAATCGTTTTTATAATCAATATTCATTTATTCAATATATCATAAGTTGCATTATATAAAGAAAAAAACTTTCCACAACTAGCACATAAACTGTCATAGAGTTGAACATAATATGTCCTAAATCTTAAACTGCCGAGGCACCCCAAATCAACTGGCAAGACAATTAAATTTTTTGACAAGTAGCATATATCACGTAAACCAGAAAAAAAAGTATAAAATATAACCCACAAACAATCCAATCGATCTCAACTTCCAAGACTAACCAAATCCTAAACTCCATCGACCTAGACGCAAGACAATTAAAATTTTTGACAAGTAGCATATATCACGTAAACCAGAAAAAAAAGTATAAAATATAACCCGCAAACAATCCAATCGATCTCAACTTCCAAGACTACCCAAATCCTAAACTCCATCGACCTAGACACAACAAACTTTAGACTAAACAGAATAGAGAGACTTACAGTGCTTTCCTCGGTATGCAGCGGAAGACGAAACTGATTATCCAACTTGGTAATCGTGGTAGTCTCTAACCTCTTCAAACTTAACTCAGTTGAAGAGGTTAGTGACTCCCACGATTGCTAAGCAGATAAATAAATTGAGAGCCTTGTAAATAGGATTTACTTCGGATATAAATCTCCCAAAAACAGCCATAAACCCTACCACTAAATAACCTGAAATACATAAAGCCCTAACCCTAACCCTAAATCAATTTGAATAATCATCGAACAATTGAACCAAATAAACAAACCATAAACCTAAATTAGAGTAACCCTGAATCCTATTGATAATTCGTTACCTAACCCTAACCTCAGATCTGTGACTGAAGAGAGTGCAAACGCTTTGTAAGTGAGAGAGACAGAGAGGAAGTAAGCGTGTTTCAAAAGAGGTGTACGCTTTTATAAGCGTGTAATTTTAAAAAAAAAAAGAGGTGTGTTAGATACGCTTGGTAAAAAAATAATTAAATATTTGCAAAACAAAAAAAAATGTGGGTTTGGAGTAAGGTTCAGGTGTTTGGATCTTAAAACTTTGGGTAGGAGTTAGGTTCGGTGCAATAATGCATAAACAAAAAAATTATTAAAAGTACAATTTGCATAATTTTGGCTAGGTTCGGATGTTTGGATCTTAAAACTTTGGATTGGATTTAGGTTCGGTTAGGAAAAGGTCAATAATGCATAAATAAAAAAATAATTACAAGTACAATTCGCATAATTTATGGTTGGAGTTAGGTTCGGGTGTTGGAGATTAAAACTTTGGTTTGGAGTTAGGTTCGGTGTAATAATGCATAAATTAAAAAAATATTATAAGTACAATTCGCTTAATTATGGGTTTGGAGTTAGGTTCGGGTGTTAGATCTTAAAACTTTGGGTTGGAGTTAGGTTTGGTGTTAGGTTCGGTGCAATAATACATAAATAAAAAAGTATTAAAAGTACAATTTGCATAAGTTAATAGTACAATTCGCACTAGTAATAATTATAGTTCTTACATCTTTGACTTATTTTGCCAAAAAGTACAAGTTGCATAATAGTTGACACTTACACAACTACAAGTACAATCACTATTACAAGCATCAAATCGAACAATGATTGTACAAGTTGCATAAAAAAATAATGTATACTTTATTTGTTACAAGTTTGACTTTTTTTTATAAATTGTACAAGTTGCATAATAGTTCACTTACGCATAGTACAAAAAGGACACTTACACAAAGGTACTTGTGTCTTACACACACTTGTAAAAGTGTACTTGGTACTAGGACATGTGGCAACATTGTATTGGGACCATTTATGTCAATTTCCAAAGTATAGGGACTAAACTTGTAATTTTGTGAAACTTTGCACCAAAGGACTAAATATGTAACTTTATGATTAAAAAGGACCTTTGATGACTTTTTCATGTTTTTAGAATAACCAGAGACTAGTTTTGACAACTTTTGAAACTTGAGGGACTGAAACTGCCAATTATGCAAACTTTGTACGTTTTTTATCTGTTTTTGATTATTTTGTATTTGAAACATATAAAACACACTTATAAGATATTTTAAGTATTTTGATGCATATTTGAGTGTTTTTGGATGTTTTGGCAGTTCAGATTGGTATAAAATGATGAGTATTTAGACACTCATGAGCAGCTGAAGATTAAAGTGCAGAAGTTTAAGGTTTATAGGATGGATCGATTAGTTCTCTGATACTATGTAAAATGTTAATGATGATGATTGATTCTCCGGTTACCTTGTACATATATAGAGCAATATAGAGAAGATTATAGACTCGGGCTTGAGCCCGTTGCAACAATACAATATACGTGCTAACATAGTTAAGCTGAAAGTATTGATCACTAAAAATTTCAAATGGTTTCATATGTGAACATTATATGATCAATAGTACGAATAGTTCAAAAGCATACAACAATGATCCAAATACAACTATCTCAAACAAATTAGGTACAGATCGAGTGTTTGGACCTATTAAAACACAACTTTGCCAAACCAAATTCATATGAATAATACCTTGAAAAATATAAGCGATTTGGGTTTAGGTAATCTTCAAGATCTTGTGATGGTCTTTTTTCCATATTTTCCTCCTCATCTTACACGCTTAAAGAGATAAAGCCTAACAATTTATATTTAATTAAGTATTCATAAATTATATACATACATACATAAACATAAAGAACACCTAACAATTAATCTTTTATTACCTAATAAAATAAAACCTCTAGTGGGGACTTTTTCATTTCAAAAAAATCAAATCATACCTTATTTGGTAATATCTTTTTTAATTAGATTTTTATTTTTAGGTGAAAAAAGTATTAAAAGCTAATTATTTCCTAATTTGACCAAAAATTTTATAAAAAAAACGTTTTTACAATCACATATATAAAAAAGATTAAAATACACATGGGCCTCTGTGCTATTTTTTCAAGTTATAAGCCAAAAATGTAATTAAAAAAAGAACACCGGGCTCATTCAGAATGCTTTCATTCCATCTTTTCTAAAAACCACTCATCCCCCTTCCCAAACTCCTTTTCTTCTCCAACCCGTGAGGGAAAAAAAATACATATCCAAAAATTAGAATATCAAACTTCCAATTAAATCTTGACATGGTCATTAAGTTTCACAATTGTGATCAAAGTTCTATCATCGATTGATTTCTTTTCAGGTAAATTTTCAATGATTTATATTAAATTTGTTTCAGTTAATCACGGTCACATTCAGCTTTCATTAGTACATATAATCGATCTACTAATTCGTTGTAGCTGACTGTGCCTTTTGTATATTATAGGTGAACTGTTTTTTTATTAAGAAAAAAATACCTTCACCCAATTATGAATCAATTCTTTTATATAAGGATGCAATCGAGGTATGTTACTTGTGTGTTATGATTGTAATGTACTTATGATTTATGGTAGCTACTATTGGTAATGTTACCCTGTATCAAAAATTTAGAAGGCATAAAAACAGGATTAATTCTATTTGTAGTATCTGCTACTATTGTGATTTTAAGACATTCTACAACTACAATAGCATTCCTTAAACCAAGATGGGTAAAGTCAAAGTTCTATCAAACTTTGATATATATTTAAAACATTTAAGTTTAATTCATGTAAGATAACTTGGTCATGTTCCTGAATGAGTTCCTGAATGATCAACTGGCATCATCATGTATACATTAAAATAAACGATAGTTGTATTTTGTAACAGCGAACCTATTTTTTGTGTAGTTTTATTAGGGGTGTCAATTCGTGTTGTATACATCTTAACCTTAACACGGCCTATATAGTTAATTGTATCAAAAAGTCTAAGTCTAACCCGAACACGTGTGTTAAACGGGTTAGTTGTGTTGACCAGTTTATGACTCGAATTAGAATTAACGGTAAGTATTTAATATCATTAGGTGAATGTTAGGATAATTTAAAGAAACGCGATAAAAATTTAGGAATAAGCATAGATGATCGTGAAACAGTATGCAAGTCTATGTAGAATATTAAGACATAAATATAAAATATCTTAGTTTTTTTATATATAAATGAAACTGAATACATGATATTTGATTTTAGAATTGTATTTTTAAACGGGTTGGAGGGGTTGTTAACGGGTTGAGATTGTCAACCCAAACCTAACCAATTAATTCAATGGGTCGGTTGTGTCGACTTATTTAGAACCCAAACCTTTATAGCTCACCTATAATCTTTTTATTTTTGTGCTGGTCTCGGGTCGTATCACAAATTGCACCCCTAAATTTCATCACAAGCATTAAAAAGACAATGAACAATATTTTTAGTGCTATGCACCATGTTAAAACTTTCATCTTAGTTCCTGAAATGAAGACATCTTAAGTAGTTTTAGATGGAGGTAGCAATTTAGGAATTATGTGTTTGGCGTGAAATTGGATTCTAAAAACAATTATAAATAGCCAAAATCAACTATTAAACAAGTCACAAGAGCTGTAGCAGTTCTTGGTTAAAGTTGGGAAAGATAAGAATGTTTCTGATATGGATAATCAAAATCTTGGAATGACTAAAAAGAACCCAATTTGGAATTGCGAGTTGAAAAAAAAAAAGAAATTAAAAAACATGGATGAAAGGGTGGTAAATGAGGATTCGCCAAAGAAAGAGAAAAGGAGCCCATTTAGTGGTTTTTATCGGATGCAAAAAAGTAATAATTCTGAGAAAGATAGTGTTCTATTATCGTTAAATGATTTGGTTCAAAGAAGTTATGTGGATCATAGTGAAGGAAACATGCTAGAATCAAGAGGAAGCTACATACAGATGGCTCATCATCTGATTTCTTTGTTGATATAAGGTGAGTCAATCCAGAAATTGTGGCTTGATTTTATCTGTATTACGAGTTTTCTTGTGCTTGCATTTGTTGATGATAATGATGATGATGATGAAAATTGTCACTGAGGCACAAGTTTCATCAGGTTTTGGACCTCATACTGGTGTTTGAAGCATTTGGGCTTTTAAGAACAGAAAGAGTACTCATATGTTCAACAGTTTAAGAACAACCCTTTGTTTGATTGCTGGCTAGGCTGATATATTAACTTGGCTCTTGTCGTACATGACTTATTATAAATGTTTTCTATGGTCTTACTTAGGTTGGTTATATATAGATCCTATAAATTTATCTTCGATGCATGACAAGGTTGGTTAATATGATATATTGATAACAGATGAGTAAATTTAATGTTAATTGTGGCTTTTATTCATAGAGTTAAAGAGAAATAATGTTTTGAGAAATGGTGCGATGTGGATATCTTGAGTTTAAAGATGTACGGAGTAATAGATTTTAATGAATTTTTTATATGGGATGCAAAAGATAGTTGTCATCAGGTGTATCCATACAATTTTTAGTTTTTGAGGATGCATTTCATTGTTTTAATTTGGAATAATCTATGTTTATGTTACTTACTTGACATATCCCATGATATTTGAAGACCATAGTAGTTATCGTGAATGTGTGTTTTTAAAAACTAGAGTCGGGCTTTACAGAGCTAAGTGTGTTATTCACGACTCTTTTTATATAACTTTTTAGTGTATATTTTACGTATTTTTTTGTCGCTCCAATAAATTTTTGTTCTTTCTTCCAATTTGGCATAAGCTTGAAGAACAAAATCAAGATTTTTGAAGCTGTTTCATTCGAGGTAGATGCCGCCGAGAGGGATCAAGAGCTTGCTGTTTCACAAGGTCTAGAACCAGGAAACAAGGGTAATTCAAAGATGTTGGACAAGATATGTGACGGGTTTTATCTTCCTACTTGGCATTGTATTGCTGATTATATAAGGTTATTGAACTCCCTTTCTTTTAGGGTTATGTAGTCCTTTTTTGCTTATATAGGAAAAGTGACAATATATGAATTTGAACAGGTCACTAACTTTCAAAGACATGAAATATAATACTTGGAGATTAATGTCATTTGGAGGAAAGAGATGAGAAATTGCCACACATTATAGGTAGACCAGAAATAGCATCAACAAGAATAGAGAAATGGTGGACAGTTTGCAGGTTTTAACGCCACCATTTATGCACTTCATATGAGCTACTTGCTTTTAGTTGTTGTAGAAAAACTTACCGGCCTGAGATGCATGCTTTAACGGTTGGTTCAGGTATTCCATCATTTCTTCTTTTTATATAACTTCATATATATATATATATATATATATATATATATATATATATATATATATATATATATATATATATATATATATATATATATATATATATATATATATATATATTTGTTAACTGTCATGAATGTTTTTAATCAAGGTATGCAATTCTTATATTTTTACTAATTTGTGGTTACTTTGTGTTTAGTGTAGTTGGGTATTGAGAGGATTTTGATTTTTTGATCCGAGTGTGGTTTCACAAACTGATCAAGTTGTTTTGATTAAAAAATTTTGGTGGAACAAATTAGCAAGATTGGGGTTTTTTGATTGATTTAAGGTGTCGTTGGATTAGCTTATTTTGTTAAAGGTGTGGAAGGGCGATATTTATAGGGGTGTTTGTTTTAGCTTATTTTGTTTGGCATTTGCGTCTACAAGTCCTATTTTCTGTCATATCTCATTTGATTTAAACCTGAAATCAAGGTTATCGTATGATAAATAATAGGAGAAATGGCCTTATGAAAAGTAAAAAGAAAAATGAGCTTATGAAAAGTTAACAAGATAAAATGAGCTCTTAATAAGCCATGTTCATAAGGTAATACAAACATCCCCTTAGAAGTCTTAGAAATTATATTGTATGTTAGTCAATAATGAGAGTTTTGGACTAAATAAGTTCTGATTATATTGTTGTTTTTGTTAAAACACCAACAAATGATGATGAAAAAACAGCATTTACTACATTTTCGGTTCATTATATTCAAAGTGGTAAAATCTTGGTTTCTAATTTGAAGTTTCCAATATTGGTTTGATCGATGCAGGAATTACTGATGGTGATGGTGTTTGGGATTGCAAACAAGATTCATTCAAGTAAATTCTAATGAGTATTTGATATTTAATATTGTACGAGTGAATCCAGATTTTGATCAAATAAGTGATTTTGGTAATGACCAAATTCTATCTATTTATGTATATTAGGATCAGAAGTGCAAATGGACAAAGATTTCTATCATAATTTTTACTATTACTATTATGTTGTTAATTTAGGTAAGTATATATCTATGTATGCAAGTGCTTTGCTAAAAATAATATATCCAAGTGTTCGTTTTGTGCCAATCAATGCAATTAAGTTGATTCGTTATCAATTTATGCTATCATGTTTGAAGTTGATTTTCAGGTTATGCATAAAAAAGTGACATTTGTTCCTACAATAAAATGCAATTGTTTTGACCTATTCTGTTAATGCTGCAAAAATTATTCACGATATGGAAACCAATAACGCCTGTGGAGGTGCCCCTCGACCAGAAGGTCAATAAACTCTTTATGATTCTTTTGTTAGTGTTTGCAGTCTCTGTTTGTAAATTTTGTAAACACATTGTTGTTACAGGTTTATGCGCCACGTTTGTTGGTACAACGGTTGCTCATGAATCGCTGCAAAAATAGGGACCTCTATTGTGTGACCAAAATATAATGGACCGTTGTCTGGATAACTCTTCGGTCAACCCTTATGACCTGGGAAGTCGCCTCACGTACTCATCACATTGCGGGTGAAATGGTGAATACATCTTTTTTTTACATTTTTTCCCGACATGTAGATATTTATATTTTAATCTTCCCCTCCTAAATGTAGGTGACTACTACAGGTTTATGGCACGTTTCATCTACGTCAGCGGGAATCAATAAGTATCCACATAAACAGGGTACAAGGCCTTCTGTATACATCAATAATACGCTGGATGGTGATGCAGCTCCAAAAAATGCCAGACATCAAGTTTAGCCCTATCTCTTACTTACTGTGTTGCATCAAATTGTAGTTCCTGTTTTAAAAGTATCCCTTACGCTTTCCTTTATTGAAAGTAGCGAGTACAAGGCATCTTTAGTACCTCGGTACAAATCAAAATGGATAGAGTTAAATTTGTTATTACTAATATTTGTTATTACTAAGACCCTTACGTGTTTAGTGAACTTACTTTTGGTTGAGTGGCGTTTATTGAGGTTTTTGAGATCTTATCTGCTACTAGATTTTTAAGAGCATTTTGTTTAAAAAAGTATAAAGACTGTCATGCTAAAGCAGCACTTCAAAAGATTCTTTGGGTAATTTTACTAATTCGCGCAAGAAACGCTTAAAATCATTATTTGGGACATCATTAACTGTTATTGTTTTTTAGTAGATCCATTACACAAATACTGTATTAAATATAGTCATGATGCATAGTTGCAGCAACCATTACTAGCTGTTTTTTATGAAGGGAAAATCATTGATACATTTTCTTCCACACGATTTTAACTTTTTGGCTAATCCAACCCATTTGTCCCGTTTCCTTTAGCTATTTTTAGTTTTATTTTTTATTTCATTGACATATCTTCTCTTCTTATCGTCCTTGGTAATGTCGTGTTATTGGGGTGAAGATGGATGAAAATGACCCGTTGCATCCATAGGCAGTTATGACGTAAGTAATTATTGAATTATATGGGTAATTGACGTATTGTTATAGTTTTGTTTTTTGTAAGAATGGATCACATGAATCACAAGTTCTTATATATTCTCTGAGGCTAAAAGTATAGAGTGCTATTATGATTGTTTTTATTTTATGTTAGTGATGGTTATTAGTTTTCTTTGTATGGATCTTTATTCATTGTTTTTTGTTTTGCCAGGTACTGCTTCATTACTCATCTTCGGTGTAGAAATGATAACAAGTATGATGCGCAACAATAAGAGCCTCAATAAAAGTTTCGTTGGTGATGTAGCATTTTTATTTATTGATTTGTAATGTATAATGCTTATTGTCATTGTCCATAATCTTATTAGGTCATATAGTCATATAGTTAACATTTCTACGGTCGGCAATTTTTAACTATATATAGTTCTACACTTATATATAGTTCTACACTTTATATAGTTGGCCTGTCTACAACTTTAACTTATATATAGTTCTACACTTCTACAGTTGCCAATTTTTATCACATATGTGAAAAAAAACTATGTAGTTGTGGTTCAACAAATTCAAAGTTAGGAAATAACGGAAGTAATAACTCTATATACAAAACTCTATGCACTTCCCATGACAAACACAATAACTAATATAACATGAATGACAAATCGGCTATATATACAAATGCTTCACGGAATACGCTTACAGGAGATAGTTTATGGGTTTCTCCCCGGTGATGCAAGACTTCACAGTTGCATGACTCCTCATGGTTTTGACACAACAACCTAAGAGGTAAGCTCCCCAAGCCTTAATGGTTTATTGTATAAATTGGTTGATAAATGATAGTTTCAATGCATGGTTCTTGATGAGATATTGTAATTAGAATTTAATTATAAGACCAAAAGCAGAATACAAAGTGTCTAGAGAATAACAAAATAATGCTGCATAAAAAACTTAAACCAAAAAAAAAAAAAAAAAAAAAAAAAAAAACCTTAAACCACTTAGAGTTCATAGCAGGGACAAATAGAAACTACAAACCAAAAACTAAAAAGTCATAAATTATCCAAAAACTACAAAGCTAAAACCACTTAAAAGTCACCCAGAATTAAAAAAGGGGTAGCTTTGAATCAGCCCATAAATTAAAAAGTCAAAAACTACAAAGCTAAAACCACTTAAAAGTCAAAAACTACAAACCACTTAAAGGAGTAGCTTTAATTTATGGGCTGATTCAGGCAATATCAATGAGCATGCAAGCAGTTGTAAGGAATAACTTAGTATTAGGGTCTCTAGTGGTGTACCTCTTTGTTGGTGGATAGCAATTGATATGCATAATTTTTATGAACTATTCTTTTAATTAGACTACAGTTAAAATTGATAATGGATGGACTATTAGGAAACGTTGCAACTGTACAATTATGCTCATGTAAAAGCGGAATGCCACGTTCCTTTCTTAAACAATCTTTTAAGCACCGTTGCAAACACAGTTTGATTCAAGGCTCCTTTTCCCATCTTATATTATATTATATGACATAGACCAGACACACACGTGCACACTTAAAAGAGCATACTTAACATCCAACTATTCTCTACATGATATACCTTTTTCTATTAAGAGATATATTTTGCTTAAAAGCATTTGTTACTTATAAAGATTTAACCAAGCTTAAAAAATTGGCTATAATCTGAAGTTACTCATGAAGGAACAAAGAAACAACAAGTTTTTCGTGTCTGAAGTGTTTTTGTACTAACATAGCTACTAAACTATAATGCTATAAAATAAGATTATGATTAAAAACATATCTTTTTAATTGTTATAGGAAACTAATGGATTTGGTCGCTACGGGGTTGGTTCAAACAACAATGATCATCATCCTTCATGGATGAGTGATAACTGCCGAGATGTAAGCTTCAGTTTTACAGGTAAGCGTATATAATTGGAGACTTAAGTTTTGTGATAGTTACATATGTAACACCCTCAAAATCAGGTACAGCAGAAGCATACATGTTACTGGGGTGCTACTCAATTAGTATCATAACACAAAGTATAAAGAACAGTTTTTACTTCAACCGTTTAGAAGAAATTTCATAATTAAAATAAGAAACAAAAATAAAACTATTTGTTTTTTAATAAATAAAAATATATTTATTAAAAAAATTAGAAAAAAACCCACGCGTGCGCGTGTATTATAATTAGTTTACAAATAGAAAGAAATAATACACTAAATGAGCCAATCACAGGTGCACAACAACGCCCCAACATCTGATGGCCACAACGAACTTCTATACTTACTCAAAATTCGACCCCGATATTAATTGATGTTTCAAAAGCCATTGTTGTGACCTTTGACAGTCAATAAGTCACGTGCCATTAAATCCAACCTCGGGTACCTTGCTAGATTAATTGTAAAACAACAATCTTTGTTTTTCCAGCTATTTCAGGATCCTCTAAATATAAGGGAATGGATTCACTAAAAAGAGAAAATTAAATAAGAAGAATGAGAAATGTTAGTAGCCACATATTTCAAATGAAGAAGGAGAATTTCATGAAAGATGCATCTTATTTTGTAGGTGCATCTGAAATATACGGATGTGGTTACTCCTAATGTTAATTCTGATTTGGCACTTGTTTCAACCCTTCGGAAATGACTACGAAAAGACTCAAAGCCAGCTAAATCATCTAACTCCTCCACTATGTCACCCTCATTAAAAATTGCATTCCTAGCTCTCAAAGGATCATGTTGTGTCTCAAAATTGAACTCGTACAAATTATATATAGCTCATACAAGAACTTATAAACTATATCTTCCAATTTTGCTTCACGTACTTCAGCTGCCATATCATGTTTCAAAAAACAATACTCAATGATTTTAACTGTACACCAAGGATCCATAATAGGAACACACTTCACCCATCTCGTAGAATCAAAAGAAGGAAGGAAAAGATCGTCAATGAAATTACGAACCTCTTTAACCCGGAACTCACCATCACCCGTCAAATCACAAAACCAACGATCCCGAGAATTAAAAAGAGAGATCGGATCCAACTTAGACTTTAACTCCATCATCTGCTGAAATTCAATGCCATCACGAACACATCTACGAAATGAGTGATCCAAAGAAATATTTAATTTAATAGCCACTGAGATATCTTTATTCTGTTCCAAAGCAAACAAACGAGGGAATTGGATATGAAGAGGAGACTCTCCGATCCAACAATCGAACCAAAACCTGGTGTCGCACCCGTTCCCAATACGCTTTTTGCAATGAGACCAGAAATCAAAACCTTTGTCTCGCAACACTTGAAGCTCGCGCAAGATAGAACTCCAGTTAGACAAAACTTGAATCGAGTGAGAATTAATATTATCACCATACAACGCTTGAATAACCCGATACCAAAGAGAGCCATCTTGAGAGACGAAACGCCAAACCCATTTAAGAAGAAGGGCTCTATTTAAAGCAAAATAACTCGAAACACCTAAGCCTCCATTTTTCTTGGAGGCTAATATCTTATCCCAGGCAGCCCATGTAATTTTCCTATCCGAAATATCTGCTCCATTGAAAAAACGATTACGAATAGCCTCCATTATCTTCAACACTCCTTTAGGAACCTTAAAAATAGACATGGAATAAATCAGAGACGCGCCAAGAACCGATTTTAATAGAGTTAAGCGACCACCAACTGATAAGGTCTTCGCTTTCCATTTAGAGAGCCGAGATGTTAACTTATGAATAGTATCTTCCCAAGCTTTATGATAAGACATAACCTCTCCCACCTTCACTCCTAGATATGTAAACTGATTATTCATAACGGAACAACCAATAGTCGAAGCCGCCTGTTCTACAATAGAACGAGGAACCCCCACGCCAAGAACTTGACTTTTGAAAATATTGATTTGCAAACCTGATGCTAGATAAAAACATTTCAAAATATTAAGAATGTTCGTTAAATTACTTTCCGACCACTTTCCAATAAACATAGCATCATCCGCGTAGAAAAGACGGGAGATAGAAACCGATTCCGACAAATGAAAACCTTTAAATAGCCCCTCATCAACCACTCGGAGGAAAGAAAGATGCAACGATTCCATCACTAAAATAAATAAATAAGGGGCTAAAGGGTCACCTTGTTTGAGGCCACGATGAAAGGAGAACTCTTTAGAGGGGCTCCCATTCACCAAAATAGAGGCTTTAGCACTACTGAAGGTTCCCCGAATCCAATTACACCAAGTAGGCCCAAATCCGAAAGCCTCAAGGATATCAATTAAGTAATCCCATCGCACCGAATCGTATGCCTTAGCGAAATCGACTTTGAAGAACATAGCTTTCTTTTTCTTCCTTTTACACCAGTTTATGATTTCATCAAGGATAAAAGGGCCATCCAAGATTTGTCTCCCAGAAATGAAGGCGGATTGAGTATTAGAAACAAGATCCGAGATGACTGAACCCAATCTATTGGCAAGAATCTTTGTAACTACTTTGTACACACAACCTATCAAACTAATAGGTCGGAAGTCTTTAACAAATTTAGCATCAACAACCTTTGGGATTAGAGCAATGAATGACGAATTACACCCCTTAGGAAATGAGCCATTCGAAAAAAATGAGTCCACCGCTTCACAAAAATCCGTCCCAATAAGATCCATTTGTCTTCTCATGGAAAACTTTCATAATTGGATTGGATCCTCTCATATTCTATTTCAACATAAGATGTCACGTTAGTTTTATTATGAAGTAAAACTTATTTTTTAATAAAAATGAAGGTCCCACAATAAATACTATATTTTTTTCTCCACTCACATGAATCCTAACATGACTTCTCATGTTCAAATTGAACATGAGAAGATCTCAATCCTTCTATATAACGTTCTTTGCCGATTGGGTGACACAAGCCAAGGTCCACACATTGGCGCAGCTATATAGGGGTGGGGAGGGGCGCCCGACCCCCTGAAATTTTTTTTTTTTGCGATGTAGGGGGTATATAGTTTTCGTGTAGAAAAATTTCGGTATATTCGGTTTTGACCCCCCATTTTAATTGTGATTTTTTTTATACATTAAGCAATAAAATTGATCCATTACATTTTACATAAGCTCATCTCCCCAAACTAAAATCCATTAACAAACCAAATCCCAAACTAAAATCCATTACTTAGCCCACTAAAAAAAAACGGAACAATCCCTAACAATTAACAAACCAATTAACCAAATCCCAAACCCTCCCCCTTCGACTCTCAGAATCTAGCAAAACAGTATAGTGATTTACATAGAAAAAGAAATTGCAAACAAGTTTGATGCGGAGTCCATAATTGAATAATTCAAGAATCTTAAAGGTCGAAAGGCTAAACTCTAATTTCTTTAATGAATCAAACCAAGTATCAACCGTTTGTCTCTTTTTTAATGTTTAGTTGTCTTGGACAAATGTTTAGTTTTTTAGTGATTGAAACTTTTTTTTATATAATAATAGTATTTAATTTTTGACCCGACCCGAATCGAATCACCGACCCGAACATATTACCCGAAAAATAGCGTTAGGAAAACAAAATTTAGATCCCGACCCCCCACTGAAAATTTTCTAGCTTCGCCACTGAGTCCACACGAGTCTTTAAGTGTAATATATTTACAGCGTACATTCAATATAGTCTTACTAATTGTCAAATTTACTAAAGTTCCATATATCTTCATTTGGTTTCAACCAATTTGGTTTGGTTGAAGCTGACAACCCACTTTATATTGTTCTTGGTGAAACTTTGTTTTTTTAATAATCTCTGGTTATTTTTTCTTTGTTTTTATATATAAATATTTTCATATTTTGGTATATAAATAATATTATCATAATGTTGTATTTTAGGAGGCTGAGTGCAACTTATTGCTAACTTAATAAGTATAAACTATATTGATTTACCATAATATAGACGATATTTGGATTGCTAACTGAATGATTTTTTATTAAAATATTTGTGTATGCTTATTTCTTTGCACGATCTTTATGGCACGTTTGGTAGAGAGAATTTCAGGGAAAAGAAATAAAGTGGAGAATAGAAATTCAGATAATAGAAATCAGTAGAGAATTTTGTTCAATTCTAATTTTTGGTAACAACAGAGACTTGACCCGAAAAATGAAAAAAATATATATTTGCTGATTTTTAAAAAAAAAAAATTATTTTTTCTATATAACAATTCTAAAAAATATATATTTTACAAAAAATAGTTTTTTTAAATCAGATTTTTTTTAAAATTTATTTTTTATAAAAATTATTTAAAAAATCTATTTTTTCTAAATAACAATTCTAAAAAATATATATTAAAAAAATTTAATTCTATTTTTTTTAATTTATTTTTTTAAAAAACTTATTTTTTTAAAAAATTTATTTTTTATAAAAATTATTTTTTCTAAATAACAATTCTAAAAAATATATATTAATTTTTTTTTAAACTTATTTTTTAAAAAAATTTAATTTTTTTTTTAAATTTATTTTTTATAAAAATTGTTTTTTAAAAAATATTAAAAAAAAAAACTTATTTAAAAAAAATTATTTAAAAAAAAAACTTATTTTTTAAAGCTCAATTCTTTCCATTTCCACAACAATAGGGGTGGAAATCAAAGTTAACAAAATACAAAGAGGTGTACTCCTTGAGAATTCGAAATTCTCCACCCATTTAATTTCTCAGCCTACCAAACAAGAGAAATTAGTTCATTCATTTTCTCTGGCTTTATTTCTCTGTACCAAACACACCCTTAGTATTTTCATCAAATAGTGACGTTAACAACAACTATCAATACTTAATAACTAGCAGGGTCCCAGCGCGATACAGCTGCGGGCATCTTGTAATTTAATTTTTTCGGTTAATAATTTATTTTATTTGCACGTTTTTTGGCAATAACTTTACTGATTAGTTTTTCATAGCAAAAGTTTGATGAAATTTTGCTTTGTTTGTATTACTTTATTTATTATTTATTTTATGTTTTTGTTTAGTAGTTTGCTTGGTTTGTACAATATGTGAACATATTTTAGTTTATTATGTTCTTTTTGATAATAAATTTACGGATATCAAAAATTTCGTTTAGCTCGTGTCCGTTCGGGCTCGAGCCCGTTTGACCAGTGCCCGTTCGGGCTCGAGCCCATTTGGCCCATTGCCCGTTCGGCTTAAAATTTTGTATGATATGCTTTATTATTTGTATTAGTGACATTTAATGCAGGAATTGTGTTTAAGTTGGTTGTACAATATGCTTGATAATTTGTATTTCTTATGTAAGGGGTGTTTTAATAAGTGTATTAATTGTATGGGTAAATTGCAAAAATGGTCCTTAACGTTCTACAAAATTGCAAAAACGGGACCGAGACAAAAAGTAGCGCAAAAAAGACACCCACGTTCCACATTTTCGCAAAATCGCCACCGAGAGCGATTTTCCGTTAACTCCCGTTAGTTTTCCCGTCAGGCAAGGGTATAATCGCCATTTCACTCGCTTCCCACCTTTGACTACCCCAACTTTATTTCAATGGCCAAATTTGCAAAGTTATAAAACTTAATTTTGGAGGCACACTTGGCGATTAACCTTTCCCTCTTTTTTTGTGTAACTCGGCAACCCAAGCGATTGCGTAGGACTATAAAGTTCAGGTTTATCCCGCTTATTCAACCATAACACACACAATCCCAACGATCAAAACAACCGACTGATTGAGGCAAAAGCAGTCAACTAAAGTCAACCACGGATGTGGTCAATATAGTCAAACTCCTTAGGCTCAATCTCCGTGGAAGTATAGGGTTTCCCCGGGTCGTTATGTCCCGACGAGGTGTGGATGGTATAAAAACGGGTTTGTGATCGGGTGAAATTAGACTGGAATAGGGTTTGAGTGATTTTAATGATTACACTAAGGTATGAGGAATGAAAATAACTTAGAAACACTATATAAACAATTACTGATTATCAGATTACCTAAAAACGTGATTTAACCTAAAAATGCGTGTTTGAGTTTAAAATAAACGCGAACGCGCAAATTAAAACATGAAACGGGAGTAAACAAAGTCCTACGGATGTGAAAAAATTATTTTTACAACTATATAATTAATTACTATTAATTAATTACTAATTATTAATTACTTTTTAATTAACTAAATTATCCTAAATTACAAATGAATATGAAATTTAACTACAAAAATGAAAATTAAATTTAGAAAAATCTAAAATATTATAAAACTAATTTTAAAACAGAAAAACTATTTTTCCTACTTTTTAATTAATTATTAATAATTAAAAATTAATTATTTAATTGATTCAAATTAAACTAAATTATAAAAAATACTAAATTATTAAGGAAAAATCTGAAAAAATTACTAAAAATCTATTATAGTTACAGAAGCCTAGGAAAAATTTAAAAACAGTTGTTGCTTATAAATAAGCAGAAAATAAGCCAAAAGGGCTTAAATAGAAGCTATCACTTTCTAATTTTTTGTCTTTTTCTAATTTTTCTTTTACACAACTGATTTACAACTAAAAATAAGCACTTTTTACAAAGGGACTTTTTATGGAAATGGAAAATAAGCTCTGTGCAACTAAATAAGCTCAAAAGCCAAGCTTAATGAGCTTAAATGGATTTAGCTGTGAACAAGCTGTCAATAAGTTAAGTGGATGACCACAGAAGGTAGAATTAGCTACAAGGAACTTAAATACACAAGGAATGAGCTAAATCATGCACTGAAATCATCACAATAAGCAAATCCACATTGCCTAGAACCAAACAGGCCCTCAGGGGTCACTAGCAGGCCTAATTGAGCTTATTAAAGAAGCTTAAAAGCCTGAAAAAGGTTTTGAACCTACAAGCTAAGCTGGTGAACTGGTCAAATAGGCCAAGGCCAAGGATGTAGCTCAAGGTGTGAGCTTATGGGGGACTTGTGAAAATGGCCACCACTCACTGATATGGTTATTCCAATCAGTAAAGTAAGTGGAAGGTGGAAGTTAATCCAAAAGCTCAAAACCTAGAAAAATAGGGTAAATCAACTTCAAAGATCCCAAATCAAACTCAACAGGCTAAATATAGGAAATGCTAAGCTTATTCAAACCAACATGACTAACAGTGGTGAGGAATTGTGGACTAAGTGAGTTATTTGCAATAAGCAGTTTGAAAAATAAGCCAATGCCAGACCAAACACACAAGAACACAAGCTCAAGTCATTAAGGACTAATTAATTACCATAATCCAACAAGAAATGATTAAATAGAAACAAGAATCAAAACAACTCAGGTTATGTTGATGCTTACTCAGCAGAATGGGTGTTGATTGGGGTAACTAGGGGACTAAATAAGCTGATCTAATAAGCCAATGATGCCAAATCAAGGATGGACCAAACAAACCACCCTAACAAGCTCCCCAAAACTCCCAAGTTCCAGTCATAAGGCCCATTATTGAACAAGTTGGGATCAAAAGAAAAATGGTCAATCCTGGTGGTGCAGGGGAGGTTGCTTCCCCTGCAGGTCCAAATAATCGATTGCACAAGCTTGACAAAAAAAATTTTTAAATGTAACAACTACAGGATTTGATAGACTAGGTGGTATACTTCAAGCTCAAAAAGTTTCAGGTTCTCACTTGCTTTTGAAAAATCAGGAAAATCATCCCAAGTTTTGGAAAAAAACTGAGTTCACATGGACTTTTGACTTTTTTAGAAGTCCATCTGATTTGACTTTTGTGAGATTTCAATGATCCTAGATGACTAATGTTGATGTAATAAGCCTAAATAAAACTATTTCAAGCAATGTAAGTAAGTTTGCAAGCCAAAATGATGATTTGGCCACCCTAACACCTAACAGTTATGTATAATCAAGGTAACAAGGTGAATTTGACTTTTTACACTAAAGCTACCAATTTTGAACTTTGACTACTTTAATTCTACCCTAAGAATGATATCTAAACTGATTTTAACCAACTACAACCACAGTAATACAACTAAACTAGTAAAACCAAACACTCCTTCTAAGACTGTTTCAATGAAATTCAAAACCAGCACTAGTATGAATCAATATAAACACTAGATTAGCTTAGATTAACATAATTTAATCTTAATTCAGCACAATTAAACAATGAACAACAACAACAGTCTGAACTTGGTAGATTAAGCATAGAAATAAGACAGATGCTTACAAATGATCCAAAGCATGTACCAATGAGAACCAGAACCCAAACTGACCCTATGCTCCCCTGAGCTCTAAACCACTTTTGTCCATGCTACCCTTTTCTGTATCAGCAATCCAACATCTGCATTTTCTCTTCTGTTATTCTCTTTTCCTTATTTAATCTCTCATTTTTGTTCTTTTTATTCACTCAGACTTATGGTGAGTTTGAGATGCCTTAGAATAACAACAACAACTTGGAGTAGGATTTAAACAAATTTAAAAATGCTTTTGAGAGACTGTAAGTAACTTGGAATTTTAATAAACTAGATTAATTGTATTAATATAAAAGAGGTTTACAAATTACACTACTTAACTGAAAATGAAAATTACATTGAACAACTACTTTTCTGAATTGGAAAATTACATAAGAACTACTACATAAAAACTACATGCCATCCTTGGCTTACAATGGAGATTATATATAAAAAGAAAAATGGAAACTAGACCAGGGGCTTTTTCCTCTTTGTCTCCTCTTTGTCTGGTGTGCTTTTTTTGTCTTTATTCCCTTGGATAACATCCCACCATTGGATTTAGCTGCTTCCTTCATCCTGACCCTTGATTCAATTTAAGTACCAATTGTAGTGGTTTTCTGAGTTGGAGGGGAGGGGTGGTAATGATGATGTTTGGGGGTTGACTTTGGTTGAGGTATAGGGTGGCTGAGGTAGTAGAGGGGGGGAAGGAGACAAGGATGTTGGAGTTGCAGAGGTTTGGTGGCTGGGGTGTTTGGATATGGCGGCAAAGGGAAGGGGTGGGGAAGGTTGACCATGGCTTTGACTCTGGATGGTTTATTAATAAAAATGGGATGGGCTTGGGTGGTATTTGGGCCAAAGGGAATGGTAGACTGGGGTGTGGTTTTGTTTGGATTGGTTTGGTGAATAAAATTACAAAGGGTTCGTTTGTACTTAAATTCACAAGGACCAAAATTGTAATTTTGGTAATTTGAAGGACCAATGTTGCCAACCTGCTAAAGTTATTCCCAGGGCGTTTCTTGCCACATATCCATATTCCAGGGACCACAAATAACATTTTCCATTTTAAAAAGTACCCAGGGACTGATTTTACCAATTTCCAAACTGCAAGGACCAAATATGTAATTTTTCCAAAATTTTTACCCAAGGACTAAATTTGATTATATTTTACTTTTAAAAGCCTTGGGTTGACTTTTCTTTCAAAACAAATGCTCAGGGACTAGTTTTGTAAATTTTTGAAAGTTGGGGGACTGAAACTACTAATTGTGTAAACTTTGTTCGTTTTTCATTGTTTTTACTCATTTTGCATCTGAAACGTATAAAATACAATCCCTGGGATATTTTTAGTATTTTGATGCATTTCTGAGTGTTTTCGGATGTTTTGGCAGTTTAAATACGACAAAAATGATGAGTGTTTGAACACTCATCAATCCCCCACACTAAACTATTGCTAGTCCCTAGAAATCTTTTTGGAAAACTTGATGGATTTGAAACTCTTTACCAAAATCCATCACTTCTGGAGTAGCCAGATGTATCGATTCAAGTAAGAACTATGGTCTACCTGATAACCAAGTGATTTTGAGCAAACCACCAGCTGTCAATGGATTTGATTTATCTTTACCAAAAGCCGTTTGCATCTTGACTAGCCAACTCTTGATGGAATAGTCAACATCTTGGTGAGCTGATTACCAATTATGGTTTTACCACTGCCTTTACCACAAGCCATAATCTTGCGGGCTAGCCAACTCATTCGCTTTTTAGGATATGGCAAGTTGAGGTACCATACAATTTTGGGCAAATTGCAAGCCATAAACGGATTTGATATATCTTTACGAAGAACCGTTTGCTCCTGGATTAGCCAATCCTTTTGTCGGTTAGACATGGCGGACTGATAACCACAAAAAATTTTGAAGCTCAAGTGAAAATTTTTTAAAATTTTTGGCCAAAAACGGGGGTACTAGATAGTAAAATGTGATAAAATTCGCTAGAATAGCGAAATACCCCCCACACTTAGAATGAATATTTTCCTCAATATTCAAAGTCCCGGCTATTATGCCGACTCTTTGAACGTAAAAGGGCAACATTACAAGCTAAATGTGGAAACACCAGTTTGTATTTTCACTTTATAAGTAACCACAATAGGGGTAACTCCCCCACACTTAGGGTGAAAACCCTAAGTACATGCTACTATTTTTGTTTACCGAGTCGCTAGCTTGACTCGACCCCGAATTCATTGGTTCTTGGGGAAGCATGATGTGGAAGAGACAATCTCTATCAGACTTTCATTCAAGATGTTTGGACAAACATTTGAAGCACGTGAAAGTTCCACCCCGATGAGATATACAGACCCTAGCTTAAAATAGTATAAACTATAAGCGGTGATGTCGGGGTCAAAGATAATGTCTTCATTCCCGAAGGAATGAAGAACAGGAGAAGTCACCCGGTAGGTGAAGAAGGGTAGAAAGATCTTGATGACAATCAAGATAAAGTCATCATCATCAGAAAGAGAATCCATAATTGGTGTATCATGAATCTCATCATTTAAGCTCGTGTGATCTAGACATATAATGGGAGGGAGGGTTGGGATTTTGATATCAAGCAAATTCTCAAGGTTGAGAATATTTCCCTCCGGAACACAAAGATTATCTTTGTCTAGATCAAAGTGAAAGTTATCATACTCTGGTGGAGATATGATATGAGTGAGTTCACAGGAGAACTCCTCAAAGGTGAATGAATCATATTCGGGGAGAGAAATTTGAGAATGAGAAGTGGTACTGCCACTAATCTTCTCTCCCATATGATCAAAAGTAAAGGCTTCAAACTCCGGAAAAGGATCATCGGAGAAAATGTCACTATCCTTAATGGGGATAGGAGATGAAATAGGTTTCTCTTTGAAAGCCTCGATTTTAGAAATGAGGAGATCGACATTCAATAATGTTGCACGAAGTGCTTCATCCTTGATTTCAGTGTCAATCTCATCATTCTCTTCTTCTAAGCTAACTAGCTTAGAAGGTAATTCTTCCATAAAAATGATGTCTCCACAAGATAACGAATCGTCATCAGTAGAATCGGAGAACATCTCAGCATGATTAGTCGGGAAGATAAGAGGAAGAGGGATATCACACAAATGATCAAGAATTCCCTGTGACTCTTTAGGGATTGGGACAAGGTTCTCAATACTAGACTTTATGAATTCGTCCGATTCCCTTTTAGGAACAGTGTCAAGATGCTCGTCCCCCATGATCAAAGAGTGAGTGGGTACCTCGGGTGTGATAACAGTGGATTGAGATGGAATCTCAACTGATGGAATTTCATCTGATGAACCTGATGAATCTTTATAAAATTCAAGGATATCAAGTGTATCCTCATCATCACTGTCATCAGGAATGAAATGGAATCGAGAGCTAGATCTGGCTGCTTTTTCTTTTGCAATTGATTCCCTAATGGATGTTTCAAAGGCATCTTGGGAATTTATTTTAGCAGCCTGTTCATCAGCTAACAATTCTTCCATCGATTTTTGTTTTCGATTATCTGGGGTGTGTATAACTCCTTTCAAATCTTTCACTAAATCCAAAAGATCAAGGAGAAGACTTTGAGGAATTGGCTGAGATGGAGGTTCGTCATAATACGATGTGTCAAAATTGTTACAAGGAAATGGATTCCTTGTTTGACAATCGGAACTGAAGTGTGGACCTCCACAGTAATCACAACAGTAAAACTGATGTGGTTGTGAGTCTGTTAGGATCATATTTTATTTATAAAAAGTGTCGGTCATTAACGTGTAGTTATAGGTTGCTTTAGAATATCATTATGATGAAGTTTATGTGTATTATTCATGTTTTGTAAAAGTCTAAGGGCCATTAGTGTAATAATGTATAAGATAGATGATGCCCTAGACTTCAAGTATAAATACTCTTGTAAACCTCATTTGAGAGGTTGGTTCTCTTAGTGATTCATTTAATCATAACAAAGTTATTATTCCACACACTAGAGTTCCCACTCTCTCTCTCTCTCTCTACTTACTTTCTCTCTCTAGATCTAGCCTAGATTCACAAGTGATAAGGTTGTTCTACGGTCCTACAAGTGGTATCAATCGCCTAGGGATAATATAGGTTGTTTTAGGTTTGATTTGGTTGAAAAAACTTGGTATAAGAGAGAATTTTGCAATATTTGGTTACTGTTCATCAATTTTTTTTCGAGTTAGGAGAAAAAAATTTTCGAGTTAGAAAATTTTTTTTCGAGTTAGGAGAAAAATTTTCGAGTTAGAAATTTTTTTTTTCGAGTTTGGAGAAAACTGTTATCGAGTTAGAAAAAGTTTTCGAGTTTGGGTTTAAGTTGTTATCGAGTTAGGATCACAGATCTTATCGAGTTAGGATCTACTTTGGCGAGTTAGCCTTTTACCTAATCGTTTATCGAGTTAGGTTCTTTGTGGCAACCTTCTTAGACGAAACTCTGTCCAAAATTTTTAAGAGTTACCGAGTTAGATAATTTCTATCGAGTTAGATAATTTTCGTACCGAGTTTGAACACTCTTTCCGAGTTTGAAAACTTATCGAGTTAGGAGTCTATACTTATCGAGTTTGGGAGTCTATACTTATCGAGTTAAAAGTTATCGAGTTAGACTTAAAACTAGACTTACCGAGTTTGGACATCTATAAGGCTTACCGAGTTTGAACATTTTATGTCATACCGAGTTTGAATTGATTATCCTACTGAGTTAGACAATCAGAATCCTATCGAGTTAGTCAAAAAAAAAATTATTTTTCACACGAGACTTAACATTCAATTTTTACACGAGATTCAAATTTTGGTATAAGGTTGAAAATTTTGGCCCGAAATTCAAATTTTTAGGCCAAAATTCAAATTTTTTCGGTAAAATTTGGCGTCAAAATTTTTAAAACTCAAATTTTTCTAGTAACCTTAGAATTGGATTCTATAGTGATTTTCAAATTTTGAGAAAGAAAATTTTCATACTCAATTTTTGGCGGGAAATTACGAAATCAATCAGATCAACCGAGAACGTTCTTCATCTTCATCAAAACATCTAATCTTCAACAACAACCTTTGTTATCTTTCAAAAGATCCTCAGAACAACGTTTCACTTTGAATTGAATCAATGGCATCTCACCATGACAGTATCATGCGTACTTTATCCAATGGTTTTGCATCAGTCTTCAATGCATTAAACATCCAACGACACAACAACAATCAGCAAGGATATGCTTCGAGTATACAGATGGGGAACCAGATGCAATATGCAGGACAATATGTAGGAAATCAGATGGATCAGATTGTGAATCAGAATGTGATTAATCAAAATGGGATTGATTGTTTCATGACTTCGATTCAGAAACCGCCATCAGCAAGTCACAACAGAAACAATGTCAATGCAATGACGAGGGTTGAAAAGATCCAGTACTTGTTGATGATAGCCAATAAAGAAGAATCGGGAATACCGTTGACTGCTGATGAACATGAGTTTAGAGCTACAACAAGAGTTAATGACAATTCAGCAGATCTCAATGAAACCTACAACTTTATGGCAAATCAGCAGGCAACAACATCACGCAGTGATTCTGATCTTCCTCCTACTTATGATTCAGATCCTTTCCATGAGGTACCAAATAATGGTAATGATGCTAATCCGTTTGCTCATGAGAAGCCACATTATGTGCCACCTGAACCTAATTATGATACATATTTGGGGGAACAAGTTAATAGCAATGTTAACTATGAAACCCCAGATATGGATCCTAATGGAGTTCAAGTTGCACAAAATTGTGCTAATGATGAGGAAACCCGTGCTTTCTTTGAATCTTTATTGAATAATTGCAGCATTGAAATTGAAAAAGGTCAATCGCGATGTTAAGGCCGCGAATGTCAAATTGACCGCTGAGCTTGAGAGTTACAAGAAACACGTTAAAGCTTTTGAGTTTCATAACGAAAGATTGTCTGAATTAGAAACTGGTTATCAAAATTCCGTTTCAAGAGAAAAACAATTGCAACTCAAGTTTGATACACTTGATGTCAATTCTTTCAAAAAGATAAAATCCTTAAACGCGGAAATTTCTGAGTTACAAAACCAACTTTCTAAACAAAAAACAGCTTATCCCAATCTTGAAAAAGAAAGGGATGAGTTGAAAAAGGATTTTGCAAAGAAAGAAGACAAACTTTTGGCCAAAATCGTAGAGTCAGAACACATGATTGCTCATTTAGAAGAATTAGTGGTTAAGTCGGGTCAGTCAAGTCAAACAATGAAAATAATTTCAAATCAAACTAATCCGATTTACCATACGAAACATAAAGTGGCTCTTGGTAACAACACCCCTTGTAATCTTAAGAAAGCTCAGCAAGAACAGAATGTTTTGTATAATGGTAATGTGATTTACACTAAACATGATCCTCCCGTCGTTCGGGATTCTGTGCAAACGATAGAACATGTCGAAGAGAGCATAAATAAAATGAAACAAAAGGATTTGAAACCCATTGATTACAACAAATTGAACAAACTTTCGGGAATTACTTTTGTTCCACAAAAAGAACCATCTGTGTTTTCCATAAAACGACCATTCTCAAAAATGTTTTCTAAGAAAGTAATTGTTTCCAAATCTCTTTCAAAAATGAAACAAATGTCTTCTAACAACACTTTTAATACAAGTAAGGCTAGAAACATTCTGGATGACGTTAAAAAGAGAATTCAAGAACTTCAAAATATTGTTGCTTCTAAAACTACAATCGATATTAACTACTGGCATTCCAGTTTTCATATTGAGCAGAAAAAAGTTTTTGAAAACGAAATTACTATCCCACTGAATAACATCAGTGCGAGGGTAATCCATTTTGAACGAGCTTTCTTAAAAGAAACGGCCGACTTTGTCAAGGACCACAAATCCCTGGTAAACGAAGCTAATGATACTTGTGAAAACATGAATGTTTTGGAAAACCTAAATGATTCTCTCTTCGAAGCTGTTATGACCACTGATATTATGTCTATCATTTTACAAACATATTCTGTTCAAGACGATGAAAGACTGAGAGCTGTGACCTCCGAAATTGTTTCCAAATATGAAAATGCTCTTATAAAGCTTGAAAAAGAAAATGTGTCATGTTTTAAACAACTTGATCGAAAAAAGGAAGAATGCAAGTATGACAAACTGTCGTATGAGCGTGCTTTCAAGAACATGAAAGAGCAAAATGATCTTTTGAGGGCTCAGCTTGAAAGTCAAAAAAGGAAGGGTGAGGAAACTAAGTTTGCAAAACCATCAACTTCGGAGAAACCAAATGTTTCAAACACGGTTCAAAAACCAAAAATGTCAATTTCACGGTTTGCTCCAAGAGTCGATGAGAATAAGGATTTGACAAAACCAGTCACTCCAACACCCTTGCCCCAGCAAAGTGAAAACGAAAAGATTGTTGATAAACAAAAATTGGTTGTTGAAAGAAACACAAATGTTTGTTCACCTGGCTCTTCTAGGAATAGTACACCAAATGTGACTAGAAAATCTGTAAAGGAATCTGTTGGTTCTAATGACATGGTCCAAAATCACCATCTAGAGGAAGCTAGGAAAAAGACACAACTTCGAAAAGACGGAATTTTAGGTGTAAAACCTAGCGTGATGAATTCTACAAGATTCCAAAGCACTGCTAGTAGTAGTAAACCATTACCTAGGAACAATCAACAAAATACTAGGGATTGGAGTGCATCTAAGAGTAGTGGCACAAAAGAGCATGATAGGAACGTAGAATGCAACACAAAGAATTCCAAAGTCTCATCGAACAACAAACAATTTCCAAAAGACTGTAGTGACAAAGTTACCGTTGCTGTGTTAAACAAGAATGTTGAATTTGTCTGTCCTACATGTCAAAAATGTGTTTTTTCAGCTAATCATGATGCATGTATTGCACAATTTCTCAAGCAAGGAAAATCAAGTGTCAAGACACAATCCACTAAGACACCAAATAGAAACAAACCCGTTGAGAAGAAGCAAGAATTTAAGAAACCTAGTAGGTGGATACCGAAAGGATGTAGTTTTTCCAAGACTGAGACTTCCGCTGCATCTGATAAGAAAACTACATCTAGATCTTACCTTAGGTGGATTCCTACGGGGAAAGTTTTTAAAACAGTTGGTCTTAGATGGATTCCCACAGGAAAGATTTTTGATAGTTGCACCAAGACAAAAAATAGTGATAATCTTCAGGATAAGGAAGTAGAAACCATTACTACCGTTGATATTCAACACCCGCTGAGTGATGATTCATGTACTTCTAACACTGTTATTTGTGAAACCTCTTCGTCTTTGGTTGCAGGTGCTTCAACTATCTCAGAACCCAGTTCTTCAGAGGGTTCAAATTCTGTAAATTCTATAAAATCATTCTTTTAATCTTCTATTTTTGATTTTCCATTTCTTTTATAAAAACTAAAACAAAATACAAAAATATAAAATTTTAAAAAAAAAATACAAAAACAATATAAAATCAAAAAATCAAAAAATATTCTTCTCACGACATGTCTCTCGTATAAATCAATATTCTGTACGTTTCTAGAAATGTCATTCAAAAATGATACGGACATGTACAGATGCTTGAACGGGAGTTCTTTAAATTGTTTTTCTAAAACATGTCGTTTCTCAAATGTTTCTTCATAATGGCTTGTAAGTACTTCAGCTTACAACCCGTGCTTCAAAGTGAAATCTTTTCAAAACTTAAGTCCGGGTATAACCTCGAAAAGATTTCAAATAAGGACTTAATCAGATGGCTTCTGGACACATCAGTTCAGGACCCGTGCTTCAAAGAAAGGAAAGTGCTTAATCAATATATAGATTTCAAATTTTTTTCGAGCACCTATCCTAAAACAAAAACCAAACACTTATCTGGCTTGAGTTTTCTTTAGAAAAACTTTCAAAATCTTTAAGCTCAAGACCATGATTGTTGATCTAATGATAAATTAGATTTTCAAAATTCTCTTACATTTTGAGCACCACCTTTTCAAGATTTTTCAATAAGATTTTCAATATCTATCAAAATCGGTGCTCATCATCAAAATGACTTGTATACACCTTACAGTGCACAACTCAGGTTTTCAAAGAAAGGAAAGTGTTACGCAAAAATGATTTTCATCAACAAAGTGCACTTATCCTAAAAATGGACACTGTTGTACGCCTCAGTGCGATATTCCTATTCAAACAATGAGAAGTCTTTGTCTTTCAAAAAAAACCTTGTTGCAAAATTCAACAAATCTGAAACTTCTTTATCTTTCAGAATTTTGCTTCAAGACGACTCCTTCCCTCTAAACTTTAAAAAGTTTAACATATCTCAAAAACATATGCGAGTTTTGAGGGGGAGTATTTCTAAAACAAAAACTTGTTCCGAATTCATGCAAAATGAAATCTGTCTTTCTCTCCAAAAGCTTTTTCTTAATCAGTTGATATCAAAAATATCACGATATGCTATTTTTGAGGGGGAGAAGACATGATTATAATGTGATCAAAGATGTTTAAAGCTTGTGACTGAATCTCAAAAGAGCTCGACTCAGAATGTACCAATGAATTGACGAAGCTTAAAATGTCAGTAATCGAAAAGACTTGTCCTGGACGGGTAATAATTTCAAGCTAGTCTAACTAGTGATGTAAGCGTGTCTCGAATAGGACTTGTCTGAGTAGAATGTACCGTATCGAGAGACTTTCTTTGGACTTGACCAGGACGGGTAATAACTTCAAGCTAGTCTAACTAGTGATGTAAGCGTGTCTCGAATCGGTCATGTTCACTGAAAGTGGATCAATTCAAAAAGTGCAAACTCCTCACGCATGTGCAAATTTCTTAAAAAATTCATGAGCACATGTGAAGGGGGAGTCCTTCAAACGAAACAAAAACTCTCAAAGTGTCAACAAAAATGTGTTTATATTCATAAACACTTTGAGAGATTTTCAATCAAAGGTTTCATGGCAATTATAGGATTCATGGAGTTATATGGTGACTAAGGTTAGGGAAAACCGTCCTATGATCCGCCAGAGCCGGAGGGATCTACCCAAGGACAATTCCAATAGATTAGAATTAGAAGTCCTTAGGTATGATTGAAAAAAGGAGAAAATGAGAAAGGAGAAAGAAGGGGTTGAAGAATTAAAAAGAAAAGTTATGAAAAAGGGTGAAAAGAAATAGCCCTCCATATGTTCAACCTTAGGGCAGACACCGGGTTCAATTCATATGCTACTGGTTGTTACTAAGGTGACACCGGTATTGAAGATAAAGATGTCATGGACCCAGTGACGCACTGCACTAAACCTTCTAGCCACTCAAGTTCTCTTAAAAGAGCTTGTTTCATTCTCACGGGGAACCAGCATAACTTATCGACCTGTCTCTTAGAGATGGTTGATATTGAAGCAGGAGACCTCTCCCTAATCTCCGCATAGGAAACCAAATGTGCACTTATCGAGTCTAGAGCCCCGAGATTCATCAAAAGATCTCATAGGAACACATGATATTTCTACACTGGTTGTTCATCATTAAGGACGCCAGATGTAAACTTAAGAGTCCTACGCAGATCTTAGCAATCTGCCAGAACATTTATGAGAGGATTCACTTTTGTGATTCTCAATGATTGAATG
This sequence comes from Artemisia argyi, assembly GCA_030686995.1. Classification (NCBI taxonomy): domain Eukaryota; kingdom Viridiplantae; phylum Streptophyta; class Magnoliopsida; order Asterales; family Asteraceae; genus Artemisia; species Artemisia argyi. The sequence continues at coordinate 113,115,387 of CM060684.1, forward strand.
GAAATTCCTGCCATGGTCAACATCAAGCAGCCCTGACAGCAGGTCACTTCGGTAATTCTTTATGGGTTACGCTTAGTGTTCGCGGTGGTTTCAAACGGTCTACAGTCGTGGAGTGATCCCCAGCGACTCACCCAGTCATTGAGCTACTTAATAGGTCTCGTAAGCTCTTTCGGGAGTATCTGATATGGGAACGGCCAGGGTAAGGGTTAGAAGGAGTCTTCACATTATGCTGTTGACGATCTCTAATTCCTTATCTGTAAGTACCAGTTGTTTATTGCTAACTGTTTACCTGCAGCTATACATCATCTCCATGGCGAAAGATTCCACATGCTCATACATGCATCACAAAGTCAAAGGAAAGTTCTCATAAAGATCAAAGGATAGCAACAGTCAAAGAAAGATTCTACGCCAAAAAGAAGAATCTACAAAGTAAAGTGACAAAGATCAAAGTGAAAGAACGGAAACAACAAATGCATGTATCACAAAGACTTAAGACGTATGAGCATGTTGGAATGGCAGACAACCACCACAAACACAGAAGTGACGAAAGGCAGATGACATCATTGGATCACTTCATCAACAATGAACAAGGAACAAAGAACAATGAACAAAGTACTATGACTCATCTAATGATTCTTTAAGACGTCAAGAGCTATGAATGTTAAAGTATGAAGACAAAGATGATGACGTCGCGCAACCTCAATGACCAACACTTAGGGGGAGATTGTTAGGATCATATTTTATTTGTAAAAAGTGTCGGTCATTAACGTGTAGTTATAGGTTGCTTTAGAATATCATTATGATGAAGTTTATGTGTATTATTCATGTTTTGTAAAAGTCTAAGGGCCATTAGTGTAATAATGTATAAGATAGATGATGCCCTAGACTTCAAGTATAAATACTCTTGTAAACCTCATTTGAGAGGTTGGTTCTCTTAGTGATTCATTTAGTCATAACAAAGTTATTATTCCACACACTAGAGTTCCCACTCTCTCTCTCTCTCTCTCTCTCTACTTACTTTCTCTCTCTAGGTTTAGGCTTGATTCATATGTGAAATAGGTTGTTCTACGGTCCTACAGAGTCGTATGTGCTAGAGTCATAATTGTTATCAGGAAACTGCTCATAGACAAGCGTGTTTCTCGATTGACAATCAGAACTGTAGTGTGAACCACCATAGTACTCACAACAGTAAAACTGCTGAGTATCATGGTGTGGTAGCTGGTGGAATAAATCAGTCGTGTCATGGTAGGAATAAGGATCTTGGTTATAGACAGACCCGTTCCCTGACTCTACCATGCCACAACCGGGGCAATTACCACCATTATGAGGATTACCACACCATTGGCAAATAAGAAAGTGTGGATGAGACATAGAAATAATCAAAAGTGTATAGAGGGGTAGGGATGAAGAATCAAAAATGTGAGAGGGTAAATGTGAATATTTTTGGATTTTTGGATAAACATTTTGTACAAATAGGAAAGAAATTGTTTTTGTGTTTTTAGTGTTCGTTGAAAACTGATTTTAAAATGTTTTCAGGAACTGTTTTGATTTTATAATAAGAAAATATGAACAAAGGATGGTAAATATACAATGAGTGTATATCCAGATTCACTAATCTGTAAAACCGTTTAGAATACGCGCACGACCTCCCCGGCAGCGGCGCCAAATTTTGATTGAGGCAAAAGCAGTCAACTAAAGTCAACCACGGATGTGGTCAATATAGTCAAACTCCTTAGGCTCAATCTCCGGGGAAGTATAGGGTTTCCCCGGGTCGTTATGTCCCGACGAGGTGTGGATGGTATAAAAACGGGTTTGTGATCGGGTGAAATTGGACTGGAATAGGGTTTGAGTGATTTTAATGATTACACTAAGGTATGAGAAATGAAAATAACTTAGAAACACTATATAAACAATTACTGATTATCAGATTACCTAAAAATGTGATTTAACCTAAAAATGCGCGTTTGAGTTTAAAATAAACGCGAACGCTCAAATTAAAACGTGAAACGGGAGCAAACAAAGTCCTACGGATGTGAAAATTATATTTTTCCAATCCTAATGTTATAAGAAAATTTTTGGAAAATTAAAATTATTTTTACAACTATATAATTAATTACTAATTATTAATTACTTTTTAATTAACTAAATTATCCTAAATTGCAAACAATTATGAAATTTAACTAGAAAAATGAAAATTAAATTTAGAAAAATCTAAAATATTATAAAACTAATTTTAAAACAGAAAAACTATTTTTCCTACTTTTTAATTAATTATTAATAATTAAAAACTAATTATTTAATTGATTTAAATTAAACTAAATTATAAAAAATACTAAATGATTAAAGAAAAATCTGAAAAAATTACTAAAAATCTATTATGGTTACAGAAGCCTAGGAAAAATTTAAAAACAATTGTTGCTTATAAATAAGCGGAAAATAAGCCAAAAGGGCTCAAATAGAAGCTATCACTTTCTAATTTTTTTGTCTTTTTCTAATTTTTCTTTTACACAACTGATTTACAACTAAAAATAAGCACTTTTTACAAAGGGACTTTTTATGGAAATGGAAAATAAGCTCTGTGCAACTAAATAAGCTCAAAAGCCAAGCTTAATGAGCTTAAATGGATTTAGCTGTGAACAAGCTGTCAATAAGTTAAGTGAATGACCACAGAAGGTAGAATTAGCTACAAGGAACTTAAATACACAAGTAATGAGCTAAATCATGCACTGAAATCATCACAACAAGCAAATCCACATTGCCTAGAACCAAACAGGCCCTCAGGGGTCACTAGCAGGCCTAATTGAGCTTATTAAAGAAGCTTAAAAGCCTGAAAAAGGTTTTAAACCTACAAGCTAAGCTGGTGAACTGGTCAAATAGGCCAAGGCCAAGGATGTAGCTCAAGGTGTGAGCTTATGGGGGACTTGTGAAAATGTCCACCACTCACTAATATGGTTATTCCAATCAGTAAAGTAAGTGGAAGGTGGAAGTTAATCCAAAAGCTCAAAACCTAGAAAACTAGGGTAAATCAACTTCAAAGATCCCAAATCAAACTCAACAAGCTAAATATAGGAAATGCTAAGCTTATTCAAACCAACATGACTAACAGTGGTGAGGAATTGTGGACTAAGTGAGGTATTTGCAATAAGCAGTTTGACAAATAAGCCAATGCCAGGCCAAACACACAAAAACACAAGCTTAAGTCATTAAGGACTAATTAATTACCATAATCCAACAAGCAATGATTAAATAGAAACAAGAATCAAAACAACTCAGTTTATGCTGATGCTTACTCAGCAGAATGGGTGTTGATTGGGGTAACTAGGGGACTAAATAAGCTGATCTAATAAGCCAATGATGCCAAATCAAGTATGGACCAAACAAACCACCCTAACAAGCTCCCCAAAACTCCCAAGTTCCAGTCATAAGGCCCATTATTGAACAAGTTGGGATCAAAAGAAAAAGGGTCAATCCTGGTGGTGCAGGGGAGGTTGCTTCACCTGCAGGTCCAAATAATCGATTGCACAAGCTTGATAAAATTTTTTAAAAATGTAACAACTACAGGATTTGATAGACTAGGTGGTAGACTCCTAGCTCAAAAAGTTTCAGGTTCTCACTTACTTTTGAAAACTCAGGAAAATTATCCCAAGTTTTGGAAAAAACTGAGTTCACATGGACTTTTGACTTTTTTAGAAGTCCATCTAATTTGACTTTTGTGAGATTTCAATGATCCTAGATGACTAATGTTGATGTAATAAGCCTAAATGAAACTATTTCAAGCAATGTAAGTAAGTTTGCAAGCCAAAATGATGATTTGGCCACCCTAACACCTAACAGTTATGCATAATCAAGGTAACAAGGTAAATTTGACTTTTTACACTAAAGCTACCAATTTTGAACTTTGACTACTTTAATTCTACCCTAAGAATGATATCTAAACTGATTTTAACCAACTACAACCACAGTAATATAACTAAACTAGTAAAACCAAACACTCCTTCTAAGACTGTTTCAATGAAATTCAAAACAAGCACTAGTATGAATCAATATAAACACTAGATTAGCTTAGATTAACATAATTTAATCTTAATTCAGCACAATTAAACAGTGAACAACAACAATAGTCTGAACTTGGTAGATTAAGCATAGAAATAAGACAGATGCTTACAAATGATCCAAAGTATGTACCAATGAGAACCAGAACCTAACTATGACCGTATGCTCCCTTGAGCTCTAAACCACTTTTGTCCATGCTACCCTTTTCTGTATCAGCAATCCAACATCTGCATTTTCTCTTCTGTTTTTCTCTTTTCCTTATTTAATCTCTCATTTTTGTTCTTTTTATTCACTCAGACTTATGGTGAGTTTGAGATGCCTTAGAATAACAACAACAACTTGGAGTAGGATTTAAAAAAATTTAAAAATGCTTTTGAGAGACTGCAAGTAACTTGGAATTTTAATAAACTAGATTAATTGTATTAATATAAAAGAGGTTTACAAATTACACTACTTAACTGAAAATGAAAATTACATTGAACAACTACTTTTCTGAATTAGAAAATTACATAAGAACTACTACATAAAAACTACATGCCATCCTTGGCTTACAATGGAGATTATATATAAAAAGAAAAATGGAAACTAGACCAGGGGCTTTTTCCTCTTTGTCTCCTCTTTGTCTGGTGTGCTTTTGTTGTCTTTGTTCCCTTGGATAACATCCCACCATTGGATTTAGTTGCTTCCTTCATCCTGACCCTTGATTCAATTTAAGTACCAATTGTAGTGGTTTTCTGAGTTGGAGGGGAGGGGTGGTAATGATGATGTTTAGGGGTTGACTTTGGTTGAGTTATAGGGTGGCTGAGGTAGTAGAGGGGGGGGGGGGAAGGAGACAAGGATGTTGGAGTTGCAGAGGTTTGGTGGCTGGGGTGTTTGGATATGGCGGCAAAGGGAAGGGATGGGGAAGGTTGACCATGGCTTTGACCCTGGATGGTTTATTAATAAAAATGGGATGGGCTTGGGTGGTATTTGGGCCAAAGGCAATGGTGGGCTGGGGTGTGGTTTTGTTTGGATTGGTTTGGTGAATAAAATTACGAAGGGTTCGTTTGTACTTAAATTCACAAGGACCAAAATTGTAATTTTGGTAATTTGAAGGACCAATGTTGCCAACCTGCTAAAGTTATTCCCACGGTGTTTCTTGCCACATATCCATATTCCAGGGACCACAAATAACATTTTCCATTTTAAAAAGTACCCAGGGACTGATTTTACCAATTTCCAAACTGCAGGGACCGAATATGTAATTTTTCCAAAATTTTTACCCAAGGACTAAATTTGATTATTTTTGACTTTTAAAAGCCTTGGGTTGACTTTTCTTTTAAAACAAATGCTCAAGGACTAGTTTTGTAAATTTTTGAAAGTTGGGGGACTGAAACTGCCAATTGTGTAAACTTTGTTCGTTTTTCATTGTTTTTACTCATTTTGCATCTGAAACGTATAAAATATAATACCTGGGATATTTTTAGTATTTTGATTCATTTCTGAGTGTTTTCGGATGTTTTGGCAGTTTAAATACGACAAAAATGATGAGTGTTTGAGCACTCATCACCGACGATGGCAAACAATGGAAAAGGGAAGAGTATCTACAATGGTACTGAGGAAGAGGAATTTGATAAAGTTTTAAGAACCTATTATCTAAACAATTTACTTTTTGATGCATTTGGCGGAGAACCAATTGATGAGTATGATTCTTATAGGAAAATGCCTAAGGAGTTAAGAACTAAGATTCTGATCCATCTGAGGAAACAAGATGGCTACTATGAAGCGCTTTTGAGTGATGATGAGGAGGCGGAGGAGGAGAAGCAAGAGCCTGTGGATACCGTTTTACCCAAGTTTGATGAGTTGGAACAGAAGATTTCCAATCTTGAAAAGGTGTTCAAGTATCTAAAGGAGAAGAAGGACAAGAAAGAAAAAGAATTGAAGAAAAAGAAGAAAATGGGTGATGCGGAGGGCAGCGGTTCAAACTACTAAACAAGTGTTTGTTTAGATATCTGTTTGGAAATTTGTAATGGTTGTGAACTCCTATGATCAATGAAAGTTTTAATGTTTATGTTACTGATATGTTTGTGTTTCGATTTTCATTTCTTTATGTTTGTGTTTCATTTTTGAAATATATGGGTACTTCCTATGCAGCTTATGCAGAAAGCATTAGATAGGTGATGTTTTGCATGAAAGTCAAAAAAGTGAAAGTCAAACGGGTGAAAGTCACTTGGTTTATTGAGTAGCACTAGTAAGAAGTTAATATTCCTTTACCTACCACACAAAATGAAGTAAATTATCCAACCAACTAGTATAGTAAAGTCTCCTGTCCAACTTTATCAAAAACATACATATGGCAGAATCTGTAACTCAAAAATTAAAGAGAAAGAAAATGAGTCGTAATAATACACAGGTAGAGAAAGTAAGTGGTTGTGTAATTGGTCTCGGTATCAGAAGTGGGAACAAAACAGGAGGGGGTGGTGCAAAGATAGAGGTGTTGGACGAAAGATGCTTCATCTGTTGTGGGGATGTTAAGTGTTGGAGGCATAGTGTTGTGATACTTGAACAGGCAGGTTGTCCAACGGCAGAGGAAGTAAGTTGTGGTGTCATTGGTCTGGGTATTACAAGTAGAAACATAAGTGCAGGGGGTGTTGCAGATGCAACTCAATCAACTGAAGCAAAGAAGAAGAGAAAAAAGAAGCCAAGAGAAAGTTCATTAAAAACAACACCACAAACTGAATCATTATGTCTAGTCTGTGTTTCTAGGATGTAGTTTTGGGCATGTCTGATGAGTGTGTAAATACTCATCATTTTTAGTCAAATCTGAGCTGCAAAACTATCAAAAACACTCAAAAACGCACCAAAATACGAAGGAAATCCCAAAGATCGTATTTTATATGTTTCTGATGCAAAACGAGTGAAAACAAACGAAAAACGAACAAAATTTGCATATTTGGCAGTTTCAATCCCCCAACTTTCAAAGTTTTACAAAACTAGTCCCTGGTCAGTCATTTCAAAGAAAAGTCAACCTTTGCTCTTTAAAAGTCAAAATGAATCACAAATGATCTTTGGGTAAAAAGTATTGGAAAAGTACACAATTGGTCCATGTACTTTGGCAAATTGGCAATTTTAGTCCCTGGTGCTAAAAATTGGAAAATTGCATTTTTGGTCCTATGGTTTATCTAACTTGATAGGTTTGGTCCTTTTTGATGACTTGAGGATATCTGCAAAACCAGTCCTCAAAGTTTCAGCAAGTTTGCACATTTGGTCCTTGGGATTTTACAAATTACAAACCAAACGAATACCCTTTGAAAATGCAATACCCAATACCTTCACCAGCCCACCATCATCTCACCTTGGGCCCAAGTTACAACCTGATTCTCCCTTGGCCCATGTACTCCCAAAAGCCCAACTAAAAACCTCTTATTACGTTATAATAATAAAAACGTAATTACCCTTGACTGGTCAGAACAGTCAACTCCATCCCTTTCACCTCCAACCTCCCCGTGACTGCATACATCCAAACCTCCCCATCACCATCCCCCCATCACCCTCAAACACCATATCCCAATCCCACTAACTCACTACACTTGTACCTAACCAGTCACATGCTATCATGCCATGTCCCCAATCCACACCAAATTGGGCGCCAAATCAAGATTAAAGGGCTGTGATGATTTGAGTTAAATCTAAGGGCTGCAAATTGATCAAGAAAAGCAAAAGAGGATCCAAGACCATGGAAACCCTAGAATGAGTAGTATAAATTGAAGTTATTGTAAGCCCATGGAGGCAGTCTTGTTTTTGTTTTTTAAGAAGTCAAGTTTTTAAGTATGTTGTAGTCTTGAATTAGGTTTTTCAGTCAGTCATTAAAGTAGGAATTTTTAAATTGTAGTCTTTTTTTTAGCTTTCAAGTTTTCTGTACTCTGTATTTTTAAAATCAATGCAAGTTTCAATTTGAGTTTTTCTATTTTCTTGTCCTTTCAATTCGTTTTACATTGCTCATCTATTTGTGATTGCCTAATTTAGGTTTCTCTGGGATAATAGCTCGCTTATCTTCAATAACTTATTATGCTCTGAGCAATAGTTGTGCTTCATACCACCTTTTTTCTTTTCTTTTTACTTCAAAAAGTTCAATCAGTTATTAATTTAAGGGGTGTTTGGGTGAAGGAATTTTGTATGGTTTTGATCAAATTTAATTTAAGAAACAGTTTAAATTAGTCTTGCTTAATGGTAATAAGCTGTTTTGAGTCAATTCTCTACACTTCTATTAAGTTTTTAAGAATATAAGTTAGCTTTAAAATAGTCTCTTTTCGAAATTTTTTTTAGTTAAGTATACAACTTAGATTCTTGGTTTAGCATTTGTGGTAGTTTTCGTAGCTTTAAACTAGCTCACTCTAGCATATCATAGCTGTTCCAAGCCTGGGAGTTGGTTTTCCAAATAAATTTCTCATTTGTACCCATTTGACCCATAACAGTTACCAACCAACTGCAACTGTCCCAAACTGCCTTAGAGTAGCATTTTTCTTTGCTTTAATTTTGATCCTTTCGCCATGGAATTTAGTTTACTTGTTGTTTGGTAGCTCACCTTCAAAATCCTACTTTTATTTACTTTTTAGGAATTACTTTTACTGCTTATTTAGACCTCCAAACATGCCTCATCAGACCTGTTTTTACCCTTTGCAGCCCTTAGAATCAATTAGGTAAGGCTGCTTATTAGGCTCCTTATAACTACTTATTGTCCCCTTAGTGCTTATTAGGATTCCTTTATTTGCCTAGCCTAAGTCTTTCCCCCCCCCCCTAGAGTAGCTTTAGTAGTTTTTAGTATGCTTATTTGAGACCTCATTTGGCCCTTTTGTCTGCTGCTACAACTCAGTCCAACTGAGCTTGTTTGATTTGTTTATTCCTGTTTGATTCTTGATGTTTGAATAATTTTGTTGTGTTGTTTAACATATATTTGAGGCTGAGCTTGTTAACATGTCCCTTAGTCATTGCTTAGTTGCCTAATTTGTTGGCTGCTTACACCTAAGAGCCTCATTCGACCACTGCTGCTACTTTCTCTTGTGCGTAGGTTGTTGACTTGATAGTTGTTGCCCATGTTGCTGTTGTAGTTTATTACTATTGTTGTTATTGTGTTGCTTATTCGAGCTTATAGCTTGCCTAACCTTATATGGTTCAGTGGTTTAAATTGGCAGTCACAAAAAGGAAAAAAGAAAAGAACAAAAGCTTTTTGAAATCATTTGTTTGAGTCTGATTTGAAAAGTTGTTAAGGCTTTGTTGATAAAAATCTGTTTTCAAGAGGTAAGTCTGTATGTGTTTGTGTTTGTAAGCAGTAAAAGAAAAAAAATAAAAATAAAAAAATAATGCAAAAAAGGTTGTGGTCTAGGGGATTCGAACCCCTGACCCTCTGGTTAAACAGATACACAAACACCACCACTCAACCATCTGTGCTTCTATTTCTTTTGGTTATTCTCTCCTTTACTTGTTTATTTAATATAGTGATAAGTTTTGCATTGCTTATTTCTAGTTTAAGTTCTGATTAGCTTAATTTCTGGCTTATTCCAACTGCTTATTTCGTATTTTTATTTTTCCTAGGTTAGGTTTAAGTTTATTTATTTACTCTCAAATTTTCAGAATTTTTAGATTAGTTTTAATATTTATTATAATTTAAATTTTGTTAATTAGTTTTTAAATCGTAATAAATAGAATTTTTGTTGAAAAATTAATTTTCTTTTTTCAAAAATTTTCTTTTGTCATTTAGTACGTTAGAAAATTATTCGTAAACTCGTAGGACGTTTGGAACTCAAAATTCACGTTTTATATTGCGCACTCGCGTAATTTTTAATTAAACATCGCGTTTTTGATTTAGTTAACGTTTTAGGATTCCCGATACCTGATTATGTTTTCCCGTAGTGTTTTAGGTATTTCTTAGATTGTTAGTTGCCTTAGGTTAATTTACTTTTATATTTGTTCGTTAATTTTCAAATTCGTTAATTTAACGTATCGCAGAACCAAATAACCTTTCCAATCATACGAGATTTTAATCTCAATCTCATTCGAAGCTTTCCATTCACACCTCGTTGGGTACGACCCGGGAAATCACTTTCCGGTCTCACAATTTGAATATCACTTTCACATGTTTTGCGAGGTAATCGTTTTCCTAAACGGTTTACTCGTATTACTTCACGTTTATTTGTCTCACGACAAATTAAACTTCACGTTTGTTGATATTTTGATAAATTATTGTTTACACACACCAAAACACAACGAATCAAATGGCGCCGCTGCCGGGGAGGCTTTGTGTCGAAAGTGTCGATAAGGTTTAGACGATTAGTCTTGTAGAACCTTCGCAAGAAGTTACGCTTTCATAAAACGTAAAAAAAACGAAAAATATTTTTCTTTTGTTTCTAGTATATGTATTATATCTATAAAAGTTAAGAAAAACCCAAAAGATTTTCCCGTTTCTTTGTTTAATAAATACAACATTAAAATCTTACCACCGCAAACCAAGGCAGAACACCTACCAACTGGGGGTGTGACCATAATAAGTTCCCAAACAAAAGATCAAAACTTGCCTTTGTATCACTTGCGTTTTGAAAAACTTTTAAACGAGAAACATGTTGACATAAATTAATGCCTAAAAACATTATTAACATGTTATCAATATCTCTATGTTTTGATTATCACAAAATATAAACTCATAGAACTAAAACTTGTGACATAAACAAGTATTTAGTGATTAATATTTCTCTTTGCATCCAAATCACTTAAGGTATGAATAAACAAAGTGTTTAGTGTAATTTATGATCAAAGGGGTATTTAATTAACTAATACAAAGTTTATTTATTTATATAAACATATTATATATTTTTGAAAAACACTTTTGGTAATAAAGAAAAATGTTTTATTCATACTAAATATATGAATTCAAATTTTTAACCAAAATCAGTTAGTTTTTCACCAAATAAACTTTCCCCACTAAAAGACAAAGAATCTGGCCGTTTCAGCTGGACGGCCCCCTTAATTATAAAGGGCGGTCCCCTTAATTTTAAGGGGGCCGGCCATGATTTAAGGGGACCGGCCACGCTCCTCTGTCAGATTTTGTTGCCTATAAATACCACCTTAAACCTGGATTTTTTCCTCACCTTTTGCACTACTAAACTTTCTGATCTAGATCCAAATCTCCATTCTTTTATCCTTTGATCATAAGTATATAAATTCTTTGTTTCAAAGTGATCCAACATTCATCCTCTCAAGTGCAAGAGAAGAATACTTCTATCCCTCAAGACAAGAAGTATTGCAACTTGTTGTGATCTCCACATCCAAGTTGTTGGTATATCATCAAAGATCATTTACATTATTCTTTGTGAAGATTGTTGTGAATATTTGATTGTAGATAGTTGTGTTAGATATTGTTTGTGTGATTAGTTAGTAGCTTGGTGTGAAGAAGATAAGTTAGGAACTAGATTGGTGTGAAGAAGATAGGTGTGGAGTAGTTAGTTGTGAAGTAGATAGATTTGAAGAAGTTGTGTAGAAGTCGTGACTTAGGTGTGACGAAGTTGTGGTGCGAAAAGTGGTGTGTAGATTGGTGTGTACGGTTTTCTCCGCCATAAGGGAGCTTGTTGATATAGTGAAGAAAACTCTCGAGTTAGGTGCTCGGGGAGTGGAGTAGGGCAAGGAAGGTGTCCTTGTAGCCGAACCACTATAAATCTCTTGTCTCCCGGTTCGATCTTTCCATCTCTTGCTTATTTCATTACTTATCATTATAATATATTGTGTAGTATTAATTGTTTATATTGTACAAGACATGAGATCACATATTATCGAATCTAAGTTTTTAAAAGCTAAGTAAAACTTTAAAACTAATTTTTATAACGAAGTAAAAAGACGTAAAACTATTCAACCCCCCTTCTAGTTTTCCACAATTGGTATCAAGAGCCACGTCTAACAAGATCTTTAAAATATATTGTATTTTAAAACTTGTAACGATCTATGGATTCTTTAAAATATTTAGAAGGGCAATCTATGCAAAGACCACCACTATTTGAAAGTGATGAATTTTTATATTGGAAAAATATATTCGAAACTTATGTGAAATCAAAAGATCTTGATCTTTGGCATATTATTACCTTTGGTGATTTTCCTCCTATTCAATATAATGTTGAAACTAAAATGAATGAAATTGTATCTTTTGAAGAACAAAATGATGATTTGAAAAAGAAATTAGCAAAAAATGAGGCTAAAATGGTAATTTATAATGCGTTACCACGCAAAGAATATGAAAGAATTTTTATGTGTAAAACCGCCAAAGAAATTTGGGATTCTTTATTAATTACTCACCAAGGTAATAGCCAAGTCAAAGATAATAAAATAGATCTTCTTGTACAACAATATGAACAATTTACGATTCCGGAAGAGGAATCAATTGATAATGCTTTTGCTAAGTTTAACACTATCATCACAAGTTTAAAAGCACTAGATGAGACATTTTCTAGTAAAAATTGTGTTAGGAAATTTCTTAGGGCATTGCATCCAAAATGGCGAGCTAAGGTCACGGCAATCGAAGAATCAAAGAACTTGATGACATTATCACTAGATGAACTAATTGGCAACTTGAAGGTTCATGAAGAAATCATAAGAAGAGATTTGGAAACGGTCAAAGTCAAGAAAGAACAAACCAAGTCCATTGCTCTAAAAGCCAAAAAGGAATCTAGTGATGATGATGATTCAAGTGACGAAAGTGAAGACGAAGAATATGCAATGGCAGTAAGAGAATTCAAGAAGTTCTTCAAGAGACGAGGAAGATTCACTAGATCATCACGAGACGAAAGAAGAGCATTCCAAAGGAATAGAAGTGACAACTACGGGAAAAGAAAGTGCTTTAGATGTGGAAGTCCAAATCATCTCATTGGCGAATGTCTAAAGCCACCGGGTTATGAAAATCAAGGTGCTTTTGTTAGTGGAACATGGAGTGATAATGACAAAGAAGAAGTTGAAAAGCCAAGAGACGAAAAGTGTTTTATGGCAAAAGAAACTGACGAAATATGTTTAGGAATTGACTTGGAACCTGACGAATGGATTAAAGATAGCGGATGTTCGAGGCACATGACGGGGAATCGCAATCTATTCTCTACATACAAGGCATACAATGGAGGTAACGTTATTTTCGGTAGTGACTTACGTGGAAAAATCATTGGCAAAGGTACGATCTCTCAAGACTCACTTACTATTGAAAATGTAGAGCATGTAGATAAATTAACATATAATTTGCTTAGTGTAGGACAAATATGTGATAATAAATGTAGAGTCACATTTACCGAAGATGATAGCGAAATAGTTAAGGATGGAAAAATTATAGGTAGAGGAATTAGAAAAGGTGGCATATATGTTATGAAACTAGGAAACAAACCTGAGGATAGGATATGCCTAACGACCCTAGATGAAAACTCTACACTATGGCATAGGAGATTAGGACATGCTAACATGCAACAAATACAATCTTTGGCCTCTAAGGAATTAGTTAGAAATTTGCCTAATCTAAAATATGACAAGCATTTTTGTGATGCATGTAAAATTGGAAAACAAGCTCATGCTAGTCACAAAGCCAAGAATATAGTATCCACGACTAGGTGCCTAGAATTATTACATATGGATCTTTTTGGTCCATCCGCTGTGCGGAGCTATGGAGGAAACAAATATACCTTAGTAATAGTAGATGACTACTCACGATACACGTGGACTAGGTTTTTAAGTGACAAAACCCAAGCCTTTGAAAAATTCGAAATATTTAGTAAAATGATTCAAAATAAATTAGGATGCTCAATAGTTGCCATTAGGACGGACCATGGTAGGGATTTTGATAACGAAGTACAATTCGGAAAATATTGCGAGATAAATGGAATATCTCACAATTTCTCCGCTCCTCGTACTCCTCAATCAAATGGCGCAGTAGAAAGAAAAATAGGTCACTACAAGAAATGAGTAGAACCATGTTAAATGAACAATCCATCCCGCAAAAATTTTGGTGTCACGCCGTAGATACATCAACTTATATTTTAAATAGGGTATCAATTAGAAGAATTCTAAGAAAAACTCCTTATGAGTTATTAAGAGGTAGAAAACCAAGCTTAAGCTACTTTAGGGTATTTGGAAGTAAATGCTATATTTTAAACACTAAGGACTATCTCACTAAGTTTGATCCAAAATCATATGAAGGAATATTTTTAGGATACTCACAAAATAGCAAAGCATATATAATACTTAACAAACACTCCATGAAAGTAGAGGAATCACTAAATGTAACATTTGATGAAACACCACCACCTCCTAAAACTTTACCTTTAGAAGATGATGATTTAGTCGAAGATGAAGCTATTGAGGTTAGTAAAACAAAATCCATAGGAAATGATAATGAAAACATTCACTTAGAAAATAACGAAATTGTTGATATTAAAGAATCTAGATCACATCCATTAGATAATATAATAGGACATCTTAACCAAAGAACCCTTAGATCACAAGCCCAAGATAAAAACAATTTCTTTTGTTTCCTCTCAGCAATAGAACCTAAGAATATTAGCGAGGCTTTAAAGGATGAAAGTTGGATTATAGCTATGCAAGAAGAATTAAATCAATTTAAAGCAAATGATGTTTGGGAACTAGTCCCAAATCCAAAGGATATGACCATCATAGGAACCAAATGGGTATATAGGAATAAGTTAGACGAGAATGGAATAGTTACTAGGAATAAAGTTAGGTTAGTTGCCCAAGGTTATAATCAACAAGAAGGAATTGATTATGACGAAACTTATGCCCCCGTAGCTAGACTAGAATCAATTAGGATATTACTTGCCTATGCTTGCGCCCTAGATTTTAAGTTATTCCAAATGGATGTGAAAAGTGCATTCCTTAACGGTTTTGTCAATGAGGAGGTATATGTGGCACAACCTCCAGGATTCATTGACTTCGCAAAACCTGATTATGTTTATAAGTTAAAGAAAGCTTTGTATGGACTCAAACAAGCTCCCAAAGCTTGGTATGATCGATTAAAAGCTTTTCTTATTAAACATGATTATTCCATGGGAATGGTAGATAACACTCTTTTCACTAAAAGGAAAGACCCAAATCTCATCATTGTTCAAATATATGTTGATGACATTATATTTGAATCGACTTGTCAAGACATGTGTGATGAATTTGCCAAAATCATGCATGATGAGTTTGAGATGAGTATGATGGGTGAACTTAATTTCTTCCTAGGATTACAAATAAAACAATTAGAAGATGGAATATTCTTTAACCAATCTAAGTACATTAAGGAAATACTTAAGAAATTTGGCCTAGAAGACTCAAAACCCATGAAAACACCCATGTCTACGGAGGTAAAGCTCACAAAGGACGATGAAGGTGAGTCCGTAGATAACACCAAGTATAGATGAATGATAGGTAGTTTACTATACTTGACGGCAAGTAGACCCGATATCATGTTTAGTGTCTGCCTTTGTGCCCGTTTTCAAGAGGATCCCAAAACCTCTCACCTAGAAGCGGTTAAGCGTATCTTCCGATATTTAACGGCACTATACACTTAGGATTATGGTATCCTAAGGAATCCGGCATAGAAACCATTGTCTATGCGGATTCGGATCATGCGGGAGACTACGTAGATAGAAAGAGTACTAGCGGTATTTGCACGTTTATGGGATGTTGTCTAACGTCTTGGTTTTCGAAGAAGCAAACCGCTCTTGCTATTTCTACCACCGAAGCCGAATATGTAAGCGCCGGAAAGGCATGTCAACAAGCACTATGGATGAAACAAGCTCTCGTAGACTATGGCATTAGGTTAGAAAATGTCCCCATTATGTGCGATAACAAAGGTGCGATAGATTTAAGTAAAAATCCGGTGCAACACTCTAGGACTAAACACATAGAAATACGTCACCATTTTCTTAGGGATAATGTACAAAAAGGAAATATATCTATAGAAAAGGTTGCATCGGAGGACAACATTGTGGATATATTCACAAAACCTCTTAAGCGTGAATTATTCAACCACTTGCGTTTAGGATTAGGAATGATGGAACAAGTTGACTAAATTACATTGAATTAATTCTAATTTATACTTGCATGAAAATTTATTTTTCTTCCATTCCACCTTTTCTGAGTCTAGGAATCTATTTCGCACAAAACTAAAGATTGAGAAGATTTATTTTCTTTGCATAATTTAAAAAAAAAAAAAAAAAAAAAAAAAAAAAAAAAAAAACTCAATCAATTTTCTCTAAAAATTATTCTCACAATCTAGGAATCACATGAAAATCATTTTCCTTGCATTGTTGACTAATTCTAAAAACATTGTATTTCAAAATCATGCATAAACTCTCACATAAATTGTCAAGGTATATAATCTAATATATATCTTTGACATTCATGACCGAGCAAAAATTGAATCAAGGAGATCATTTGGATTGTTTCTTAGGATCGTTATTTCTTTTTGCTACTAGGAGTCGAAACAATCACAACTCCACATTTGTTGCATATAGATACTCACTAGGACAAATTCACTAGTAATGGTGTCATCTTGATCCATCATTAGTTTTTCACTCACTAATTGCCTTTACCTTTAATCTAAGATAGGTGCCTTAGGAAGCTTAAGTGTGCTTGCCTTTACTTACCTCCTATTGCTTATTATGTGTTGATTATTTGCTCTTATGTCTATGTGTTTTTGCATGAATAATATTTAATGATTAGATTAAATGCTACATTGCCTAAAGGAATTGAACTTGCTTGAATCCAAGTCCAAAAACACAACCTTTCTGCAAATTTTCTGCCAAAAACCCAATTCTGGCAATCTGAAAATCACCAGATGGGCGGCCCCCTTAATTATGTTAGGCGGCCCCCTTAATTTTAAGGGGACCGCCCCCTAATTAAGGGGACCGGCCATCTGATGGACGGGTTTACAGAATCTTCTCTGCTTTTTAGCCCACTTCAACCTACATTTCCCATTTTTCACCAACACATTTTGTCCTAATCCCCCAAACAAATCTTATCCATCCTTAAACACACAAATCTTACACTATAAATATCCCCAATCCTCAAAACTCTCCATTCATCCCATCATGAACTCTCCAAACAAACCAAAATCAAAAGCCTCAAGGCTAGCAAGGATGACGGAAAAACCCGTTTGGCGAAGAAAAAGCCCTCGAAACAAATCCATCATCATTAATGAAGTTGGAAGTCATTTCACACCCCCAACTTCTTACTTCCCAAACTTTGCATCAAACCAACAAGGTCATTCATTTGATCCTCTTTACAAACCATACAACATTGGCCAAACATCTTCCTTCAAGCCAAACTACACATCTCAACCTCCAACCACTTATAATAATCCACACAAGTTTGATCAACCATCAAACTACAATTCCAACTACACAAACCCAACTCTTCCATACCAAACCTATGATCCCCTTCACATTGCCACGGAAAAACAAAAGTTCCGTGATGAAATTAACTAAATCCATGATCTTAGTGATCTCCTTGCTATGCATCTTGCACAACGCAACAAAGGGCAACCTCCATCATCACCCTATGCAAATTGCCTTCCCCACTCTCTCAACTTGGATCAAGCTACAAACCACACTCACTTTTGCCCTTGTTGCATATTCCTTCAAAAACAAATCCTCTACTTAAGTGAAGATATTTCTTGGATTGAATATCTTCTCACTCGTAATCATCCAATACCACCCCTAACACGATACAACATCGTGAGATCCACTTCTTCCACTCCATACTCCACCCCATATCCCTCTCAATCAAACATCTAAGCTTTATGCTTATGTCTCCCTTCAAGAAAATAAAACAATCAACCATGGGTTGCAAGCAAGTCCAAGTGCTCTCTTAGGCAATATAGGACTATGTCTTCTCTTTTGTGTTATTTTTTTTTTATCATTATGCTTCAAGCATATTGAATGTTGTAATGCTTTTCATTTCTATAATGCTTGAATGAATCTATGTTTAGTTGCATAATTGTTGCCTTGCATATATGTGTATCTTGCTCTCTTCAAATATTTTTGTAGCAAAGATCTCCATAGCTCGTTCCCTTTGTGCTCTCAAATGAGGGGGAGCATACATCAAGGGGGAGCATTCTACCCGTTTAAACTTCCCTCGCGAAGCTTACTCGGCTTAACCTTTTTAATTTTACAAAAAGGGGGAGAAGATAAATGTAAACTCTATAATACTTGTCTAAAAACAAGTTTTAGATATATTGAGTTTAAGGTTTTGTAATAATCAAAAAGGGGGAGATTGTTGACATAAATTAATGCCTAAAAACATTATTAACATGTTATCAATATCTCTATGTTTTGATTATCACAAAATATAAACTCATAGAACTAAAACTTGTGACATAAACAAGTATTTAGTGATTAATATTTCTCTTTACATCCAAATCACTTAAGGTATGAATAAACAAAGTGTTTAGTGTAATTTATGATCAAAGGGGTATTTAATTAACTAATACAAAGTTTATTTATTTATATAAACATATTATATATTTTTGAAAAACACTTTTGGTAATAAAGAAAAATGTTTTATTCATACTAAATATATGAATTCAAATTTTTAACCAAAATCAGTTAGTTTTTCACCAAATAAACTTTCCCCACTAAAAGACAAAGAATCTGGCCGTTTCAGCTGGGCGGCCCCCTTAATTATAAAGGGCGGTCCCCTTAATTTTAAGGGGGCCGGCCATGATTTAAGGGGACCGGCCACGCTCCTCTGTCAGATTCTGTTGCCTATAAATACCACCTTAAACCTGGATTTTTTCCTCACCTTTTGCACTACTAAACTTTCTGATCTAGATCCAAATCTCCATTCTTTTATCCTTTGATCATAAGTATATAAATTCTTTGTTTCAAAGTGATCCAACCTTCATCCTCTCAAGTGCAAGAGAAGAATACTTCTATCCCTCAAGACAAGAAGTATTGCAACTTGTTGTGATCTCCACATCCAAGTTGTTGGTGTATCATCAAAGATCATTTACATTATTCTTTGTGAAGATTGTTGTGAATATTTGATTGTAGATAGTTGTGTTAGATATTGTTTGTGTGATTAGTTAGTAGCTTGGTGTGAAGAAGATAAGTTAGGAACTAGATTGGTGTGAAGAAGATAGGTGTGGAGTAGTTAGTTGTGAAGTAGATAGATTTGAAGAAGTTGTGTAGAAGTCGTGACTTAGGTGTGACGAAGTTGTGGTGCGAAAAGTGGTGTGTAGATTGGTGTGTACGGTTTTCTCCGCCATAAGGGAGCTTGTTGATATAGTGAAGAAAACTCTCGAGTTAGGTGCTCGGGGAGTGGAGTAGGGCAAGGAAGGTGTCCTTGTAGCCGAACCACTATAAATCTCTTGTCTCCCGGTTCGATCTTTCCATCTCTTGCTTATTTCATTACTTATCATTATAATATATTGTGTAGTATTAATTGTTTATATTGTACAAGACTTGAGATCACATATTATCGAATCTAAGTTTTTAAAAGCTAAGTAAAACTTTAAAACTAATTTTTATAACGAAGTAAAAAGACGTAAAACTATTCAACCCCCCTTCTAGTTTTCCACAAAACACACTCTAAGAGGAGTCAAAACGATATGTGGCGATCCAACGAACTTCGCCCAGTGAGAGATCTATTCTTCTCTCCCGCTCCTTTGTGCGTTTTTCTTTAGAAGTCGACCTTGCGTATGTGATTATTGGTTTAAGTTTCCCTGTGTTTATGAGTGGTCTTGTTTTAATTGTTGTGTTTTTCGAAAAACCCAAAAATAATCTTCGTCTCCTATACGTTTAATTCTTCCTTCTCAGCCCTCGTTAATGTTTAATTCTTATGTCATCACTCGACTATCACTGTTTTCATTGTAAAAGTCCGGTGGATGACGATCTTCGTTGTTACAAGTGTGGGTGTGAGCGGTGTGGAAGTAATATTAGAGACGGATTTTGTAAATGGTGCAAAGCAAATCCGAATGCTTTCAATGATTCTCAAAATTCTTCCGACTACCCCTCACATCCCGAGATACGTACTGTTAATGGCAAACCATCAAGAGTCGATCCACACCTCTCACGATTTACGATTCGAAGTTTATCAAGCAAACGTAATGAGCTTAAAACGGTGACTAAAATAAACGACTTGCCTAATCATCACGTTTATCAAGAACAAGAACCGGGGACCATAACGGAAGTGGTAGAAATTCCTAGCTCTCAGAGCATTCCACTTGTCCCACCTCTGGATTTTCCAAAATGTTCTTCGAGACTTGATAATCATTCGAATTATTTTGTCGATTCTTTGAACGACCCGATTCCTTCTCTAAGGTAATCGTTTATTCCTTGCGTCGATTGTGGTGAGCCACTTTTCGGTCTACCATGTCGTTGGTGCACATGTGAACGATGTGGTAATGATATTCAAAACGGAAGTTGTTTGTTTTGTGGTTAGAGTAATTCATTCGCTTATGATTCTAATCCGAGCTTTTGCAATGAGCCACAAAACAATTTCATTTCATATGAACATAATCCGTGTTATAAAAATTTCAATGCCGAATCGTTTCAAAATGCACCAACTTCACAACAATACGGTTGTGAGTATTGTGGAGGTCCACATTTTAGCACCGATTGTCAAACTAGGAATCTTTTTCCTTGTGACAACAATTATCACGACCAACCTCCACAATACCAAACTTTTGAAACACAACCTCAACCATTTCCTCAAGAACTTTTGCAAAATGTCTTAAATACTCTTAAGGATTTGGTTAACAAACCTGCTCCGAAAGAATCTCGTCCGAAGTCTTACAAAGAAATACTAGCTGAAGAAGCAGCTAGAGAAAGATTTCGAATGCGTAAAACTATCCTCTACGATGACGATGACGATAGTAATGACGATAGTGATGATGAAGATACCCTTGATATTCGTCAAGGCTCTTCAAATTCATCAGTTGTGGTTCCTTCCATGAAAAATCAGGGAGAAAATAATGTGACGGAGAAATTACTAGCAGATAATCAAATGGAACTTGTACAATGCATGAATGCTAGCTCCTCTCAACTCCCTCAGCCTATTGGTATCACGCCCGAAGTTCACATTCACTCTCTGAATATGGGGGATGAGCATCTTAACACTGTTCCTAAAATGGAATCGGACGAATTCATAAAGTCTAGTGTTGAGAACCTTGTCCCAATCCCAGGAGAGTCACAGGGAACTTTTGATCATATGTGTGATTTACCTTCCCCTCCTGAAAATCCAAAAGATCATTTTGAAACTTTCTCTGACTTTGATGATGATTGTACATCTTATGGAGAGGTTGAGTATGTAGAGGCATCACTGCCTCATTCTAATGTTGACCTTCTCCTTGAGGAGTTCACAGACGAACTTACTCACATCAATCCACTTCCATTGGGAAGTGACGATGATCTGTTTGATTTCAAAGCCGATCTGGGAGAAATTGAAAACCTTTTAAATTCTAATCCCAACATCGAGCTTAGTACTTAACATACTGATGAAAAATTTTTATCTTCTGGAAACATCAGTCATGTGGAAGGATTACCTTCTGAGCTAGTCAGCTTAGAAGATGAGAATGATGATGAGACTGACATTGAAATAAAAAATGAATCCCTTCGTGCTACATTATTAAATGTCAGTCACCTCATCTCTAAAATTGAGGCTTTCAAAGAGAAACCTATTTCATCTCCTATCCCCATTAAGGATAGTGACATTTTCTCCGATGATCCTATTTCGGAGTTTGAAGCCTTTACGTTTGATCATATGGGAGAGAAGATTAGTGGCAGTGCCACTTCTCATTCTCATAATTCTCTCCCCGATTATGAATCATTTACCTTCGATGAGTTCTCCTGTGAACTCACGCACATCAATTCAGAATATGATTCATTTACATTCGATGAGTTCTCTTGTGAACTCACTCATATCATATCTCCACCGTAGTATGATAACTTCTACTTTGATCTAGACACACCCGGGATATGTCTTGATCACATGAGCTTAAATGATGAGATTCATGATGATGAATCCATGAATCCTCCTCCTGATGATGATGAGTTAGTCAAGATGTTTATCATGACTTTCTTTCTCTTTTTCACCTATCAGGTGACTTCTCCTATTTTTCATTCCTTCGGGAATGAAGACATTATCTTTGACCCCGGCATCACCGCTTATAGTTTATACTATTTTGAGCTTGGGTCTGTATATCTCATCGGTGTGGAACTTTCACGAGCTTCAAATGTTTGTCTAAACATCTTGAATGAAAGTCCGATGGAGATTGTTTCTTCCACATCTTGCTTCCCCAAGAACCAATGAATTCGGGGTCGAGTCAAGCTAGCGATTCGGTAAACAAAAACAGTTGCATGCTTATAGGGTTTTCACCCTAAGTGTGGGGGAGTTACCCCTGCTGTGGTTACCAACAAAGTGAAAAACAAAATGATGTTTCCACATTTAGCTTTTAATGTTGCCCTTTTACGTTCAAAGAGTCGGCATCATAGCCGGGACTTTGAATATTGAGGACAATATTCAATTCTAAGTGTGGGGGGGGGGGGGGGGGGGAAATTCTAGCAAAATTGATCACATTTTATAATCTAGTACCCCCGTTTTTCGCCAAAATTTTTTTAAAAAAATTTTCACTCAAGTTTCAAAATTTTTGTGGTTATCAGTCCGCCATGTCTAACAGACAAAAGGATTGGCTAATCCAGGAGCAAACGGCTCTTGGTAAAGATAACTCAAACCCGTTGATGGCTTGCAATTTTCCAAAAATTGTATGGTTCCTCAACTCCCCATATCCTCAAAAGTAAATGAGTTGGCTAGCCCGCAAGATTATGGCTTGTGGTAAAGGCAGTGGAAAAACCATAATTGGTAATCAACTCACCAAGATGTTGACTGTTCCATCAAGAGTTAGCTAGTTCAGAAGCAAACGGCTTCTGGTAAAGACAAATCAAAACCGTTGAAAGCTGGTGGTTTGCTAAAAATCACATGGTCATCGGATGGACCATAACTCTTACTTGAACCCAAAGCATCCGGCTACTCCAGAAGTGATGGCTTTTGGTAAAGAGACTTCAAATCCATTAATTTTTCTCAAAAAGATTGCTAGGGACTAGCAATAGTTTAGTGTGGGGGATTGATGAGTGTGTAAATACTCATCATTTTTAGTCAAATCTGAGCTGCAAAACTATCAAAAACACTCAAAAACGCACCAAAATACGAAGGAAATCCCAAAGATCGTATTTTATATGTTTCTGATCCAAAACGAGTGAAAACAAACGAAAAACGAACAAAATTTGCATATTTGGCAGTTTCAATCCCCCAACTTTCAAAGTTTTACAAAACTAGTCCCTGGTCAGTCATTTCAAAGAAAAGTCAACCTTTGCTCTTTAAAAGTCAAAATGAATCACAAATGATCTTTGGGCAAAAAGTTTTGGAAAAGTACACAATTGGTCCATGTACTTTGGCAAATTGGCAATTTTAGTCCCTGGTGCTCAAAATTGGAAAATTGCATTTTTTGTCCTATGGTTTATCTAACTTGACAGGTTTGGTCCTTTTTGATGACGTGAGGATATCTGCAAAACCAGTCCTCAAAGTTTCAGCAAGTTTGCACATTTGGTCCTTGGGATTTTACAAATTACAAACCAAACGAATACCCTTTGAAAATGCAATACCCAATACCTTCACCAGCCCACCATCATCTCACCTTGGGCCTAAGTTACAACCTGATTCTCCCTTGGACAATGTACTCCCAAAAGCCCAACTAAAAACCTCTTATTACGTTATAATAATAAAAACGTAATTACCCTTGACTGGTCAGAACAGTCAACTCCATCCCTTTCACCTACAACCTCCCCGTGACTGCATACATCCAAACCTCCCCATCACCATCCCACCATCACCCTCAAACACCATCTCCCAATCCCACTAACTCACTACACTTGTACCTAACCAGTCACATGCTATCATGCCATGTCATCAATCCACACCAAATTGGGCGCCAAATCAAGATTAAAGGGCTGTGATGATTTGAGTTAAATCTAAGGGCTGCAAATTGATCAAGAAAAGCAAAAGAGGATCCAAGACCATGGAAACCCTAGAATGAGTAGTATAAATTGAAGTTATTGTAAGCCCATGGAGGCAGTCTTGTTTTTGTTTTTTAAGAAGTCAAGTTTTTAAGTATGTTGTAGTCTTGAATTAGGTTTTTCAGTCAGTCATTAAAGTAGGAATTTTTAAATTGTAGTCTTTTTTTTAGCTTTCAAGTTTTCTGTACTCTGTATTTTTAAAATCAATGCAAGTTTCAATTTGAGTTTTTCTATTTTCTTGTCCTTTCAATTCATTTTACATTGCTCATCTATTTGTGATTGCCTAATTTAGGTTTCTCTGAGATAATAGCTCGCTTATCTTCAATAACTTATTATGCTCTGAGCAATAGTTGTGCTTCATACCACCTTTTTTCTTTTCTTTTTACTTCAAAAAGTTCAATTAGTTATTAATTTAAGGGGTGTTTGGGTGAAGGAATTTTGTATGGTTTTGATCAAATTTAATTTAAGAAACAGTTTAAATTAGTCTTGCTTAATGGTAATAAGCTATTTTGAGTCAATTCTCTACACTTCTATTAAGTTTTTAAGAATATAAGTTAGCTTTAAAATAGTCTCTTTTCGAAATTGTTTTAGTTAAGTATACAACTTAGATTCTTGGTTTAGCATTTGTGGTAGTTTTCTTAGCTTTAAACTAGCTCACTCTAGCATATCATAGCTGTTCCAAGCCTGGGAGTTGGTTTTCCAAATAAATTTCTCATTTGTACCCATTTGACCCATAACAGTTACCAACCAACTGCAACTGTCCCAAACTGCCTTAGAGTAGCATTTTTCTTTGCTTTAATTTTGATCCTTTCGCCATGGAATTTAGTTTACTTGTTGTTTGGTAGCTCACCTTCAAAATCCTACTTTTATTTTATTTTTAGGAATTACTTTTACTGCTTATTTAGACCTCCAAACATGCCTCATCAGACCTGTTTTTACCCTTTGCAGCCCCTAGAATCAGTTAGGTAAGGCTGCTTATTAGGCTCCTTATAACTGCTTATTGTCCCCTTAGTGCTTATTAGGATTCCTTTATTTGCCTAGCCTAAGTCTTCCCTCCCCCCCCCCCCAGAGTAGCTTTAGTAGTTTTTAGTATGCTTATTTGAGACCTCATTTGGCCCTTTTGTCTGCTGCTACAACTCAGTCCAACTGAGCTTGTTTGATTTGTTTATTCCTATTTGATTCTTGATGTTTGAATAATTTTGTTGTGTTGTTTAACATATGTTTGAGGCCGAGCTTGTTAACATGTCCCTTAGTCATTGCTTAGTTGCCTAATTTGTTGGCTGCTTACACCTAAGAGCCTCATTCGACCACTGCTACTACTTTCTCTTGTGCGTAGGTTGTTGACTTGATAGTTGTTGCCCATGTTGCTGTTGTAGTTTATTACTTGTAGAACCCAAGAATCACCTTCTGGAGGACGAGGTTGATCAAAATACGCCATTATTCTAGAGAGAGAAAGTAGAGAGAAGGTGAGGTGAAACAAAGATATTTTTATTATGATAAATGATGTTGCACACCCACACCCCTCAAGTGAAGCCTTGAGGGGTATTTATAGGCCTTACAAAAGACTACTATTAGAGTATTACATTAGTAGTCCCTGCACTTTATGCATTCTAGTTGTCTACTCCAATTCACGTAAATATCGCTCAGCTTCATTTCTAACAATCTCCCTCCAGCTGGAGATATACGTGAATTGGTTACAATGATTCCTAACAAGTAAAATAAAACAATCAAAGTAAGCGCAGCAATGCTGAGGAAGACTTCATAGCTCTTTTCTTCATAAATATCCCCAGCAATCTTTCTTTACTTGTAGATGAATCACTTGCTAATCTAATTGGGTTAATACTCCCTCCCAATTAGTAAACTATTTTCTTTTACATGCTCCCTCCCAAATGGACAACCCGTTTGATATAACCTTGATGCTTGTCGAAGAAGTATCTTTGAATTCTGCCCATATAATCTTCAGTCTCATGCACAGCGGAAAATGAATCTTAGACTGATAATATGTAACTTCTTCACAGGTTTGTTTGGGGAGCATCATATTGTCATCTTCAACTCACTTAGAATGCTTCCAGTTCTTCAATAAAAGCCCCGATGTACACATTTCTCCCTCCTGAATGATGACGATCTCTCGGAATCATCATAAATATGTGTACATAAACATATCAACTGGAAACAACATACAAATCAATACCCCATGAGTGAAATGGCAATAACTATTCTCTCTACAATTCATCTCAGATCAACCTCTCTTCCATTGGCTAATAGTAAGTGACCACGTGTGGAGACAACCCAATATGACAAACTTGAGTGTGAAGTAAAATTCCCCAGACTTGTGACTTATGCTTGTACTATCCTGATTAAGAACCTATATGAGCACAACAATGTAACTCCTTACAATATAGGTAGTGGCATATACCCAACCATCCATCCTTTATTGTATATCCGTCTCTTGAACAATCCACAACCTTGTGTGACACTGAGCACTACAACGTAACTCCTTAAAGTGATAGCTATTGTGAGCATTAAGAACCAACTTATGCGTTTATAGATCTCACACATAGCTAGATGTCCAAGTCTTAATCACTATCCCATGAATGCTCAAACAAGGATCTCCAAAAGTCTTTCATCCAACCAACCCCTAGACCTTGAGATTCTAAGTACACGCACCCGTGAAACGTCACTTCAAGCTCAAATAAGTAATAAACAAATTATCCCCGTAGTCACCTTTGATAACGTTCATAATTTAGCCATTGATCTTTGGTGAATCTTGATCAGGATCTTATAAGCAATTCGTGGTGTGTTTTTGGTGAAGCTTGACATTCAATCTCGTTGATACGTAGTGATTTCGGATTTTCCCTCCAAAAATATAATTGGAAATTTTTCTCGCCCATTATTTGGAAATCACTATGAAATGCAATTCTAAGGTTACCAGAAAAATTTGAGTTTTGAAAATTTTTACGCAAAATTTCACCGAAAAAATTTGAATTTTAGCCTAAAAATTTGAATTTCGGGCCAAAAATTTCAACGTTATACCAAAATTAAAATCTCGCGTAAAAATTGAACGTTTAGTCTCCTCTCAAAAATAAATTTTACTCAAATTTTCCAGCCAAAAAACTCTTTTTTTTTTTTTTTTTTTGCTAACTCGATAACCCCTAACTCGATAAAGCACCTAACTCGGTAACCTCTGCTAACTCGATAATGTCCTAACTCGATAAGCTCCAAACTCGATAAGCCCCAAACTCGATAACCCCAAACTCGATAACTCCAAACTCGATAAGCTTACTTTGGTTTCTAACTCGATAACTCCAAACTCGATAAGCTCCAAACTCGATAAGCCCCAAACTCGATAACCTCAAACTCGATAACTCCAAACTCGATAAGCTTACTTTGGTTTCTAACTCGATAACTCCAAACTCGATAAGCTTTCTTTGGTTTCTAACTCGATAAGTCTGAAAAATTTGGGCAGAGTTTCCCCCTAACTCGATAACCGATAAACCTAACTCGATAAACGATTAGGTGAAACAGCCTAACTCGGCAAAATTGAGTTCCAAACTCGATAAGCATGCACCTAACTCGATAAGCATGCACCTAACTCGTTAAGCATGTCTCAAACTCGATAAGCAGATCTCCAAACTCGATAACATGATCTCAAACTCGATAAGAATGAATCCTAACTCGATAACTCTTCAGCCAAACTCGATAAGAATGGATCCTAACTCGATAAGATTTGTGATCCTAACTCGATAAGCTTAAACCCAAACTCGAAAACTGACACCAAACTCGATAAACCTGCACCAAACTCGATAAGCAATTTGCTAACTCGATAAGAAATCAAATCCTAACTCGATTGTTGTTATTGTGTTGCTTATTCGAGCTTATAGCTTGCCTAACCTTATATGGTTCAGTGGTTTAAATTGGCAGTCCCAAAAAGGAAAAAAGAAAAGAACAAAAGCTTTTTGAAATCACTTGTTTGAGTCTGATTTGAAAAGTTGTTAAGGCTTTGTTGATAAAAATATGTTTTCAAGAGGTAAGTCTGTATGTGTTTGTGTTTGTAAGCAGTAAAAGAAAAAAAATAAAAATAAAAAAATAATGCAAAAAAGGTTGTGGTCTAGGGGATTCGAACCCCTGACCCTCTGGTTAAACAGATACACAAACACCACCACTCAACCATCTGTGCTTCTATTTCTTTTGGTTATTCTCTCCTTTACTTGTTTATTTAATATAGTGATAAGTTTTGCATTGCTTATTTCTAGTTTAAGTTCTGATTAGCTTAATTTCTGGCTTATTCCAACTGCTTATTTTGTATTTTTATTTTTCCTAGGTTAGGTTTAAGTTTATTTATTTACCCTAAAATTTTCAGAATTTTTAGATTAGTTTTAATATTTATTATAATTTAAATTTTGTTAATTAGTTTTTAAATCGTAATAAATAGAATTTTTGTTGAAAAATTAATTTTCTTTTTTCAAAAATTTTCTTTTGTCTTTTAGTACGTTAGAAAATTATTCGTAAACTCGTAGGACGTTTGGAACTCAAAATTCACGTTTTATATTGCGCACTCGCGTAATTTTTAATTAAACATCGCGTTTTTGATTTAGTTAACGTTTTAGGATTCCTGATACCTGATTATGTTTTCCCGTAGTGTTTTAGGTATTTCTTAGATTGTTAGTTGCCTTAGGTTAATTTACTTTTATATTTGTTCGTTAATTTTCAAATTCGTTAATTTAACGTATCGCAGAACCAAATAACCTTTCCAATCATACAAGATTTTAATCCCAATCTCATTCGAAGCATTCCATTCACACCTCGTTGGGGTACGACCCAGAAAATCACTTCCCGGTCTCACAATTTGAATATCACTTTCACAAGTTTTGCGAGGTAATCGTTTTCCTAAACGGTTTACTCGTATTACTTCACGTTTATTTGTCTCACGACAAATTAAACTTCACGTTTGTTGATATTTTGATAAATTGTTGTTTACACACACCAAAACACAACGAATCAATGTCCAAACCACAAACTAAATCACTATGTTTAGTCTATGTTTTAATGTTTCATTAATGTCAGCTTCTTGTTTATGTTTGTGATACCTATTAAATACAATAATGAAGTATAAACATATGTGAAGACATTATTCATACAAAATCTGGATCATGAGATCCATTACATTCATTAACCATCACTAATCTCAAAACAACCAACCCCATCCATTACATTCATTGACCATCACTAATCTCAAAACAACCAACCCCCTCATGGATATTTCTTATTTACAACAAACTCAATCTTCTTAAACATCTTGTCCTTGACTTGCCTGGCCATTATCAACAGTGCATTCGCCCTACGCTTATCAATTGTTTGTAGCCTCCTAAGCTTCTTTGTATTGTTCCTTGCAATTCTTGCACGTGAATAGTTTCGAAGTCTAACAATCACATCCCCCTACGTTCGACCCTTTCAGTAATTTTTTTGGACTTGTACTCCAAATCGTGTGCCTGCTGTAAGTCTTGAAGAATCTCGGTGTGGTAAGGGCCAAGCATTAGTTCAGTTAGCACATACGAGTTACAGACAACCCTTAGATTAATATCACATTGAGAGTTGTTCATGGTTAAGGAAATAGGGAGGTGTGTTTTGCAAGTGAGTGTTTTAAGAGATGCGTATTTAGTAGCCTTCATGTGTTTGCCTATAAAAGGGCTTATAAAAGATTTCCACGTACTATGTAGTCTTTATGTGTGGACAAAAATAAAAGACAGTTGACTTTATGCAATTCAACATTTGCAGTTTGACTTTTGAAAGTCTAAATGCAATGGGTGCAAACATAATGTTCTAAACACAATCTGGATCATGAGATCCATTACATTCATTAACCATAACATGGTTGATGCAAACAAACATAGAATACATCAGAAACATAAACATTTTTGAAAGTTTGACTTTTGAAAGTCCAACTGCAATGGGTTTAAACATATTGTTCTAAACACAATCAAGTTAAACAAAGATTACAAATATAGAATCCAACAGACAATAACGTTAAACATATTGTTCAAAGATCAGTGGGTAACACATGAAGAAGTTGGAAGTGCATTCTCATCATTTGACTTCATCTTTTTAGTTGGCCTGTCAACCTAAGGTCTGTGATTGGGTGGTACTATGACTGTTGTAGACTCAATTCTTGGCCAGTATCTGCGGCTAGAACACCCATTGATCTTGAATGAGTACATACGCGCCCATGTTTCTAGGCTGTAAGCAACATGAACCCACTCTTCAGGTACAGCAACTCCTTTTCCATCCTCATTCATATAGTTTATTGCAGCCACAACATGTTTACATGGTATTCCAGTGAGCTCCCACATCCTACAACCACACTCCTTCCTATCCATGTTAGCAACACAATGATCCTCGTTAGGCACATATACTTTATATAACGAAGCTGCAATCCATTCAACAACACAATCAGTAGCTTCTTTTTTGTTTGTATCAACCATGGCTTGCACAGTAGGAGTAAGTTGTCCAACACTCCTTTCTATTATTTGCTGAACTACCACAATCCTCTTCACCAAGTACTCCCTGATATATTCAAGACATACAATGATGGATTTATCTCTGACATCATTTAGCTGGCTACAGAACACCTCACATATGTTGTTTAAGAGTAGTCCACATAGGGCTTTGCCTGTTGAACAAATCACACATTATGTATTAATATATGATCAATTATCAGTATGCTTTTGTCCAGTGCCACTTAATGAATTACCTGAAAAATGTGATCGGCTCCATTGTTCAGCTGGAATCTTCAGCAACCAATCATAAGCTGCAGCATTGTTATTCTTCAGATGATCCATCTCTTTGTTGAATTCAACAACAGTTGTGGCTCTTGCAGCCTTCCAAAGCATGTCCTTGTAAACACATCCTTTTAAATGTGACTTCATCTCCTCATGAATATGCTTAACATAAAACCTGTGTGCAGCATTTGGAAACCCACTAGCAACAGCTTGTATCAATCTCTGTAAACAGGTAAGGTTATGGATGGTGTTAAAACTTTACATGTTCTCATTGTGCATAAAATACATGATTAATTATACAATAGAAATGTGCACCTTTTGCCTATCAGAAATGAAAGTGAACTTGCAGTTGGTTTCTATCCCAAGATCCTCTCCTAGTAGTTTCAAAAACCAACACCAAGTTTCCTTATTTAGTGCATCAACTACAGCATATGCTACTGGATAAATCCCGTTGTTTGCATCAATCCCAACTGCTGTTAGTAATTGACCTGGAAAAGGACCTGACATGGAGAATCCATCTAATCCTAAGAATTCTCTGCCACAAGCTTTGAAACCTTGTTTCATAGCTCCCAAACACACATACACCCTTTTAAAAGTTCTTGGTGAACTAGCTGGATTTGGTTCTATCTGTTCATCAATCCTAACAGTAGTGCCTGGATTTTGATTAACCAACTCTTGGGTATACTCTCTAAGCAGTGCATAATGTTTGGTAAAAACAGGTATACCTGATTGAATTTCACAGGCTTTATGGCATAACAAATCAGACTTACTTACGGGAACATCTTCAATTACCTGATCATCGTCATCAAACACTTCATCATCATTTCGATTATAGTCCAAATCCTCTGAATCACTCCCGCTACTCTGTTCTTCTGTTTCATTATCTACCTCTACTACTTTCACATTTTCCATCTGACCACCTACAATTGTAAGTCCATAACATTAACAACAAATACACCTTTTAACAAAAAAAAAAAAAAAAAAAAAAAAAAAAAACTCACAAAACAGGAGGAAAATGCACTGTGTCTTACCGTATCGTTCAAAGGCATGGACGATCGATGTAATCTAACCGGAACTATACGGATCTATACGTATCGTTCAAATGCAGTGAATATGAAAATGCACTGGTAAAGATTTGGCGGCAACAATTAGGGTTGTATCTGAAGTTAAAGGGGTATATTTGTCATTTCATGCGATTATACCCTTGACTGACGGGAAAACTAACGGGAGTTAACGGAAAATGGCTCTCGGTGGCCATTTTGCGAAAATGTGAAACGTGGGTGTCTTTTTTGCGCTACTTTTTGTCTTGGTCCCGTTTTTGCAATTTTGTGAAACGTTAAGGACCATTTTTGCAATTTACCCTAATTGTATTTATTGACTATTTAATTAATTGTATTTAA
This sequence comes from Artemisia argyi, assembly GCA_030686995.1. Classification (NCBI taxonomy): domain Eukaryota; kingdom Viridiplantae; phylum Streptophyta; class Magnoliopsida; order Asterales; family Asteraceae; genus Artemisia; species Artemisia argyi. The sequence continues at coordinate 113,147,685 of CM060684.1, forward strand.
TATACATAATGATTTATTTATTGTATTTAATGTTAGTATTAATTGTATGTTATAATTAAATATGAGGGGAATTTATATAAGTAGGATTTGTTGTTGTACTTATAGCTTTATAAATTATAAGACTTAATTTTAAGTATTTTATTAATAGTAGGCATTAATGATTTATAATATAGTATCAAGTTTGATGTGTTGGATTATCACGCAAATTATCAATATGAAGTTATAGCATGCTCTTTCATTTATAAATTTACACTTCGATTAAAGTAAACATTTGGCCTTTGATATCTGTGTTAGGCTAAAGATCATCATGAAAGTATATGCCTAATTAAGTTACCCCTTATATTTTATGCGACCACCATTGATACGCATGTTTGTTCTTTATCATTGTTGTATTGATATTTATCATTAAGCCATAGAGTTTAACTAATTTATAACTATATAGAGTTGTATTGATACTTATTATGAAGCTATAGAAGGAGTTCAAGCAAGGTTTTCAAGATCGGGATCTTATTCAGGATCGTTTTCGTCTTTGCAAGATCGTGATCGTAAGATTGGATCGGGATCTTAAGATTGGATCGGGATCTTAAGATCCTACTATAATGTCATTTTCTTAATAGTTTTGTAATATTATACAAATTTACAAATTATTGTATATCATAAACACAAAATTATATGAATGTTCTATCAAAATTTTGTCCTAAATTATGATTATGAAATATTTAATAAGATTAACATGTTGTTTTTTAAATTCTACAAAAAATAATCCAGAAATTTGCAGTTTTTTAGTTTGTTATCCGAGAAAAGTAGGATCGGATCGGATTTGATCTTAAGAACCTATGGTCAAGATCGAGATCTTATAAGATCTTAAGCTTTCAAAGATCCTATGTAAGATCCAGATCGTTTTTGCATTGCAGTATCGTAAAATCGTAAGATCCTAAGATCAGGATCGGGATCCTGACAACCATGAGTTCAAGGCTTCAAGCAACTATTGGAACAAGAATAGATCGAAATCTACATGTACTACAAACTAAAAACAATATTGCAATAAATCTCAGAAGTTAAACAATGTGATGGTCATTGATTTTTAAGTTTTGAACATGTAGATTTTTTAGGACGCAACATATGAAATTAGCTGCATTTTCAAGCGATTCACTTGACCAAAAATTATGTTTTTTAAGATTCATATTTTAAAGAATTTATATACTACTACTTCCCAGTAGGTCAATAACGACTTACAAATTATATTGTGTATAGTTTGTTAAGAGACACAATGTATTGTATATTGCACTCTCTGGATAGAAATTATCTATCGTTGCTCATCATAGGTCGTCGGAATGGTTTTGTATCCCGCTTGCTGATGCTAATGTCGCTTCTGTTATTTTATAGAACACAATTTTGTACTTCAATCGTTTTTTTATTAACATATATTGTTTGTAGTCTATCTTTTTATTACTAGCTTCAATCCGTATGAAGATCATATGTGGACTTGGGCCACATTTTGACATTTTTTTTAAACATGTATTCCATACGGATGTTAGTTTTTCACAAATAAAGTTATTGAGTTCTACATCATATTATGAACATGTTACTTAGAAACCAAAATATTTATAGAGCTAGCCCGTCTATTGGGCGGGTCATGAAGATAGTTAATTAAATAATATACAATAATTTAAAAAATAAAATTGAATAAGACAAGAAAAAAAAATAACACATTTATATAGTTGAGATTGAAAGAAATGAAAATGAGACTCAAGGAATTGTATAAACATGAGATTTTATATTCTAACACAAATATATAAAAGAATACTCATACCAAATGGGTTTAGTTTGGTGAGTTTCAAAATAACTTAATCATTATGTACAAGATTATTCTTTTTTTTTTTTTTTTTTTTTATTATTATTTTTTTAATATGTTCTAAACATGGATGATTGTCACTGACTTGATGTTGAGTATTACATTTATGAGTGCTTGAGGCGTTTAAGGTATAAAAAGGTACTGATTTGTGGATAGTTATGTTGACTAAGGAATGAATTTGAAGAATAATGTTTTTTGAATGAGATGGATGGATATAAAAATATAGCCATCATCACTTCACTTAGCTTCATTACCAAAACGAATAACTACCACACAACCAATACACCTTTTCACTTAATAATTTTTTTCCCTGTTACAACAAACTAAACTTTTTTTTTCTTCTTTTAGATAATTTTTTTTTACTACATCTACATGCAAGTGTCCTTTCCGTATTGTTGCGCATATAGAATAAAAAAGAGGGCACTAAGTTCTTACAACAATCCATAAAGTGGGGTATTGTGTGCATGAACAAAAGCATAATGACAAATAATCTGTGTTGAGGTAAAATCTTGTGAGTACTTGCTTCTTGTGTTGGATCCTCGGATAAGCGTACGGACCTGCGCACAAGAAGCACACGTTAGGCTCGCCCTGGGGATGTTCCCAGGACCCACCTCCGGTGTGAGAGTAAGTATGGGTGATACGAAGGGTAAGGAGCGTCTGAGAGTAAATGCAGTGTGTGTGTGTGTGTGTTAGTTGTGTGACATAAATGAGGTGGAGGTATTTATACTATCCCACCTCTTTACCTGCTTTACCTCGGGAAGGAGCAAACAGTGTTACACTGTACATAGTAGGTAGGTTGTCAGATCACGTGGGTAACACAATCCCTGAGAATCTGGGATGGCGGTGTGACCGCAATTAATGCTATTGTCCTTCGTGTAAAAGAGGAGTCCTCAGATAATACGATAGCTCCGTTTGACCCTCCGGCTTTTGGATAAGGATCCGAAGGGTTAGTTACCGGAGGCGGTAGAAAAGTCCGAAGGGTGTACACCGTTCGGACACATACGCCAACATGTCCCCCCCAGTATTGGAGTATTGGTTGTAGACCGATGGTTCAATACTTGACAGCCGGGGTGTTTTCAGCATAGCGGGCTCATATCGGGCTCAAGGACTCACGTGGCCCATGGGCCGATTAAAATAATATTATAAACGATTACAGCTGGATGCCACTAAGCTCGTGTTTGCAGGGATCGAACGCTCCACGCCACGCCACGTCATGGTGTACTGTTTGACATGACGTTCACGCTTCTCAAGGTTTCTCCTATAAATAGTGCCCTTGATCCTTTCATTTTTGCACTTACCGTATATTTTATTCCACTCTCATTGTAGTACTACCGGAGCGTACTGCGTCTATTGTTTCGAGGTTTTTCCGAGGTGCGTTACTTTTATTTTCGTAATCTCTTTGCATATACACATTCCTCGGCATCCTTTCTTCCTTATATGGCCAATAGTGAGCCTGGGGAAATGAATATTCCAGACGAGGGTCCTTCCACTTGTAAAGCAAAACCGATAGGTAAGTTCGACATGCACCTGCATACCTCTAAACTATCTCAGCATACCCTAGATCAGCTTTGTAAGGATTACGGTATCCCCACCAATCTACATCCCATGATACCACCAGACGGGTTTACTATGAACGAGTTACTGGAGAGCAAGATAGGAATATATGTGCAGCAGGTTAAATTAGGAGGGGTTAGGATACCATTTTCTTCGTTTCTTCTAGCCGTCATAGGGTACTTTCGAGTACATATTTCCCAACTTGTACCTATAGGCTTAAATAGAGTTACCCTTTTCGAGGTTCGGTGTTATAGTTTAGACGTTGTGCCTACCGTTCCCCTTTTTAGGGTTTTCTATCGGCTATGTAAGCAGGGTCATTGGTTTTCATTTGAAAGCCGAACCGGAAAACGAGCGATGAAATGTTTTGAGGAAGTGCTGACAGGGTTGAAGTTTTGGAAAGACTTTTTCTTTTTAATAGACCGTAGGGCCATTCCGGATGCCATGCCATGGAGGCATAAGGATTCTAAAATCTCGGATAAGTTTCCGGAGGGTTACTCAGTGAGGGATGCTAGAAAAATTGCCGGAAAGACGATTCCTCTTCGGAAGACCCCCTCGAGTCTCTTGTATGAATACGGGCTTTGCAATGTCTTCCAAATTACTGGGCACAGACTGGTTATAAATGATGCCGAGGGGCGTGGTAATAATTCCTTTTTATTTCATTTGTCCTTGTTCTTTACCTTGACTTTTGCTCATTTGTCTACTCTTTTGTAGTTATAACAATGTCCGAGTATTTGGAGCTTCCGGATCTGGAGGGATCAGCTGTTAGTAAGGTTATGTGCGTCCTGAGAGGACCGCTAGACCACTCTCACCGGAGAAAAAACTTCCCATGAAGAGCAATTTGCAGAAGGTGGTCGAAGTTGCTGATGATGATGTGGTTGCCGCTCGGGAAGAGAAGGAGAGGAAGCAAAGGGAAAAAAATCTTGTCCCAAAAAGGAAAATTGCTGACAACCCGAAGAATGTTACGAAGCGTAGGAGGAAGGTTTTGGATGAGGAGGTTGTTTCGTCTGGAGATAAAACTTTGGATGTCACTCCGTTGAATCAAGCCGAACCACAGGCTGATGTGGAAGCCGGGAAGAAAAATCCTCCCGTCCAAAAAGAGCAAGACGCTTCACATGCTGCGGAGGGTCCGCAAGATGATTTGGCCGAAGGCGCTGGCCATAATGACGAGGAGAATCTTGAGGGTTTTTCGAAACCCCCTTCCCATGGTGAGTATATGTTCGTTTGTTTGTTTTTTGTGCTTTTCTTTCTCCTATTTTCTTTTGTTTATCTGTTTTCTCTTTTCACAGATGGTTCTGCTCACACGGCCCATTCCGAGCGTCATGCTTCTCGCTCCCCTGAACCTTCGGGAACCTCTCCTCCCTTGGAACCCGGTATGTTACTTCCATATTTTTCAAGTTATATCGATCTAACCGTAAGGGTATTCTGTTCTTATTGCTTCTTTACTTTCAGGTAACACTGACCAAACCGGAGGGTATTTCGTTCCTGGGTGGACTCTTCGTGATGATGTTCGCATGAACTCTTTTAGGGCCTGCCGAGAGATGATGGATCATCTGGCCACCCCTGCCGAACAAGAGGCTGTTTCTGGGCTTAACAACAATCACCTAGTTCGTCAAGCTTATATCAATGTTGGTTCGGGGATTATCATTCAAGCTGAGCTTTTGCAACGTTTCAGCCAGTTGAACCGAGACTACAGAGAGTTGACGGAGGCTCATAGGGGCTGTGCTGATTTATCCGACAAGTTAAAGGAGGTTGAGGAGGAGCGTGATGCTAAAGCTAATAGTTTTGATAAGTTGCTCAAAGAATTCCACGCTCTGGAGGATGAGGTGAGTGCCGCCTCCACCCGTCAGGAGGGTTTGGTTGAGCAGTTGGATGAGAAGGATAGGGAATTGAATGAGTGGCGATCTACAACCTTATCACAAGCTACAAGGATCCGGGAGCTGGAGAAGGAGTTATCGGACAAGTCTTCCCATCCGTTTGCCGAAGGCTTTTCCAAAGCCTTGAGTATAAGAAGAGCATGGGACGTGTATACAGTCTTTCTTATACTGTTGGCTTTATCGATGGTGTGAAGGCTGACTTCAAAGATGGGGTGAAGGTGAGTCGTGAAGAAGAGGATGTGGAGAGGGTACTTAGGCAGGTTAAGAATCTCAACCGCGATGCTCCTTCGGTATGGAAAGCTGAATTTAACAAGATCTTCGATGCCGAGTACCCGTATGTCAGGAAGGTAGCTGAGTCATATCGTCTTCCGTTGGGAGATTTGATGAATCTTCTTCCGGAAGGCTCTGCCCCTCCCGAGAAGAGTACTCCTACCGAACCGACTTCCTCGAAGGGTCCCGTGGGTGGATCTTCTGATCCGAAGGGAAATTTGAAGTAGGAGTTTCTTTTTTGTATGTAATTTGTACTTCTGTTTTTGTCACGAATGCACTTTGGATATCTTTTGGACTTATGAAAGCACTAAATGTCTGTTTAGGACAAATGTTTGCGATGGTACATTTTGACGTCCCGTCCAATTTAATGTAACTTAATCGCTTGTTTGTGGTGTAATTTAACGAATCGTTTGATTTTGATGCAAGATAATGTACCGTTGGATTGACGGTGTAAAGTAACGACCTGTTTAATTTTAATGTAACTTATTCACAACGGTGTAAATAACGAACCGTTGGATTGACGGTGTAAAGTAACGAACCGTTTAATTTTAGTGTAACTTAATCGCAACGGTGTAAATAACGAAACGTTGGATTGTAACGTAACTTGAACACAACGGTGTAAATAACGAACCGTTGAGTGTCGGTGTAAAGTAACGAACCGTTGGATTGTAATTTAATTTAATCACAACGGTGTAAATAACGAACCGTTGAGTTGTAATGTAACTGAGCACAATGGTGTAAAATAACGAACCGTTGGGTTGTAATGTAACTGATCACAACGGTGTAAATAACGAACCGTTGGGTTGTAATGTAACTCGAGCACAACGGTGTAAATAACGAACCGTTGGATTGACGGTGTAAAGTAACGACTCGTTCAATTTTAAGTTAACAAAATAGATAGATGGGGAAAATTTCTTCTCCTGATATTGGAGAAGTATGCATTACTATCAAAGCCAATTTCACACATTACAAATTTATCGGAAGCAATTCCGGAGGTTAATTGCGTGCCAGGTTCGAGGGACATTTCGGCCTTCCATCGTTTCGAGTTTGTATGACCCATTGTGATGTGCTTCTACCACTCGGTAAGGACCTTCCCAATTCGGGCCTAGTTTTCCTTGGTTTTTCACTCTACTAGCTTCGTTCCTCCTGTAGACAAAATCGCCCACTTTGAATGATACCGGACGGACCCTCTGGTTGTAATATTGTTCAATTTTTGCTTTGTATTTTGCCTCTCGTATTGCTGCCATTTCTCGTCTTTCTTGTAGCAAATCTAAGTTTAGACGTTGCTCCTCTTCATTATCCTCCGGATTAAACATCATAGTACGTTGCGTTGGCAACCCAATTTCGGCCGGTATGACGGCTTCACTTCCATACGTGAGGCTAAATGGTGTTTCGCCATTGCTTGTTTTAAGAGATGTTCGGTATGCCCATAAGACGTTGGGCAGTTCATCAACCCATCCGGCCTTCGCTCTGCCTAACCTTGTCTTGATACCGTGCATGAGGCTGCCGTTGGCCCTTTCAACAAGGCCGTTGGCTTGTGGATGTGATACGGCTGTGTTGATCTGTTTGGTTTTCAATTTTGCACACCAATTTTTGAAAGGATCGTTTACGAAATTAGTGCCATTATCTGTCACAATAATGGCCGGTAGTCCGAACCGACAGACTATATTGTCCCAGACAAATTTCTTCACCTCCTTACCCGTTGTTTTCGCCAGGGGTTTAGCTTCTATCCACTTGGTGAAGTAATCTATTGCTACAATTACATACTTCACCTTCCCTGGGGCCTCCGTCAACGGGCCCAACATATCCATTCCCCATTCATAAAAGGGCCATGGGGCCATGATGGAAGTCAGTATAGTTGATTGAGCCTGAACCGTCTTATTATTATTGACCAAGGTCAACAAGTCAAAGATAGCCTAGAATCAATGCTCCGTGGAAGTGTAGGGTTTCCCCGGGTCGTTATGTCCCGACGAGGTGTGGATGGTATTAAAACGGTTTCGTGATCGAGTGAATTTGGATGAAAATGGATATAAGTGAGTGATGATGATTACACTACTGGAATATGAAAGAAAACAGCTTAAATACACTATATTTAACAATACTGGAAAGTCAGGAAAACTAGAAACGTTTAAAACTTAAAACGCGTACGTTTACGTTTGAATAAAACGTAAGCGTACGAAATAAAAAGTAAAAACGGAAATCTGATAACACCCAGGGGGTGAAAATGACTTTTATACAAACTATAAGGTAAAAGAAAATTTTTAGAAAATTAAAATAGATTTTAAACCTAATTAATTATTTAATATTAATTAAATACTAATTATTACTAATTATTAATATTTAAAACACTTAAATATAATTTAATACTAATTAAATACTAGAAAAATAAAACTAAAATTTCTAAAATTATAAAATAACTAAAAATAAGTTTTAAAAATAAAAATAAATGTTTTTGTCTTTTTGTGGATTTTCTATTAATTAATTTCTAATTAAACATTAATTAACTAATTAAACTATTTTAAATTAAGAAAACTACTAAATGAACAGTAAAAATTCTAATAAAATTTCTAAAATTACTTTATAACATATAAAAGCTATAAAAAATATAAAAACTTGATTTTACTTAATAAAAACTAATTAAGCTATTTTAATCTAATTATTAATTAATTATAAATATAACTAATATTAATTCTAATAAATACTAACTGAAAAGTTACAATTATAAAACTTTTTCTACAACTAAATTAATATACTAGAAACTTTATAAAAATATAAGATTTCCTAAGTGCTAATAAATAAGCTGTTTATATAATTAAATACTAATTATTATTTAAACCTAATTTAAACTATTTTAATTATAATAAATATTAAACTAATTTATAAAAATATGAAAATTTTTATACAAATACTGTTTACTAACAGAAAGTTATAAAAAATATAAAAAACTGAAAAGGCTAATAAATAAGCAGTGCAAATAAGCTAATAAGCAGAGATAAGCTAAATAGACTAAAACTATATTAAGTATTAAATTTTGTATGAGATAACTGAAAAAAGACCCAAGGGCAACTGGTATCCAGGTACCCCTTATCACTCTCCAAGGGGGGAGGTCTCAGGTTCGACCCCTGCCTCTCCCCTTTTTGCAATTCATTTTTTTTTTTTTTCAATTTTCTTTTTACAAAACTATAAAGTAAGTAAAAATAAGCAACTTTTGAAAAGGAAAATTTTTAGAAACCGTAAAATAAGCTCAGCATGAGCTTAATTTCACCACAGTGAACTAAGATAAGCAAAAGTAAGCTTATGAGGCTTACTAAGCTGAGAATAAGCTCACTATAATGAACAAAAGCTTGAATATGATTGAAAATGGTGAAAAGTACTAAGATTTAGCAGAACCAACAATAAAACACCACTGAAATAAGCTAAAACACCAATAAGCAAATCCATGTTACCACAGACCCAAAGCAGGCCTGAGAGGGCACTTTGCAGCCCACTATGGGACCCACCTGGGTGTTTGGAGGGGCAAAGTAAAACCTGAAATAAAGAGCTGAGGTGGGGGGCTCTTCAATAAGCCAAGACTCATGAGGAGGGGCTCACAGATAAGCTCTCTAAGAGCTTATGAAATTGGGTGGATCACTGAGTCTGTGAAGCAGGGCATAAGCTTGCCCTGCAGCCTACTTTGGGCAATGGTGGGACCCACTTAGAAAATTCACAAAAATATAACAATGATGGGACAATAAAATTGAGCTGATATACTACAATTCCTAAAAATTTCAAATTCTAAAACATAACACAAAATTCAGAAATGAACTTGGAATTTTAGGAAAATTCTGAAGTAAGCACATTTGACTTTTGGATAAAAACTACTTATTTGACTTTTATGAATTTCTAAAGGCTCCTACTGATTCATTAAGCTATATTAAGCTACAAACTAATAAAATTAAGCTACAATACTCACTTATGCAGAGATATGATGGATTATGAAACTCTATACCATAACAGTGGACACTTTATGAAGATTCAAAGAAGATTTTGACTTTTTACTAAACCCCTACCAAATTTCAAACATTCACTACTCTAATAGGACCTATTGTGACAAGTATAAGCAATAATCAACACCTAGAATACCCTGAGTTGCTTTGAACCAGCATGTGCCAAACACTCCCTTATTTTGACTGTTTGAAAGATTTGTGAAGAAAAAGGTCACCCTGATCCACTTTTAAAAGTTATTAACTAATTTTAGACTAAAATGACTATATTTAAGTACAAACAAACAGTAATAAACAACAACAACTTGCTAACACAGATTATGCAAAGAGTGGAGATTTGGACTCACAATTGACTTGGGCTAAGAACTGAGAACCAGAGATCATAAGCACATCCTATAGCTTACCATTAAGCTCTAAAACCATTCCTCATCCAGAATCATCTCTTGCTTTGCTTCTTTCTTTTTGGATTTTCTATTTTCCACTATTTTTTCTATTTTCTTTGAATTTTTGAGGTTAACTAATGAACTGGATTCTGACTTATCTAAAAGCTCTCAAAAGCTTTGTCAGAGCTTAATTTGAGTTTTAGAATTCAATAATAACAACGAATAACAACACTAGTAATTTTTGAGATTTATGAAAATTTGATGAAAATGCATAAACTGAGAATCACATGAAAACTTGAAATTGAATTGAATTTAAGTTTAAATTACATTAACTTAACTAGTACAAGCTGATTAAATTTGAAATTACAACTCAAATAGTAAAATTACACTAATTCGACATCTAAGCTACACTAAGCTACACTAGTTCTCTTTCCAATCTGCTTCTCTTCCCTTTTGTAGACACCATCTGAGTTCAGTGGGTCCCACTGGTCATATCCCACCATGTTGCTTGACTTTTTGATCATCACAGCTCTAGTTTCATGTTTGGCGGGAAAAACTATCTTTTTAGCAATTGGGTCAGAGGTAGCCTAGGAGGGGGGTGAGATGTGATGGATTCTTGGGGTGAGTGAAGGGATAGGATAAGGGTGGTGGTTGTCAGAGGTGCAAGTGGTAGACTGGTGAAACCAGGTGGTTTAGGGGGGGGAGGGAAGATGGTGGTAATGGAGGCAATGGCGGGGTGGTTTTGTGGTTTGGTCAAACCAGGGGTTGACCAAGGGGAAGTGGACTGGGGATGGGAGTGGGCTTATTTCTTTGGGCTTAGGTAAAGGGTGTGAAGTAGTGGGCTTAGGATTGGTTTTGTTTGGTTATTAATAAATAAGGTCCGGATTTGGTTTTAGTTTTTAGGAAAATTACAAGGACCAAAGTTGTAATTTGGGAAAACTTGAGGGTTGGTCATGTAAGTTTCCATAAGTAATAATGAGGACCTAATTTGACAAGTGTGAATAGTACAAGGGCCAAAAATGATAATTTTCCATATTAAATGCCCAGGGACCTTTTCTGTCAATACCTCAAACTCCAGGGACCATATCTGTAATTTTCTGATTTTTGAAGGGCTTAACCTGTAAATTCTCAAAAGTTATCATAAGGACCAATTATGTCATTTTAAGAATAGTATAAGGTTTATTTTGATTATTTTCCATTTTTAAAACCTTAGGGACTAATTTTGACATTTTTCAAAGTTGAGGGACCAAAGTTGTAAATATGTGATTTTAAACTTTTTAAAGGACTATTTCTTACAACTTATGAATCCCAAGGACCTTTTATGATATTTGTACAAGTTTTGATTCACCAGGGACTAGTTTTGCAAATTTATGAAACTTGAGGGACTGAAACTGCCAATTATGCAAACTTTGTACGTTTTTCATTTGTTTTTGCATATTTTGTGTTTGAAACATATAAAACACACCTCTAAGATATTTTTAAGTATTTTGATACATATTTGGGTGTTTTTGTATGTTTTGGCAGTTCATATAAGACAAAAATGATGAGTATTTACACACTCATCAATCCCCCACACTAAACTATTGCTAGTCCCTAGCAATCTTATGAAGTTTTAATGGATTTCAAAGAACTCTTTACCAAAAGCCATCACTTCTGGAGTAGCCAGGTGTAAGAACTGTGGCACACCTGATAACCGTGTGATTTTGAGCAAACCACCAGCTGTCAACGGATTTGATTAGTCTTTACCAAAAGCCGTTTGCTTCTGGACTAGCCAACTCTTGATGGAATAGTCAACATCTTGGTGAGCTGATTACCAATTATGGATTTTCCACGGCCTTTACCACAAGCCATAATCTTGCGGGCTAGCCAGCTCATTTGCTTATGAGGATGCGGGGGAGCTGAGGAACCATGCAAGTTTTTGGCAAACTGCCAGCCATCAACGGATTTGAGATGTCTTTACCAAGAGCCGTTTGCTCCTGGACTAGCCAATCCCTTTTGTCGTTTAGACAAGGCGGATTGATTACCACAAAAAATTTTGAACTCAAGTGAAAAATTTTTGAAAATTTTTGGTCAAAAAAAACGGGGGTATAGGATAGTAAAATGTGATAAAATTCGCTAGAATAGCGAATACCCCCCCACACTAATCATGAATATTGTCCTCAATATTCAAAATCCCGGCTATTATGCCGACATTTTGAACGTAAAAGGGCAACATTACAAGCTAAGCGTGGAAAACATCATTTTGTATTTTCACTTCTATAATCATAGCATGGGGGACTCCCCCACACTTAGGGTGAAAACCCTATAAGCATGCTCAGTTTTTGTTTACCGAGTCGCGAGCTTGACTCGACCCCGAATTAATTAGTCCATGGGGAAGCATGATGTGGAAGAAATAATCTCCATCGGACTTTCATTCAAGATGTTTGGATAAACATTTGAAGCACGTGAAAGTTCCACACCGATGAGATATAATCCCGGCCCAAAATAATGGTAAATGAAAATGCCGGGATCAAAGATAATGTCTTCATTCCCGAAGGAGTGAAGAACAGGAGAAGTCACCTTGTAGGTGAAGAAAAGGAAGAAAACCATGATGAAAATCATGATAAGATCTTCTTCCTCGAAGGCAGGCTCATTAGCCTGATTTTGGATTGCAAAGGTTAAGCTCGTAAACATCCCGGGAGGGTGGGTGGGAATTTGCAAACTCTCATGATTGAGAGCATCTCTCCCCGGGATATCAAACTCCGAAGGAGTCATGACATGAGTGAGTTCACAGGAGAACTCATCAAATGTGAATGAATCATATTCTGGATTGATGTGCGTGAGTTCACAGGAGAACTCATCGAAGGTAAATGATTCATAATCAGGGAGAGAATTATGAGAATGAGAAGTGGTATTGCCACTAATATTCTCTCCCAAAGGATCAAAAGTAAAGGCTTCAAATTCCGGTATAGGGTCATCGGAGAGAATGTCACTATCCTTTATGGGGATAGGAGATGAAATAGGTTTCTCTTTGAAAGCCTCGATTTTAGAAATGAGGAGATTGACTTTCAATAATGTAGCACGAAGTGCTTCATCCTTAATTTCAGTGTCAATCTCATCATTCTCTTCTTCTAAGCTAACTAGCTCAAAAGGCAAACCTTCCACATGACTGATGTCTCCAGAAGATAAAGAATTTTCATCAGCATGGGAAGTACTAAGCTCGATGTTGGGATTAGAGTTTAAAAGATTTTCAGTTTCTCCCACATCGGCTTCAGAATCAAGGAGACCATCATTATTTCCCAAAGGAAGTGGATTGATGTGAGTAAGTTCGTTTGTGATTTCCTCAATAAGAGGGTCAACATCCGAATGAGGAAATGGTGCCTCCTCATACTCAACTTCTCCATAAGATGTGTAATCATCATTAAAATCGGAGAAGGTCTCAAAATGATCTTTTGGATTTTCAGGGTGAGAAGGTAGATCACACACATGATCCAAAGTTCCCTGTGACTCTCCTGGGATTGGGATAAGGATCTCGACACTAGACTTTATGAATTCGTCCGATTCCTGTGAAGGAACAGTGTCAAGATGCTCATCCCCCATGTTAGGAGAGTGAGTGTGAACTTCAGGTGTGATAGCAGTTGTTTGAGATGGAATCTCAACTGCTGGGATGTCAACTGATGAACTTGATGAATCTTTTTGAATAATAACAATGTTATCTTCATCATCACTGTCATCATAGTCATCAAGTAGAGCAGTATTACGAATGTTAGCACGAAATTTAGCTGCTCGTTGCTCAGCCAATAATTCTTCCATGCTTTTTCCAGATTCTCGTTCTTCAGCAAGTAATTCTGCCATAGTTTTCCCACGAGAATTTGGAATGAAAGGAAATTGTGGGGATGTGGATGTGTCAAAACCGAAAGGTTGACATTGAAAATCACTATGAGGACCCCCACAATAAGCACAAGAAGAGCTTGGAGTTTGGCGGAGTGAAATATTAGCTAACTCCTCCTTAAGTTCTTTAAATTTCTCAAGAACTTCTAAAAAGTCTTGCTGGATTTGAGGAGTTGCTTGGATAGTTTGACACTGTGGAGGTTGGTCTTGATACGAAGAGTCATAATTGTTACAAGGAAATGGATTCCTCGTTTGACAATCAGAGCTAAAGTGTGGACCTCCACAGTAATCACAACAGTAAAACTGTTGAGGCTGTGAGTCGTATGTGCTAGAGTCATAATTGTTATCGGGAAACTGCTCATAGACAAGCGTGTTTCCCGATTGACAATCAGAACTGTAGTGTGAACCACCACAGTACTCACAACAGTAGAACTGCTGAGTCTCATGGTGTGGTAACTGATGGAATGAATCAGTTGTGTCATGGTAGGAATAGGGATTCTGGTTATAGACAGACCCGTTTCCCGACTCTACCATGCCACAACTGGGGCAATTGCCACCATTATAAGGATTACCACACCACTGACAAATCAGAAAATGTGGATGAGACATAGAAAGAATCAAAAGGTTTTAGAGGGTAAGAAATGGAGAATCAAAAAGGTAAGAGGGTAAAGATGGATATTTTTGGTGTTTTTGGAAAACATTTTATAAGAAAGAAAATCTTTTTGTGTTTTTTGTGTTTGTTGAAAACTAATTTTACAAAGTTTTCAGAAACAGTTTTGTTTTTAAAATAAGAAAATATGAACAATGGAATGTAAATATACAATGGATGTATATCCAGGTTCACTAATACGCAAAACCGTGTAGAATACGCGCACAACCTCCCCGGCAGCGGCGCCAAATTTTGATTGAGCCTGAACCGTCTTATTATTATTGACCAAGGTCAACAAGTCAAAGATAGCCTAGAATCAATGCTCCGTGGAAGTGTAGGGTTTCCCCGGGTCGTTATGTCCCGACGAGGTGTGGATGGTATTAAAACGGTTTCGTGATCGAGTGAATTTGGATGAAAATGGATATAAGTGAGTGATGATGATTACACTACTGGAATATGAAAGAAAACAGCTTAAATACACTATATTTAACAATACTGGAAAGTCAGGAAAACTAGAAACGTTTAAAACTTAAAACGCGTACGTTTACGTTTGAATAAAACGTAAGCGTACGAAATAAAAAGTAAAAACGGAAATCTGATAACACCCAGGGGGTGAAAATGACTTTTATACAAACTATAAGGTAAAAGAAAATTTTTAGAAAATTAAAATAGATTTTAAACCTAATTAATTATTTAATATTAATTAAATACTAATTATTACTAATTATTAATATTTAAAACACTTAAATATAATTTAATACTAATTAAATACTAGAAAAATAAAACTAAAATTTCTAAAATTATAAAATAACTAAAAATAAGTTTTAAAAATAAAAATAAATGTTTTTGTCTTTTTGTGGATTTTCTATTAATTAATTTCTAATTAAACATTAATTAACTAATTAAACTATTTTAAATTAAGAAAACTACTAAATGAACAGTAAAAATTCTAATAAAATTTCTAAAATTACTTTATAACATATAAAAGCTATAAAAAATATAAAAACTTGATTTTACTTAATAAAAACTAATTAAGCTATTTTAATCTAATTATTAATTAATTATAAATATAACTAATATTAATTCTAATAAATACTAACTGAAAAGTTACAATTATAAAACTTTTTCTACAACTAAATTAATATACTAGAAACTTTATAAAAATATAAGATTTCCTAAGTGCTAATAAATAAGCTGTTTATATAATTAAATACTAATTATTATTTAAACCTAATTTAAACTATTTTAATTATAATAAATATTAAACTAATTTATAAAAATATGAAAATTTTTATACAAATACTGTTTACTAACAGAAAGTTATAAAAAATATAAAAAACTGAAAAGGCTAATAAATAAGCAGTGCAAATAAGCTAATAAGCAGAGATAAGCTAAATAGACTAAAACTATATTAAGTATTAAATTTTGTATGAGATAACTGAAAAAAGACCCAAGGGCAACTGGTATCCAGGTACCCCTTATCACTCTCCAAGGGGGGAGGTCTCAGGTTCGACCCCTGCCTCTCCCCTTTTTGCAATTCATTTTTTTTTTTTTCAATTTTCTTTTTACAAAACTATAAAGTAAGTAAAAATAAGCAACTTTTGAAAAGGAAAATTTTTAGAAACCGTAAAATAAGCTCAGCATGAGCTTAATTTCACCACAGTGAACTAAGATAAGCAAAAGTAAGCTTATGAGGCTTACTAAGCTGAGAATAAGCTCACTATAATGAACAAAAGCTTGAATATGATTGAAAATGGTGAAAAGTACTAAGATTTAGCAGAACCAACAATAAAACACCACTGAAATAAGCTAAAACACCAATAAGCAAATCCATGTTACCACAGACCCAAAGCAGGCCTGAGAGGGCACTTTGCAGCCCACTATGGGACCCACCTGGGTGTTTGGAGGGGCAAAGTAAAACCTGAAATAAAGAGCTGAGGTGGGGGGCTCTTCAATAAGCCAAGACTCATGAGGAGGGGCTCACAGATAAGCTCTCTAAGAGCTTATGAAATTGGGTGGATCACTGAGTCTGTGAAGCAGGGCATAAGCTTGCCCTGCAGCCTACTTTGGGCAATGGTGGGACCCACTTAGAAAATTCACAAAAATATAACAATGATGGGACAATAAAATTGAGCTGATATACTACAATTCCTAAAAATTTCAAATTCTAAAACATAACACAAAATTCAGAAATGAACTTGGAATTTTAGGAAAATTCTGAAGTAAGCACATTTGACTTTTGGATAAAAACTACTTATTTGACTTTTATGAATTTCTAAAGGCTCCTACTGATTCATTAAGCTATATTAAGCTACAAACTAATAAAATTAAGCTACAATACTCACTTATGCAGAGATATGATGGATTATGAAACTCTATACCATAACAGTGGACACTTTATGAAGATTCAAAGAAGATTTTGACTTTTTACTAAACCCCTACCAAATTTCAAACATTCACTACTCTAATAGGACCTATTGTGACAAGTATAAGCAATAATCAACACCTAGAATACCCTGAGTTGCTTTGAACCAGCATGTGCCAAACACTCCCTTATTTTGACTGTTTGAAAGATTTGTGAAGAAAAAGGTCACCCTGATCCACTTTTAAAAGTTATTAACTAATTTTAGACTAAAATGACTATATTTAAGTACAAACAAACAGTAATAAACAACAACAACTTGCTAACACAGATTATGCAAAGAGTGGAGATTTGGACTCACAATTGACTTGGGCTAAGAACTGAGAACCAGAGATCATAAGCACATCCTATAGCTTACCATTAAGCTCTAAAACCATTCCTCATCCAGAATCATCTCTTGCTTTGCTTCTTTCTTTTTGGATTTTCTATTTTCCACTATTTTTTCTATTTTCTTTGAATTTTTGAGGTTAACTAATGAACTGGATTCTGACTTATCTAAAAGCTCTCAAAAGCTTTGTCAGAGCTTAATTTGAGTTTTAGAATTCAATAATAACAACGAATAACAACACTAGTAATTTTTGAGATTTATGAAAATTTGATGAAAATGCATAAACTGAGAATCACATGAAAACTTGAAATTGAATTGAATTTAAGTTTAAATTACATTAACTTAACTAGTACAAGCTGATTAAATTTGAAATTACAACTCAAATAGTAAAATTACACTAATTCGACATCTAAGCTACACTAAGCTACACTAGTTCTCTTTCCAATCTGCTTCTCTTCCCTTTTGTAGACACCATCTGAGTTCAGTGGGTCCCACTGGTCATATCCCACCATGTTGCTTGACTTTTTGATCATCACAGCTCTAGTTTCATGTTTGGCGGGAAAAACTATCTTTTTAGCAATTGGGTCAGAGGTAGCCTAGGAGGGGGGTGAGATGTGATGGATTCTTGGGGTGAGTGAAGGGATAGGATAAGGGTGGTGGTTTTCAGAGGTGCAAGTGGTAGACTGGTGAAACCAGGTGGTTTAGGGGGGGGGGAAGATGGTGGTAATGGAGGCAATGGCGGGGTGGTTTTGTGGTTTGGTCAAACCAGGGGTTGACCAAGGGGAAGTGGACTGGGGATGGGAGTGGGCTTATTTCTTTGGGCTTAGGTAAAGGGTGTGAAGTAGTGGGCTTAGGATTGGTTTTGTTTGGTTATTAATAAATAAGGTCCGGATTTGGTTTTAGTTTTTAGGAAAATTACAAGGACCAAAGTTGTAATTTGGGAAAACTTGAGGGTTGGTCATGTAAGTTTCCATAAGTAATAATGAGGACCTAATTTGACAAGTGTGAATAGTACAAGGGCCAAAAATGATAATTTTCCATATTAAATGCCCAGGGACCTTTTCTGTCAATACCTCAAACTCCAGGGACCATATCTGTAATTTTCTGATTTTTGAAGGGCTTAACCTGTAAATTCTCAAAAGTTATCATAAGGACCAATTATGTCATTTTAAGAATAGTATAAGGTTTATTTTGATTATTTTCCATTTTTAAAACCTTAGGGACTAATTTTGACATTTTTCAAAGTTGAGGGACCAAAGTTGTAAATATGTGATTTTAAACTTTTTAAAGGACTATTTCTTACAACTTATGAATCCCAAGGACCTTTTATGATATTTGTACAAGTTTTGATTCACCAGGGACTAGTTTTGCAAATTTATGAAACTTGAGGGACTGAAACTGCCAATTATGCAAACTTTGTACGTTTTTCATTTGTTTTTGCATATTTTGTGTTTGAAACATATAAAACACACCTCTAAGATATTTTTAAGTATTTTGATACATATTTGGGTGTTTTTGTATGTTTTGGCAGTTCATATAAGACAAAAATGATGAGTATTTACACACTCATCAATAGTCTTAGGCAGCTTCGGTACCGGGGAGTGGATTTGACAAGAGTCGCATTTGTTTATTTCTTCACGAGCGTCTTTATGCATGGTTGGCCAGTAATATCCTTGACGAATGAGCTTCGCCACGACCGTTCTTGGACCGGAATGCATGCCACAAGCACCCTCATGAACCTCTCGGATGATATAATTTGCTTGCAGGGGTCCCACGCAATGTGCCATCGGACCTAGGTAGGTCTTTTTGAACAGCACGTCCCCTTCCATGATATAGTGAGGGATTTTCATCCGAAGAGCTCTTGCTTCGTTAGGGTCTTCCGGCTAGATGCCGTTTTGCAAACATCTGATGATTGGTGTCATCCAATTGTCGCCTTCTTCTTCCACAATGGCTTTAACTTCCTCTTCCGATGTAGAAGGCTTCTCCAATACTTCTACTAACACTTCTTTGGTGAGGTGGTTGAAGGCTACGGAAGCTAGCTTGCTTAAAACATCGGCTTTTTGGTTCTGCGACCTCGGGATATTACGGATTTTAAACTTTTTGAACAGTCTGATGTGCTCTCTTGTTTTTGCTAAATATCGTATCATACTTTCTTTGGATGCCACAAATTCTCCGTTTATTTGGCTTGCCACTAACTTGGAATCTACTCTGACATCCAGAGACTCAACATTCATTTTTCTTGCTATACGTAAGGCGGCGAGAAGTGCCTCGTATTCTGCCTCATTATTGGTGCTTCTGAAATTTAAGCGGAGAGCATAGGTGTGTTCTGCCTGGTCAGGACCGATTAGGACTAGCCCTGCCCCTGAGCCTTTCGCGCTTGACGCTTCGTCCGTATATAGCACCCATTCAGCCGAGGTTGACACATCACATATTTCTTTCGTTAGCTGTCTGCCGTTCCTTCCCTTAAGGTCAACTGACATTTCCGAGATAAAATCGGCAAGCACTTGCCCTTTAACAGAGCTCTTCGGAACATACGTTATGTCGTATGCCCCTAACTCCACGACATATTTCGTCAGCCTCCCTGATGCTTCGGCTTTATTTAAAATCTGTTTTATGGGTTGGTCAGTTATAACTCTGATTGGGTGTGCTTCGAAATATCTCCTCAGTCGTCTAGATGCGTGTAGGAGCGACAAGGCCAACTTCTCAATAGGCAGATAATTCCTTTCGGCCTCTTGCTATGTCCTGCTGACATAATGAATCGGTAATTACCTTCCATCCCTCTCAGTTAAGAGAACGACACTTATCGCTTGACGGGAAGCCGCTAGGTAAACATATAGGATTTCTTTTGGTTTGGGGGTGGTTAATAATGGGATCTTTAAGATTAACTGCTTTAGTAGTTGGAATGCTTCTTCTGCCGCCTCCGTCCATTTGTACTCGTCCTTATTCTCCTTTGTGATGTTTTTCAGAGTTTCAAAGAATGGGAGAGATTTTTCTGCGGACCTGGCTAGAAAATGGTTCAAAGCCGCTAACTTTCCACTTAGGCTTTGCATTTCCTTCAGAGTGGACGGAGATTTCATCTCAGCAATCACTGTGGTTTTCCTTGGATTAGCTCTAATCCCTTCGGATGTTACTATATAGCCTAAGAACTTCCCTTCTTCTACACCGAAGGAACATTTATTCGGATTTAACTTCATGTTTATTTACCGGAGATTATGAAAGGTTTCAGAAATGTCCGCCAACATTTCTTTCTCACTTTTGCTTTTGACCACCATGTCATCTACGTAAGCCTCCAAATTTCTGCCTATTTGACTTTGGAAAGCTGAGTCTACTAACCGTTGGTAAGTTGCTCCAGCATTCTTGAGACCGAAGGGCATCTTAGTATAGCAGTACGTACCTTGCTCTGTGTAAAACGCTGTTTTCTCGTCATCCTCTTCGGCCATCTGAACTTGGTGATATCCTTTGTAGGCGTCCAGGAAACATTTGTATTTGAAACCTACTACCGACTCTATCTTCCAATCGATCTCTGGTAATGGGTAATAATCTTTTGGACACGAGGAGTTGAGGTTTTTGAAGTCGATGCACATCCTCCAACTTTCATCACATTTCTTCACTAGAACTGGATTGGAGATCCACGTCGGGTATTTGACGGGTCTGACGATCCCTGCGCTCAACCATTCCTCCACTTCCTTCGTCACAACTTGATTTTTCTCTGCAGAGAGACTTCATTTCTTTTGCGCTATCGTCGTGTCCGCCATGTTAACATTTAGCCGATGCTTTATCAACCATCTAGGGACTCCTGTCATATCGGACGGTTGCCACGCAAACACGTCCTTGTTTTTCTGTAATAGTTCAATAAGGCTTTTGCGACCCTCTCTTGAGAAGTTCTTTCCGATGGTTACTAACTGTTCTGGATAAGCAGGGTTTACCAAGATTTCTTCAGTTGTTGTTTGTTCTGTTCCCATCGTTTTTTATTTCCTGAGGTTCCTCGGATCGAGATTCTTCGCTTATCTGCTTTTCCTCTAACCTCCGGCACTCAGATATTATCGATGGACGGGCCCTTAAAGTTGCTATTCCCTTGGGAGTAGGGAACTTGATCATTGAATGAATCATGGATGGTACGACCCTTATTTTCTTCAATCCTGTTCTGCCCAAGATCACATTATATGGCGATGGGGAGTTAACCACGCAGAAACTCATCATTGTTCTTCGGTACATGCCATGGTCGCCAAAGCACACCTTTAACTCAATCTTCCCCAAGGGTTTGCTTGTCTCTCCAGAGAAACCCACGAGGGAAGTGGTGGTCTCTTTGAGTCTGTCCTTGATGTCGTTGCTGAGGTTATTGAAACAGTGTTCGTACATAACATTTACTGCTGACCCTTCGTCTACGTATATCCGTCGCACGAGATACCCACTGATGTCCCCTTCGATAATGAGGGGCTCATCGGACAGATCTTCCGTCATGATCGGAGGAAAAGTAATTGGAGTTTTCATCCATACTTCTTCATGGTCATAGCTTCTTCGCTTCGTTCCTTCGGAACATCTAATCATGTTGATCACTTTGTTTTTTCCTTTGTCGTAGTTTCTTGCCGGCTCTCTATCTCTTCCGGCATCTCTCTGTTTCCATTCTTTTAGCAAGTGATCGAGTCTATCGGACTCCAATGCCATCTCCAGTTGCTTTTTCAATTCTCGACAATGGTTGGTTAAGTGGCCGGCCTATTTATGGTACTCGCAAAACTTACCCATGTTTTCACGCGAGGGTTTGCTACCTGTAGGCCTAGGTGCCGGTTAATTTAAATGACGCTCTGTGGCCAGGATTTCCCTAGGAGGTTTTGTAAGTGCGTTTAGACCGGGGCGTTGTGGCCCTTCCCGGAAGGCTTCCATCGGTCTACGATCCGGACAATAATACTCATTGCGGTTCAAGTCCCTTCTAGGAGCCACGTATGGGTGGTATGGATCTTTATGTCGAGGTTCATTCTTCCTTTCACTCCTGTATTTGTCGTCCTTGAAACCCCTCCTTCTGTTTGCTTTAAAACCTTCCCCTCGGGGTAGTTCCGTGCTTCGGTACGCGTCTTCCGCCCTGATGAAGTCATCTACTCTTGCGAACATTTCTGTTACCGAGCGAGGCACTCTGTCTGAAAATTTCTTCGCCAAGGCTGGGCATCTGTGAGCATTCATGAAAGCCGAAATACGCATAATTTCCGGTACACCACTGATGTAGCTGGCCTCATCAGTCCATCTTTCCTTGAAGTCTACTAACGGCTCATGGGCTCTCCTGACTATCTTGGTAATTTCCGTTGGATCCTTGGTACACTTCCTCCGAAGAGAAAATCGAGTCGAAAATTGCTCCCTTAGCTCCTCCCAGCTGTTGATGCTACCAGGCTCTAATTGTTCGAACCATCCTCTGGCCGCTCCATCCAAGGTCTGTTGAAACATAAGACACCAAGTTGGCATAGGCCATTGTCCTTGGTTTGCTGCTCCGGTGAATCGGGTGAGATGGTCGTTCGGGTATGTGGTTCCATCATAAAACCTCATGTTAAGAGGCATTGTGTATTTCTCTCCGGAAAATTTAACTATTCGGCTGGTAAACGGTGACCGTGACACTTCCTTGAATGGCTTACTTAAGTCTTCATCTGTTTCGACTACTCTATCCCTTCGGACTACATCATTCCCTTCGTCGCCGAACTCCAAACGCATTGGCCTGAGCACATTTTCTCCAAGAGCGTTATGTTTGTTGATTAAGTCGGTAAGGGAAGCCATTTGCCCAAGAATCAACTCTTGAAGGTTTGGGGAATCATTTTCTGGGTTATGGTTGTTTGGGTTGGTGTTTGCTCCGCTCCCTCTGGCTGAGGAGAGTGGGGTGGAGAAGAGTGGGGGAGGAGGACCAGTCATCTTTCCCAGGTAGATTAAATAACGTGTCCCACGGATGGCGCCAATTTGTTGAGGTAAAATCTTGTGAGTACTTGCTTCTTGTGTTGGATCCTCGGATAAGCGCACGGACCTGCGCACAAGAAGCACACGTTAGGCTCGCCCCGGGGATGTTCCCGGGACCCACCTCCGGTGTGAGAGTAAGTATGGGTGATACGAAGGGTAAGGAGCGTCTGAGAGTAAATGCAGTGTGTGTGTGTTAGTTGTGTGACATAAATGAGGTGGGGGTATTTATACTATCCCACCTCTTTACCTGCTTTACCTCGGAAAGGAGCAAACAGTGTTACACTGTACATAGTAGGTAGGTTGTCAGATCACGTGAGTAACACAATCCCTGAGAATCTGGGATGGCGGCGTGACCGCAATTAATGCTATTGTCCTTCGTGTAAAAGAGGAGTCCTCAGATAATACGATAGCTCCGTTTGACCCTCCGGCTTGTGGATAAGGATCCGAAGGGTTAGTTACCGGAGGCGGTAGAAAAGTCCGAAGGGTGTACACCGTTCGGACACATACACCAACATGTTGTGTGATTATACTTATATGATGGCCTTGTACAGCTAGTTCATGCAGATACGCAATGCATTTTTTGTTATGTTAAGCCGAGTTACTGAATTAGAAATGCCTTTTTATATAAAATGTTATTTTGTAAACTAGTTATAATGCCCGCCCACGGGTTTTTTTTTTAAAAAATTTTTTGAAATAATTATTTAAAATTTTTAATCCTATTGTTAATTGCATTTTATCTATATTTTTTGTATTTATCTTATACTTGTGTTGTGGATAAATATAAAACAAATATATTTTTTTTTAAATATCTTATCTATATTTTTTGTATTTATCTTCTACTTGTGTTATGGATAAATATAAAATAATAATATTTTTTTTTAAATAAAATTATTACTAAATCAGGTATGAATTGATTTTTGTAAAATGCAAAATTTCTAATAGGAGTTTTATTTTATTATATAAAAGATAACTATTTTTTTTAAGTTTTTGTTAATAACAATTCTTGAAGACAATATTTCATCGTTCGTTTCTAAACTTTACACTTTTCGTGTATTTGGTCCCTAAATTTTTTTTTTGGCATTTTCGTCCCTGACTCTGCAAAATTCGTGTGGTTGGTCCTTTTCACCCGATTTCGCTAACCATGGTAAGTTTGCTGGTTAAGTGACTCGGAAAGTTACTAAAATACTCTTTATTCTTCTCTTAATTTACCAACACTTTTAATAATCACACACCCATTAAAAAACACACACATCGATTAAAAACACACACAGTACTTCTTTACTGGATTCGATTCTCATTCAGGTTAATTCTTTCAATTATTTCATGCTTCTTTATTATATATGAAATCTGCATTTTGGATTATTAAATTGTTAACTATAGTCTTTGTTTATATGTTTCTTGATAATCCCAAAATTAAGGGGTGTTTGGGATTACTTATTGAAAACTGTTACTGGGTTTTTATAAAATTAGTTTTTAGGGTGTTTGGGATTTGGTGAAATAAGCTTTGAATAATGTCACAGATTAATTAGCTTATGTTGATGTTAGTTGCTAAGGGCATCCACTATAGTGGTTTATGAAAAGGTTTATAAAATTATGAAGAGGTTTAAAAACTTATAAACCATAGTGAGCATCCATTTCAAGCTTATGTGTCATGAAAAGGTCTAGGATATTGAACCTTTTCATAATTTAATGCTTTTGATTATGTGTGAAGTTTATATCACTTGAATAGGTTTATAACATAGTGGGGATAGGTTTATAAAACAAAAAGGTTTATAATTTAATGTCATAATACAAGTATAAACCTTTTAAAAGGTTTAGCATAGTGGATGGCCTAAGTAGTCGAGTTTTCTTGTGATTTTGGAGATAATTTTTTTGGCACGCAAAATGGATCACTGGCAAA
This sequence comes from Artemisia argyi, assembly GCA_030686995.1. NCBI lineage: Eukaryota > Viridiplantae > Streptophyta > Magnoliopsida > Asterales > Asteraceae > Artemisia > Artemisia argyi. The sequence goes on from CM060684.1 coordinate 113,172,704, forward strand.
TTGACATTGAACTAAATACTTATTGATGAATATAAGGATGAAAGCTTGACGGATAACAAATGCCTAGTTTTTTTAGAAATTTGTGGATTTATATCCATGGTGTCATATAAGGTATTACCACCTGGGCTTGCCTCATCATTTGTTTGAGTTGTTGCGTGTCCTTGTGTTAGGGGATCGTGTTATAAATTGACAATTGTGTGGCAGTAATTAATAATATACTCTGTTTAGAGATCCCGACTTCTTTAGCGTATGTATATACGTATGTTTTGTCTATCAATATCTTCGGTCTAAACTACATTTGCAATGGATTTTTACAATTTTGCTCATTTGAAATTTCACCGTCGTATTCCACATTTAAATGTTACTGCTAGCTACCATATCTGCGCAAAATATGTTCAAACTGTTATAAGCTTTTCTCCACTAAGTTTTATAGTTACGGCTCTACCATTTCTGACCAAATAAGCAGTAACATTTAACTTCTAAATACTGTATCGTTCAACAGAGATATCCTTCTATAATTGGAAATAAGTACAAATTATTCTGCTATAGATGTATAATTTGCAATGGCGGAGCTAGAAAAAAAAAATTTAGGAGGGCCGAAACAAATTTTTTTTTTGGAAGAACATTAGATGGGAGGGCCGAGAGAAAAAATAAAATTTTAACATATGAAATCGCGAAAAAATACACTATCGAGCTTAGGCCTAGGGGGCCGGGACCCTTCCCGGTCCCTTAATAGCTCCGCCCATGATAATTTGGTAAAGGATGATCATGAATAATAAATACAGACTCTTAATTATTTAATGTTATAATGGTGTTTATTTAGTATCAACTGTTTTATATTTGTTGATTGTTTATTATGATAGTATCGTAGTTTAATCATGAAATTATAGTTCAGTACTACAGAGTGTTAATGTAAATTAGAATATATCTAAACTACACATGCTTCTATTAACAATGGCTTAATTGCTCAAAGCTGGTTGTTTATGTATTTAATTTCATCACATGATCCCTTTTTGCTGTCATACTGTCATCTCAACATGTTTATATCCATCAAAAGCGGATTTAATAACTGGTTCAAATTTTGAAAATACTTCATTTTGTGATGAATCGGGGTGAAAAACCTGGTCAAAGTTGTACAGTTTCGTCTTGTTTTCAGTAAAGTTAAGAACAATGCCTTTTGGATCCATAGGAACAACAGGCTTTTTATGGCTATAGTTCTCACCATTTATGGTGGGTCTAATGCGGCAGAATATACGAATGCTTCCTGATAAAATGGTAACGACTTTAGTTAGCATTTATGTTGATTATCTTTGTTAGAGGTGGCAAGATAGACGGGTTGGGTGAGGTGTGTAACGGTTGTGCTGACCTAGAAACACTTATTAGTCCGTTATAGTTTAGACATAAGGATTTAATCATGATTCCAAAAACAATGTTTTTATGATCGGTATAATAGTTTGAATCCTTAACATCCTAATCTAGGAGTCTAAATGCATTAAAGGTAGACTTTGAGCACCTGGACGACTTGACCCACTTCCCCTTTTAGCTACTTTTTTTATGTGACCCATTTGAGATATTACACAACCCGAAATGACTCGTTTGTAACATGTAATTACCTTTCAATTGTAGAAATTCATTTAGAACTTGTTGCCTTTGTGCATTAAGTCGACTAACCTCTTCATTCAGGACGGAAAGTTCAGCTGTTCAAAGTCAAGAAACCGAATTTTGATTCACATATATATTACCATGACTTTATATATGAAAAAATAAATAAATAATAACACCATGTTAGTGAAAGACTATTTACCTTGAATATTTGAAATGAGAACATCATCAAGATCATCGTCACGACCATTAGCTGAATCATGATAATCATTCTCATAATCAGCTATTGATGGCAAGCTTTTGATAATGTCGCATACAGTACTAGCCCATGTAGAGTTAGTCTCAGCCTTGAATCCCAATAACGAATAGATCGTTGGAGATAAGCTTTTGAAAGATTTCTTGGTGCTCTTCATATTTATCACATATTGTTCATATAATCATGTGAAAAAAAACTTATCAATGCTTAGTTAAAATTTTAATGCTAGATCAGATTCCAGACACTTAATGTGTAAAGAACACACCCCATAGATATTGGTGCTACACACTATGCATAATCATTATGGGGTTTAAGAATTAGGTGTTGAATTAGCCCATAATAGAGCATTGTAAACCTTTGATTGTAAAATGGCATGCAGTCTGCACATTGTAAACTTTTCATCATGCCCATGTCTTTAAACTTAACGTTTGATAAACATATCAAATTTAGTAACTACATGAATCATCCTATTTTCTAGTCTATAAATTTGTTATTCGTTTCATATTGTCATCCAACTATTGAAAAATTGATCATCCAATCGTAAGTAGAAGAAGGTTACCTAAACACTCTTGTTACAGCTTGTGTTACAATTAGAAGTAGCATAAAAGGCACTCTGATGCAGCTGGTTGTCCTAGATATTAGAAGTCCTTTTAAGCATTATGTTAGTAGTGCTTTTCGGTCCTCATTTTAAAAATTTATTATAGTCGAGTAATTTAGCAAGTCATTGGATTGACAAAAAAAATAAAATAAACACAGACTAATCATTATTTTTAAATTCCTTTCAGTTACATGACTCCTGAGTATACACAATCTGGCTTAATAACTGAGAAAGCTGATGTATAGCATTTCGTGTTGTCCTTTTGGAAATCTTAACTGGGATCAAAGCTATCGAGTTCTCAAGAACCTCGAGGCAGCAGTACTTTCCTGATTGGGTAAGAATTTTTTAATAATTGCTCGTCGCCAATCACAAAAAGCATGCCAAGAACAACACCGTTCTCATGATCATACCTATTATTAATTAATTTGGATTCATGTACTTTTCAGGGCCGTCGTTTACTTGATTGTGATGATTCGAGGGCTATCTGTTAATATCAAGTTGGCACTGGTCTATTCATGGTTTCCACTGGTAGTACAAAGTTACCACCACTACCCTATATTTTTCCACTGCTCCGTTTCACGTTACCACTGCTCGCTCTTCGTTACCACTGCTGCTTCAAGTCTTCATTATCATTGGCCTCTGGTTATTTACTAATTACGTTTTAAACTGCTCGTTTGATGGACTTGATAGAGGAAAAGATCGAAGGGCTAATAAAAGACGATAGCATAGTTCATCAATATGGAGTTAGGGTTTACTTTGTTGATACAAAAGTTGGGCGTTCCTGGTTATTGGCTCTTGCTCTCGTACCAATTCGCTTCTTGGTACTTGTTACCTGCGCACTAAGAAAATAAACAACACCGTTAGGCTTATCGAGGGATTGTCTCCCCCGATTAGACTCCGGCGTGAGAGTAAGTAATCGATTTAAGATTCTCGTAGAGAGTTAGGGTTTGTATATCGTACCTTTGAATGAGAGATGTCATTCCTTATATAGGGGCTGAAACCGCGCAGGTTTCTTGCTCCTTACTCTTCGCACTCGTGGTGCTTATCGGGGTAAGGATATCTATTCCATGAATAGAAGATCCTTATCGCATGCCCGGTTAATTTGGTTGGGCTTTGGGCTTCGTGAGCCCAAGTCGTTATTATTATGGCCCAAGTCATTTATAATGATAGCCCACTCATGGTGGATTTGGGCCGAGTAATGTTTATCATTTGGGCTCGTGGCCCATATATAGACTATACGTCATCATGTCCCCCCAGTCTAGTGTGCGCGGCTCGTAGCCGCGGATACTAGACTAATATTATCAGCGGTAAGCGTGGCGGGAGAACAAGGGAATATTACCGCCCATTTTTAAGTGCAATGCACCTAGCCATGGGTATTTCAAACGGATACCTCGAAACTTGGGGGTAGTGTCCACGTAGCCCTCGTAAATCGGGAAAAAGTGTATGTACCGGTTCAGTCCCAGCCATACGTTTTTGTGAGTGGATTCCACGTGGAGATAAACTAGGGTTTTTACTCCCTATATAAGAGTCACCGCCCCATTTTTTACGATCACACAGTAAAACACACACTCACCATTATTCACTTTTCTTGAAAGCTTTTTGCAAAATACTTCATTTTCGTAGGTAATTTTCGTGCGTTTCCCTTCGTAAATTAATGAAGATGGTTGCCCAGTTAGAGGACTTTCGCTTTGCGATGACCATTGAGGATGTCACTCAATTTTCGTCCGAATATTTCGTGCCTCTGGATGTCCATCCAGAGGCTCCAGATGTGAACGCGTGTATAGCTGATTTCCCCGAAGGGAAAATAAGGCTATACACGAAATTCTTTGAGTACGCGAATTACCGCGTACCCATATCTATCTTTCTGAGCGATTTTCTCAACCACTATTGCCTTCACATCTCTCAGCTGCACTGTATAGGTGCGGCTAAGGTGTCAAATTTTGAAGTAAACTGCCGTTTACTTGCGATAGAACCGACCATGGCCTTGTTCCGCTCCTTTTACCACACGACGTGGTCAAATGTTTGGGTTTCTTTTGCGAAGCGCCAGGGGGCGCTTCAGTGTTATACTGAGAAAGTAGATGCCCTAAAGAATTGAAGGGAGTACTTTTTCTGGGTTGATGATGTAGTATTTCCATCGCCCTATGAATTTTATACTCAGGATACACTGCCAAGGGATGGGCGCCCCGTACCCGGTTCCTATAGGCTGGTTGATGCGCAAACTCTTGATGCCAACCGACTGTTCATTAACCCCTATCCGGAGGAGTTTTTGGTACACATGGGGTTGAGCCGCTCGTATTTTGGCGCTGCGGATGAGGTGCCCACTTTCTTAAGTGAGGATGGCCGGGGTGGGTGTTCATCCCTTCTACTTCAAGCTTTGTAAGTCTCTTTTTGTGTATGCGCGTTTTTAATAACTAATCCTTTTTTTCTTTCTTGCTCTATTGATGTGCGCAGAGATGGATCTGTTTGCCGTTGTTAAGCTGGACAAGCCGAAACTGGTAACTATAGGGGTGCGCCCTCTGAGGGAAGGTGAGCAGCCCCTACTGGAGGCGACTGAGGGTCGCTTGACCGTGCTGCCAGAGGTGGTCCCTGAGAACACGCCGCCGCTCCAAGTGACGCCCGTTCAGAGCGTGGCGCCCGATGCGGAGATGGCGCCCAATGTGGAGGTGGCGCCCAATGTGGAGGTGCACTCGGGGTCGTCTGACAGTATAAGGATCCTCAAGCCTGAGGAAGTGCTGAAGGAAGAAGTTGCGCAGAATGTTAAGCGCAAGGGAGAGGCTGGGTGCAGTGGCACCAGGAAGAGACGTCGTCACGTTATTGGGGATGCGGAATCTACCGCGGAAGAGACATCTACTTCTGGCGCGGGAAAAAAGGCTGCTGAGGCTTCTCCGTTTTTGTAAGTGTCTGCACCTTTATCATCTCTTTTTTCGTATATTACTTGTTGTAATATTGACTAACTGTCGTTTTTTGTCTCTTGTAGGGATGATGCTGCGAAGAATGATGGAGTCTTCGTTGATGAGGTTTCTTCTCCACAGAATGAAAACAGGGAGGGGAAAGCCAATGTTGTTGAGGGTGGAGAGGCGCAGCGGTTGATGGATGAGCTGGCTGCGACTGCTGCGCACCAAGCTGAGCTGGTGGCTAAGTTGAAAGAGAAGTATGTCGGGGAGAGCAGTGCTCTTGCCTAGAAGGATGAGGAGTTAGCGAGGCTCCGTGCGCAATTGGCTGATGCGCAGGTGGAGTTGGAGGCCTCGCGGGTGTATGCTGAGAAGATCACCCACGAGAAGCTGTCCGCCATGGCTGAGGTGGTGAAGGCGCGTGGAGAGCTGCACCATTATAAGTCTGACTTGACTTTTGCCGTGCGCTTCTTGGAGGAGAAGAAGGTGGAGCACTACGCTAGCATCGCCAAGTTTAAGGAGGATATGTTGAAGATCATCCAGGCGCAGGAGGACAAGCTGCGTGGCCTTAGCATTGAGTATGACGAGGAATTATATCCTCATTTTATGTCGACCATTGCTGAGCGCAGGTATTCTTTTTATTTTATTCTTCTTCATAATAACTTTATCGCCATGCTTTTTACTTACACAAATTGTCTTTGTGAATGTAGGTGGTTGATTAGTCATGGGCTGCGCCTGGCAGCTCTGGGCACGCTGGAGTCCCAAAAGGTGGTGGACGCCTTTGGGAAGGTGGTGCACTGTGCGATGGCGCGTGGGAGATCGCAGGCTATGGAGGATCTCCATGAGGCCCAGCTGCTGAAGAAGGACTTGGCAGAAGTCCCTGGGTATAGCGCTACTGCTTATGATGAGTTGATGCAGGCAATGGCGGGGTTGAAAGTCCTCGAGCTGCCGCACATTGGGAGGCTGGAGCGCGATCAAGACGACCCCATAGATGTACTGATGGCGGGGTTGACATTGCAGCGCCATCTTGGAGAGAATGGGGAAGTGGAATCAGATTACTATCTGAAGCCTGATGTGTCGCAGCTGCAGATTCCTGTGTTAGCGCAGCCTCGCTACATCCTCAAACCCTTTGCTCTTGAGAGGGAGATTCCCTTGAAAGAGGTTCTGGAGCGTCATGAGCAGAGGGCTGCTCAGAAGAAGGGCATCAAGGGTAAAGCAGTGATGTGCGGCATTGGTGTTGCGCACATCCCCAGATCTGATGGTGTTCCCGTGAGTGTTCCCACGGTATCTCCCAATGATGCATTGCTTCTCAGAAAGCTTCAGGAAGCGGGGAGTTCTGCTCCGCAAGATAGCCCTGAGCATCGCCATAGCGTGTAGGCTTGTTGTATATTTATGTATCTTTCCTTGTAATTTTTATAAATAAATGTGGAATAAGATACCTTTTTGTTTAAGTTCGTGACTTAAATATACTTGCATTGTTTGCCAAGTTTGATTATTTAACTAAGTGTTTTAAGTGCGTGACTTTGAAGAATTATGCTTGCATTGTTTGTGTCACAACCCACAATTTCAGGTCATTTTTCCAGACTTCGACATTTTACTATTCACAAATTACTATTCATCGATCACTATTCATCGTTTTACTATTCATCGTTTTTGAGGTCAAATTGACATTCCGAGACACATTCAGAAATTTTACTATTCACTTGACACTATTCATTTCCGAGAGGAAATCACTATTCACGTGCATTACTCATGTCGTCGTAAATTTAGTTTACGAGTGTTCAAATTCGCGTAACCGTATTGGTTCAGGAGCAAATTCATGCATTATTATCAGGGACATTTCATACGGACTAGAAATAGTCTGCATATCATCATTAGGGCACTTGCATACTATTCCACTCGTAGGGTATTCAAATTATATTTTTAATATAATTAACGAATTACGTATGTTTATTTTAAATAAACACTAATACGCAAACTATAAATGTGACTAACACGTCCAACACTCCCGATTATGATCCCAATATATTTTTATATTCATTTTTATAATATAAAAATTATAATATTAATTTACCCGGTATTTTGGATATTTATTTTAATTATTAACTTAAGTTTACTAAAACTTCGACGGTTTTCGTGAAAATTAAACTATAATTATCTAAATACCCAATAATTTTATCCAACCTATTTTTATAATTTTTATAACTTTATTATGACTCGGTTAACTCCGTTAAAATTTATTTCTAACAAACCCGGTACCCGATTAAACCTAAACCTAACTTAACTACATAATACTAATACTAATTTTGTAATTAATCCCAAGACAACCCCCCCCCCCCCCCCCCATGGTCTTCATTCATTGAAACCTCACCAACACTCTTAATTACTCACCAAACAATTGTCTCCTTGTATAAATTAAACTTTTTTTCACTCATTTATCACAAAATCACTTTTCTTGCACAAGTAAAACTTTTCTCTCATTTTTCTCTTGAGGTTGAATCGACCTAGGTGTTCAAGGAACAAGGAAAACAAATTTTACAAGATCTTGTCATAAACTTGTTTATATAATCATCCTTGTTGGAGTTTTGAAATAAAAACTCAAGAATTAGTAGGTTTTTATCATCCAAACTCTCTAAACCTTCAAGTAAGTTAACAAACTCATTTTTATGATTTTTACAAGTTATTACCATGTTTATATAATTTTCTTACAAGATCTCATACATGCATTAACTTATACCACTCCATTTTTGTATATATTTAACTTTGAGCCCTAGAAATGAACACATGAGTAACCCTTGTTAGACCTAGTGGATTGATGATGTTTAAGGACCCATGACACCCTAAGAAGGTGTATGGTAGGTTTAGACTAGCTTTATGGTGTTTGAAAATGGTTTGATGGAGGATGGAACTAGTTTGGAGACTTGAAAATGGTTTTTGAAACTTTTGATATACCTACTGTCCCTATTTTAATTTCGTGGGAAAATCAGTAGATGGTGGCCAATTTTTGACCAAAGATTTAGAAAATACATTCAAAAACGAAACTTTAGGCGAAAGAATGGACTAAAACAAGCTTATAACGAAGGAGATATGATTTTTGCAAATTTAACGACGAAAACTACTTTTACAAAAACTGCTTGCTGTTTGGCAGATTTCAATGGGTAAAAAGAGGCATTAAACGTAACCTAAAGGAGCCGAGTTGTCAAAAATATACTAGTATATACAAAGACGAATCCGTGGACATAAAGAACGAGGAAAACGAGCTTAAAACGACCGAGTTATACCCATTTTAACATCGTCAAAACTATATATATATTTTTGGTCACAAATAAAAATAATAACGTACGTACTAAATGGTATATTTTCTAGAAACGTTACTAAGGACTATTTTCTTATCAAATGAATACGTACGACCCGAAGGAATATTTATACGACATGACGACGTCATTCTAAGGTTTTGATACTTGGAACATAACGCTAACTTTTTCGTACGAGTTAATATGACAAGTTATATACTCCTATATATGGACTTATTTTTCCTAAGTATGGAAACTATTTTACCATGACGATAACTAGTATTTTCAAATTACGAGTGGTATGAGTATCATGTGCATGTGCATTCATTTCATTATGGCTTGATCTTAATTAGATCACGATTATTCATTTAGGTTGCGGCTAGTACTCGCGCCTCATTGTCCCGACTACTTTTACCTCATTGCACCATCTTTGTACCATCACTTCGAGGTGAGTTCTCATAGCCCCGTTTTTAGTACTTATTTGATTTTAAATCCCACGGGGGAGAATACATTGCACTATTATTTTTGTACATGCCCAAGTATTAAATTCCGTACATTGCTTAAGTTGCTAGTACTACCACTGCAAGTCCCCTTTATTATCATGAACCGTTAATTATATTGCCAAACGAGAGTGAGTGGATAGATCTATCGAGGGTGACTCCTCCATTCGTGTTTGGGTTGCTCCATAAGGAAAACGAATGCATTTCATGTCTAATATAGTACGAGTGTCTGGTAAACACTCCTTTGGGGCATATTTTAGTACGTCTAGCTTCGGTGTCATGAGCTTAAAAGACAATGTAGCTTTTTGACAATTTGTCACTTTACTATATATTTGTGGCTTATGTACTTACGAATTACTTATAAACCTATGATTATTCACCAACTTTATGTTGACCGTTTTTCGCAATGTATTTCTCAGGTAACTAAGGCATATTCTCATGGCATGCATGGAGTCTTTTTGTGTAACAAGGATGATATGGCTCATTCGGACTTTCTTGCACTTATGTTGAAACGTCGTTTGATTGTACTAAACTTGTTTCCGTAAACTTTTTCCAACTTTTGGGACCTATGTCTTTATAACTCTGAATATTTGAATGAATCAAACGACTTATTTTTAAAACGACACTTTAGGTCGTTCAATATATCTTGGTTGTGTGCTATGATCCGTTACACCCTCAGGTATTCAATTCCGCTGCCATTCAGGTATTTTAGGGGTGTGACAGATTGGTATCAGAGCTAAGGTTATAGCGAACTAGGTTGCATTATGGACCCTAGACTATAACCACACTATCATAGCATATCATCATTTCATCATAAGTGCATATTTACTTATTTCAGGTGATTTCATTGTTACGAGTTATTTATTTTTATTTCACCTTGATTATCACAGAGACATGTCTTCGAATCCCAACACTGTCGTACTTTACACTATATCTGACTCTGGTGATGAGGGCTCTGTGTCCTCCACTGCTGTTTCACCTACACCTGAGTTGCCACTTTTGGCGTCAGATGATGACACCGAGCCTTTCGAGGAGGAGGAGACGGCTCCTACTCCCCATGTCCATCCTTCTATACCTACTGACATACCATCATCCCCTACTACTACTATCCATTCAGAGCCGAGACTTATGTTTCTTAGGGATAAGATTATCCAGACTGCTAGGAAGAGGGTTCGTTATGCTACATCTACTTATAGGGGTCTCCCTAGTCCTACTGTGCCTACACCACCACCACCAGCCATACCCACTACCACTCCTATAGCTACCTCACTCTTGCCGCTCAGGAAGCGCGCAAGGCTTACCACTCCAGATTCACCCATTACCGAGACTGCTGACCTTTCACCACCACCAGTATACCACATAGGTGAGAGCTCGAGAGTGGCTGCAGCTAGGGATCCTACAGCCGTTACACTAGAGGATCAGTTTGATGCTCAGCAGGAGCAAGTCGATAGTTTGGGGTATAGAGTTGATGAGATTATTACCACTCGACTTGAGGCTGTCGAGGAGCAGGTTGAGGATTTGATTCAGGGCAGGGTTGGTATTGATGTGTCATACCATGGACTCGAGGCACGACAGTTGAGGCACCAGGAGGAGATTGAGCTACTTAGGGATGAGTTACCTGAGATTCGAGATAGAGCTCAGGCGACACAGGAGACTCAGTGGGAGCAGGTAGATCAGTTGGCATTGCTTCGAGAGAGGTTGGTTATTTTGGAGCGTAGGGATGCTTCTTTTCAGTTACGAGTCCAGCATCTTGAGGAGATCGTGGTGGCGATGGATCGTGAGATTCGCCGCTTGAGGGGAGAGCCTGGACCATCTAGAGCACCTGGAGGAGCCTAGACGTAGACTGGTATTATATTAGCTTTTATTATTTTCCTAGTCCCGGGATGTGGGACATAGTTCAAGAACTTGTAGTCTTTTGGTTGTTGTACAAACAAATATATCAAGTGCGACTCTACTATGTTGGAAATGTTGTGCTATATATTATATCGGTCCATGTAGGCCGAAATTTTCATGTATTATATTCATGTGTTGTGATTATATTTATGATGTTTCGTGGTTGCTCTTTATTATTATCGCATGATACAGGTTGTGGTTGTATACATACATGTCGTGGTTGTATTTATACAGGTTGTGATTATATTATACGCGTCGTGGTTGTTGTGGTTGTATATATATACTTGTCGTGGTGATGTCTAGACAGATTGTGGTTGTATTCGTACACGTCGTGGTTGTTTTTATACTTGTTGTGGTTGTATATATTTATACATGTTGTGGGTGTGTATCTTTGGTTCGATGACTATTTCTATTATGATTTTTCTCATGGTTATTTCCATTGTGATTTATCAGAAATATGGCACCAAGGAAGAGTAAGACTGCACCAGAAACACCCGCTATGACACAAGCCGCTATCCGCAAGTTGGTTAGGGATAGTATTGCAGAAGCTCTGGAGATTGAGAGAGCTGAGGTTGCTGCTAGGGCTGCTGAGACTGCTTCTAATACAGGGACAGCTGAACCAACTACTACTAGGCGTGAATGTACATGGAAAGATTTCAAGATTAGTGATCCTATCAAATTTAAGGGCACTGAAGGAGCGGTTGCTTTAATCCGCTGGTTTGAAAAGACTGAGAATGTATTTCTCATGTGCGGATGCCCGGACGTCAGCAAGGTAAAATTTGCTACAGGTATGCTTCTTGATGAAGCTATGTCTTGGTGGAATTCGTATGCTCAGCCGATTGGTATGGAAAATGCTTACAAGCTTACTTGGGAGGAATTCAAGAAATTGATGACAAAGAAGTTTTGCCCTCGTACCGAGGTGCAAAAGATGGAAACGGAATTTTATGAGCTTGTGACTAAAGGTGATGACATTGAGACTTATTTCAGGAGGTTTCAGGAGTTGGCTGCACTATGTCCAACTATGGTTCCTGACGATGAGAAAAAGATGGAAAACTTTGTTTGTGGATTACCTGAAAGTGTTCGAGGAGATGTGATTTCTTTTGATCCTCAATCCATGGAAGAGGCTATTCGTATAACTCAGAAACTTATGGTCCAAGTGGTAAAAGGGAAAGCTACTGTCAACAACACTAACCGTTCAAGCAACACCAACTACAACAACACTCGAAACAACAACAACTATAACAACAATCGGAACCGCAACTATCCCAATAACCGAAACAACAATCCAAACAACAATAACAACAACAAGAGAAGGTTCGATTACAACCAAGGTGGAAACGCTGTTCAGCCGCCACCTAAGAGGCAAGAAGTGGCAAAGGCCTATGCTGCAGGACCGACTGGAAGGAGAGGATATGAGGGTAATTTACCCAAGTGCGAAAGGTGTCAGAGGCATCATAACCCAGGACGTTGCCCAAATACATGTGGTAACTGCAAGAAGGTTGGTCATCACATCAAAGATTGCAAATTTCCAACCTTGGGTGACAATCAGAAGCCACCGGTAACATGTTTTGGCTGTGGAGAAATTGGACACTTTAGGGGTGAGTGCCCACAGAAGAAGAATCAAGGAACTGGAAATCAAGATGGAAGGGCTCGAGGAAGAGCTTATGTTATGGGAGGTGACGATGTCAAAGAAGACCCGAATGTTGTTGCGGGTACGTTCCTCGTTAATAATCGTTATGCATCCATTTTATTTGATTCAGGAGCGGATAGAAGTTTTGTTTCTATTGCATTTGCACCTTTACTTAACATAGAACCAACCCCATTAGACATTTCCTAAATCGTTGAATTAGCCGATGGGTCTTTAGTTAACACCAACACCATTGTTCGTGGTTGCACTATAAATTTCCTAAACCATCCATTCAACATAGACCTTATGCCCGTAGAACTTGGAAGTTTCGACGTTGTGATCGGTATGGATTGGTTATCTCGGCATCGAGCGAGAATTATTTGTGATGAGAAAGTTGTTCACCTTCCTTATAACGGTGAAACTTTGGTTGTTCGCGGAGAGCGAAGTGGAACTAGACTCAGTATTATATCGTGCATTAAAACCGAGAAGTACATAAAGAAGGGTTGTTATGCATTCTTGGCTCACATCACGGAGAAGAAGTCGGTTGAGAAACGACTTGAAGATGTGCCAATTGTTAAGGAATTTCAAGAGGTTTTTCCGGAAGAATTGCCAGGACTTCCGCCTACACGCCAAGTTGAGTTTCAAATTGAATTAGTGCCAGGAGCTGCACCAATTGCACGAGCACCGTATAGACTTGCACCTTCGGAAATGCAAGAATTGTCGAATCAATTACAAGAACTTTTGGACAAAGGATTCATTAGACCGAGTTCCTCGCCTTGGGGAGCGCCGGTTTTTTTTGTGAAGAAGAAGGACGGAACTTTCAGAATGTGCATCGACTATCGTGAGCTGAACAAGGTAACGATGAAGAACCGTTATCCACTCCCCAGAATTGACGACTTGTTCGACCAGTTACAAGGTTCTAGTTTTTACTCCAAGATTGATTTAAGATCCGGTTACCATCAACTTAAAGTTCGGGAAGAGGATATCCCGAAGACGGCATTTAGAACGCGCTATGGTCATTATGAATTTCAAGTGATGCCTTTTGGATTAACCAACGCACCTGCGGTATTTATGGATCTCATGAATAGGGTGTGCAAACCGTATCTCGATAAGTTTGTGATTGTATTCATTGACGATATCTTGATTTATTCCAAGAGTAAGGAAGATCACGAAGAACACTTCAGAACAATACTGGAACTACTCAAGAAGGAGCAATTGTATGCCAAGTTTTCTAAGTGTGATTTTTGGATACGAAGAGTTCAATTTCTTGGTCATGTTATTGATAGCCAAGGTTTACAAGTCGACCCGGCAAAGATCGAGGCAGTTAAGGATTGGGCTACGCCCAAGTCTCCTACGGAAATTCGTCAATTCCTAGGACTTGCCAGATATTACAGAAGGTTTATCGAAGGGTTTTCTAAGATAGCGAAATCGTTGACAAAGCTGACACAAAAGAATGAGAAGTACGAGTGGGGAGAAAAACAAGAGTCCGCATTTCAGTTATTGAAACAAAAGCTTTGTAGCGCACCGATTTTGTCACTACCTGAAGGAATTGAGAACTTTGTGGTATATTGCGATGCTTCGCATCAAGGACTTGGAGCTGTGCTAATGCAAAACGAGAAAGTGATAGCTTATGCATCTAGACAGCTTAAGACACACGAGAAGAATTACACTACTCACGACTTGGAGTTGGGTGCGGTAGTTTTTGCACTCAAGATTTGGAGACACTACCTTTATGGTACAAAGTGTGTAATTTTTACCGACCACAAGAGCTTACAGCATATACTCGATCAGAAGGAGCTTAATATGAGACAACGTCGTTGGCTAGAATTGTTGAGTGATTACGATTGTGAAATCCGATATCACCCAGGAAAAGCAAATGTTGTAGCAGATGCACTTAGCCGAAAAGAACGACTCAAACCTTTGAGAGTTAGGTCATTGGGAATGACTATCATTTCGCCATTACCATCGAAGATTCTAGAAGCTCAGATTGAGGCTCTCAAAGAAGAAAATCGACCACTTGAGAAACTTTATGGTATGCCAGAAAGCGAGAATGGCTTTGTAAAGAGATCAGATGGAGTGTTATGCTTCAAGGACCGAAGTTGGATACCACTCTATGGTGGAGTGCGAGAATTGATTATGCATGAATCACACAAGTCAAAGTATTCTATTCATCCCGGTTCTGATAAGATGTATCAGGATCTCAAAAAGCTTTATTGGTGGCCGAACATGAAAGCAGAAATAGCTACGTACGTCAGCAAATGTCTTACTTGTGCTAAAGTGAAAGCCGAGTACCAGAAACCGTCAGGGTTACTTCAACAACCAGAAATTCCACAATGGAAGTGGGAACGTATTGCTATGGACTTTGTCACTAAACTTCCAAAGACGTCAGGAGGTTTCGATGCTATTTGGGTAATTGTTGATCGTCTTACCAAATCAGCTCATTTCATACCCATTAGAGAGACTTATTCAATGGAACAACTTGCTAGACTTTATGTCAAGGAAATAGTCTCAAGACACGGTGCACCAGTTTCCATCATTTCCGACAGAGATAGCCGTTTTACTTCAAACTTTTGGCGGTCATTACAAGATTCTTTTGGATCCAATTTAGACATGAGCACTGCTTACCATCCTCAGACCGATGGTCAGAGCGAGAGAACTATTCAGACCCTTGAGGACATGCTTAGAGCATGTGTGATTGACTTTGGAAATGGTTGGGCTAACCATTTGCCGTTGATCGAGTTTTCCTATAACAACAGCTACCATTCGAGCATTAAGGCTGCACCATTCGAGGCACTTTATGGTCGTAAGTGTCGATCTCCAGTTTGTTGGGCCGAAGTCGGTGAAGTACAATGTACTGGCCCGGAGATGGTACAAGAAACAACAGAAAAGATAATTCAGATTCGAGAGAGACTCGAAACTGCTAGAAGTCGACAGAAAAGCTACGCAGATGTTCGACGCAAACCACTGGAATTTCAGGTCGGAGACAAAGTTATGTTGAAAGTGTCGCCTTGGAAAGGCGTGATACGATTTGGAAAACGCGGGAAGTTGAACCCGAGATACATTGGGCCATTCAAGATCCTGGAGAGGATTGGTCCGGTTGCTTACAAGCTTGAACTTCCATCAGAACTTAGCAACGTACACAACACGTTTCATGTTTCGAACCTTAAGAAATGTCTTTCGGACGAGTCTGCCGTTATACCATTAGAAGAAATACAACTCGATGACAAGCTTAACTTTGTGGAAGAACCAGTTGAAATAATGGACCGCGAGATCAAACAGTTGAAACAAAGTCGAATTCCGATCGTGAAGGTTCGCTGGAATTCTCGAAGAGGACCCGAGTTTACTTGGGAACGAGAAGACCAAATGCGACGCAAGTATCCACAACTTTTCACCGAGCCTATTACCGAGACCAACACTAACTGAATTCAGGGACTGAATTCCTTTTTGGATGGGCGACTGTCACAACCCACAATTTCAGGTCATTTTTCCAGACTTCGACATTCTACTATTCACAAATTACTATTCATCGATCACTATTCATCGTTTTACTATTCATCGTTTTTGAGGTCAAATTGACATTCCGAGACACATTCAGAAATTTTACTATTCACTTGACACTATTCATTCCCAAGAGGAAATCACTATTCACGTGCATTACTCATGTCGTCGTAAATTTAGTTTACGAGTGTTCAAATTCGCGTAACCGTATTGGTTCAGGAGCGAATTCATGCATTATTATCAGGGACATTTCATACGGACTAGAAATAGTCTGCATATCATCATTAGGGCACTTGCATACTATTCCACTCGTAGGGTATTCAAATTATATTTTTAATATAATTAACGAATTACGTATGTTTATTTTAAATAAACACTAATACGCAAACTATAAATGTGACTAACACGTCCAACACTCCCGATTATGATCCCAATATATTTTTATATTCATTTTTATAATATAAAAATTATAATATTAATTTACCCGGTATTTTGGATATTTATTTTAATTATTAACTTAAGTTTACTAAAACTTCGACGGTTTTCGTGGAAATTAAACTATAATTATCTAAACACCCAATAATTTTATCCAACCTATTTTTATAATTTTTATAACTTTATTATGACCTGGTTAACTCCGTTAAAATTTATTTCTAACAATCCCGGTACCCGATTAAACCTAAACCTAACTTAACTACATAATACTAATACTAATTTTGTAATTAATCCCAAGACAAACCCCCCCCCCCCCTTTTCCTCCTTTAGGACCGGCCAACCCCCCCCCCCCCCCCCCCCCATGGTCTTCATTCATTGAAACCTCACCAACACTCTTAATTACTCACCAAACAATTGTCTCCTTGTATAAATTAAACTTTTTTTCACTCATTTATCACAAAATCACTTTTCTTGCACAAGTAAAACTTTTCTCTCATTTTTCTCTTGAGGTTGGATCGACCTAGGTGTTCAAGGAGCAAGGAGAACAAATTTTACAAGATCTTGTCATAAACTTGTTTATATAATCATCCTTGTTGGAGTTTTGAAATAAAAACTCAAGGATTAGTAGGTTTTTATCATCCAAACTCTCTAAACCTTCAAGTAAGTTAACAAACTCATTTTTATGATTTTTACAAGTTATTACCATGTTTATATAATTTTCTTACAAGATCTCATACATGCATTAACTTATACCACTCCATTTTTGTATATATTTAACTTTGAGCCCTAGAAATGAACACATGAGTAACCCTTGTTAGACCTAGTGGATTGATGATGTTTAAGGACCCATAACACCCTAAGAAGGTGTATGGTAGGTTTAGACTAGCTTTGTGGTGTTTGAAAATGGTTTGATGGAGGATGGAACTAGTTTGGAGACTTGAAAATGGTTTTTGAAACTTTTGATATACCTACTGTCCCTATTTTAATTTCGTGGGAAAATCAGTAGATGGTGGCCAAGTTTTGACCAAAGATTTAGAAAATACATTCAAAAACGAAACTTTAGGCGAAAGAATGGACTAAAACAAGCTTATAACGAAGGAGATATGATTTTTGCAAATTTAACGACGAAAACTACTTTTACAAAAACTGCTTGCTGTTTGGCAGATTTCAATGGGTAAAAAGAGGCATTAAACGTAACCTAAAGGAGCCGAGTTGTCAAAAATATACTAGTATATACAAAGACGAATCCATGGACATAAAGAACGAGGAAAACGAGCTTAAAACGACCGAGTTATACCCATTTTAACATCGTCAAAACTATATATATATTTTTGGTCACAAATAAAAATAATAACGTACGTACTAAATGGTATATTTTCTAGAAACGTTACTAAGGACTATTTTCTTATCAAATGAATACGTACGACCCGAAGGAATATTTATACGACATGACGACGTCATTCTAAGGTTTTGATACTTGGAACATAACGCTAACTTTTTCGTACGAGTTAATATGACAAGTTATATACTCCTATATATGGACTTATTTTTCCTAAGTATGGAAACTATTTTACCATGACGATAACTAGTATTTTCAAATTACGAGTGGTATGAGTATCATGTGCATGTGCATTCATTTCATTATGGCTTGATCTTAATTAGATCACGATTATTCATTTAGGTTGCGGCTAGTACTCGCGCCTCATTGTCCCGACTACTTTTACCTCATTGCACCATCTTTGTACCATCACTTCGAGGTGAGTTCTCATAGCCCCGTTTTTAGTACTTATTTGATTTTAAATCCCACGGGGGAGAATACATTGCACTATTATTTTTGTACATGCCCAAGTATTAAATTCCGTACATTGCTTAAGTTGCTAGTACTACCACTGCAAGTCCCCTTTATTATCATGAACCGTTAATTATATTGCCAAGCGAGAGTGAGTGGATAGATCTATCGAGGGTGACTCCTCCATTCGTGTTTGGGTTGCTCCATAAGGAAAACGAATGCATTTCATGTCTAATATAGTACGAGTGTCTGGTAAACACTCCTTTGGGGCATATTTTAGTACGTCTAGCTTCGGTGTCATGAGCTTAAAAGACAATGTAGCTTTTTGACAATTTGTCACTTTACTATATATTTGTGGCTTATGTACTTACGAATTACTTATAAACCTATGATTATTCACCAACTTTATGTTGACCGTTTTTCGCAATGTATTTCTCAGGTAACTAAGGCATATTCTCATGGAATGCATGGAGTCTTTTTGTGTAACAAGGATGATATGGCTCATTCGGACTTTCTTGCACTTATGTTGAAACGTCGTTTGATTGTACTAAACTTGTTTCCGTAAACTTTTTCCAACTTTTGGGACCTATGTCTTTATAACTCTGAATATTTGAATGAATCAAACGACTTATTTTTAAAACGACACTTTAGGTCGTTCAATATATCCTAGTTGTGTGCTATGATCCGTTACACCCTCAGGTATTCAATTCCGCTGCCATTCAGGTATTTTGGGGGTGTGATAGTTTGCGAAGTTTTTATTATTTGACCAAGTGTCTTGGCTCGTTTAAGTGCGTGACTTTAAAAATTATACTTGCATTGTTTGCGAAGTTTTATTATTTGACCAAGTGTCTTGGCTCATTATATTGTTAAGCTTGTACAGTGTACTTAGTATATGCGCATCCGTCATGGGGTGCGCACGCGAAACTTACCTCGACGTCTCAAGAGTAAGGCGCTTAGCAAGGATACGTGATCCAATGTTGATAGGTTTGCAACCCTCTTACTCAACGATGGAATTAGTAGGTTAACTCATTCTTTATACCTTCGTGGGTCTTTAAGTGGTGCATGCACGCCATGTAGGCAAAAATATAAGATAAACAATATTGACATATATGCAATAAAGTAAAATACGCTATGGAGTTAGCTAGAAACCATAACATTTTATTGATACTTGCAAGTTTTTGAAAAAATAGAAAATACAATTCCTAGGAAAGAAAAGAAAGACAAACACTTATTGGGCACCTCGTAGGATGCAAGGGTGTCTGTGTAAGGGCCGTAGCCTAAAAGTAACATCTTTTGAGATTGCAGATGTTTCAAGTGCGCGCTAGGTCATGACCTTCCATATCGCGCAGTCTGTATGCGCCGTTGCCGAGCGCGTCTGTGACCTCGTAAGGTCCTTCCCATTTAGGTCCGAGCTTGCCTGTGTCTTCTGCGTGGCTCGCATCATTGGCGCGGTAAACAAAGTCTCCTGGTCTGAATGAAGTGTGCTTGACCTTTGCATCATAACACTTCTTCATTTTTGCCTTAGCCTTTGCTTCGCGTATAGCTGCGCGTTCGCGTCTTTCTTCCAGTAAGTCCAAGTCTATGCGCCGTTCTTCGTCATTTGTTGTGACGTTGACCTCTGCTGTTCGTATAGTTGGCATTCCTATCTCTGCTGGTATGACGGCTTCTGTTCCATAGACGAGGGAGAATGGCGTGTCGCATGTACTGGTTTTAATTGTTGTGCGATGCGCCCACAAGACATGCGAGAGCTCATCTACCCACTTTCCTTTGTGTCTGTCAAGGCGCGCTTTTATTCCTTCCCCTAGACTGCGGTTTGCGCGCTCAACTAGGCCATTGGTTTGTGGGTGTTTTACTGAAGCGAAGTGTTGTGTGATGTTCAATTGTGCGCACCAATCTTTGAATGGGTTATCACAGAATTGTTTTCCGTTGTCTGATATGATCGCACCCGGTAGTCCGAAGCGACAGACGATGTTATCCCAGACAAAGCGTTTGACTTGGTTTCCTGTGATGTTCACCACCGCCTTTGCTTCAATCCACTTCGTAAAGTAGTCTATGGCTACGATGAGAAACTTTACTCCTCCAGCTGCTACAGGGAAGGGTCCTGCGATGTCAATACCCCATTTGTAAAATGGCCATGGTGAGGTAATTGGTGTTAGCTCTTGTTGTGGTCGGCGCGGGATTGGCCTATGTACTTGGCAATTGCTGCATTTTCTTATCAGATCGCGTGCGTCGCGATGCATTGTTGGCCAATAGTACCCTGACCTTAGAGCGCTTGCCACTACGGATCGCGGCCCTGAGTGCATACTACATGATCCAGCGTGAATTTCTCAGAGTACGTAGTCTGCTTGAAGAGGTCCAACACATCTGAGCCATGGCTGTAAGAAAGAGCGTCGATAGAGTACGTTGTCTCGTAGTTCAAATCGTTGCGCTGTACGCCGTATTCTTCGAGCGTCCTTATGATCTTGGGGTAGGATTCCCTTGCTAATGAATTCAATGATAGGTGTCATCCATGTAGGATCTTGTTCTTCTATCACTGTGGATATCTCCATATCCAAGATTGACTTGTTTTTTAGGGTTTCTACCAATACCTGTTTTGAGAGGTGTGCGAAGCTTGTGGATGCGATCTTGCTGAGCGCGTCCGCCTTCCTGTTATCTCCTCTAGGCATGATGCGTGGGAATCGCAACAGGCTTTACCCCTCGAGGGATCTCGAGAAGCTTACAACCCCTACCAGGCAGTGTACCTGATCGTTGTAGTATAGTATAGTGACAAGTACCGGGGGATTGATCGTTCAGCTTAGGAATAGTGTCGCTAGGATTAGAAAACCTAAATACTAGTTCTAAAGGTGAGGGATGATTCTTTTTGTATTTTTATATTTTATGGAAAGCATGTAAAAATCTCGGGTTTTGGAAGAGTGGGCGGAATTAGTTGCTATTCAACTAACCCAATACTAAGATGCAATCAAAATAAAATATTAGAAATGAAAATAAACTAATTTATATTAAGGTTGTGAGCAGTAATTGGAGAAAATGTGTTTACTTAGATTTCACTACTCCCTAGATATCTTTTACACGTTAATTACTTGTTATAATTGCATGGATGACGGATCGTATTCCTTAATACCATTCATGGAGTGGCACACATAACTCCCCAATTCTATGAGCTCTTATCTCCTCCTACACCATGCCCAGCACAACTATAGGGATTGTAAACAGTGGCTCATGCATTAAATACAACCAATAAAGACCTAGTGCGCGTTGGTTCATGTTTCTTAAGACGTTCAAGCATGTTACCAATTGGAGATCTGCCAGTTTTCTTAAGCCTAACATATAAATCATTCATCCACAACAAGAATAAACAAGTAATCAACACATAATCAATATCTAGGTTTCATTAGATCTAAGCAAACACAAAGGAGATCTAGCCTAGCAGGATAGAATTAAGATAAGAACATGATATAGACAACCAACACATAGACATATTGATTGAATTAGAAGAACACTTATCTTGATTAATCATGCAAGGTATCAAGGGGTTGAAACCCTTGAAAAACCTGTAAAGTTACACCAAAATCGTACTTAGGGTTTCTCCCAAAACTTCTCTCTTTAAATGTGAAAAATTAGAAAACTATATATAGAAAAATAGGTTTGACGGCGTCAAGAGTAATCTTGTGATGCCGTCACCTCGCCGCCAAAACATTCCTCGGACTTCCTAGATCTACTTCTGACGCCGTCAAGACTAATATACTTCCTGGCCGTCATGACTCTTTTACTCTTGACGCCCTTCCTACGTGACGCCGTCAAAACTCTTCTGGGTCGTCATGGAAATTTGGGAAATTTGCTCTTGACGCCGTCAAGGATTTGCTCTTGACGCCGTCACATACTGTTCCCAGCATGGAAAATTAAGACTTTAGCGTTTTCTTCATTTTTATGCTCCAAAAACGTCCGAATTGCTTCCTTTTCCAGATTTCACTCCCAAAGTACCTAAAATCACAAAAGGAACGATTTAGGGCAATATTTGATCAAATAAATTCGGATTCGGGCTTAAATGACCCCCTAAAAATGGACCATTTTTCGCCTCATCATATACCCTTACACTTGAGATTTGCTTGTCCTCAAGCAAATGCGCTTTTATTCTAGTCAAAATACAAGTTAGGGGTCATTTAACACTAATCTAAAAGTAATTACAACAAATAATCGTTCCACTAAAGACCAATAGACAAACACGGAGGTCATACACAAGCACCTCACATAGATACTCACATCTCTTGGGTGTAATAAAGTGTAAATTACAATATGAAAACGGAAGATATCTCTCACTACCTGTCATAGCAAAATAGATTACCATAGGCTTGGGAAAGGATCAAACCTCCACCACATGGCGTAAGCACCTAGGATAAACTATCAAAGAGGTCTTTTAAAGGGTTGTAACGTTAGGTGTAGGGATATGAAATACACGGTTTTGTTGGATAAAGGAAGTTTTTCTGGTGGCGAGTTAACAATCTTGGTTAATTACATGTACAATGTGGCGTTGCTAAGCCAAGACTAGACTCGACTTAAGCTAATAAATGAAAAATAACAAAAACATAAAATAAACATAGAATGAAACGGGATGGTAGTCCGTATGTTTTTTCTCTTTTTCCTTTTTCTATTTTTTTTTCTTGATTTTTTTTCGATTTTTTTTTTTTTTTTTTTTTTTTTTTTTTTTTTTTGCATACACTCTTACCCTACCATCCAAAATAATACATCATAGGGGATGAGAATTCCCCTTAAACTTGAATCTTTACATACTTTACAATTAACTAATCTAATGACTCGAATTAAGAAAATCAAAACACTTGGAGCACTTTTAAAATTAACGTACATATGGGGGGTAATAAATGATGTTCTTCCCCATTACTCCATAAAATAAGTACTTACCCATGAGTCCCAATCATCCCAAAACAATATGTACAAGGATATGACTCGACTTAGCAACCATGTAATCAATTAGATAGTTAACTTAGGGTTTAACAAATAACAATAATGCACTAAAAATGAGCGCATACACGGAAGGCTAAGGCGATTTGGTTGTACATTTAAGTGGGGTGTAACAAATTCTTCCTTTAAGTAAAATGCTTAAAGTTAGAAACGAAAAGATAGGCTCGGAGGGGTGTACTAGGGGTATCTGTACTAAAAATGAGTACAACGCTAAGAGTGTAGGAAAAATTAGTTGACTTAACTAGCCAAGTAATATGACTTAAATGGTCAAGTAATTATGATATGGGTTTAACACAAGGGTAATCCTAATGCCTCTTATCATGTAGTAAATCCTACCACACGAATGTAGTCTCACTAGCGGTCTCGGGATGCATCACTAACGCAAGTTCTAGAATCTAAATGCTACCGGTACACTCATAAGCACTAATAATGAATGCTTTTTCTATCAAATCTAAAGGCGAACCTCACATATTTGGGTGGAAAATTTTTCTGAATATACGGTTATGTGCTAGTCATACAATCTCCTATCCATGAGACGCTTGCTATGGCTAAAGTTTCACTCCTAAATGTTGTAAAAAAATTTTAATTTGCCGCTAAAATTACACTAACAAGTATTTCTCATAGTTTTATTACACATCTACCATCAAACAAAACAAACTCAAGCGAAAGTGCATATGTAAGGTATCATCTTTTTACCCTCCCCTTACACTTAAGATGAACATTGTCCCCAATGTTCAAGTAAAGAATGTAAAAGTGAAAAAGTAAAGAGAATGAAATCAAATACTCCCCTGATTCGCTCGGTATGGATAATAGGATGGCCAGGTTAAATCTTCATTCAAGAAAATGAACAATCAAAGCTTCCCTTCCAGAATATAAATCATCTTCTTGTCATACATAACCTGTAAAACCTGACAAAATAGACAAGACAACCTCGCGTAAAATCGGCGGCATCCTATATAATTTTCTAAATCCTAGAAAACAAGATAAGATATAATGCTTGTGGAATGAAGTTTGCAGATCTCCTGGAGATTATAAAACTTAATAATTCACAAAAACCATAAGACTCCGTTAGAAAAACAAAACTGGTAAAATTTCCAGATTTTAACTCCTGACGCCGTCAAGAGTAAAACCCTGACGCCGTCAGAATGGAGCTGCAGAAATTCTTATGTTAAGTTTCCGGAAAATTTCTGGAAAAACTTGGTCCTACTTCCTGGAAAATCCTGCAAAAATTTATTATGACTCAATACAAGCATTTGACTCTAACAAATACGAATATACATGCTCATTTAAAATTGTGAAGAATCATGATCGGTTTGTTTCTTAAAAACATATTTGGGGTTTCCCCTTACACTTATCTTTTGCAAAAATACTTCTAGGTGGAGTTAAGACTAGGCCAAAACAACAAAGTAAAGTATTTCCACTATTTAGTTTAGAAACATGATCTACCAACAATAAAAATAAAGCATGTATACGGAAGCAAATAACAATCAAACAAATAAAATCACACAAAACATGGGTTGCCTCCCAAGAAGCGCTTTTCTTTATTTACGAGTCTTGTAGCTAGACTCAAGGTCATGGGTTACTACGTGATACGGGTGAGCTCCTCGTTGAGGATATCTTTGGGATCAAACTTAGGTTTCAACTTTCTATCAGTTTCCTTAGTATGGTATGACCTTTCAAACTTTTCTCCATCCGGATCATACAAGGTCATTCTAATATGCCATGACCCGTCACCTTCTTTAGGTGGCTTGTCCCACCTCCATTTACACTTGTCTCCCTCTCTTTTCCATTTATTCCTCTCTATGTTGATGGGCATTACGCTTAATAACTCAATCATCTTCCTAAAGACTAACGGGTCCTCAAAGGGGTCTAGCTCTTCATCTCTAGCTATGAGTTGTTCTACCGAATGTGTCTTTTCAACAAAATCTTTCTCTAGATAAAATGGGCATTGAGGTCCTATAAAGTTCCTTTCTATCCAAGGTCCATATCTAGACGGTCTCCTATTCATCTCTACCCAATGCGGTGTCGGTTCATCATCACAATCATAACTATGCTTCTTAACATCATACACCGACCAAGTATCGCCTTCACCTACTGTTATCTTGGATTCCTTGCAATCTATCATGGCACTAGCGGTTGCTAAAAATCCTCTTCCTACCAATAATGGGCATGTAGTGTCACTAACCATGTCTAGGACGTGAAAATCCGCTAATATAGTTAACTTTCCTACGTGAACAACTACATCCTTAATCATTCCAACCGGGTGGGCAATACTCCCATCCGCTAGCCCTATCAATACCTCTGTTTCCTCTAACTTTCCTAGCTTAAGAGCGGTGAATAAGGACAAGGGAACCAAGTTGAGGCTTGACCCTAAATCGGCTAGTGTGTCGAAAGCTTCGGATCTTCCTATCTTACAAGGCAAAACAAATATACCCAGATCATCAAGCTTTTTAGGCAACTTGTTTTGAACGAAGGCGGTCCCATTTTTACCTAGCTTACACTTCTCATATTTTTCTAGGAGGGCACTATAGTAAGGAGCACGCGCTAAGACATCAATGACGGGGCATTCAAGGTGAAGCTCTTTGAATTCATCGTCAAGGTCTTGCGTAAGAGGTGTTTCAACTATGCTTTTGACTGGCTCTATAGTGGGTGTTTTATTTGATTGGTCCTTTTGGGGAACTTGGTTTTGTTTGAAACACGTGCTCGTTGATTTAACCGAGTAGTATTGTGGACACGAAGTGGGTGACGAAACTGAGGATATGGAATTAACGGTTAGTTTCGGATTCTTGACCGTGTCGCTCGGGAGTGCTCCCATTTCTCGGTCATTGAGAACTTTCAACAATGAATCAATTCTAGTGGTCATCTCGCTTTGCTTTTGTTTGAAATCGGCTTCAAACTTAGATATGAGAGCTTCTTGAGATGCCATGAATTTTGACATCAATCCTTCAAGATTGTTGGTACTACCATAGTTGTTAGAAGGATTGTTGTTGAAAGTACGGTTGGATGGTGGACCGTTTGGTTGGTAACGATTAGGCGGATTGGCAGAATTGGTTTGATTTTGTTTCCATCTAAGGTTTGGGTGATTTTTCCAAGACGGGTTGTATGAATCACCGTAAGTGTTTGGCTCGGGCTTGAAAGTGTACCACTTATCTCCCGCTTTGTCGGTACGCGTGGATGCGTAGTCCGCAAAAGCTGTTCCGGGGAGTTCCACACAATCACGAGTGTCGTGGGGACCACTACATAATTCGCATGAAGAAGTGATTTTGTTCACTTGGCTTGAAGGCTTAGGAGCTTCGTAAGATTTCATGAGAAACTTGACTTGGTCCTCAAGTTCCATGATCCTACGGTCGGGAGTGCTAGAATTGTTCGAAGGCAAAGATATTGCCTTGACCGTTTTGTTCAAATCACGGGGATCATTCCAACTTTCGTTGTCATAGAGAGCAAGATCTTCTATGAGTTCCCATGATTGTTCCGCACTAAGATCATGTAGCTTACCACCGGCCGATTGGTCAATGGCTCGCCTCGTGGAGAGATCGATATGGTCATAAAAAATTTGGACTTGGAGCCAAAGATCTATGCCATGAAGAGGGACTTTTTGGAGTAAGTCCTTGAAATGAGTCCATGCTTCATAAAGAGATTCATTTTGACGTTGTTGGAACATCAAGATGTCATTTCTAAGCTTAGTAGTTCTCCCCGGTGGGAAAAATTGAGCAAGGAAACGAGTGGTGAGGTCATCCCATGTGGTGATGGATCCCGTGGGTAAACGCTCAAGCCATTGACTAGCTTGATCCCGTAGAGAGAATTGGAATAGGCGTAAACGGGTTGTCTTTCTAGTTGCAACATCTAGGTCTATGGAATCTACGATTTTGAGAAAGTCCTTAAGATGTTGGTTTGGATCTTCGGAACGAAGTCCATGGAATGCACATCCGCTTTGCACCAACCGGATGGTGTCGGATCGCAAGGGGATCACATTGGCTCCGGTGAGCTCAATGGTGTTTCGGTAGCCTTGGTGTCTAGGTCGGGAATATTCTCCTAAGGTTCGGGGCCTAAGGGGTTCTAATGGTGGGTTTTGTTGTGGTGGGATGACGGGTTTAAAGATGTTACCACCTTCCATGATGTCGGATGGTAAAGAGTTACGAAACAAAAGCACGAAGAAATAAGATAGACTAAAGAAGACCTAAAAATAAAAATAAAATCTTACTAGAAAGGAATCTAGCAAGTAGACCTAATAAAAAGAAATTCTAACCTAGACAATAACTATTCCCCGGGCAGCGGCGCCAAAAACTTGATGCGTGGGAATCGCAACAGGCTTTACCTCTCGAGGGATCTCGAAAAGCTTACAACCCCCACCAGGCAGTGTACCTGATCGTTGTAGTATAGTATAGTGACAAGTACCGGGGGATTGATCGTTCAGCTTAGGAATAGTGTCGCTAGGATTAGAAAACCTAAATACTAGTTCTAAAGGTGAGGGATGATTCTTTTTGTATTTTTATATTTTATGGAAAGCAAGTAAAAATCTCGGGTTTTGGAAGAGTGGGCGGAATTAGTTGCTATTCAACTAACCCAATACTAAGATGCAATCAAAATAAAATACTAGAAATGAAAATAAACTAATTTATACTAAGGTTGTGAGCAGTAATTGGAGAAAATGTGTTTACTTAGATTTCACTACTCCCTAGATATCTTTTACACGTTAATTACTTGTTATAATTGCATGGATGACGGATCGTATTCCTTAATACCATTCATGGGGTGGCACACATAACTCCCCAATTCTATGAGCTCTTATCTCCTCCTACACCATGCCCAGCACAACTATAGGGATTGTAAACAGTGGCTCATGCATTAAATACAACCAATAAAGACCTAGTGCGCGTTGGTTCATGTTTCTTAAGACGTTCAAGCATGTTACCAATTGGAGATCTGCCAGTTTTCTTAAGCCTAACATATAAATCATTCATCCACAACAAGAATAAACAAGTAATCAACACATAATCAATATCTAGGTTTCATTAGATCTAAGCAAACACAAAGGAGATCTAGCCTAGCATGATAGAATTAAGATAAGAACATGATATAGACAACCAACACATAGACATATTGATTGAATTAGAAGAACACTTATCTTGATTAATCATGCAAGGTATCAAGGGGTTGGAACCCTTGAAAAACCTGTAAAGTTACACCAAAATCGTACTTAGGGTTTCTCCCAAAACTTCTCTCTTTAAATGTGAAAAATTAGAAAACTATATATAGAAAAATAGGTTTGACGGCGTCAAGAGTAATCTTGTGACGCCGTCACCTCGCCGCCAAAACATTCCTCGGACTGCCAAGATCTATTTCTGACGCCGTCAAGACTAATATACTTCCAGGCCGTCATGACTCTTTTACTCTTGACGCCCTTCCTACGTGACGCCGTCAAAACTCTTCTGGGTCGTCATGGAAATTTGGGAAATTTGCTCTTGACGCCGTCACCTACTGTTCCCAGCATGGAAAATTAAGACTTTGGCGTTTTCTTCATTTTTATGCTCCAAAAACGTCCGAATTGCTTCCTTTTCCAGATTTCACTCCCAAAGTATCTAAAATCACAAAAGGAACGATTTAGGGAAATATTTGATCAAATAAATTCGGATTCGGGCTTAAATGACCCCCTAAAAACGGACCATTTTTCGCCTCATCAAGGCACCTGTTTTATTGTGAACCTATCAAAGTTTTTGATCAAGGATTTTGTCTTTTCCAGGTATTGGATCATGTGTTCATCCTTGGCTTCATATTCACCTAGCACGTGGTTAGCAACTAGTCGCGAATCTACGTTTGCTTCTAGGTTGCGTACACCCATTTGGATTGCGATGCGTAGTCCGGCTAGTAGGGCTTCGTATTCTGCCTCATTGTTTGTGGCTGTGAATTCAAAGCGTAGCGCATAGGTGAATTCCATACCTTCTGGATTTGTGAGAATAAGGCCTGCGCCTGATCCATCTACACATGAAGACCCATCTGTGAACAGAATCCAGGGTTCCTGTAGATCTGTTTTAGTTACAGATGTCGAGCTGTCGCTGTCTAGCTTCTCCATGATAAAATCGGCTAAGATTTGTCCTTTGATTGCATTGCGCGGTCTGTATGAGATGTTATACTCACTTAGCAGTACACTCCACTTTTGTAAGCGTCCTGATGCGTCAGGCTTAGAGATAACTTGTTTGATTGGCTGATCAGTGATTACAGCTATTGGGTGCGCTTGAAAGTATCTGCGCAGCCTTTTGGCTGCGAATACTAGAGCTAAGACCAACTTTTCCATAGCGCTGTAGTTAGTCTCTGTTTTCTTTAGGGCTTTGCTTACAAAGTATATGGGTGTCTGGACGGAGTTCCTATCTGTCAATAGTACTGCGCTGACTGCTCCATGGGTTGCCGATAAGTACATGATTAGTTCTTCCCCTGGTTGCGGTGCGACAAGTTTGGGAAGAGAGGCCAGATGGTTTTTAAGTTGTTGGAAAGCTTCCTCCGCTTCTTTAGTCCAGCGAAAGTCTCCCTTTTTAGTACACTTCGTGAGTGTGTTAAAGAGAGGAAGAGATTTGTCTGCTGACTTAGATAAGAAACGGTTTAGCCCTGCTAGCTTTCCATTCAATGACTGGACTTCTTTGAGTGTGCGCGGTGAGGGGAGATCAATAACAGCCTTTGTCTTTTCTGGGCAAGGCTTGATTCCATCGGGTTCTATCAAGTATCCAAGGAACATGCCCTCGGTTGCGCCAAAGGTGCACTTCTTGGGATTTAACTTCATGTTTATTCGCCCCAATGTTCTGAATGTATCTTCGATGTCGCGCACCAACTCGTCCTCTGTGTGGCTTTTGATGACAAGGTCGTCAACATAGACTTCCAAGTTGCGGCCTACTTGTTTTTCGAAAGCTGTGTCCACCAGATGTTGGTATGTCGCGCCTGCGTTCTTCAGGCCAAAAGGCATTTTTGTGTAGCAGTACACTCCTTGACTGGTGTGGAAAGCTGTTTTTTCCTCATCTTCAATTGCCATCTGGATTTGATGATACCCTTTATATGCATCTAGGAAGCATTTGAAAGGGTATCCGCACAGGGATTCGACCTTCCAGTCTATCTCTGGCAGTGGATAGTAGTCCTGTGGACATGCTTTGTTGAGGTCCGTGAAGTCCACGCACATCCTCCAACTGCCATCGCTCTTCTTTACCATAACTGGGTTAGAAAGCCAGTCGTGGTAGTATACTTCGCGCATGATGCCTGCGTCTACGAGCTTATGTACTTCTTCCAGAATAGCCTTTGCACGATCTGGGGCCTGGCCGCGCTTCTTTTGTCGTATTGGAGGATATCCTTGTCGGATTTGTAGCTTATGCTCTGTGATAGAGCGCGGTACTCCCGTCATATCTTTTGGTTCCCATGCAAAGATGTCTAGGTTCTTTTGCAAGAGTGCGCATACGGCTGCTTTACCTTTTTCAGATAAAGATCCCCCAATCGAAACTTGTTGTTCCGGGTAATCTGGATGAATAGCGACTTTTAGATTTGGCGTTTTTTCCGTGTGCTGTTCTGGAATAGTCTCTGCTTCAGTTGTTACCGCGATGCATTCTCTTGGTGGTATTGTTGTGTTATAGAGAGTGACAACTCCTCCTTCCACTGGAAACTTGAGCATTCCGTGAGCTGTGGATGGTACAGCGTGCATGGATGATATTCCTGGTCTCCCAATGATACCATTGTATGGTGAAGGGGATTTTATTACCATAAAGTTTATCCATGTTGCGGTTGAGTGTTGTTCATCTCCTACGACCACCAACAAGCGTAACTGCCCCATGGGCCAGATCTTTTCTCCTGTGAATCCTGTTAATGACGTTGTTGCTGGTATCAATTGACTTTGGATCTCAGGTTGCAGTATTTTGAAACAGTGATCGTACAGGATATCTGCGGATGCTCCTCCATCAATGTACATGCGGTGGATATCATGTCCTCCTGTATGTATTTTAATAGTTAGAGGCTCCATGACTGCGTTGTCCGCAGCTATAGTAGGGAAAGATATCTCTTTTTCTGGAGAGAATTTTTGGCTGACTTTTTGCTTTATCTTGCGTTGCCATGATTGTATCATGTATATAGTATCAGCTTTTTCCTTGGGGGCTTCTTTCTTACCCCCGTTTCTCTGTTTATCTTTTCCCTCTTTGATGTTCTTTACGAGGTGGTCCATCCTGCCTTCTCTTACTAGCTTTTCAATTAGTTGTTTTAGTTGGACGCACTCGTTAGTTGTATGGCCTTTTTGACCATGGTACTCGCAGTATCCGCTCCCTATGCGCTTTTCCTCTACAGTGCTCATTGGTGGTGGTTTTGGGAAGTTCGCACCTTCTGTTACAAATATTTCCCTCGAAGTTTTTGTAAGAGGGGTATATTTGTCATTGTCTCTTCCACTGCGGTAATTCCCACTGCGGTTGTTATTCTGATCATTGGATTGTCTCCGCGGCTGCTCGTGCTGCCTATAGTTTGAATAACCCTTTTTGCTATCCGCAGCAGCTGCTTCTCCTTGTATAAAGGATCTAGTGCACTTTGTTAGCTCATCAAAAGTCTGTGGAACTTTGTCATTCAGCTTCCGGATGAGTTCTGGGTTATTGATCCCATTCATGAACCCTGAAATTTTTAGGATTTCAGGACATGCTTTGACTTGTATGCACTCATCCTTGAAAGGTTCCATAAAAGCGCTGGTTGATTCCCCTTGACGCTGTTTCACTCTTGCTAGCTCCACAGGGTTTTTAGCGCACTTCTTTCGCTGGGTGAAGTTGAGGCGGAATGCTTTCCGTAATTCCTCAAACCCACCGATGCTCCTACGTGGGAGTTTGCTAAACCATGTGCGCGCGTTTCCTACTAACGTGGAATTAAACATGTGGCACCAGACAGGCTGTGGCCAGTTTTCGATAGTGGCGGCTGATTCGAAAACTTTTAGGTGATCATCGGGATCACCTGTTCCATCATATGTTTTCACGTTAGTGGGCATGCGCCTGCGTTTGCGGTCTGAGTAATCGCTGATGCGCCGTGTAAACGCATCAACTTTCTGGCGACGCCATGGGAGAGACATATCTTCATTCTCTTCCTCGCGACGTCTTCCTCTTGACTTCCAGTGTCCTGTTTCTTTATCCTCGTTGTCCGAGGAATCACTGGAAGAAGAGTAGTCTCTTTTTCGGCGCTTGCGCCGGCTTCTTTCAGAAGAAGAGCTAGAGGGATCTCTACTTGGGGATCTTCTTCTCCCCAATCTATCTTGAATCCTCCTACTCCCAGGTTTGGAAGATCCTTGGCTTGGCGAATGTTGAGGCCCTAATCGATCTTGTACTCCCCGACTGCCAAGCCTGGAGTGAACGTTAGTGCGCCTCTCGCTGTCTTCTGAGTATTGTGAATCAGATGTCGTACCCAACCTATCATGGATAGTGGTACGTTCTGCGCGTCTTCCTCGTGGGTGGCGCAGTGGTGATGGTTCGCGTTCAGGACCAAAATTGAGTCGAACTTGTAGGCTCGTACTTGCCCTTCTTCTTGCTTCTTCCTGCATGAGGGCGGTTAGGGTTTCATAATTTTGGGATACAAAGTTTCCCAAAGTTAGATCGGGTGTGTCCTCCGTTGTTGCAAGAATTTTTGCCTCAGTATTAGGCACCCTATCTCGGTTAGGCGCGCCTGGCGGCACAGTGTTGTTCACTGCGGGTACAGTTTGATGAGGAGTGGTGAAGAGGGTGCGCTGGAGTTCCTCAACGCTTGGGACCACTGGGGTGACTTGGGTAGTCCTTATAGGTAGTTCTACCGCTGAAAGAGGTTGGGTTGTCCCTGCCTCTTGGTGACCAGGTGCGCTGGTTGTCCCAGCAACTTGTCTGGAGGCCGGATCTTGTTGATTCTTCCTCTGATGGTCACGTTTTTCTGACTGCGGAGTCCGCTGGCTTGAATTCTTATGCTTTGTCATTCTAGTTCTTAGTAGGGTCCTACGGATGGCGCCACTTGTTGATACAAAAGTTGGGCGTTCCTGGTTATTGGCTCTTGCTCTCGTACCAATTCGCTTCTTAGTACTTGTTACCTGCGCACTAGGAAAATAAACAACACCGTTAGGCTTATCGAGGGATTGTCTCCCCCGATTAGACTCCGGCGTGAGAGTAAGTAATTGATTTAAGGTTCTCGTAGAGAGTTAGGGTTTGTATATTGTACCTTTGAATGAGAGATGTCATTCCTTATATAGGGGCTGAAACCGCGTAGGTTTCTTGCTCCTTACTCTTCGCACTCGTGGTGCTTATCGGGGTAAGGATATCTATTCCATGAATAGAAGATCCTTATCGCATGCCCGGTTAATTTGGTTGGGCTTTGGGCTTCGTGAGCCCAAGCCGTTATTATTATGGCCCAAGTCATTTATAATGATAGCCCACTCGTGGTGGATTTGGGCCGAGTAATTTTTATCATTTAGGCTCATGGCCCATATATAGACTATACGTCATCATACTTCATAGGAAACCTAAAACTTTTAAGCAAACCAGTGAGATTGGAAGCAAAACGGTTAATAGAAACAACTGCTAAGAACTCAAAAGCAGTGTTGTCGATATGTATTGCATATACTTCTACTGATGAGATATTGCATGTTGTTCAAGAATCTTGTGAAGGAAAATGGGACGAAGTTATAGTTTTGGATGATTGCGAGACAAAATATGAAAAGGATATCATTGGTGTGGCGGATATTGAAAAGCATATGTACATGGCAGTAGCCGCAACTGACCCTGATATTATAATCCGCACTTCTGGTGAGACCCGTTTGAGTAATTTGTTTTATGGCCAGAGATTGTTTTCCGACACCTACTTCAGGCTATTTTGGACTTCCAAAATCACTTATATTATTTAAACAAAAAGAAGAAGCAGACATGATACTTGTGTTTGAGTGGTTCTGTATGATTACCTAAACATATTTATAGTTGTTTTTTGACATCTATTATTCCTATTTTGTTGTATTGTTGTTTGGATATTGTTTTTGAACATGGGTCAAGATGTTTTTATAGTGTCATTGACGTAGGTTCAGGATCATATGCTCAATGTATTATTATCATTCACTTCGAATGCGTTATTGGTTATATATAAGCTGAAATGTTGAAGGCTTCTTTAAGTAATCATTGGCTGCATGCTTAATTTTTTGCATATTGTTGTATTCTTTGCATATTTGTGACTTCCACAGTTTTAGATGCACTAAAAGGTATTTTGTTGATATTAGTATCTGCTAAACTTAAAAGTTGTCAAGAAAACGAGGATGATGATGATACTGAACCCAAAGGTTTTGTTTCGGTTAAAGTTGAAACAAAGCCGTATCAAATGCCTAACATCCTGCGGAAAAGCACTCTGCTCCTGAGCAACGTAGAAAAAGCAAAATCAGTGATAGGTTTTCGACAATGAAATTTGATTCCTACTTAATACTTACGTATGTAACCAAGATTTATAAATTATTTTTGAAATTGGTGTAGATAATTTGCATGTTGCGAGATATTATACCTCATGGTGATCAAAAGAGAGATAAAGCATCATTTTCTTAGAGGTATATACAAGAAAAGTTATCGTTATTTCCAAATTAGCCTTGCTGATGTTCATCTTAAATTTTTGTAGGTTGCCAAATACATTCGGTTTCTACAAGAGAAACATTAAAAGTATGAAGCTTCATACAAGGAATGGAGCAATGACCAACCAAACGAACCCCAAAACGGAAGAAATGTGTTAACCTATGACAATAATTCGCTTGATGGCATCAATGAATTAAAAGACCATAAATTTAACTATAGCAAATGGCAGAAGCATTTCAGTCGTAAATTCTAAATAGTGAGACGAAGTTACCACTAAATTTTTTTCAGCTTTACAATAACTATAAGTAATAATTTGACAAATAAAGTGTGAACAAGTTCTCATATGAACAGGTTATCCAGTACTCTTGACCAAGCATTAGAGTACTCTTTGTCACAAGCCAAAATCTTTGTTGTTTGTGTTTGTAAATTAAGATAAAAAGAAAGGGCATTTTAGTAACTTCAGAAGGTGTGGAACCAACAAATTGATCATGGTTAGCCAAAATGAGAGTTTAGGGACCAACCGCACGAATTTTGCATAGTTCTGGGATGAAAATGCAAAAAAAAATTTAGGGACGAAATGCGCGAAAACGGTATAGTTTAGGGACGAACGGTGAAATATTGTCATTCTTGAATGAAGGTAGATAAAATTTCTTTTTGACAATTCTACGATATATGTTTTAGGTTTATAAATAAACATGCAACAATTTTCAGAACCAAAAACTTAATGCTTCTATGTAATTGAATCGATTGAATATATAGTTGCATACTAAACGAATACCTGCGTAAAGCGATGGTATTTAGAGGCAAATAATTATACTCGCGAAATCATGATTCTGGTTTGACTCTTAATGCAAAACCTACGGATTTATTTTGTAGTAATTACGAGAAAGAAGTTCATGGGTTAGAAAAAAACTAATAAAAGTTTAAGGATTAAATAATATTACTATTTTAATTGTAGATGATATTACTATTTTAATCAAAAGTATAATAATCAACTAACATTACTCAAATTTTAAGCATTTTAAATCTTAAAAAGGCACACACACACACACACACACACACACACACACATATATATATATATATATATATATATATATATATATATATATATATATATATATATATATATATATATGTATATACATATATATGTATATATATATATATATATATATATATATATATATATATACACATATATATGTATAGATATATATGTATAGATACATGTATATATATATAATATATATATATATATATATATATATATATATATATATATATATATATATATATATATATATATATATATATATATCTATATTATATATAACAGGAGGCGTTACACGTCAATGCCACCTCATTGCCCAGTCATTGCCATGTAATTCAATTTCTGCCATGTCATCACATTATTCAGGCCATGTAAGCAATTTTATTTTTATAATTAATTACAGAATTTCATTTTTTTTCCCAAGCCATGTAAGCAATTTTATTTTTATAATTAATTACAGAATTTCGTTTGTTTTTTTTTTGCCCAAAAAAACACCTGCATGGATTCGAACACAAGACCATGCAAATGTTATGTGGCATGTTTACCACTGAACTACCACATTGTTTTGGAGAAATTCTGTAACTCCAAATCTATAAACTTGTGCAATTAATTATTTTTGCTTATTCACATATATCTTAAATTCTGCGTTTACAAAACATTAAAAAAAAACCTAACGCACTTCAATTGTGAGCCTCTCCAGAAAACCCTAGCGTGCTTCTTTATTCAACCGAGTTTACAACCTGCAATTTCATCAAGTTGGTGGTGGTAATTTTTCTCTTTGATTCGTTGTTGTTAAGCATCAATTCACTTTGATTTGCTATTTATATTGTTAACCAGGTATTCTGGACCAAGTGTTGCTCACTTCTTTGAATTAGAAGAGCAAGAAGAGCCAGTTGCCAATAAGTAATCCTAACACCCCTCTTAATCTTCCATTAATCATATTTTGTTAATGTTGTTTTGTATGTTTCTCATAAAGGCTACTGGTGATATTGCCGAAGAAGCTCTCAAGTTATCATTAGGTTTAATTTTATTCTATTTTTATCTTATATTTTTTGGTAGTTTGTGATTGTATAATTTCTCCTTTTTTTCTACCTATCTGTATGTTGATGCATTTTCATATGTAGGAACAGAAAGCTGTTCGACTTCAAAGCAGAAAGAGCAACAATCAAGGTTACATGGGAAAGAAACTAAGATGATGAATGGGTAGAGGATTCTGAACCGGATTAGGCCACCAAGTTTATTTTGCTTATTAACAAAGTGGAATGTATTTTCATATCATTAACGTCAAGGAGTGATTGTACTTATTGGTGGCATACCATGGAGCTCTATAGGATATCTTTTATATAAAATAAGTCATATTTTTTTTTTATCAGTAAGCTTACTTTTGTTTGTTTTAATCTAATGCTGGTGATTGTCTTTCAATTTTCTTTAATATCTTTTATCTCCTTGAAGTTGTGGTACAAGCCAGTTTAACCTGTTTTTGCTTCTTTTTTTTTTAGCTCAAAAGGACTCGAAGGAGAGGATGATATATTATATAAATATCAACATTGTAAGTTCTTTTATATATTTCATATTTGTTATCTGCAACTATGAGACATAACCTGTTATAACTTCTTTTGTTTTTAATTTGTTGTACGATGGAGATTAAACATTTTTTTTTAATTCAAACAACACACGAGCTGTGGTTATAAATATAGCTTAACTTTCTATCTAATAGTATCTACATTTAGCGTCATGCAAGGAGAAAGGTGGAATCATAGACTTCTGTTTTTTTAGATGGCTACAGATTTTATACTCAAAGTTACTACAGAATCTCATATATGTTCAGGTACATATATACAGTTATCAAGGGACTTCTGTTTTTTTCTTCCAAGACAAAAATATCCGCGTTATAGAGGTGGTTTCCAAGACAGCTGCTGCTCTTGCGTCTGCTTATTTGGTTTTCAGAAAGTCTGAGCACACTTGCTCTAAGCTTCTACTTATGACAGCCATTAGGGTAAGTACCTTAATATGTTACCACTCAGTGTGAAACTTATTCATTTCGTATTTGGCAATTTACCATACGTATTATATATGGATTCTTCAACCCCTCAAGTCTTTCCATTCAGAACTGCAATAATTATCGAGCAACATTATCTTTTAAACATATGAAGTAGGTGAATTTGTTGTATCTTAGTCTTTTAATTTACCTGTTTGAAATAAAACAATGTGATATTTTGTCATTGCATATGAGGATTTCCATAAGAGCTGTAATTTAGTGTATAACAAAGCTCTTTGGCCTTCTTTGCGCCGAATCTTTAAATGGTAGGCTTATATATTCTTCAGTCCAATGTATCATTTTTGGTCTACATGATTCACATGATCTCTATATTCCTTCCAAACGTACTTTATAAACAAAGCGTCGTTCATCCATTGGTTAAAGTTTTTCGCTAAAAGTAAACAAATAACAAAACAAGCTGCTGGTCACCTGCTTAACTGTTTTTTCTAATTTTCCTAGATAATATGATCAGTTACCAGCCATTTCACCGAGGAAAGTTTCTAAAACTAAACATTGTGACTTATCTGATGGCAGATTAGGTCGCGTGTCGAGAATCTCACCGGCCTTGCAATCACTTCACAATCTCGCCCTCAAAATTCAAGGTTTGTCTATATCTATACCGGCTTCATTTAATATTGATAAAGCGATTGTTTGCATTTTGGTGTATGAAATTTTACGGGTATGAATCTTTATACGTGCTTTAACCTTGATTATACACCTTTCCATTCTGTTAGATATAATGGTTTGTACAAAAAAAATATTTGTCAATCAATAAAACTTGTGTAACATTTACTAAGTATCTATTGATTCCCGCTAATTATATTTTATATGTAATAGGGTTATGAAATTCAGGAAAAAGTGGATTTGAGAGAAAGCAAACGCTTTGAGAATCTCTTCCAGGTCGGTTTGGCTTACGAGATTCAAGAATTTAGTTGCGAGAAGACGGACAAATGGCAAAAAACATTGGATAGGGATACGATGTTAGTCTTTGGCAAATAGGCTTCTCCAATAACAAATTATGGCTTCCCTGACCACATTTTAATTTTTTCGCATACAGTGAAGTAGCCTTTCGCGCAGATGTGAAAGATTCCATTCTTACAGGTATTCTCTTCTATCAGCTGCGATACCGCTAAAAATCAGTCCCTCAACATTGTTCTTTGATTTATCATATTATATAGGAATCATCCAGTATGCATGTTGGAGACACAAAGGATTATGGGAGCGCAACTACGAATAAAGTGACAGTTAAAAATATCAGTATCCAGAATCTCAGGTTAGTACTATTGCCTTGCATATTAGCCGTTTCCTCATGTTGGGTCAAAAGAAATTTAGGTGCACATACTTTCAAATAACATACCTTCAAACACACAATATGAAACTTAAATTGTTTTTGCCATGGCTTACAGTAACGGGAATGCTGCAACTCTCTGAACCCCTGCCACGTGCTACTGTTTAAATC
The DNA here is from genome assembly GCA_030686995.1 of Artemisia argyi. Lineage (NCBI taxonomy): Eukaryota > Viridiplantae > Streptophyta > Magnoliopsida > Asterales > Asteraceae > Artemisia > Artemisia argyi. The sequence continues at coordinate 113,212,172 of CM060684.1, forward strand.
CTAACATTCCTGAAACCGAGGAGATAATAACAATGTAAATACGACTATAGCATTATAAATCAGTGTGGAAAAAAAGTTCCCGGAGTATATCTTCTTATGTCTTTAGGTTTTCTCAAAATATTTAATACTGCATTTTTATAAACGGTTGTTTTATTTTGCATTAATGGTTGATCAGGTAAAGCGATTGTATGACACTTTTTTACGACCATTTAAGTAAGATTCAAAAACTAAGGTAGAATCATCATACTGCAACTCATCTGTGCTAATATCAACTTAAGAATCAGATGGGATAAGTATAAGGAAGCCTGATGCATTGCTTATTTGGAAAATAAAACTCTTAAAAGGAGAATCAGATAATATGTGTAATAGTGTAAGTTGTATCCTAATTATAGAGATAGGAGGGTGTTTGGGATTGTTTAATTTAATAATGTAGGCGAACCTAATTTTGATGGTGCAGGTTTTGTCATCAAGCGTTAGAAGAAGCTGGCGCGAATGTGTTGCCTTCGTTAAATTGGTTTAGGTTTGAACGGGTCATAATTTAGTACGGGTTATAACAGGCTGTGTTGGGTTAACCTACACTCTTTTTGTTCAATATTAAATAATTATAAATACCTCAAAGATTTTAGACCCATTGACCACAATGAATCCTGGTTCTGAAGACGTTGCACCTGTGGTTATGCAGGAGGGTGTAACCAGCAAAGATGAAGCTCAAAATTTTGTTTTTTGTGGATCCATGCTTGGTTTGCCCGGAGGTGGTCAATTCAGCAAGCGTTGCAGGTGACGCTAATGTAAATCCCGGAAATCTAGATGGGAAATGTGAAGCTGACAAGATGAATAGAAAAGAGAGTTCCCATTTAACTGAAGATATAACACTAGATGCTCAAAAGGTCGAAAATGAAATTGGGGTACAAGACTCTAAATAAAATTGGTTGTTGAATCATCGAGTGGAGAGCCTCAAGTTGTAGGCAAAACTGATGTAGTAGAAAACAAGGAAACAAAAAAGGGGTGGACAAAAAATGAGGGCGTTTTGGAACAGTCAACCGTGTCTGTTTTAGAGGTGGTTTAGAGAAATGGTTTACGGAATTGTACACAAGAAATTTGAATTTTGTTCATTTGTAATTATCAATCAAACATTTGAAGTTGCAGCTGGACAACCAGCTCATGAGTGTATTAACAATACTAATGAGAACAATGACGAACAAATGTAGAATAAAAAGATTAGGAGGTAATATTTTTTGTTTCATGATGCTATGAAAGAAAACTTGGTCACTTCTGCTACTTATTTTAAGCACTAATGTTTTCAATAAATGAAAACATACGAGGCATTTGCAACACTTCATGAAGGACCTGCTGAAAACATTGTTCATGGGAAATCTGGCTTCCACATTAACCCGTACCATGGTGACCATGTCACCGAGTTGCTTGTCAACTTCTTCGAGAAAACCAAACAAGACCCTTCGCATCGGGATACCAAACAAGACCCTTCGCATCAGTAGAAGTAAGCAAACCACAAACCTCATATCTAATTATTAGTCACCTTAATTATATGTTAGATATTTGTTTCTAACATGAAATTTGTTGGACAGATACACATGGCAGATTTACTCAGACGTACATGGTCCTTTTAGCTTAGCTTACTACCACACTGCTGATAAAGGGTGCATATGGGTTAACCAATGATGGTATGCACTTATATAAATCAAAACCTTCCATGATTTCTCTGTATATAATTGCAGGTAATGAGTTACATATGTAGGTATTCCCTTTAAGGGATACCATGTTAGTGGAAAAAAATTCGAAAGAAACGAATTTCAAGTGAAACTTTGTTAGGTATCATTTAGGGTGTTTTAATTAGCGTAGTTAGTTAGCTTATCGACTTTAAAACTTATTTAAGTTCATAAACTCAAGTTCATAAGATCATAAGAAATAAAAACTTAGCTAATTAGCTTTATAAATTTTGATTATTTTCACAGGCCCAGCAAATAAGGTAAAACAAACACCCCATAAGAATTCAACTCTTCACATGATTACTATGTGCGAGTATTAGTTAGATATGTCTTATTGGCCTAGCGGTAATCAAGGTGTATCAAAACGTGTAACTGTGGTTCTATGTGCTCGAGTCACAACAGATAGAATAATAGAAAGGTGCGTCTATTTACAGCTTCACGAGCATGTAACCAAGGTTTGAAAGTTATTCATACCAGTTTTGATATTAAGATTTATCTAGCTTTTAGGTCTAAAACTATTTCTATCTGTTCACATTCTAGGCTAGGTTTACCATGCTTGGATTCGGTTCTTCATATCACAATCTCATGATGTGATCGAGTTTATTTCAACTCTTCTATGCATGTGAGAGTCCTACCTGGGTTATGGACTAAGACATAATGTATTAGCTTTCGTACTTAGTAAGTATGATCGTGAAAAATATTCACCAATCTACGTATCCATTAACTCAGGGGGTGACCCGATTTCTAAATTTTTTAACAAGTACAATTGGGAAATCAGAGCTACAACATAATTTTACTCTTATGTGACTTCTATTGTTCCCCTCAAGTTTGTGTGCTTAGCTCTGCTGAAATAATCAGTATATTTTTTGCAGCCAAACGTCGCTGATTACAAATAATCATAATTAGAGCTTGAAGCATGTAAACAGACAACAAAAACATATTATCTCCAGCCAGTTAACATATTCAGCAGTAAAAGTGAAAAGTAAATTGAGAATCTAATGATCACCGATAGTCTCCTCTGCCGCCAGTGGTCATCGTTTCGTTATTGGGTCAATTTGTGTCGTTCATATTAGTGCTTATCAGCTGATGAGCATGTGTATGTATGCGTTCTTTAATTGGGAATACAGGGGTGGTCTTTCTCACATGTATAATTGACTTGCAGCAATGCTGAAGGGCCACTATTTTGATTATCATGGACAAGGAAGGCTACATATTTGGTGGCTATGCGTCTCAAACTTGGGAGAGGCATTATGGGGACATAAAGTCTTTCCTATTTCACATATACCCTACAGCTTTTATATATCGACCTACTGGCGCTAACACCAATTTACAATGGGTAAGTTCATCTTCTTTAGTCATACATGACAATAGTATTGTTCCCATTTGATAGTTCATCTTAAGTTAGAGCATATTGTTACAGAAGGTTTTCGAACTGAGGTTACTACTTACTACATTGTAGTCCATTTTTGTAACAAGGTCATTTTTTTGTGAGATTTGATATTAAATGTCAGTTATTCATATTACCAGGCTATAAAAGTTTGATAATTTTGATTCAAAAATGACATAGAAAACTTGAATTCTGTATTCACTAAATAATAGCACCATTTTAACAGGGCGAAAAATGGACAAGGGACGCAAGTGATTCTTCAAGTTGTAATTGCTCCATCTTTCATGTTAAATTTCTTTTCCCTTATTTTGCTGCAAGCCTGTATAAGTTTTGCAATCATATAATATAAAATTATAAATACAATATGTAGTTAGTTTTTAACTTAATGGATATATAGTGTATCGATCAACCGGTGTGACCCATCCAAGTTTACATTTTTTTGCTAAATACCTTTTGGTGTAATGACTCTTATATCTGTGCTTATGCTTTTTGTTATAGGAGGAATGGCGACAAGGAGTGTACTCATGCTATTTGATAATCTACAAGGAGTGTACTCATGCTATTTGTTAATCTACAAACCGAGAGAAGTACAAAGGCAGTCGGATCCTATTTGGAACAGCAACTACAGTGTCCATTAGGTCAAGTCCACTTATTAAAATACTAAATGTGTATGTCGGGTTGGGTCAAATACTCGTGTAAGTATTAGGATTGTCTTTCACAAAATAATTTGGAATAGAAATAATAGAGTTCATCTATGGCGGCTAATGAAACAAGTTTTTGGATGTGAATAAAGAACACCATCAGCTATGTCATACGAATTAAACTCTTCTTCACTTTCTTAAGAGTTCAATGCTTGAGTCAAAGAAAATGTCTCAAGATACTCTAATGGACCTCCTCAAGTTCATGCAGAAGAAGATGAAGATCGTAATTTGGAACGTGGATGCTGAGGGAACAAATGTTGTTGTTTCAGATGATATTGGCCACACCTTTATGCCTTATTAAAGCAGCTGCACCAACAGATCAAGCAAGGCCAGAGATCACATCCCTCTAAGATTCATTAAATGTGGAAATACCTGATGAAGACCTGCAAATAGGCTTCTCAAGAGCAGGTGGAAGTGGAGGTCAGAATGTTAATAAGGTCGAATTGTTGTTCGGATAATGCATATTTCGACTTGCGTCATGGTCCGTTGCAGGGGTAGTGCTTTCTCTCTATGTTTCCGTGAATTCCACATGTTTTATCAGCTTTATTACTTTGCGGGTCAAAATGGGTTAGACTGGGTTAGACAGTTGCAAACAGTATTAATCAGATCCATATTTTGGAACATAATAAATATATTCTCTGCAAATTTTAAAATAAAAGCTATGTTATTACCAAAATAATCCTAAGTGTTTTTAGTAAAGTGGTTTTCTAAATATTTTCTATTGGAAATACAAAAATTACCCAAATCTTAGGGAAATGGGTCACAGTTGCCAACGCTTAATCTGTACACAATTTCTGCTCTATGATCCTATGAATATTTGCAACACTTTACTTTTTAGATCCTTGAAGTTAAATTAAAATATATATAAGTTTAGCTTTTAGAGAGTATTAAGGCCTATCTTGTATTGATTTAGGCCAGTTAGATCCATTTAGTATGTCTCGCAGAAGGGTATTGTATGACTGGTATTATAGCATGGGTCCAACTTTCAGTCACAAACTAAATATTTTTTCACTTCAAAGTTCTACATCTCCTTCATCCCATGAAAATTCCCTATGATTTGACAAAATGACTTTAGGTTTTATAAGATTCTGATGAGAATATGTAACAGGTGGGTATTGATATTGTTGAGCTGGCCATTAGAGATAAGAATATGAAACAGGTGGTGCGACTTCTCAGCTGAAAAGCTTGGTGTGTGCAAGCTGTTTGGATTTACTATTTTGTACCGGATGAAAGTAGTCTAGACATGAATGAATTGATAAACTTTGCATAAATGATATTGTAACAATTTGTAATATCTTATGAAAAGTGGCGTGTCACAGGTAATGTATAATGTTACTGCAGGCCGAGGTTTGATCTCCCCGCACTGCCTCATGTTTTCACCATAATAATTTTATGTGTTCATGTGAATAAAGGGCTAATAATTTACAAAATCTCAAGTTCTAAATCAAATAGTATATGAACTTCCGGATGAACATCCCTTGGCTGAGACGGCTACTACGTGAACTTCTTGGACACACCCCTCCGCAGGTCTGTTTATGCATTTTCTTCAAGTCTTTGGACTCTAAGAACATTAAATATTCATTACTGAAAACTGTACTCTGATGAAATGATCACTTTTCTTGAATTTTTTTTCATCGTAGCACCTCCTCAGTCTAATTTGCTATGTTTCCTGATCCTATCTCAAATTCAATGGGCTTATTTCTCCAGGTTATCTTCTGGTTACTTGGTTACCAAATTGAACATGTAAATTTATAACAGTTGGAAGTCTGATTATCTTGCAGAAAAGCAAATATCATTAGAGATAATCTTGAGGACATAAATGAAATGCTGATTAAGAAGAAAAAAGAACGCTGCAAAATACTTCGTATGTCTTGGTGAAAGAATTCCACATACTACACGTACATTTTTTCATAGCGATACTATAATTGTTATAATTTTTGTGATAGCGAAGAAACTTATGTATACCAATTAAGAACAAGTATAGGATATGTAATGGAGATTAATTGTTACATACAAATTTGTTTTATATGGTGGTTGTGTTAACTCTTTGATGGTCGGCATGGTTCTATTCATATATTGTATTGATCTTTTTTCCTTATTTGTACTCTATGTTTTCAAGTTGGTGCTAATTTGATTAGCATTATTAAGCATCGAGAACATATCCCTTGATCACTTTTGTATTCCAACTAATTTATATGTTATTAGGCATTTGACATAAAGTGCCACGTATAGTAGTGGACTGTTGTGGAGGGTTTCGGTCGTGGGTTGAGCTGAAAGCCCCAAAGTGTTTTTTTGATACCATGTCATGTATTTTTACAAGTTCGTTTATGGCTTGACGAGATTCTATGGGATAAGAAATACAACATGGATGTCATGTATTTGTACAGGCAAAGCTCTAAGCCATTTGAAACCCAAATTTTTGGTTATAGCGGTAGAGCAACGGGCTTCAGAAATTAAAAAGATACGTGGAGATACAATAAAGGTGGATTGGCAATAGCAAATCTGAAACTATGTATTTCACCCTTACAAGCTCGTCAAAAATGTAAGAACGAGGTACAAGACAACAGATATTGTTTCAGTAATGGATGGTGAGTTGGACCCCTTTATTAAAGCGTATCTTCTTTACAAATACAATGAGTTAATTGCCAATTAGTTGTGTATAACGTCATTTCACTTTTACATAGTTGACAAAAATCCGTGAGTAGTAGAAAGTGATGTAGTGATAGTTCTGAACCATGATACATCTTATTTCATTCTTTATACATAGTTTATGTATTATATGTCAATCTATATGCAATTTTCAAAGGTTATTCAACCTTTCTAATTAGTGTGATAATGTATCATTGGATGGTTAATTGAACCCTTCTCATTTAAATCATTTTAATAAAATGACGTATATAGGCTGATATTCTTATTATTAAACACACTTTTAGGAACAAGAAGAAGAGACAATTAGATTTTCATTAGTTGCATCACCCAATATTCATGAGATGACACATTTGCTTTCCAAATTTGTCATTCAGACCACTAGCTTAATACAAAAGAACTTCAACAACATCATCGTTTACAAAATCCTATTACATGTGATACCTTTTTTAATAAGAGCTCTCATTTTCCTACAAAAAAGTGACGTGTACCACATAACTGAACGTGCTGGGATGGTGATAGGAAACCAAAAAGGGATCATATATCGTCTGAAGCTTAACAAATGCATTCAAGAGGCTTTTAGCTTTCACCAAACCCAATTCCATGTCACGGTGTGTTTTCCAATAACTGTTAATATAAGAAAACGTAAAACATTGTCGCAAATGCGAATATTTCTTCGGTGGTCGGTCGCTGTCTCTAAAAATCATATAGTATCTCAAAAAAAAAATATTATATATTATTTTCCATTAACTAATAAATTCCATCTATAATTATAAGTCATTTCCGCTCATTGGGCGACCTTATCAACATTCTTACGATAAAGGAAAATATGTTAACGATGATGGGCGGGCTTCGAAATCTAGTATACATATATATGTATATATATATATATATATATATATATGTATAGATATATGTGTATATATATACATATATATATATATATATGTATATATATACACATATATCTATACATATATATATATATATATATATATATATATATATATATATATATATATATATATATATATATATATATATATATATATAGAGAGAGAGAGAGAGAGAGAGAGAGAGAGAGAGAGAGAGAGTCAAGCGTTCAAATGAAAAGTCATATTTTTGTAAGAAGGTGAGAAGGGATCCTAGCCACTCATTTTATCTTTCTTTAGCTTTGATCTAATGCCTAATATTAGTTAACCAATTTTTCTGAAAATTTCAAAAAAAATTTCAAAAACTTTCAAAAAAAAAGTTCAAAAATTTTCGATTTTTTTTCGTCACATGTGAAAAAAAAATTTTGGAAACTTTTTTTTCAAAAATTCTTTTTTCGAATTTTTTTTTCAAAACATTTTTTGTGGCATGTGAAAAAATTTTCACATGTGAAAAAAACATCTCACTTGAGAAAATTTTCAATTTTGACATGTGAAAAAAATGAAAAAAATTTTCACATGTAAAATTTTCGAATTTTTTTTTCCGAATTTTTTGTTTTTGAAATTTTTTTCTTCACATGTGAAATTTTTTTCGTCACGTGTCAAAATATTTCAAAAATTTTTTGAATTTTTTTTTATAAAATTTTTTGATTTTTTTTTAAATTTGTTTGGAAATTTTTAAAAAATTACTTAACTAATGTTAGCCATTAGATCAAAACTAAAGAAGGATAAAATGAGTGACTAAGATTAGTTCTCACCTTTTTCACAAAAACTAGATTTCTTACATTAATGGTCCCATATATATATATATATATATATATATATATATATATATATATATATATATATATATATATATATATATGAGAATATATTAGCTACAATTTTTTGTAGCCAATTTCCTACAATTTCATGTTATAATTTGTGGGTCTTTAAATTTTTTGGTGGGTCCCTGAATCATTTTAGTGGGTCCTGAATTATTTTTTGTATAATTTTAATGAAGATTGTAGCCATCTTGGCTACAATAATTGTAGCCAAGATATCTCCTATATATATATATATATATATATATATATATATATATATATATATATATATATATATATATATATATATATATATATATATATAGTGTAACTTTCAAACGAGAACCATTTTAACTACGAGAACTGAGAGAACCACCAAAAACATACATGCACGCCTTCAATAATTGTATTTTTGCACATATGTTTTAAAAACAACACATATGTTTAAAAAAAAACATAGTTGTTCTAAAGAATTTGATAAGAAATTGAAAATACAAAATTTTTCTTTGAAGGTGTGCATGTATGTTCTTATAAGACGTGCAACGACAATATTGCGGCCGTGGGTAAGGTTTTTGTGAAAAAAGTTGATGAGTTCATAATGATATTGAAGAACATAAGTGGATGCTTACGATTATTGATGATTGCATGTATTTTTATTTTATTTTAAAAGACTTGCATGCATGTTTTTGGTGGTTCTCTCAGTTCTCGCCGATAAAATGGTTCTCGTAAGAAAGTCCCCCTATATATATATATATATATATATATATATATATATATATATATATATATATATATATATATATATATATATATATATATATATAAGCAGCAGAGACGAACACCACAAATTTTCTGGTATAAAAATGTAAAAGGTATTTAACAGATACCAATCTTGATCCTGGCCGAAACATGATTGGGGTGCCCTACGTATGGAGTTGAAATTAGGACATATGTATTTTGGTTAGATAAAGAGTCAAATCCACTTTAAAAATGTAAGGTAGAAAATAATTGTTCCCACATTCACAAGTCCTGCTATTTGACAATGACACAACCAGTCTTACGCAATGATTATTCTTTTTCAATGTTTATGTTAAAATCCTTTGGAAAAGAATATAAAAAAGATGTTTAAATCGTATGATTTCTTTGTTTCTCATAATTTATTTCATTCTGAGATAAGATAGTGATCTAATTGGATCTTAACAAGGTCATCGGTCACAAAAAAGATTTCTAAAATAAAAAAGGTTTTTGTTAAAAACAACCCTTAGGGTGTTGTATAAGACTTTCATAATTAAAAACATTTCCATGTATTAACTAATCATTTTTATAAATACATGATTTAAACACATATAATTAAGGTACGTGCGTTTCAATAAGGTATATATTAATATTAAGTAAGTTCATACATGAAAATGTTTTTAATTATGGAAGTTTTATACAATACCTATAGGTTGTTGTTAACAAAACCCAAAAAAAATTGGTTTAACATTTAGCTATCAAATTCAAATAACGAGAAACACGGAAAGAGATTTATCCATCGTACAAAAGAGCAAAGATCCTTAAAGCAATATGGGAAGTCAACCGTAGTATAGGGGATGATGTGTTAAAAAGCATGACATAGTGCCCAAACAAATGCGAGTAGACAATGGTTGTAAATGAGCCGAGCCCTGCTTTGACAAGGCTTGAGCATGGCTCGTTTATAAAATAAATTAATCATTTTTTTTGGAAGCTTGTTTAGCATTGCAATTTTATTGACTGGAAAAAAGTTATCTTGCCACTCGTATATATTATTCAAACAATATGCGTTGGAAATCCTTGAAGCACCACCCATTTCTATACCGGTTCTGAAAGTGCGAAGAAAAAATACAGTAATGTTTTGTTAAATAGTGAAGAGTGTTTAGCAGATAAAGAGTCTTGCAAAAGAGTTGGTGTGTCCATCTTATACTCACTTAGGACATGTAGATCCTAGTGTTGGATGTTGGGGTTTTTATTACACTCTATTCTCAAGTTTTTCTTGGAAAGAATAAGAAAGTAAAGGAAAGTTAAGTAAATAAAATGGGAGGGGAAGAAAGAAAGTGTATTTATATATATGCATTCTTATTTTGTACAAAAATTAAAAGAAAGAAAGAAATAAATATGTCATCTTAACAATAGTGTCTGCATAGTAAGATGATAAGTTAATAAAACTAAATGGACAATTAAGTAATTTTAATAACAAACATCATCTTTACCTACTTTTCATCCCACAATTGGGATGAAAGTGCTCTCAACAAAAACCCATCACTTTTGCTTTCACTTTCACTCAAAAAAAAAAAAAAAAAAAAAAAAAAAAAAAAAAAAACTTATGAACACAACTTTATTTTTGTTTTCTTCACTTTCTTTCACTTTGCACCCAAAATCAAAACTTGATAACATAGTGTAAGGATTGAACATATAGACTAGTGAATCGTGGTTCATTACGCATCTCCATCCGTATGAAGAATGTAAATCTTCTTCATCTTGTTTTCATGTTTCTATCATTATGTTGTAATTATGATATGCATCATTTTTGGTTTTTTATGATTCTGGTGTAATCATATTGATGCGTGGTTTATTATATTGAAGCATGAAATATCCATATTAATCGTGTAAACCAATTGTTCATTATATGCTTCTGCTTGATTTGTGGTTATTTAACTGTTAATTTGATGCCTGAAAATTTAATTATATACACGTAACTATTAAATTTTCTTTAGTGGCATCCGAGCTAGGTTGAATACATCTTGTTAATTACCACTTTGTTGCTAATATGAGCTTGTTCAAAATTTTGGCACAATGGATTTGATGGATCACCTTTTGATGTAGTATTTAGCACGGCTAAATTTAATCCCGAAAGGGATTTTTTTTTGGCCAAAATTGTTAACTTGTATTTTGTAGAAATTGAATCTTTGATAACATGTGTTAATTTGTTGCTTAGATGATTTGTTGTTTCATAAAATCAATTGATCTTGATATGATCTTAGATCTAGGCTATATTCATAAGAAACCCTAAATGCATGTTGATCTTTGATTTGGCCATAAAAACATGTTTTTGATCTTTAACTTGTTGGGTCACTTTAGCGCCCACTTCTCTTGAACTGGATTTGAATATAAAATATCCTAAGTACACAAAAGCTAAAGACAATTTCAGCTCATGCAATAAAGATGTTGAAGACAACTTCAGCTTACCCAAGGCAGATACTAAAGACAACTTTAGTACACAGAAGTTGAAGACAACTTAGCTAACACAACACAATGTTGAAGACAACTTCAGCATACACAACACAGAAGATGAATTGAAGAATGAAGTTCAGCTCCAACTTCTTCTGAGTCCTTGAAGTCCAAAGAATGTCTTCATTTCAAGCGTACTGATACAGGTTAGTAATTGAAGACCAAGTCCAAAGTAGAGGTTTAGTTCAGTAAGGGTGGCAATACCTTGTTGAACGATGGTGATATCCTCTACACAAAGATGCTGAGCAAAAGAACTCTTAGCATCTAGAAGGTTTCAAGGTAGGAAAAAGATACTTTACACAAAAGATAAAGTAAAATCTACTTGGGAATAACAAACTGTCACAATTGGTAAAACTACAACTAGTGTACTCAAGTGTTCTCTAAAGTAAGATCTAACCTTGTACATATTTAGTAACATCACATTCCTCTATAGGACTCTAGACTTGTATACATTAGGAACCCCATGAAACCCTAATTCCCTTTTATGAAAGAGAATGCATGTAAAGGAGTAAAGTATCTCTTGCAATTATGACAATAAAGTCTTCAAGAGAGCACTTTACTCCTCGAACCTAAATAGGCCGCTGAACATTCACCAAATAAGGTTAGTTTGTATGTAAACTTCAACATAGGTTGTAGTTTAAGTTTGAGAGTAGATCACAACACATTGTCATTCAACTAGATTTGTTATTCTGCAAGCAAACCTTGTCAAATTCTCTGATTCACTCAAATAAGATTTGTAAACATTGAAAATTAAACTTTGTGTCACGTACTTTAAACTGCTTTACTTATTTTTTTTATTTTAATTGTTTATGTACATCCAGATGTTTGCATGGAACGTTGTTCAACTTAGTTCTTAAGTTGTAACACATTACAAAGGGTCCAACAAGTGGTATCAGAGCCATCTGATTTATTAAACTCTTTAAACAGATTGCGCAAAGATTTTAAAATAAGATCCACCATGGCAAACAATGAGATTCCTCAACTTCTTAATATTAGGGTAGCTACAGTGTTGCTCTTAATCTAGAAGATGAAAAGTTCACAAAATGGAAGAAGAGGTTCATATGTCACATAGTGAGTATAGAGTCTCAATTCATGAAAACCATTACAAATGAGCCATATGTACCAAAAACGGCTTCTGGTTTGAATAAATCAGAACGACAATGGTCAAATGATGAACGAAGGGTTGTCAATCTTGACAAACGCATGAAGAGTCTCATCATTTTATGTTTTCTATATGACCTCATGGAACATGTCATAAAAATAGTCCCACTGCCAAAGAAGCATGGGATGACCTATGTCTATCACAAGAAGGTCCATTGATGCGTGGGAATTGCACCAGGCTTTACCTCTCGAGGGATCTCGAGAAGCTTACAACCCCTACCAGGCAGTGTACCTGATCGTTGTAGTATAGTATAGTATAGTGACAAGTACCGGTGGATTGATCGTTCAACTCAGGAATAGTGTCGCTAGGATTAGAAAGCCTAAAACCTAGGTCTCGAGGTGAGGGATGATTCTTTTCGTATTTTTATATTTATATAAAAGCAATTAAATTCTCGGTTTTTGGAAGAGTGGGCGGAATTAGTTGCTAATCAACTAACCCAATAACTAAGATGCAATCAAAATAAAATAACAAAAATGAAAATAAAACTAATTAAACTAGTGGTGTGAACAATAATGGGAAAATTGTGTTTACTTAGATTTCATTACTCCCTAGATATCTTTTACAGGTTGATAGTTTGTTACAATTGCGTGGATGACGGGTTATATTCCTTAATACCATTTGTGGGGTGGCGTACGTACTTCCCCAACTCTATAAGCTCCTACTTCACTCCTATGAGCCTACAAGAAGCTCCTAACATGGGATCATTAGAATTCCCTCATGCATTAAATACAACCATAAAAACCTAGTATGCATTGGTTCATGTTTCTTAAGATGTTCAAGCATGTTACCCTATCGAAGTCTGCCAGTTTTCTTAAGCCTAACATCGAAATCATTCATCCGTAACAATTATAAACAAGCAATCAACCCATAATCAACATCTAGGTTTCACTACGTCTAAGCAAACACACAAGAGATCTAGCCTAGCATGTTAAAATCAAGACAAGCGTAAGATATATTCAAACAACACATAGACATATTGAATGAATTGAAAGGATACTTATCTTAATTGAACATGAAAGGTTTCAAAGGGTAAAAACCCTTGAAAGAACAGTAAAAATCGTGCTAGGGTTTCTCCAATTTATCCCTCTAATTGTCCTCTCTTAATGAATGAAAATTGCAAAACTATATATAGATTTTACATCGTGACGGCGTCAAGAAGAAATGTCTGACGCCGTCAACTCGCCGCCCATAGTAATATCGGATTGCCTAGATCCAGATCTGACGCCGTCAAGTGCAAAATTTCTCTGGGCCGTCACATGCAATGGGACCATGACGGCCTATGGTGACGCCGTCATGCCCTTAGTGTAAAAACTCTCTGGATCGTCATGGACTCTATCCACTTCACCTCTTGTTTTACTCTTGACGCCGTCATGTAGAACCTTGTGACGCCCTCAGGTACTGTTCCCAGCAAGGAAAATTAAGACTTTGCCGTTTTCTTCACTTTTATGCTCCAAAAACATCCAAAATACTTCATTTTTCCAGAATTCACTCCAAAAGTACCTAAAATCACAAAAGGAACGATTTAGGGTAATATTTGATCAAATAAATTCAATTCCGGGCTTAAATGACCCCTTAAAAACGGATCATTTTTCGCCTCATCATATACCCTTACACTTGAGATTTGCTTGTCCTCAAGCAAATGCGCTTTTATTCTAATCAAAATACAAGTTAGGGGTCATTTAACACTAATATAAAAGTAATTACAACAAATAATCGTTTCACTAAAGACGAAAGACAAGCACGGAGGTCATACACTAGCACCTCACAAATAGTGTTTAGATACTCACATCTCTCGGGTGTAATAAAGTATATATCACAATATAGAAATGGAAAATATCTCTCACTACCTGTCATAACAAAATAGATTACCATAGGCTTGGGAAAGGATCAAACCTCCACCACATGGCGTAAGCACCTAGGATAAACTATCAAAGAGGTATTTCAACGGGTTATAACGTTAGGTGTAGGGATATGGAATACACGGTTTTGTTGGATAAAGGCAATCTTTACTGGTGGCGAGTTAATCATCTTGGTTAATTACATGTACAATATGGCGTTGCTAAGCCAAGACTAGACTCGACTTAAGCTAATAAATCAAAAATAACAAAATCATAAAATAAACATAGAATGAAACGGGAGGGTAGTCCGTATGTTTTTTTCTTGTTTCTTTTTCTATATTTTTTTTTTCTTTTTCTTGATTTTTCGATTTTTTTTTTTGCATACACTCTTGCTCTACCATCCAAAATTATACATCATAGGGAATGTACATTCCCCTTAAACTTGAATTTTTACATACTTACAATAGACTAATCCAATGAATCGAATTAAGATAATCAAAACACTTGGAGTACTTTTAAGATTAACGCACATATGGGGTAATAATATGATGTTATTCCCCATTACTCCATAACATTAGTACTTTACCCATGAGTCCCAATCGTCCCACAACAATATGTACAAGGATATGACATGACTTAGCGACCATGTAATCAATTAGATAATTAACTAAGGGTTTAAACATGTAACAATAATGCACTAAAGATGAGTGCATACACGAAAGGCTAAGGCGATTTGGGTGTACATTTAAGTATGTTGTAACAAATTCTTCCTTTAAGTAAGATTCTTAAAGTTAGAAACGAAAAGATAGGCTCGGAGGGGTGTACTAGAGGTTTTGTGTACTAAAAATGAGTACAACGCTAATGATGTGGGAAAAATTAGTTGACTTTACTAGCCAAGTAAAATGACTTAAATGGTCAAGTAATTATGATACGGGTTTAACACAAGGGTGATCCTAATGCCTCTTATCATGTAGTAAATCCTACTACACGAATGTGGTCTCACTAGCGGTCTCGGGATGCATCACTAACGCAAGTTCTAGAATCTAAATGCTACCGGTACACTCATAAGCACTAATAATGAATGCTTTTCCTATCAAATCTAAAGGCGAACCTCACATATTTGGGTGAAAAATTTTTCTGAATAGTACGGTTTTGTGCTAGTCATACAATCTCCTATCCATGAGACGCTTGCTAAGGCTAAAGTTTCACTCCTAAATGTTGTAAAAAATTTTAAATTTGGCATTAAAATTACACTAACAAGTATTTCTCTTAGTTTTATTACACACCTAGCATCAAACAAACAAACTCAAGTGAAAGTGTATCCTATAAGGTATCATCATTTACCCTCCCCTTACACTTAGGATGAACATTCTCCCCAATGTTCAATTAAAGAATGTAAAAGTAAAACAGGTAAAAGAATGAAACCAAATACTCTCTTGATTCGTTCGATGTGGATAGTGTGGTAACAAGGTTAGATCTTCCTCCAAGAAAATGAACAATCAAAGCTTCCTTTCCAGAAAAAATAAATCACCTTCTTGTCATACATAACTTGTTAAACCTGAGAAAACAAACAAGGCAACCTCGCGTAAAATCGGCGGCAATCTATATATACTAACAAGTCCTAGAAAGCAAATTAAGATATAATGCTTGTGGAATGAATGTTTTCCTAGAGTTTATAAAACTAAAGAATTAACAAGAACTTTAAGACTCCATTAGAAAAACAAAACTAGCAAAATTTCCAGAATTTTACACAAGACGCCATCAAGAGTAAACTCATGACGCCGTCAGAAGTGACCTGCAGAAATCTTTACGTTAAGTTTCTGGAAAAACTTATGTCCTACTTCCTGGAAAATCCTGCAAAACATCATTATGACTCGATACAAGCATTTGACTCTAACAAATACGAATATACATGTTCATTTAATATTGTGGAGAATCATGATCAATTTCGTTTCTTAAAAACATATTTGGGGTTTCCCCTTACACTTATCTTTTGCAAAATACCTTTATATGAAGTTAAGATGAAGTTAAACAACAAAATAAAGCATTTTCACAATTTTAGTTTGAAACATGATCTACCAACAATAATAAAAATAAAGCATGCATACGGAAGCAAATAAAATCAAATAAACAAACAATCAAACAAATAAATAAATAAAGCTTGGGTTGCCTCCCAATAATCGCTTGTTTCTGTTCGAGTCACGAGCCTGACTCTACCCTTATTTAACGGAAATATGGGAGGTTTTCCCTACACTTTGAATTAAGTGCGGGTGGAAGTAGCGATACACACGCTTAGGGTGGAAATATGCCTCGTGAGGAAAGAGTCGTGGATGAATTATATACTCAAAGGGGTGTGCTCCTATCATCATAATCTTACCTAACTCAATCGGGTTAATGGGTGAATTAAGATTTTCTCCTAGAAAAGGATCATTTTCAATCAACTTCAAGAGATTACTAGTTAGGGATCCATCTTGACCTAATAAACCCGGTTTAAACCCATAATGTTTCTTGTGATCAATCATAAATGAGTGATGTAAGCATGTAAGGTCATTTTCCACTCCTATATTGGCTTCCTTTCTACAAGGCTTAGAGTCCATTACCTTTGTTCTAAGACTACCCGGACTATATGGTTTGATGGGTGGATCGGGACCTATTTCAATTCCTAAAATTTCATCCAAGGATGGGAGATTAGGTAATGGATTTGGTTGAGGCTCCGGTTCATCAAAACTAGGAACTTCCTTAGAACTAAGAGAAAGGTTGTGATTACAAGTATTCAAACCTATTTCATCTAGTTGTGTTTGGTCCAAGGGCTCTACCTCTATTGGGGCTCCTGTAGTCTCTTCTACTTCTTTCGAGTAAGTCACGGGTAGTGTGTATTCCTCAAGTGATGATGGGAGTTGTGGGGTACTTTGTAGGTTTGTGTTATTTACCTCATGCTTCCTTATCTCAAGTTGTGATGTATACAAACCCATCAATTCATTGAACTCATGGTTCACGATTAGGACCTCAAAATTTTTCCAAAGGGTCTTACTAAAAGGAATTGATCCTAACAATGATTGTTTAATATAGGCCACACATGCGCATAACTCATCAAACCTATCAAACTTTACACCCATCTCATCTTGTATATATCTAAGATCACTTAAAAATTCATTGGAACAACAGGAAGCAAATCTATCCGAGTAAACTAATTGTTCCTCTATAGTTAATGATCTAAATGGAATTCCATCCGCCATGGAGACAAATGAAAATGGTTTTACAAACAAAGGGCACAAAGAAAAAGATAGACTAAAGAAAACCTAAAAATAAACATAAAATCTTACTAGAAAGGAATCTAGCAAGTAGATCTAATGATAAGAAATCCTAACCTAGACAATAACTATTCCCCGGTCTGCGGCGCCAAAAACTTGAAGCGTGGGAATTGCACCAGGCTTTACCTCTCGAGGGATCTCGAGAAGCTTACAACCCCTACCAGGCAGTGTACCTGATCGTTGTAGTATAGTATAGTGTCGCTAGGATTAGAAAGCCTAAAACCTAGGTCTCGAGGTGAGGGATGATTCTTTTTGTATTTTTATATTTCTATAAAAGCAATTAAATTCTTGGTTTTTGGAAGAGTGGGCGGAATTAGATGCTAATCAACTAACCCAATAACTAAGATGCAATCAAAATAAAATAACAAAAATGAAAATAAAACTAATTAAACTAGTGGTGTGAACAATAATGGGAAAATTGTGTTTACTTAGATTTTATTACTCCCTAAATATCTTTTACAGGTTGATAATTTGTTACAATTGCGTGGATGACGGGTT
This sequence comes from Artemisia argyi, assembly GCA_030686995.1. Taxonomy (NCBI): domain Eukaryota; kingdom Viridiplantae; phylum Streptophyta; class Magnoliopsida; order Asterales; family Asteraceae; genus Artemisia; species Artemisia argyi. The sequence continues at coordinate 113,230,423 of CM060684.1, forward strand.
ATATTCCTTAATACCATTTGTGGGGTGACATACGTACTTCCCCAACTCTATAAGCTCCTACTTCACTCCTATGTCGAGCCTGCAAGAAGCTCCTAACATGGGATCATTAGAATTCGCTCATGCATTAAATACAACCATAAAAACCTAGTACGCATTGGTTCATGTTTCTTAAGACGTTCAAGCATGTTACCCTATGGAAGTCTGCCAGTTTTCTTAAGCCTAACATCGAAATCATTCATCCGTAACAATTATAAACAAGCAATCAACCCATAATCAACATCTAGGTTTCACTACATCTAAGCAAACACACAAGAGATCTAGCCTAGCATGTTAAAATCAAGACAAGCGTAAGATATATTCAAACAACACATAGACATATTGAATGAATTGAAAGGATACTTACCTTAATTGAACATGAAAGGTTTCAAAGGGTAAAAACCCTTGAAAGAACTGTAAAAATCGTGCTAGGGTTTCTCCAAGTTATCCCTATAATTGTCCTCTCCTAATGAATGAAAATTGCAAAACTATATATAGATTTTACAACGTGACGGCGTCAAGAAGAAATGTCTGACGCCGTCAACTCGCCGCCGATAGTAATATCGGATTGCCTAGATCCAGATCTGACGCCGTCAAGTGCAAAATTTCTCTAGGCCGTCACATGCAATGGGACCATGACGGCCTATGGTGACGCCGTCATGCCCTTAGTGTAAAAACTCTCTGGATCGTCACGGACTCTATCCACTTCACCTCTTGTTTTACTCTTGACGCCGTCATGTAGAACCTTGTGACGCCGTCAGGTACTGTTCCTAGCAAGGAAAATTAAGACTTTACCGTTTTCTTCACTTTTATGCTGCAAAGACGTTTAAAATGCTTCCTTTTCCAGAATTCACTCCAAAAGTACCTAAAATCACAAAAGGAACAATTTAGGGTGGTATGTATTATTTTACACATACTTTTAACCTTAGTTTAGGGACCAAAATGACAAAATACTAACCAAATATGCCAAGAGAATGTATGTTTTTGTATTTGTGTATGTGCAGGTACGGATATATGAAAAAGGAACAAAAAAAAGCAAAACCGACAAAAACGAGCACGAGACTTGGAAAAGTGTCAAAAAGCCGAAGCCGATGAAGAAATTTATCCAAGAAAAGCCCAAAATGACAAAAGTAATCCTTAGAGATTCAGAGAATAACAAAAGAGACTCTTAGTTGAAATATGAAGACCTTTACAATAATGGCCCCACAAGTATTCACAAGTTGTCGATTTTGATCCTTTGAAGAACTTAGGAAGAAAAGTCAACTCACATCCTCCAAGTTACAAGAAATGCATTAGGATCATTCTCAGTCGTTACGTTTAATATTAAGTTGTATTAGTTACATTTTATAATATTTTAAGCTTGAATTTCATGTTTTGTAAAAGTCTAGGGGCTAATTATGCAACAATGTCAAAGATTAGAGAAGCCCTAACCCCTAGCCTATAAATACCCCTTAAACACCAACTTTGAAAGGTTGGTTGTTGAGGGTTGGTCCTCATAGTAGTAGGAGTAGTGTAGCTTTATTTTTATGAAGTCATGTGTTTTTATGTTACTTTCTCTCTCTAAAGCTTTCTCTCTCTAAATTTTACGATTTGTAGTTGTTAAAATCTTGTTTTTATTGGTGGGAATTAAAGTTTATGGTTAAACTAGTTAGTTTAGTGTTAAATTTGGTGAAAACATTAGTTTTTAGGCTTTATTTTGGTTCAAAATGTTGTTTTGTTACGGTTTTATCGAGTTAGTTTTTATTTTTTTTTAAAATTCTTATCGAGTTATATTTTTTGTTTCTGTCGAGTTTGAAATTTTCAAGATTATCGAGTTAAAAAAAAAAGAAAAAAATTATCGAGTTACAAAAAAAGAAAAAAAATTATCGAGTTTGGTTTTATTTTGTTTTCATCGAGTTACAAAAGCAAAAATTATCGAGTTTCATTGTTTTTAACAAAATAGTTATCGAGTTACGTTTTTAAGTCAGGGACTTATTTGCAAAACATTTTCGAGTTATGTTTTTCAAAAATTCTTTCCAAGTTTAATTTCTTTTTTAAAATAATATCGAGTTTGGTTTTTCACATAGGGACTATTATGCAATATATATATATATATATATATATATATATATATATATATATATATATATATATATATATATATATATATATATATATATATATAGAAAGCCAGTGATGTCATCGAGTTAGATTCTTTCGTTTTTTTTTATTTTGTCGAGTTAAGTTTTTTTTTTTTGTTTTATCGAGTTTCCATTTTTTTATTTATCGAGTAAGGTCTTTTGTTTATCGAGTTTTATTTCTTTTGGCGAGTTAGCCAAGATTATCGAGTTAGATAATTTATACCTCATCGTTTATCGAGTGAGGTCTTTTATGCTTTATGCTTAGGCGAAACTCTGCCGAATTTTATTTTGACTTATCTAGTTTGTTTCTTTTATCGAGTCTTTTTATTTTATCAAGTAACTTTATTTTATTAATATGAGTTTCGAGTAGTTTATTAGTGTTTGCTTAGTGGCACAAGTTTGTGAGTTAAGTGTGGACATTAAAGAGGATTATGATTAATAATTGTCATGATTATTTAGACTTGTGATTTTATTATTTGAAGGGCAAAAGCCGGAGAATAATCAAACTACACATCTAGTAATTATTTTCTTTTTAAAGGATTATTTTCAAAATAAACCAACGTTGTGAGAAAATAGTCTTGTTTAAGGAAAATAATTCGTCGTCAATCCTTGACCCACACTTGATGAACTTATTCACGTCGCTTAGCAAACATATTGTTTTTAAAGTCTTTTCCCGTCTTAATTTCTTTTCGCGTTTTAAATCTCTTATTGTTTTATTGATTTTAATTGCTATTTCATTTCCTTTAGAATAAAAACTCAAAAATTCTCAATTATATTTTCACATTCACTTCACAATCACGCGACTCAAGCCTACTCAATCGCCGTCTTACCTTCGTTGGGACATAACGACCCTGGGAACATACTTTCACGAGTATTTATTCGGTTAAAAATCTAATATACTAAAAACGAACAAATCAAAAATGGCGCCGCTGCCGGGGAAGGTTTGAAACGAGAGCGTCGTACTTGTATCGTTTGTTGGTGATTTGAAGACCCTTCTCCTGAGAAGTTATCATTTTTTGTAAATATTCTAAAAAAAAAATAAAAAAAAAAAAAATTCAAAAAAAACCATAAAAAAAAATTAAAAAAATAAATAAATAAAATATTAAAAGTATATAAAAACACAAAAAGATTTTCCTTTTCTACTTTGATTTTCTTTTTCAAAAATTTAAAAACCAAAAATAATCTTCTTATCCTCTTATCATTTGATTCTTCTTCTTTAACCCTCTAAACAGATAATTCTTATGAATCCGACTTGTTTTAATTGTGGAGAACCTTTCTTCGGAGGGTTGTGTGTGTGGTGTACGTGCGACCAATGTGGTGATGATATTAATGATGGCGTTTGTTGGAATTGTAATTCTCCCGCGTATGATCAAAGATTGTTCAACGATCCGTCAAACGTTCCTAATAACTATCCAACACCACCACCACCTTCGTTTTATTGCTATAATTGTGGAAACCCTTCCGAAGAAGGAGCACCTTGTGGGCAATGTTTTTGTAGTCAATGTGGATACACCAATTGTATGTGCTATGCCTCGAATGCTGACACGTCTTACGCTTGTGATACGAGTTTTGATAATTATCCTCAGAACGATTTAAATCTTCCTTTTCAAAACTTTTATGAGCAAGTACCAAATTACAATGGTGATTCATTTCAAAATACATCAAATTTTGAACATTGTGGGGGATCGTCTGAAAATTTTTATGAGCCGAATTCAAGTTACGATTCCCATGGTTTTAACGAAACCCCACAAACTTCCGATTTTACTAATAATATTTGTGAAATTAAATCCATGATCGAGAAGTTAAAAGAGTTGGTGGCTAATCTGTTAATACAAATATCGCCTAAAAACGTTATTTATATTTTACGATCTTCGCTAAGTTTTGTTAACAACAAAATGTAAACCTTTGTTTCTAAGCAAAACATAATCTTAGTTTTTAAGACTTGCATAAACTAGACTTTTGCTACATTTTACATTTCATAAAACACAACACAAGTTTATTTCTTAAATTAGAAATTGTCACATCACATTTATGGCAAGTTTTGTCACTATGTATTTATGGAAAGAAATGTGTTTGACTAACTTTGTTGTTGCTTGCAAGCTTTGTATTTGACTTGTTTTTAAGTGATGTGACATTGTTTGGTTGCTAGGATTTATGAGACAAGACCTTGTTTGGTTTGAAGAGTTATTGCATAAACCTACTGCAGACCCAGCGGTACCCTGGGGGTACACGGGCGGAACCCATCTGAGGGTTCCGCCTGATCCGCCAAGCATGCAGAATGTTGTGCTATAAATACCAAGCCATAACTTGATTTTTGGCTAACCTCTTGAGATCATATTTTACACACACACTCATCTTTTCTTCTAACCTCTTAACATTGTAAATGTGAAGTTTCCTTTTGTAGCAAAGAAGTTCACAAGGTCATCAAAAGTTACAAGTTTCCAATACAACGTTGCAAGACTTGTTAGCTTAGTATTGTGTGAACTCTTATTGTTTACACGTCATTTGTTTGTGTATATTCTGTAGTGAGTGGTTAATATTTTAGTCCTCAAAATACAAAGAGTGTTGGGAGTTGTTGTACCCTAGTAAAAGAACTAACGGGAGTGGTTGTGCCCTTGTAAAAGAACTCGACATTTAGCTTTGTGTCGGTAAAAGTATAAGCGACATGTAAGGTTTTCTCCGCTGGTGAAAGGAGCTTGTTGACTAGTGAAAGAAACTCTCGAGTTGGATACTCGGGGCGTGGACGTAGGGCAAGGAAAAAGAGTCCTTGTAGCCGAACCATGATAAATACTCGTGTTGTGGTTTGATCGTTTCTTTCATTTACTTGCATGTTATATATTGTGTTTGTGCATATATCTTTGATCAAACGGAAAGTTTCAAAGCTAACTTAACAAGTTAAAAAGATTTTAATCGGTAAACTATTCAACCCCCCTTCTAGTTTTCCACAATTGGCATCAAGAGCTACGTTACTCAAGCTTTTAAAATATATTGTTTTTAAAACTTGAAACGATCCATGGATTTTGAAAATTACAAAGAAGGGCAATCTATGCAAAGACCACCGCTCTTTGAAGCAAATGGTTTTATATATTGGAAAAACCGTTTTGAAACCTACGTGAAATCTAAAGATATAGATTTGTGGTATATAATTATTGATGGTGATAACGTAGTTACTAACATCAAAGATGATGATCAAAAGAAATTAATAGGTAAAAATAATGAAGCTAAAATGATGCTTTATAATGCTTTACCTAAGAAAGAATATGAAAGAGTCTTTTTGTGTAAAACCGCCAAAGATATTTGGCAATCTTTAATTGTCACTCATCAAGGAAACTCACAAGTTAAAGATAACAAAATTGATCTTCTTGTTCAACAATATGAACACTTTGTTATTTCCGAAGATGAGATTATTGATAATGCCTTTGCTAGGTTTAACACTATTATTACTTCACTTAAAGCACTTGATGAATCTTTTTGTAGTAAGAACTTTGTCAGGAAATTTCTTAGAGCACTCCATCCGAAGTGGAGAGCAAAAGTGACGGCAATTGAAGAATCCAAAGATCGTTCAAGCATGTCACTTGATGAGCTTATTGGAAACCTCAAAGTTCATGAAATGGTAATGGAAAAAGATTCGGAACTAGTTAGAGGCAAGAAAGAAAAAGTTAAGTCCATTGCCTTGAAAGCTAGAGTCCAATCAAGTGATGATGAAGAATCTACTTCGGATAGTGATGATGAGGAATATGCTATGGCCGTGAGAGACTTCAAGAAGTTCTTTCGTAGGCGAGGAAAGTTTGTAAGGCAACCTAAAGATGACAAGAAAACCTTCCGGAAAGATCGTGATGATCGAAAAGGAAAAGTTGAAAGAAAATGTTATAGGTGTGGAGACACAAGTCATCTTGTAGGAGAATGTCTAAAACCACCCAAGAGCAAACCTCAACAAGCTTTTGTGGGTGGTGCTTGGAGTGACTATGAAGGAGATGATGATGAGCCAAAGAATGATGATATTGCTCTCATGGCTCACAACTCAAATGAGGTACTCTCCGACTCATCTTACTCCTCTATTGATGATGATACTTTACAAAATGAATATAACAAACTTTGTGAGTTAAGCTTAAAAATCATAAACAAAAATAAAATTTTGAAAACTAAAAAGGAGTTTTTAGAAAATGAAGTCTATGAATTAAAAGAAAAAGCTAAGAGATTAGAAAAGGGTAAAGGTATTGACACCTCATGCAAATCATGTGAAGAACTTAAACTTGAAGTTGAGAAACTTAAAATTACTCAAAATGATCTAATCAAACGAACCACAAAGTTCAAAAAGTTCGATAAGAGCATTTCATGTGCGGATGAAATTATGAAACTTCAAAAGTCACCTTTTGATAAAACAGGTCTAGGTTTCAGGAAAGTAGAAATCATTAAGGGTCAAACGAAACAAGAAAAGAACGCACATGAAACAAACAAAATTGCTACAGCAGCCCGCGGACCAGACGAAACCCAAATTAGGGTTCCGCCCGTTGGCCCCGAGGGTTCCGCCAGGTCTGCTACAGCAGTAACTCCATCCACATCGGATCGTTCAAAATTTGTTAAAGTTACATATAAAAATGGAACAAAACCTGCCTTTAGAACTGGAGTAGGACTTAGTAAAAATGAATTTAGAGCTAAAACTACTCAACCAAGACCTAAGACTCCAATTCCCAAACGCCCCTTTCCAAAGAGCAACTTCAACGCTCGACCAAACTACCAACATATTTGGAACCAAAACACTCCTAGACATTACCAAACTCCAAATCACATGCCATGGAACCCTTATGCTCTATTTTCATACTTGGAACAAATTAATGGCATGCTTAACCAAAATGGACCCATGAGAAATTGGGGACCAAATGTTTGAGTGTTTTTCATAAAATAGGTGTGCCTCAAAGTTTGTTTGGATCCGGATGAATGGATCAAAGATAACGGTTGTTCAAGGCACATGACGGGTAATAAAAGCCTCTTCTCTACATATCACAAATGTGATGGAGGTAATGTTACGTTTGGTAGTAATGCTAAGAGCAAAATCATCGGAAAAGGTACAATCTCTCATGACTCCCTTTCTATAGATGATGTTGCTCATGTTGATAACTTAGGATTTAATCTTCTTAGTATTAGTCAACTTTGTCGTAATAAGTATAATGTCCTTTTTAGTGAAAACGGTAGTAAAATACTTAAAGATGGTATAACCATAGCCAAAGGTGTCCTTAAGAACAACGTATACGTCATGAAGTTGGATTCAACATCTAGAGACAAACTTTGTCTTACCTCATTAGATGAATCTTCAACTTTATGGCATAGACGTTTAGGACACGCTAACATGAGACTAATCCAAAACCTCTCTTCCAAAGACTTAGTTCGAAACCTACCTAAGTTGAAATATGACCAACACTTTTGTGATGCTTGCAAAGCCGGTAAACAAGTCCATGGTAGCCATAAGGCTAAAAACTTGGTTTCTACATCTAGGTGTCTAGAACTTTTACATGTGGATTTATTTGGTCCATCCGCTATACAAAGTTATGGAGGCAACTTCTACACTTTGGTCATAGTTGATGATTACTCAAGATATACTTGGACAAAATTTTTGAAAAGTAAAAATGAAGCTTTTGATAAATTTGAGATTCTAAGTAAGAAAATTCAAAATCAAGTAGGGTCTAATACTGTGTCTATTAGAACGGATCACGGTCGTGAATTTGATAATGAATTTCAATTTGGTAAATTTTGTGATAATAATGGAATAACTCATAACTTTTCGGCTCCACGTACTCCTCAATCTAATGGTGTAGTAGAATGTAAAAACCGGACATTGCAAGAGATGAGTAGAACAATGCTTAATGAACAAAACATTCCACAAAAGTTTTGGTGTAATGCCGTCGACACTTCAACGTACATTTTAAATCGAGTCCTAATTAGACCATTTTTGAATAAAACTCCTTATGAACTATAAAAAGGTAAAAAGCCTACATTAGGATACTTTAGAGTGTTTGGGAGTAAATGTTTCATTCTTAACACCAAGGATTATCTCACCAAATTTGACCCAAAGTCTTATGAAGGTGTATTTCTTGGATATTCACAAAATAGTAAAGCTTACATTGTTTTGAACAAAGAAACCATAAGAGTCGAGGAATCGTTAAACGTAACATTTGACGAAAGTCCACCTCCCTCTAAGACATCACCTTTGGTAGATGATGACTTAGTTGAAAGCCAAGCAATTAAATGTCAAGAAAACTTAGGTAATGACAAGGAAGATGAACTATTAAACAAAGAACTTGTCAATGTCAAAGAATCTAAAAGTCATCCATTAGACGGTGTCATAGGCAACATTAACGAAAGAACACTTAGATCAAATGTTCAAAATGAAAGCAACTACTTTTGTTTCGTGTCAACCATTGAACCGAAAAACATTAATGAAGCCATTAAAGATGAATCTTGGGTAATTGCAATGCAAGAAGAATTAAACCAATTTGTTAGGAATGATGTATGGACATTAGTTCCTCAACCAAAGAGTCAAACAATAATTGGAACAAAATGGGTCTTTCGTAATAAAATAGATGAAAATGGAATTGTGTCTAGAAACAAAGCTAGGCTAGTAGCACAAGGATATAATCAACAAGAAGGCATTGATTACGATGAAACTTTTGCTCTGGTAGCTAGGCTCGAGTCAATTAGAATATTACTTGCTTATGCGTGTGCACATAATTTTAAACTCTTTCAAATGGACGTCAAAAGTGCATTTCTAAACGGAGTCATTAATGAAGAAGTGTATGTTGCTCAACCACCGGGCTTCATCAATTTTGAAAAACCTAATTATGTTTACAAACTTAAAAAGGCTCTTTACGGACTTAAGCAAGCTCCAAAAGCATGGTATGATCGACTTAAAACATTCCTAGTTGACCATAAGTATACCATGGGCTTAGTTGATAATACTCTCTTCACTAAGAAGAAAGATTCACATATTATCATAGTCCAAATCTACGTTGATGACATTATATTCGGATCAACTTGTCAAGAATTATGTGTGGATTTCTCAAAAATCATGCATGACGAGTTTGAAATGAGTATGATGGGAGAACTCAACTTTTTCCTAGGACTTCAAATCAAACAACTAGAAGATGGTATCTTCTTTAACCAATCTAAATATATTAAGGATATGCTTAAGAAATTTGGACTAGAAGATTCGAAACCTATCAAAACTCCCATGTCCACGGAAACTAAACTCACCAAGGATGAGGAAAGTGAATCCGTAGATAGCACTAAATATAGAGGTATGATTGGTAGTCTACTTTACCTAACGGCTAGTAGACCCGACATTATGTTTAGTGTTTATCTATGTGCTCGTTTTCAAGAAAATCCTAAAACTACCCATCTTGAAGCCGTTAAAAGGATATTTAGGTATATTAAGGGCACCACACATTTAGATTTATGGTATCCCAAAGGAACGGGAATAGACACCATAGTGTATGCCGACTCGGATCATGCCGGTGACTATGTCGATAGAAAAAGCACAAGTGGTATTTGTACTTTTGTTGGACATTGTCTCACCTCATGGTTCTCTAAGAAGCAAACAGCTCTTGCTATCTCAACAACGGAAGCCGAGTACGTTTCGGCCGGAAAGGCATGTCAACAAGCCCTTTGGATGAAGCAAGCTCTTGTCGACTACGGAATTCAACTCAACGACATCACAATTCTTTGTGACAACAAAGGTGCCATTGATCTTAGCAAAAACCCGGTTCAACATGCTCGTACAAAACATATTGAAATCCGTCATCATTTCCTTCATGACAACATCCAAAAAGGAAATATCTCAATTGAGAAAGTTTCTTCCGAAGATAACATAGCCGACATTCTCACAAAACCTCTTAAACGTGAATCTTTTAATCTTCTTAGGCTAGGCTTAGGACTCATGGAGCCTACATTGTAGTTCTGAACATTAGACAAAAATCACAAAAATCAAAACAAATCCAAAACCATTTTTCTCAGCAGGGTCGGCGGAACCCTCAACCATAACGGACGGAACCCACCTCAGGGTTCCGCCATGTCCGTCGACCTGCAGAATCATTTTCTTTGTTTATATTAAACCAAACACCCATTATCTCATACCACCACTTCCAAACTGCTACTATTCACTTTACCACTCATCCACACCTACGAATTCTTGGTCCTCCATTCATTTACATTGCTAATCAATCATCATTGTAAGTATTCTAAACATGATTACAATCCTGATCTGAGTCTAGGAATTCTATTTCTTGCACAAAAATAAAAACTTAGGGTTATGCATTAACTTAAGAAATTCATGCATGAGATTAGGTAATTAATAAAACTAATCATGTTTCCAATAGTTAGGAATTGCATCTTTAATTAGTACAAACATGTTTGCTAAAACACCCCATGTTAAATCCTTTCAAAAATTTCTCACAAGTAGGACAAATATTTTTTCGTCTCACATTGAGAATACAAAATCAAAACGTTATGCTTAAAACATCACTTGCATAATGTCTCTTGAATGCTAAAGGGAATACATAATCAATATGTATTTTCGGGTACATTCAAACGAAGCTACATTGAAGTAGGAGCGTTTGGGTTATCTTTTGTTTTATAACAAAACTTGCATAAAACGATTTTGAAGCATCAAAATGAGTCAAGATAACAGCACCTCCACATTGTTTTCGTATAGGCACACACTAGAACTTCCACATTATAATAGTGGTTTACGTAAACTAAAATGTGAAATTTTGTTGTTCTAGGAATCATCATGCCTCCTCTAACCTACTACGACCACAAGGACACCATTAAGTACCTACCAAAACACCACAAAACCAAAGGCCTTACCGCAAATCAAGTAAACGTTTTCAAAGCCCTAGAAAAACACTATGTCCATGAGGGTAGAACCATTGACCCATCTTTCCTAGAAGGCACAAACCTTTACGCTGATTCTGCCACAATCAACTTTGAGTGTCTTTTGAATATTGATGAGCCTATTTGTCCTAGGTTCATTATAGAGTTCTATGCATCCTCCGTCCTCTCCACGGATGACTATGGTCATATGTCTATCAACTTTAGGGTTAGCGGTCATCAATACTCCTTCACTCTTGAGGAGTTTGCTCAAATCCTAGGTGTCCCAAACCATGGTACTTGCCTCTATTCCGACTTGCACTCCCTCTCAACTCTTGACAACCTCCAAGACCGTATCTACCCTTATGACACACCCCTTGTCTCAAAAGATGTACTCCGTGACCACCTCTTTGTTAGGACCACCACCACTAGGAGAACCCGTTCGGGGAATGAGGTCGATAAGGACCCATATGGAATGGAAATGAACGAACTTAAGCCCCAATTCAAGAAATGGGAGGAAGTCCTTAGAGCAAATGTCATTAGCACAATAGGGAACCGTGACCATATCAACCTTTGCCTTTGCTACATGCTCTACTCCTTGTCCGTTAGGCAACCTTTCAACCTTGCCTACTACATGGCCAAGAGAATGGCCGACATTCCCGTGCATGGCACAACGTCTATGCCGTATGGAATGCTCTTGACCCGTCTCTTTAGGTTCATCTCACCCATTCCACCAACTTCAAATGGTCTTCGTCTTAACTACACTCTCATTCCACACACCTTTGTTCCACTTAGTGATAAGAGAGTTTACAAAGCCCAAGGAAAACGCCCACATCCTCCTACCTCATCTTCGTCTTCCTCAATGAGCGAAGATGACAATTTGCCGAACTCTAGGCTCCCTCCTCTCGAATACCTTTCTCAACTTCCGGATATTCCTAATGAGTCGGAGGAGTTCAAGCAAACAAAGGGGATGTTTAAGAATCTTGGAAGGTTCCTTGGAAAGCTCAAGAACAAGATCGACCGTCAATGAGTGCGGGTGTGTTAGGAGTGTTTGGCACAAGGTGCTATTGGAACAATTTGGTAGTTTAAACAATCTTTGTGATGTATTTGTGTGTTAGTACAATGTTTGATACACTTTGGAACATGTTTCAACTAACAATGATGCAGGGAGACAACTTTTGGCAAGTTGTCAAATTTTCAAGTTTATGATATTTTCACTAAGTATAGTGAGATTCTCGACCTCAAGGTCAAAGTCCTATGAAATGCATGTTTACGAGTCCAATTTTTGCATTACCCAACCAGAAATGCCTTATCTCTTTGATTTTAGGAGTTTTCGAAAATTTTGAAAAACGTCTCGCGGGTCAAAAACGTGGACTGCCACTTTTTTCACCCCTGGCGGATCTGGCGGTACCCAAATTTGGGTTCCGCCAGTACAATTTCTGGGAATCCCAGATTTTGCCCAACGGACCAGGCGGCACCCTCAAATGGGTTCCGCCTGTGTATTCTGAGGGTGCCGCCAGCCTCCTGCAGAATTTTAGTTTTTATTTTCACAATTTCAACATCCAAACACCAAAATCCAATCCTTTTAGGTAGAAAACCATTACTTGCAATGTGTTTAGCAAAATAGGATACTCCTTCTTCCATAAACTTAACCAAAACCATTTCCCGCCAAAATTCAAATTCAACCATAAGAACCTCAAGGACCCCTCAAACATTAAGGAAGGAACCCTTTTAAGGGATCCTTGAAGTCCCTCAGATTTTTACTATCACAAATCCACCAAAACCACTAAGCATTTAGTGCAAAACTTGTCTTCTCACTTCACCATTTTCATTGGATTGACTCCCATGACATGACAACCCACAATTAGTTTTCCAAATCATTAGAAACCTCCATTTTTGTATGAACTAACATCAAATCCAAACACTCCTTTCCATAATTCATCAACACTATAAATTAAGCCATCCTCAACACCATCAAATCATACCTTCCTCAACACAACTTCTCAACCTTATAAACCATGACTAAGTCAACAAATACCTCTCAACCTAACCTCCTCATCCTCGGATGAATTTACATCACCTATAAAAAATGTACACTTTTTGAACCTTGCATCTCCATCACCATCACCCAATCAACCAAATGAGCTCACTCCACCACCAACTAAATCACCTATTGACCCAACTCCACCAAGTGCTCCAACTCAACCATCCAAAACCTCATCACCATCACCATTACCCAAAATTGAGCCAATGGAACTCTTTGGGTCTCCTCCCACATCACCACACCCATTTGTCCAAGATCTTAATGATCTTCCACCAAGACCTACACAACCATCACCTTTTGTAAATCAATCACCAAGGTCAATTCTAGACCTTGATGAGGATCTTAACCTTAACCAACCATCACAACAAGTGTACCATCCACCCACACCATTGTTGTTTCACCCCATCTACCATGACATTCATGGTCCTCTATATGGAGAACCAAACTTTGAACACCATGATCACCCAAATCCACCACACCCTCAACCTCAAACTTTTGAGTCTTTATTTCCTTCTTATGAGGATATCCAAAACATGGTTGAAAACCATCTCCATCAAGCAATGGAATTTCAAACCACATTGCTTGACTCAATACCAAACCCATCATCCACCCAAGAACCACAAACCAACCAACCCTCAAACCAAGAAACCAAAACCAACCCATTTCAACCCACTCATCCCCATGCTTGCTCAAATTGTGAGCAAATGGGTGAAACCATCAAAACCTTGCTTCACCAATTCCAAAACGAAACCCGTTTTGCATTCCAACACGTCATAGAACGTTTGGATGCACTTTCCCACCCTAACAAATCCTAGACAACTTTTGAAGGCCATTTGCCCCACTCTAGGAATGTAGGATTTTTATTTTATTTTCTTGGTTATTTTTTAGTTTTTGTGTACAAGTAGAAGAATAGTTCTCATTTCTTGTCTTTTGACTTTTATAGTCAAAATTTTACTTGGAGTGAAATTTCTTTCTACTCACTTTAGTACATTGTTGGTTGTCCATATTTGTGTTGTGGTTGCAATATGTGTGGTAACTACATTCTTAACTATCTATATCACCAACTAACATTTTTTTTGTCGGGTCCAAAATCCATGTTTCCCATCTTGGCACTCCATTTAGGGGGAGTATCAACCAAGGGGGAGCATGAGCATTATTCCGCTTCGCCACTCTACTTTTTGTTTCGACAAAAAGGGGGAGAAATATATTGAACTTTCAATACTTAATATGATTTTCATAAATTAAGTAAAACAAGGTTAATATAATTTTTTTTTTAAGTCTTGAAAACCAAGATTTTGCATGTTACTTAAAAACAAAGTTTATGTTTTGTCATCAACAAAAAGGGGGAGATTGTTAATACAAATATTGCCTAAAAACGTTATTTATATTTTACGATCTTCGCTAAGTTTTGTTAACGACAAAATGTAAACCTTTGTTTCTAAGCAAAACATAATCTTAGTTTTTAAGACTTGCATAAACTAGACTTTTGCTACATTTTACATTTCATAAAACACAACACAAGTTTATTTCTTAAATTAGAAATTGTCACATCACATTTATGGCAAGTTTTGTCACTATGTATTTATGGAAATAAATGTGTTTGACTAACTTTGTTGTTGCTTGCAAGCTTTGTATTTGACTTGTTTTTAAGTGATGTGACATTGTTTGGTTGCTAGGATTTATGAGACAAGACCTTGTTTGGTTTGAAGAGTTATTGCATAAACCTACTGCAGACTCGGCGGTACCCTGGGGGTACACGGGCGGAACCCATCTGAGGGTTCCGCCTGATCCGCCAAGCATGCAGAATGTTGTGCTATAAATACCAAGCCATAACTTGATTTTTGGCTAACCTCTTGAGATCATATTTTACACACACACTCATCTTTTCTTCTAACCTCTTAACATTGTAAATGTGAAGTTTCCTTTTGTAGCAAAGAAGCTCACAAGGTCATCAAAAGTTACAAGTTTCCAATACAACGTTGCAAGACTTGTTAGCTTAGTATTGTGTGAACTCTTATTGTTTATACGTCATTTGTTTGTGCATATTCTGTAGTGAGTGGTTAGTATTTTAGTCCTCAAAATACAAAGAGTGTTGGGAGTTGTTGTACCCTAGTAAAAGAACTAACGGGAGTGGTTGTGCCCTTGTAAAAGAACTCACCATTTAGCTTTGTGTCGGTAAAAGTATAAGCGACGTGTAAGGTTTTCTCCGCCGGTGAAAGGAGCTTGTTGACTAGTGAAAGAAACTCTCGAGTTGGATACTCGGGGCGTGGACGTAGGGCAAGGAAAAAGAGTCCTTGTAGCCGAACCACGATAAATACTCGTGTTGTGGTTTGATCGTTTCTTTCATTTACTTGCATGTTATATATTGTGTTTGTGCATATATCTTTGATCAAACGGAAAGTTTCAAAGCTAACTTAACAAGTTAAAAAGATTTTAATCGGTAAACTATTCAACCCCCCTTCTAGTTTTCCACATAATCGTTATACGTATACTCCCGAGTCTCGTGAGAAGACTATTGCTGAATTACTTGCTGAAGAGAGAGCGTCTAATCCTTTTAAAAATTTTGTTTATTATGATTTCGACGACGATGATGAGAAAATTACGTTCGTTCTTAATCCTCACAAAACTTCCGATGTTTCTCCCGTAGAACCCGAGGACTCTCTAAAAATGGGGGACGAGCATCTAAACACTATTCCGGCAACGGAATCAGACGAATTCAATAAGTCGAGTGTTAAGAACCTCGTCCCAATCCCAAGTGAGTCCGGGGAAATTTCTAACGGTAATATGGAACTTGTTGTTGATATTACACCCGTCGATGAAGATAAGAGTATAGCCGAATTGTTAGCAGAGGAGATCCGAGAATTATGCATTGAAAAAGTCAAAGAAGATGTATTTGATTTATCCCCGAATCCCACCCCATCCTCTGATCCTCTTATATCCGATTCTTCCATTTCTTCTCTCACCCTGGATGAGAGTAATGATGTATTTTTAGATAAGATCGAGGCATGTCTTGCTAATGATTCCACTCCGATAATGGACGATTCTAATTTTGATCCAGAGGGGGATATTCGTTTACTTGAAGAATTATTGAATGAAGAGCCGTCAACTTCTCTCCCTCCGATGAGCAATGAAGATTTTGATGAAGTTGAAAGTTATTCCGATTCTCACAATGAGTATACTACGAGTGACGAAGATTCTTGTGGAGATATCGATGACAATGATGATGCGGAAATCCAAAATGAAACTCTTCGTGAAAAATTATTGAATATCAATCTTCTCATTTCTAAAATTGAAGCATTGAATGATCCTCCGATTTCTTCTCCTATCCCCGTTATGGATAGTGATTTCTTACCCGAGCTTGAAATTTTTCGATTTGAAGAGACGAGTAGTGGCAATCCCACTATTCATGCTGATATTTCTCTTCCGGATTATGAGTGCTTTCACTTTGAGATCGACTCTATACCTATTTCCAATAATCCGACACGTAACCCTCTTTTAGAGGATGCCGATCCATTTCTTGCTGCGGATGACTTGATACCACCGGGTATTGAGAATGACGAGAATGACATTCAAAGAAATATTCTTTCCGATTTACCTTTTTCTCATCCACCCGCGAAACCACCCGATGAAGATTTTGGATCCGGTACGAATGAAGATATTTCTGAAATGGTGGACGAGACTTATGATCATGATGATCCCGTGCTTGGTATTTTAACCACCCAACCCACCCATGATTCTGATTATGTCTTTGCTTTTATCATCTGGGTGTTTTATCCGTTCTTTGTTTATCCCATCATTTCTTTACTTTTTCACTCCACCGGGAGTGAGGATACCGTTTTTGACCCCGGCATCTCCATTGACGGACGGCCGTTCTATTTGCTCTCCCCAAGGACAAATTAATTCGGGGATCGAGTCAAGCTCATGTGACTCGGTGAACAAAAACAAGCGCTTCGTGGGAGGCATCCCATGCTTATCCTTTTCATCTTCTTTAAATTCTATTTTCTTTCTAATGTGACGTGAGGAGGGCTACCTCTTCCATTTCTTGTGTTTGGTTGTTGTTGTTTATGTCCAGGATTTGCCCGAATAATGAAGACTCTCGTGCTCGTTGGTTTGTCTCAACTCGAGTTTCATCATTCGTTGCTCATCCATATATCCTAATCTTTTCGACTAACATTAATCTTTTGGCATAATTAATAAATGGCCTTAGATTTATGTAGGAGAACCCTTACCTTTTAAACATTGAGGACAATGTTTCATTTTAGTCTGGGGGGGTGATCGTTTGATCTGATTTTTGCCTTGCACTTTGCTGTGAACTCACCAAAAAATTGAAAAAATTGAAAATTTCAAAAATTTTGAAGGAAAATGAATGAAAAAGTCATGAAAAAGCACAAAAAAATGAGAAAAAGTTGAAAAAGTTGTGCAAAAATATAATAAAGTTTGAATAAGTGTTTTGACACGTTGTTGACTTTCTTGCTGGCGAGAGTGGGAATTAATATTTTGACTTGACCGGGCGTGTTGAGCCCTAGCTTGTTCCCTTAACCAATGATAATCATATAAGCTTGTGCTAGTCCTGTACACCAGGAACTATAAAATGCGAATTTATTCTTAAGAATCTGCAAGTTCCCGTACTTGACTTTATACATGCGTAGCTTAAAAGCTTTCGCTAGTCTTTTACATCAGGAGCTAGAAAACGCGAATTCTTCTTCTAGAATTTGCAAGTTTCCGTAACTGACTTTATATATGCGTGGCTGATTATCGGCTAAGTATTCGCTGGTTTCATTATTTGGAATCTTAAATCGCGAAGAGCGAGAAATGATAGAGTTTATTTAGAAGTTAGATGCTAAACGTGGAGTAGTGGTTCTCTTTAGAGCTCATGAGAGGTACTTGTGGCTTTTTACTCCCATCAGATACGTCACCCATATATAATAGATGTTCTAGGTTAATTAGTGGTATTTCGGTTTGAATAATATTTAGTTCTTTGTTTTCTTAAGAGAATTTTTGCTTTAAAAGTTGGGTACATATCAAGGAACATAAAAAATAAGAGCAAAAAGTGAAAAATCAAAAGTCAAAAGTTGATTATCTATGTGGTTTTGAAGCTACCCGATAAGCTTCCATTGATGTTATGAGAAAAGTCACGAAAGTAAAAAAAGTGAAAAGTATGGAAAATATGAGAAAAGTGAAAAAAGTGAAAAATGAAAAAAGTAAAAGTTGAAAGTTATGTTGAATAAGAGCTTGAATGTAAATAAGTTGTTGGCGCGTGAGGTGCATGTGAATGATTCTGAATTGGACACATGAGGTGCACGTGTAGTACTCCGCAACTTATATTTATGATATTGTATGTACCAAAATTCCTTGATGTGGACCGAATTTCTATTGCAGTGGTTCTTAAGAGAAAATGAATAACTACTTATCGTTTAAACTTAGGTGTCACTATCGGACTAAAAATTATCAAAACGAGAAAATATGAAGCAATTCATTTCTCAACAAAAATAAAATATTGATATACAAAACCTAGGATATGGGAGTAAGAAGTTTCCACAAGAAACTTTTATGAGTAGTGTTAGCATCTAATTTATAGATAAGCTGTGATCTTGTTTGTACGCTTAGTTTGGGAGCTCGTGAAAAATCAAGGTTGACGATTTTTATCCGTACGGTCACTTTTCTATGAAAAGTGTTTCTACTCGTTGACCCTAATAATTATTGCAAAATAATGAAAGTTCAACAAACCGTCATAAGTATGAAGAATGAAAAGTACAAAAATAGAAGTGAAAGTGGAATAAAGGAATAAAGAAAATTTTTTAGAAAACGGAGCGTTTTCGGGAATAAATGATTTTATTATCTATTTTGAACCTCCTTGCTACTTTCCAAAGTTAGTAGAAAGAGTATCGAAATTATTTATCCCAAAAGCGTGAATTGATCACATTGCGTGAGGACACGGCAATACCTTAGTATGGGGGATTTTGGTATGTATTATTTTACACATACTTTTAACCTTAATTTAGGGACCAAAATGACAAAATACTATCTAAATATGCCAAGAGAATGTATGTTTTTGTATTTGTGTATGTGCAGGTACGAATATGTGAAAAATGAACAAAAACAAAGCAAAACCGACAAAAAACGAGCACGAGACTTGGAAAAGTGTCAAAAAGCCGAAGCCGATGAAGAAATTTATCCAAGAAAAGCCCAAAATGACAAAAGTAATCCTTAGAGATTCAGAGAATAACAAAAGAGACTCTTAGTTGAAATATGAAGACCTTTACAATAATGGCCCCACAAGTATTCACAAGTTGTCGATTTTGATCCTTTGAAGAACTTAAGAAGAAAAGTCAACTCACATCCTCCAAGTTACAAGAAATGCATTAGGATCATTATCGGTCGTTACGTTTAATATTAAGTTGTATTAGTTACATTTTATAATGTTTTAAGCTTGAATTTCATGTTTTGTAAAGGTCTAGGGGCTAATTATACAACAATGTTAAAGATTAGAGAAGCCCTAACCCCTAGCCTATAAATACCCCTTAAACAACTTTGAAAGGTTGGTTGTTGAGGGTTGGTCCTCATAGTAGTAGGAGTAGTGTAGCTTTATTTTTATGATGTCATGTGTTTTTATGTTACTTTCTCTCTCTAAAGCTTTCTCTTTCTAAATTTTACGATTTGTAGTTGTTAAAATCTTGTTTTTATTGGTGGGAATTAAAATTTATGGTTAAACTAGTTAGTTTAGTGTTAAATTTGGTGAAAAACATTAGTTTTTAGGCTTTATTTTGGATCAAAATGGTTTTTTGTTACGGTTTTATCGAGTTAGTTTTTATTTTTTTTAAATTCTTATCGAGTTACATTTTTTGTTTCTGTCGAGTCTGAAATTTTCAAGATTATCGAGTTAAAAAAGAAAAAAGAAAAAATTATCGAGTTACAAAAAAAGAAAAAAAAATTATCGAGTTTGGTTTTATTTTGTTTTCATCGAGTTACAAAAGCAAAAATTATCGAGTTTCATTGTCTTTTAAAAAATAGTTATCGAGTTACGTTTTTAAGTCAGGGACTTATTTGCAAAATATTTTCGAGTTATGTTTTTCAAAAATTCTTTCCGAGTTTGATTTCTTTTTTAAAATAATATCGAGTTTGGTTTTTCACTTAGGGACTATTATGCAAAAAAAATATATATATAGAGAAAGCCAGTGATGTCATCGAGTTAGATTCTTTCGTTTTTTTTATTTTGTCGAGTTAAGTTTTTTTTTGTTTTATCGAGTTTCCATTTTTTTATTTATCGAGTAAGGTCTTTTGTTTATCGAGTTTCATTTCTTTTTGGCGAGTTAGCCAAGATTATCGAGTTAGATAATCTATACCTCATCATTTATCGAGTGAGGTCTTTTATGCTTTATGCTTAGGCGAAACTCTGCCGAATTTTATTTTGACTTATCTAGTTTGTTTCTTTTATCGAGTCTTTTTATTTTATCAAGTAACTTTATTTTATTAATATGAGTTTCAAGTAGTTTATTAGTGTTTGCTTAGTGGCACAAGTTTGTGAGTTAAGTGTGGACATTAAAGATGATTATGATTAATAATTGTCATGATTATTTTGACTTGTGATTTTATTATTTGAAGGGCAAAAGCCGGAGAATAATCAAACTACACATCTAGAAATTATTTTCTTTTTAAAGGATTATTTTCAAAATAAACCAACGTTGTGAGAAAATAGTCTTGTTTAAGGAAAATAATTCGTCGTCAATCCTTGACCCACACTTGATGAACTTATTCACGTCGCTTAGCAAACATATTGTTTTTATAGTCTTTTCCCGTCTTAATTTCTTTTCGCGTTTTAAACTCTTATTGTTTTATTGTTTTTAATTGCTATTTCATTTCCTTTAGAATAAAAACTCCAAAAATTCTCAATTATATTTTCACATTCACTTCACAATCACGTGACTCAAGCCGACTCAATCGCCGTCTTACCTTCGTTGGGACATAACGACCCGGGGAACATACTTTCACGAGTATTTCTTCGGTTAAAAATCTAATATACTAAAAAAGAACAAATCATAGGGCAATATTTGATCAAATAAATTCAATTTCGGGCTTAAATGACCCAATAAAAATGGATCATTTTTCGCCTCATCATATACTCTTACACTTGAGATTTGCTTGTCCTCAAGCAAATGCACTTTTATTCTAATTAAAATACAAGTTAGGGGTCATTTAACACTAATATAAAAGTAATTACAACAAATAATCGTTCCACTAAAGACCAAAGACAAGCACGGAGGTCATACACTAGCACCTCACAAATAGTGTTTAGATACTCACATCTCTCGGGTGTAATAAAGTATATATCACAATATAGAAATGGAAAACATCTCTCACTACCTGTCATAACAAAATAGATTACCATAGGCTTGGGAAATAATCAAACCTCCGCAACATGACGTAAGCACCTAGGATAAACTATCAAAGAGATATTTCAACGGGTTATAACGTTAGGTGTAGGGATATGGAATACACGGTTTTGTTGGATAAAGGCAATCTTTACTGGTGGCGAGTTAATCATCTTGGTTAATTACATGTACAATATGGCGTTGCTAAGCCAAGACAAGACTCGACTTAAGCTAATAAATCAAAAATAACAAAAACATAAAATAAACATAGAATGAAACGGAATGGTAGTCCGTATGTTTTTTTTCTCTTTTATTTTTCTATTTCTTGATTTTTCAATTATTATTTTTTTTTTTTATTTTTTTTTTTGCATACACTCTTGCCCTACCATCCAAAATAATACATCATAGGGAATGTACATTCCCCTTACACTTGAATTTTTACATACTTTACAATAGACTAATCCAATGACTCGAATTAAGATAATCAAAACACTTGGAGTACTTTTAAGATTAAAGCACATATGGGGGTAATAATATGATGTTCTTCCCCATTACTCCATAACATTAGTACCTTACCCATGAGTCCCAATCGTGCCAAAACAATATGTACAAGGATATGACTTGACTTAGCCACCATGTAATCAATTAGATAATTAACTAAGGGTTTAAACATGTAACAATAATGCACTAAAGATGAGTGCATACACGGAAGGCTAAGGCGATTTGAGTGTACATTTAAGTGGGTTGTAACAAATTCTTCCTTTAAGTAAGATTCTTAAAGTTAGAAACGAAAATATAGGCTCGGAGGGGTGTACTAGGGGTTTTGTGTACTAAAAATGAGTACAACGCTAATGGTGTGGGAAAAATTAGTTGACTTTACTAACCAAGTAATATGACTTAAATGGTCAAGTAATTATGATACGGGTTTAACACAAGGGTGATGCTAATGCCTCTTATAATGTAGTAAATCCTACTACACGAATGTAGTCTCACTAGCGGTCTCGGGATGCATCACTAACGCAAGTTCTATAATCTAAATGCTACCGGTACACTCATAAGTACTAGTAATGAATGCTTTTCCTATCAAATCTAAAGGCGAACCTCACATATTTGGGTGGAAAATTTTTCTGAATAGTACGCTTTTGTGCTAGTCATACAATCTCCTATCCATGAGACGCTTGCTAAGGCTAAAGTTTCACTCCTAAATGTTGTAAAAAAATTTAAATTTGGCGCTAAAATTACACTAACAAGTATTTCTCTTAGTTTTATTACACACCTACCATCAAAAAAACAAACTCAAGTGAAAGTGTATCCTATAAGGTATCATCATTTACCCTCCCCTTACACTTAGGATGAACATTGTCCTCAATGTTCAATTAAAGAATGTAAAAGTAAAACAGGTAAAAGAATGAAATCAAATTCTCCCCTGATTCGTTCGGTGTGGATAGTGTGGTAACAAGGTTAGATCTTCCTCCAAGAAAATGAACAATCAGAGCTTCCCTTCCAGAAAAAATAAATCACCTTCTTGTCATACATAACCTGTTAAACCTGAGAAAACAAACAAGGCAACCTCGCATAAAATCGGCGGCAATCTATATATACTAACAAGTCCTAGAAAACAAATTAAGATATAATGCTTGTGGAATGAATGTTTGCAGATTTCCTAGAGTTTATAAAACTAAAGAATTAACAAGAACTTTAAGACTCCGTTAGAAAAACAAAACTAGCAAAATTTCCAGATTTTTACACATGACGCCGTTAGAAGTGACCTGCAGAAATCTTTACGTTAAGTTTCCAAAAAATTTCTGGAAAAACTTATGTCCTACTTCCTGAAAAATTCTGCAAAACATCATTATGACTCGATACAAACATTTGACTCTAACAAATACGAATATACATGTTCATTTAATATTGTGGAGAATCATGATCAAATTTTTTTCTTAAAAACAAATTTGGGGTTTCCCCTTACACTTATCTTTTGCAAAATACCTTTATATGAAGTTAAGACGAAGTTAAACAACAAAATAAAGCATTTTCACAATTTTAGTTTGAAACATGATCTACCAACAATAAAAATAAAGCATGCATATGAAAGCAAATAAAATCAAATAAACAAACAATCAAACAAATAAATAAATAAAGCTTGGGTTGCCTCCCAATAAGTTCTTGTTTTTTTTCGAGGCACGAGCCTGACTCTACCCTTATTTAACGAAAATAGGGGAGGTTTTCCCTACACTTTGAATTAAGTGTGGGTGGAAGTAGCAATACACACCCTTAGGGTGGAAATATGCCTCGTGAGGAAAGAGTGGTGGATGAATTATATGCTCAAAGGGGTGTGCTCCTAACATTATAACCTTACCTAATTCAATCGGGTTAATGGGTGGATTAAGATTTTCTCCTAGAAAGGGATCATTGTCAATCAACTTCAAGAGATTACTAGTTGGGGATCCATCTTGACCTAATAAACCCGGTTTAAACCCATAATGTTTCTTGTGATCAATCATAAATGAGTGATGTAAGTATGTAAGGTCATTTTCCACTCCTATAGTGGCTTCCTCTTTACAAGGTTTAGAGTCCATTACCTTTGTCCTAAGACTACCCGGACTATATGGTTTGATGGGTGGATCGGGACCTATTTCAATTCCTAAAGTTTCATCCAAGGATGGGAGATTAGCTAATGGTTTTGGTTGAGGCTCCAGTTCATCAAAACTAGGAACTTCCTTAGAACTAAGAGAAAGGTTGTTATTGCAAGTATTCAAACCTATTTCATCTAGTTGTGTTTGGTCCAAGGGCTCTACCTCTATTGGGGCTCCTGTAGTCTCTTCTACTTCTTTCGAGTAAGTCACGGGTAGTGTGTATTCCTCAAGTGATGATGGGAGTTGTGGGGTACTTTGTAGGTTTGTGTTATTTACCTCATGCTTCCTTATCACAAGTTGTGATGTATACAAACCCATAAATTCACTGAACTCATGGTTCACAATTAGGAGGCTTTCCTCAAAAATTTTCCAAAGGGTCTTACTAAAAGGAATTGATCCTAACAATGATTGTTTAACATAGGCCACACATGCGCATAACTCATCAAACCTATCAAACTTTACACCCATCTCATCTTGTATATATCTAAGATCACTTAAAAATTAATTGGAACAACAGGAAGAAAATCTATCCGAGTAAACTAATTGTTCCTCTATAGTTAATGATCTAAATGGAATTTCATCCGCCATGGAGGCAAATGAAAATGGTTTTACAAACAAAGGGCACAAAGAAAAAGATAGACTAAAGAAAACCTAAAAATAAAAATAAAATCTTACTAGAAAGGAATATAGCAAGTAGACCTAATGATAAGAAATCCTAACCTAGACAATAACTATTCCCCGGTCTGCGGCGCCAAAAACTTGATGCGTGGGAATTGCACCAGGCTTTACCTCTCGAGGGATCTCGAGAAGCTTACAACCCCTACCAGGCAGTTTACCTGATCGTTGTAGTATAGTATAGTGATAAGTACCGAGGGATTGATCGTTCAACTCAGGAATAGTGTCGCTAGGATTAGAAAGCCTAAAAACTAGGTCTAGAGGTAAGGGATGATTCTTTTTGTATTTTTATATTTATATAAAAGCAATTAAATTCTCGGTTTTTGGAAGAGTGGGCGGAATTAGTTGCTAATCAACTAACCCAATAACTAAGATGCAACCAAAATAAAATAACAAAAATGAAAATAAACCTAATTAAACTAGTGGTGTGAACAATAATGGGAAAATTGTGTTTACTTAGATTTCATTACTCCCTAGATATCTTTTACTGGTTGATAGTTTGTTACAATTGCGTGGATGACGGGTTATATTCCTTAATACCATTTGTGGGGTGGCGTACGTACTTCCCCAACTCTATAAGCTTCTACTTCACTCCTATGTTGAGCCTGCAAGAAGTTCCTAACATGGGATCATTAGAATTCGCTCATGCATTAAATACAACCAAAAAAACCTAGTACGCATTGGTTCATGTTTCTTAAGACGTTCAAGCATGTTACCCTATGTAAGTATGCCAGTTTTCTTAAGCCTAACATCGAAATCATTCATCCATAACAATTATAAACAAGCAATCAACCCATCAACATCTAGGTTTCACTACATCTATGCAAACACACAAGAGATCTAGCCTAGCATGTTAAAATCAAGACAAGCGTAAGCTATATTCAAACAACACATAGACATATTGAATGAATTGAAAGGATACTTATCTTAATTGAACATGAAAGGTTTCAAAGGGTAAAAACCCTTGAAAGAACAGTAAAAATCGTGCTAGGCTTTCTCCAAGTTATCCCTCTAATTGTCCTCTCTTAATGAATGAAAATTGCAAAACTATATATAGATTTTACATCATGACAGCGTCAAGAAGAAATGTCTGACGCCGTCAACTCGCCGCCCATAGTAATATCGGATTGCCTAGATCCAGATCTGAAGCCGTCAAGTGCAAAATTTCTCTGGGCCGTCACATGCAATGGGACCATGACGGCCTATGGTGACGCCGTCATGCCCTTAGTGTAAAAACTCTCTGGATCGTCACGGATTCTATCCACTTCACCTCTTGTTTTACTCTTGACGCGGTCATGTAGAACCTTGTGACGCCGTCAGGTACTGTTCCCAACAAAGAAAAT
This sequence comes from Artemisia argyi, assembly GCA_030686995.1. Classification (NCBI taxonomy): domain Eukaryota; kingdom Viridiplantae; phylum Streptophyta; class Magnoliopsida; order Asterales; family Asteraceae; genus Artemisia; species Artemisia argyi. The sequence goes on from CM060684.1 coordinate 113,256,508, forward strand.
TAAGACTTTGCCGTTTTCTTCACTTTTATGCTCCAAAAACGTCCAAAATGCTTCCTTTTCCAGAATTCACTCGAAAAGTACCTAAAATCACAAAAGGAACGATTTAGGGCAATATTTGATCAAATAAATTCAATTCCGGGCTTAAATGACCCCCTAAAAACTGATCATTTTTCGCCTCATCATCCATCTAAAGTTAAAGAAAATAGGGTTATGGATTTAAAACTTGCATATAATTCCTTCGAACATTTGAACGGTGAAACTTTCTCCCAAACTTTCACCAGGTACAAAGTTTTGTTAAACAAACTTACCAATGATGGTGTTAAGCTTGAGAAATATGAAATAAATGCAGGTTTTGCCAACAGCCTTCAACAAAATGGCTAAGCTTTTGTCAAAGTTTGAGAAACTCTAAACATGTTAGAGATCTTGACTTAGCTACTCTATTTTGGAAATTAAAATATGAGTAAATAATCATTGAAATAATCAATGAGGCTGAGAGAGAAAAGGACTTGACCATAACCATTAAACCCATGTCAACTGCTTTTTATCTATAACTTTGTTGTTTAAGACTTTCAAGATGATCCTGAGGATAAAGAGGACACAAGAAGAAGTCAAGAATATATAGATGACCTTGCTAAAGAGTTCTATGAAAGGGCACTTCTAGCAAACTCAAAAGAGATTCTTAAAAAAGAATTCTCTGAGGTTCAATTGGTCAAAAGCATCAGCCAAAATTGAATACTTTAAGTGTGGAAAAACTATACATTTTGCAATAGATTGCTATGTCAAAATTTCCACACCTTCATACCCTTCACCCTACCAAAACAAATTTCAACCCAAACAAATCACCTATATACAAACATCATCACAAAACAAAACTGAGCCTAAAATACAAAAGGACTTTAAGGCAAAATATAACAAAGTTAAGGGAAAAATACAACAAAGTTAAGGCCGAACTGGCTCTCTTGACTTCTGGTGCCTCAACCTCTCAACCTACCCAAACCTCTCAAACAAGAAGCAAAAGTATTGTTGCTAAAGCATATGACTAGGATGAAGAAGAAGTATCATATGATGATGATGATCAAATGGTTGAAATGAAATTCCTTATGGTTCGTGTTCATGATGAAAAAAGTAGTTGTGGATAAGGAATCTGCTAGAAATGGTGAATGTGTCATAATCACCATTAAAAAGGTACACACTCTATTAATATAAATATCGCCTAAAAACATTATTTATATTTTACGATCCTTGCTAAATTTTTTTAACAACAAATTATAAACTTTATTTTTAGCAAAACATAAGTATAGTTAAAGTCTTTCCTTATAAACTTTTATTACAAACTAAACATTACTTTAGCTACATTTACATTTTACAAAACATACATTTTCATATTTCTAAAAATAGAAATACACTATGACATCATGGCATACATCATTTGAAAGATATTTTGAGATCTTGATGGATATGGAAATCTTTGATAGATATTGCATATATTTTGTTTAAATTGTCACTCAAAGAATCGTGGTAAGATTTGGTAAATATTTTGGTAGATTTGAAGAAAGATTTTGAGGTCTTGTATGTCAGACCTGGCGGAACCAAAATAGAGACAACGGACGGAACCCTCCAAAGGGTTCCGCCGTATCCGTGGCTTGCTGACATTTCTTGCCTATAAATAGCAACCACACCAAAGTGTTTTCTCATCACTTAAAATCATATATTAGCATACATACTCTCATTTCTTATCTCTAACTCATTCACACTTCATCTTTGTGGATTCTTTTGTTGCAAGAAGATCACAAATTCATTCGAAAGGCTTACAAGTTTCAACATTGAGTAGCAAGACTTGTTAGCTTAGCATTTTGTGAACTCTAGTTGTTCATACACCTATTGATTGTATTTATTCAGTAGTGATCGGTTAGTATTTTAGTCCTTAAAATACATAGAGTGACGGGAGTAGTTGTACCCTTGTAAAAGAATTCGACATCTAGCTTTGTGTCGGTAATCTTGTGCAAGCGACGTGTAAGGTTTTCTCCGCCGGTGAAAGGAGCTTGTTGACTAGTGAAGGATACTCTTGAGTTGGATACTTAGGGACTAGAGTAAGGCATGGAAAAATAGTTGATGAGGCGAAAAATGAACCATTTTTAGGGGGTCATTTTAGCCCGGATTCGAATTTATTTGATCAAATATTGCCCTAAATCGTTCCTTTTGTCATTTTAGGTACTTTTGGAGTGAATTCTGGAAAAGGAAGCATTTTGGACGTTTTTGGAGCATAAAAGTGAAGAAAACGGTAAAGTCTTAATTTTCCTTGCTGGGAACAGTACCTGACGGCGTCAAGAGTCTTCATGTGACGGCGTCAAGAGTAATACAAGAGGTGGAAGTGGATAAAGTCCGTGATGATCCAAAAGAGTTTTACACTATGGGCATGACGGCGTCACCATAGGCCATCATGGCCCAAATATATGTGACGGCCCAGAGTAGAAGTGCACATGACGGCGTCAAATCTGGATCTAGGCAATCCGATCTCATTATGGGCGGCAATTTGACGGCGTTTGAAATTCCTTCATGACGCCGTCACCCTGTAAAATCTATATATAGTTTTGCAATTTTCATTCATTAGAGGGGAACAAGTAGGGTGTAACTTTGGAGAAACCCTAGCACGAATATTACTGCTTTTTCAAGGGTTTTTACCCTTTGAAACCCTTCATGTTCAATTGAGATAAGTACTCTTTAAATTCAATCAATATGTCTATGTGTTGTTTGAATATATCTTACACTTGTCTTGAATTCAACATGCTTGGCTAGATCACTTGTGTGTTTGCTTAGATGTAGTGAAACCTAGATGTTAATTATGGGTTGATTGTTTGTTTATAGTTGTTACGGATGATTGTATTCAATGTTAGGCTTAAGAAAACTGGCAGACTTCCATTGGTGACATGCTTGAACGTCTTAAGAAACATGATCAGAGGTGTACTATGATTTTTGGTTGTATTTAATGTGTAGGAGAATTCTAATGATCCCATGTTAGGAGCTTCTAACGGCTCGACATAGGAGTGAAGTAGGATCCTATAGAGTTAGGGAATATTGTACACGGCCCTACGACTGGTATTAAGAAATATAACCCGTCATCCATGCAATTGTAACAAACTATCAACCTGTAAAAGATATCTAGGGAGTAATGAAACCTAAGTAAACATAATTCTCCCTATCATTGTTCACACCACTAGTTTAATTAGCTTTATTTTCATTTCTGTTATTTTATTTTGATTGCATCTTAGTTATTGGGTTAGTTGACTAGCAACTAATTCCGCCACTCTTCTAAAAACCCGAGATTTTAATTGCTTTCATAAAAAAGAATTATCTCTCACATTTAGACCTAGTTTTTAGGCTTTCTAATCCTAGCGACACTATTCCTGAGTTGAACGATCAATCCCCCGGTACTTGTCACTATACTATACTACAACGATTAGGTACACTGCCTGGTGGGGGTTGTAAGCTTCTCGAGATCCCTCGAGAGGTAAATCCTGGTGCGATTCCCACGTATCAAGTTTTTGGCGCCGTAGCCCGGGGAATAGTTATTGTCTAGGTTAGGATTTCTTTTTATTAGGTCTACTTGCTAGATTCCTTTCTAGTAAGATTTTATTTTTATTTTTAGGTTCTCTTTAGTCTATCTTATTTCTTCGTGTCTTTGTTCGTAACCTTCACCATCCGCCATCATGGCAAATGACGATTTCTCTAACTTTTGAGTCACTAGGAGTCGTAGTTCCGCTAGAGACCTAGTTTTGCCCTATGCAGAACCTGAAAGGGAAATGCATAGGCTAAGACGATCTCTCTCAACACCCAAACCGTCCAGCATAGCTATCAATTTTGATGAAGCCCTTTCTGAGGAAAATATAGACAATCACCTCACACCCCCTAGTTCCCAATCCAACAACGATATGAGTACCCCTGAAACTCCCATTCCTAAGCGCCTTAAGGACTACTCCTCCCCGAATCCTCGTGGCTTCTCAAATGCCATTGTCTTCCCAAACGAACACACCGATGAGGTCTTGCGTGCAAGCGATGTTTGGCTTGTCCAAAGTGTGTGCAAGTTTTGCGGACTAGATGATGATGACCCGATTCAACACATCAAGGACTTCTTGAAAATAGTAGACACGCTCCATACGGATGGGGCCACTAGAAACACATCCCGATTACGATTCTTCCCTTTCACTCTTTATGAAACAGCCAAAGAATGGTATAATAGACTTCCCTCCGAGTCTATTTTCACATGGGAGCAACTTATATCCAAGTTTTATGAGAAGTTCTTCCCAGTAGGGAAAACCTCAGTATTTAGGGATAGGATCCTTCGCTTCCGAAAGGGAAAGGACGAACCCATCCATAAATCATGGATTAGATTCAAGGATTTAATAAGACAAGTTCCCCATCATGGCATCGAACTCTGGCTTTTGGTCCAAATCTTCTACGACAATGTCTCCTCAAATGACCAGAACGGAATCAACAATTCTAGAAAAGGGAAATTAGACAATCTTAGCGCCGAGGAAGGGTGGAATAGGATTGAGGAATATGCTCAAGACCAGGATGACACTTGGGATGAACCTGAGTCAACTGCTAACATGTATGAAATCACACAAACACCCTCAGACCGGCTAAGGAAAATTCACAAAAGAATGGAATACCTTGCGAGGTCGCGAACAATTAAACAACTTTCAAATCCTTACTTGATCTGCGACTATTGTGGGGGCCCGCATGAGGCGGAGGAATGCGGAGGAGAAACCACGACCGAACATGCGTGTTTGTCAGGACATGACATCTACGCTAACTCCTCCCTTTTGCCTTTTTACCAAAACGATGATTATACCCTTTGGGGAAATCTGGTGAAAAGAAAAGAAGGGGAGGAAGGTAATGTGAGCCAAAAAGACCCCCTTCTCGCGGTGACTACTCGAGCTGGAACAACAACCAAGGACCCTCCTCATCCGAGCTTACACCCTATCACCATTGATCCAAGCGAGCCCCACAAGGAGGAAGGTAATGTGAGCAACGAGGCTCCCGAACAACCTTCCCTGGTGACCCCATCCCCATCAACTCCACCTAACCAACCTGTGAGAATCCCATTCCCATTCCGCTTAAAGAACCAGAAAATTGAGAACGATAATAAGAGATTCTTGTCATATCTAAAAGATTCACTGGTCACCATACCTCTCCTTGATGCTTGCTATCACATGCCAAAGTATAGCTCATACTTTAAAAAATTACTCGCCAACCGAAAGAAACTCGAGGGTCTTATGACTCTGGGGGAAGAATGTTCGGTGGTGACCCATCGAGGGCTACCAAAAAAGGTAGACGATCCAGGCAGCTTCACCTTTCCATGTTCCACAGGATCTCTATCAATAAAGAACGCTCTTGCCGATTTAGGGGCGAGCATCAACCTCATGCCTCACTCTATGTTCCTCAAACTAGGATACTCCGGATAAAGCCTACCCGTATGAACATCCAACAAGCCGATAGATCGGTCAAATATCCCGTAGGGATATGCGAGAATGTGCTAGTCAAAGTTGGAAAATTCAAATTTCCGGTTGACTTCGTGATCTTGGAGATGGAGGAGGATGACTTGGTGCCCATCATCTTAGGGAGACCATTTCTTGCTACCGCTCGTGTAGTCATTGATGTTCATGACAGCAAGTTAACCTTACGAGTAGGAACCAATAGCTTAACCTTCGACATTAAAGACACTATGAATCTCTCTCTCAAAGCAGTTAACCGGCTCTATTTCATCGGAGAGGTCGATGAACTCACGGATGTCATTGACAACTGTGTTGATGAACAGATCGAAGAAGGCTGGTTACGGGATGAGAGTTTCCTCCCCATATTGGAGGAAGAAAAGGTGGAGGGCGTTAGAGCAGTCTCCTTCTACCCTAGACAAGAGACCACTGAACAGCTCGAACTCCGAAAACCTGAAAACAAGCTTAAGCCCTCTATTATCGAACCACCTAAGCTAGAGCTTAAAGAACTCCCTAAGCACCTGGAGTATGCCTTCCTTCAGGGAGAGGATCAACTGCCAGTAATCATAAACTCCTCCCTCGAACATGAACAAAAAGGTAAGCTCTTAGAAGTCCTAAATAAACATAAGGGAGTCCTTGCATGGAGTGTAGCCGACATTAAGGGGATTGACTCAAATTTTTGCACGCATAAGGTTCTTATGGAAGAAAACTATAAACCTGCCGTGCAACCCCAGAAGCGGGTGAATCCCAACATTAAGGAGGTAGTGAAGAAAGAAGTCATCAAACTTTTGGATGCAGGACTGATTTACCCAATTTCGGATAGTCTGTGGGTTAGTCCTGTACAGGTTGTACCAAAGAAAGGTGGAATGACTATGGTGAAAAATGACAAAGGTGAGATGGTACCCCAGAGAACGGTTACTGGCTGGCGGGTATGCATCGATTATAGAAAGCTCAATGATGCCACAAGGAAGGATCACTTTCCCCTACCATTCATTGACCAAATGTTGGAAACTGTTTCTTAGATGGGTTCTCGGTATATTTCCAAATCCCCATAGCACCTGAGGACCAAGAGAAAACCATGTTTACTTGCCCTTATGGAACGTTCGCCTATAATAGGATGCCTTTTGGGCTGTGTAACGCTCCGGCCACCTTTCAGCGATGCATGACCGCAATCTTTCACGAATTAATGGAAGACATCATGGAAGTTTTCATGGATGACTTTTCGGTCTTCGGGAACTCTTTTGACCGCTGTCTTGCTAATCTAGAAAAAATGCTCAAACGTTGTGAGGAAACCAACTTGGTCTTAAATTGGGAAAAATGCCATTTTATGGTAAAAGAAGGGATTGTGTTAGGACATAAGATCTCAGGGAATGGGATTGAGGTGGACCAAGAAAAAGTGGAAGCTATATATAAATTACCTTATCCCACGACTGTTAAGGCAATACGCAGCTTCTTGGGCCACGCCGGGTTCTACCGGAGGTCCATCAAAGATTTCTCTAAAATAGCTCGGCCAATGGCTCAATTGCTGGTGAAACATGCCCCTTTTGATTTCTCTCAAGAATGCAAGGATGCATTCGATTTCCTGAAAAAGGAGCTCACGCAAGCCCCAATCATGGTTACACCCAACTGGGAGTTGCCTTTCAAAATCATGTGCGATGCTAGCGACTATGCTGTCGGGGCAGTATTAGGCCAAAGGCGTGACAAACTATTCCAACCTACTTACTACGTTAGCAAAACTATGAATCCCGCTCAAGAGAATTACTCTACCACCGAAAAATAATTATTAGCCGTAGTGTTCACCTTCGACAAATTCCAACAATATCTTGTCCTTTCAAAGACAGTTGTTTTCACTAATCACTCGGCTCTCCGATATCTTTTTGCTAAGCAAGATGCTAAACCATGACTAATTCGGTGGATCTTGTTGTTACAAGAGTTTGATGTTGAAATTCGTTATAAAAGGGGGGGGGGGGGCGGAGAATTTGGCTGCTGATCACCTCTCTCGTCTTGAAAATCCCCTTAATGAGCTTGATAGAAGCGAGATTCGGGATTCATTCCCTGATGAAAAAATCATGTCAATGACATATTCTGAGCCTTGGTACACTGATTTTGCTAACTATCTTGCGAGCAGGCTCATTCCGGAACACAAGACGAGATACGAAAAGAAAAGGTTTTTTGCCCAACTAAAATACTACTTCTGGGACGAACCATTTTTATTCTGAAGGTGTCCTGATCAAATAATCAGACGTTGTGTTTCGGGGAATGAGGCAATAAAGATCATGAAAGAGTGTCATTCTGGCCCCTCTGGGGGCCATCATGGGATAAACACCACCACACGAAAGATTTTTGATTCGGGATTCTATTGGCCCATGATATTTCATGATGTTAAAGAAATGATACAAGCATGCGATGCATGTCAACGGGCCGGGAATATATCAAACAGAGATGAAGCACCTCAGAATTTTACACAAGTATGTGAGGTTTTCGAAGTCTGGGGAATCGACTTCATGGGACCCTTTCCATCTTCAGGGGGAATGAATACATTTTAGTTTCCATCGATTATGTTTCAAAATGGGTAGAGGCACAAGCCCTTAGGACCAACGATACTAGGGTAGTTATTCATTTCTTGAAAAAGCTGTTCGCTAGGTTCGGCATTCCTAAAGCTCTCATTAGTGATAGGGGGACCCACTTTTGCAATGCGCAAATGGAAAAGGTCATGAAGAGATATGGAGTGTCCCATCGATTTTCCACCGCCTATCACCCACAAACCAATGGTCAGGTCGAAAACACCAACAGGGCAATTAAAAGAATACTAGAAAAAATGCTTAATCAAAATAGAAAAGACTGGTCATTTAAATTCGATGAGGCCTTATGGGCATTTCGAACTGCCTACAAGACACCTATTGGAACGACCCCGTTCCGCATGGTTTATGGTAAGGCATGTCACCTTCCGGTCGAACTAGAGCGTAAGGCTTATTGGGTGCTTAAGGCATGTAATATGGACTATACAATCGCCGGAACAAATAGGTTCTTGCAACTCCATGAGCTTGATGATCTAAGGTTAGAGGCGTATGAATCTTCCATTACATATAAGGAGAGGGCGAAAAGATGCCATGACCAGCAAATTAAGAAACCTAAGGAATTTTCAGAAGGGGACAAAGTCCTATTGTATAATTCTCGGTTAAGGTTATTTCCTGGGAAACTCAAGTCTAGATGGTATGGGCCCTTTACGATGAAAAGTTCCTCTAAAACTGGAGCTGTTGTGTTAATAGACGATGAAAATAGAGAGTTTACTATCAACATACAACGTGTAAAACATTATCAAGAAAGTAGTAATGAGATGATTAGTGAGGAGGATGTAACATTTGAAGATGAGGTCACGTAATTGCCCATGACCTTGAGTCTAGTTACAAGACTCGTAAAATAAAGAAAAGCGCTTCTTGGGAGGCAACCCATGTTTCGTGTGATTTTATTTTGTTTGATTGTTATTTGTTTCCGTATGCTTGCTTTATTTTATTGTTGGTAGATCATGTTTCAAACTAAAATTGTGAAAATGCTTTATTTTGTCGTTTGACTTCGTCTTAACTTCATACAAAGGTATTTCGCAAAAGATAAGTGTAAGGGGAAACCCCAAATTTGTTTTTAAGAACGAAATTGATCATGCTTCTCCACAATATTAAATGAACATCTTTATTAGTATTTGTTAGAGTCAAATGCTTGTATCGAGTCATAATGATGTTTTGTAGGATTTTCCAGGAAGTAGGACGTAAGTTTTTCCAGAAATTTTCCGGAAACTTAACGTAATGATTTCTGCAGATCACTTCTGACGGCGTCAGGAATTAACTCCTGATGGCGTCATGTGTAAAATTCTGGAAATTTACTAGTTTTGTTTTTCTAACGGAGTCTTGAAGTTTTTGTTAATTCTTTAGTTTTATAAACTCCAGGAAATCTGCAAACATTCATTCCACATGCATTATATCTTAATTTGCTTTCTAGGACTTGTTAGTATATATAGATTGCCGCCGATTTTACGCGAGGTTGCCTTGTTTGTTTTCTCAGGATTAACAGGTTACATATGACAAGAAGATGATTTATATTTCTGGAAGGGAAGCTTTGATTGTTCATTTTCTTGGAGGAAGATCTAACCTTATTAACACACTATCCACACCGAACGAATCAGGGGAGTATTTGATTTCATTCTTTTACCTATTTCACTTTTACATTCTTTAATTGAACATTGGGGACAATGTTCATCCTAAGTGTAAGGGGAGGGTAAATGATGATATCTTATAGGATACTATTGCACTTGAGTTTGTTTGTTTGATGGTAGGTGTGTAATAAAACTAGGAGAAATACTTGTTAGTGTAATTTTAGCGCCAAATTTAAAATTTTTTTACAACATTTAGGAGTGAAACTTTAGCCTTAGCAAGCGTCTCATGGATAGGAGTTGTATGACTAGCACAAAACCGTATCATTCAGAAAAAATTTCCACCCAAATATGTGAGGTTCGCCTTTAGATTTGATAGGAAAAGCATTCATTATTAGTGCTTATGAGTGTACTGGTAGCATTTAGATTCTAGAACTTTCATTAGTAATGCATCCCGAGACCGCTAGTGAGACTACATTCGTGTAGTAGGATTTACTCATGATAAGAGGCATTAGGATCACCCTTGTGTTAAACCCGTATCATAATTACTTGACCATTTAAGTCATATTACTTGGCTAGTTAAATCAATTAATTTTTCCCACACCTTAGCGTTGTACTCATTTTTAGTACACGAAACCCCTAGTACACCCCTCCGAGCCTATCTTTTCATTTCTAACTTTAAGCATCTTACTTAAAGGAAGAATTTGTTACAACCCACTTAAATGTACACCCAAATCGCCTTAGCCTTCCGTGTATGCACTCATCTTTAGTGCATTATTGTTACATGTTTAAACCCTTAGTTAATTATCTAATTGATTACATGGTTGCTAAGTCGAGTCATATCCTTGTACATATTGTTTTGGGACGATTGGGACTCGTGGGTAAAGTACTTATGTTATGGAGTAATGGGAAAGAACATCATATTATTACCCCCATATGTGCGTTAATCATAAAAGTACTCCAAGTGTTTTGATTATCTTAATTCGAGTCATTAGATTAGTTTATTATAAAGTATGTAAAAATTCAAGTGTAAGGGGAATGTACATTCCCTATGATGTATTATTTTGGATGGTAGGGTAAGAGTGTATGGAAAAAAAAATCGAAAAAATCAAGAAAAGAAAAAAAAAAAAAGAAATAGAGAAAAAGAAAAAAAAAACTAGAAAAAGAAAAGAGAAAAACATACGGACTACTATCCCGTTTCATTCTATGTTTATTTTATGTTTTTGTTATTTTTGATTTATTAACTTAAGTCGAGTCTAGTCTTGGCTTAGCAACGCCATATTGTACATGTAATTAACTAAGATGATTAACTCGCCACCAGTAAAGATTGCCTATATCCACCAAAACCGTGTATTCCATATCCCTACACCTAATGTTATAACCCTTTGAAAGACCTCTTTGATAGTTTATCCTAGGTGCTTACGCCATGTGGTGGAGGTTTGATCCTTTCCCAAGCCTACGGTAATCTATTTTTCTATGACAGGTAGTGGGAGACGTTTTCCATTTCCTTATTGTGATATATACTTTATTACACCCGAAAGATGTGAGTATCTAAACACTATTTGTGAGGTGCTAGTGTATGACCTCCGTGCTTGTCTTTGGTCTTTAGTGGAATGATTATTTGTTGTAATTACTTTTATATTAGTGTTAAATGACCCCCTAACTTGTATTTTGATTAGAATAAAAGCGCATTTGCTTGAGGACAAGCAAATCTCAAGTGTAAGGGTATTTGATGAGGCGAAAAATGAACCATTTTTAGGGGGTCATTTTAGCCCGGATTCGAATTTATTTTATCAAATATTGCCCTAAATCCTTCCTTTTGTCATTTTAGGTACTTTTGTAGTGAAATCTGGAAAAGGAAGCATTTTGGACGATTTTGGAGCATAAAAGTGAAGAAAACAGCAAAGTCTTAATTTTCCTTGCTGAGAACAGTACCTGACGGCGTCAAGAGTCTTCATGTGACGGAGTCAAGAGTAATACAAGAGGTGGAAGTGGATTAAGTCCGTGACGATCCAGAAGAGTTTTACACTATAGGCATGACGGCGTCACCATAGGCCGTCATGGTCCAAATACATGTGACGGCCCAGAGTAGAAGTGCACATGACGGCGTCAAATCTGGATCTTGGCAATCCGATCTCATTATGGGCGGCGAGTTGACGGCGTCATAAATTCCTTCTTGACGCCATCACCCTGTCAAATCTATATATAGTTTTGCAGTTTTCATTCATTAGAGGGGAACAAGTAGGGTGTAACTTTGGAGAAACCCTAGCACAGATATTACTGCTTTATCAAGGGTTTTTACCCTTTGAAACCTTTTATGTTCAATTGAGATAAGTACTCTTTCAATTCAATCAATATGTCTATGTGTTGTTTGAATATATCTTACACTTGTCTTGAATTCAACATGCTTGGCTAGATCGCTTGTGTGTTTGCTTAGATGTAGTGAAACCTAGATGTTAATTATGGGTTGATTGTTTGTTTATAGTTGTTACGGATGATTGTATTCGATGTTAGGCTTAAGAAAACTGGCAGACTTCCATTGGTGACATGCTTGAACGTCTTAAGAAACATGATCAGAGGTGTACTATGATTTTTGGTTGTATTTAATGCGTAGGATAATTCTAATGATCCCATGTTAGGAGCTTCTAACGGCTCGACATAGGAGTGAAGTAGGATCCTATAGAGTTAGGGAATATTTTACATGGCCCTACGACTGGCATTAAGGAATATAACCCGTCATCCGTGCAATTGTAACAAACTATCAACCTGTAAAAGATATCTAGGGAGTAATGAAACCTAAGTAAACACAATTCTCCCTATCATTGTTCACACCACTAGTTTAATTAGCTTTATTTTCATTTCTGTTATTTTATTTTGATTGCATCTTAGTTATTGGGTTAGTTGACTAGCAACTAATTCCGCCCACTCTTCCAAAAACCCGAGATTTTAATTGCTTTCATAAAATATAAAAAATACAAAAAGAATCATCTCTCACCTCTAGACCTAGTTTTTAGGCTTTCTAATCCTAGCGACACTATTCCTGAGTTGAACGATCAATCTCCCGGTACTTGTCACTATACTATACTACAACGATCTGGTACACTGCCTGGTGGGGGTTGTAAGCTTCTCGAGATCCCTCGAGAGGTAAAGCCTGGTGCGATTCTCACGTATCAAGAGTCCTTGTAGCCGAACTACTTTAAACATCCGTGTTTTAGTTTGATCGTTTCTTTCTTTAATTTGCACTTTATTTATTGTTTATTATTTGCAATTGTCGATTACACGAATAGTTTTCAAAGCAAAATAAATTTAAAAACGGAAAAACTATTCAACCCCCCTTCTAATTTTCCACAATTGGCATCAAGAGCTACGTTACTCAAGCTTTTAAAAATATATTTTATTTTAAAACTTGGAACGATCCATTGATTTTGAAAATTTCAAGGAAGGGCAATCTATGCAAAGACCACCACTATTTGAACCAAATAGTTTTATATATTAGAAAAACTGCTTTGAAACTTACGTAAAATCAAAAGACATAGATCTTTGGTATATGATTATTGAAGGTGATCACAAATCTACATTTAAAGATATTGGAAGTGGTCGGGATGAAACTTACTAAACATAGTGAGGATCAAAAGAAATTAATTGCTAAAAATAATGAAGCTAAAATGATGCTCTATAACGCTTTACCTAAGAAACAATATGAAAGAGTTTTTATGTGTAAAACCGCTAAAGAAATTTGGAAATCTTTGACAATCACTCATCAGGGAAATTCACAAGTCAAGTATAACAAAATTGACCTTCTTGTTCAACAATATGAGCAACTTGTTATTCCCGAAGATGAAATTATTGATAATGCATTTGATAGATTTAAAATCATTATTACTTCTCTTAAAAGCACTTGATGAATCTTTTTGTAGCAAGAATTTTGTCAGGAAATTCTTAGAGCACTTCATCCGAAGTGGAGAGCAAAAGTGACGGCAATTGAAGAATCTAAAGATCTTTCGAGCATGTCACTTGACAAGCTAATTGGAAACCTCAAAGATCATGAAAGGGTAATGGAAAAGGATTCGGAGATAGTTAAAGGCAAAAAAGAAAAAGTCAAATCTGTTGCCTTGAAAGCTAGAGTTAAATCAAGTGATGATGAGGAATCTAGCTCGGGTAGTGATGATGAAGAATATGCCATGGCCGTAAGAGACTTCAAAAAGTTCTTTCGAAGATGCGGGAAGTTTGTAAGGCAACCTAGAGATGATAAGAAACCTTTCCAAAAAGATCGTGATGATAAGAAAGGAAACGGTGAAAGAAAATGTTTTAGATGCGGAGATGATGAGTGCTCAAACACTCATCATTTTTACCTATTCTGAGCTGCCAAAACATCTAAAAACACTCAAAATTGCATCAAAATAATAAAATATCCCAGGAATGTGTTTTATATGTTTCAGATGCAAAATAATCAAAAACAGAGGAAAAATGAACAAAGTTTGCACAATTGGCAGTTTCAGTCCCTCATCTTTCAAAGTTGTCAAATCTAGTCCTTGGCTATTCTAAAAACTTGAAAAAGTCACCAATGGTCCTTTTAAATCACAAAGTTACATAATTAGTCCTTTGGTACAAAGTTTCACAAAATTGCAAGTTTAGTCCCTCAACTTTGAAAATTCACAAAAATGGTCCCTGGGATATTAAAACTTTGAGAAAAACAAATTTTGTCCTTGTACTTATCATCTATGGCAGGAATGGTCCTTGGTTGCAAAGTTTGGTGAAATAAACACATTTGGTCCCTGAAGTTTTAAGGATTGGCAGATTTAGTCCCTGAGGTGTAATAAAAATGGAAAAGTCAACTACAGTCCTTGTACTATTCAAATATATCATGAAAGACCCTTTGGAACACTTTGGGAAATTTACAAATCAGGCCCCTTGAAATTCAGTAAATTAGAAAATTGGTCCTTGTGCTATATTACAAACCATACGGACCCTTAATAATAATAAATCCCAAACACCAAACCCAATCCAACACACCTAGCCCACCCACCTTATTTCCCTGGCCCAATTTACCAAAGCCCACCCAAACACCCCTTTTGATATCAAAACGCAGGGTTTGATAACTCAATTGTTCAAATTTTACTTTTGTTTCAAATCTCTTAATCATCTGTATTGTTGTTATCGTTAGAATATATGGACTCTTAGGCTCATATAAGCTCCAAGAAAGCTTAATAAAGCTTTTAGAAACCTTTAAAACACAGCTTAGGTATAAAAAATCAAAAACATAAAAACAGTCAACAAAAGTCAAACTTGCAGGTTTATGAAGATGAAAGCTGGAGCAGGGTGAATAGTATGTGGCCCTGGGTTAGTTGTCTTGTGGAAGACCTATAGGATTGGTTTTGAGGTCCTTGGTTCATGGTGTTAGCAGGAATGCACATTGTAAGCCTTTGAAACTCATTTCTTAATTCTCACTGTGGCACTACTTATATTGTTATTTCTTTGGCTTATTCATGTTTATTTAGTGTTAATTAGACATAATATTGTTTAAATTCAGTAGTTTGTTCATTTAAATTGTTGTTTACTTAGAATCTCAATTTCATTGTCTTAATTAGTATAATTTGTAATCTTGGCCATTTGTTGTTGTATCCTGTTTCTTGGTGTTCATTTAAGCTTAATATATCATAATAAGTTGTTTTGAATCAGTTTCATAAGCCCTAACACCTTCTTGTTTCATAAATCATAAAATAGTCAAATTAAAGGTGTGTTTGGATCAGTGTGATCCTGGGTGTTGTGGTATATAATTGTTGTTGTTCTTTGTTTACACAAGTCACTTAGGACCATATCATCTCAGAATAACCCTAATAACTAGGTCTCATTCATAAAAAAGTCAAAATCATTTAGTAATAGGCCAAATTCACCCTCTGTGTTGGTTAAAGAGAGGCATATGCCCCATTTCCATTCACTTATGAGTGGTGTAGCTTAAATTAGTCTTACCTTAGCTTAATTAATCATTTTCAATCAGTAGATTAGGATCAAAGTTCATTAAAGTCAACTTAAGCTTACCATTTAAAAAAGTCAAAAGTGACCTTGTTTCAGAAAAGCAAATCTTGGAAGAATATTTGTGATTTTTGTGTTTAGTTTGAGACTTAGATCTTTTCAGAAGTTAAAGATTGTCACTAGTGTACAAGTTCCCATAAACAGCTTATTTTTAAGATTTTTGTATAAGCTTGTGTAAGAGCTTAAATTGACCTGCAGGGCAAGTACATGTCCTGCACCAGGGTAATTGACCCAACTTCCTTAGCTATTTGTGACTCAACAAGTGCGACACCCATAGCTTATTGGCTTTTTGGAAAGCCAAGCAACCCATTTTGATAGATCAGGGCTTATTTCACCCTTTGGAGCTTATTTGATAGGGCTGCAAGTCCTTGTAAGTTTGACCATTCCCTAAGTGTACACTAAGTACTCAGTGTTTGACCCCAACTTTCATAGCCCACCTAGTGTTTATTAATAAGCCATAGGTCTAGCTTATTGGCTTATTTTGTAGCCTTCCTGTCCCTTTTCAAGTTTCAAGTTTTAATTTGGACCCCTGAGCTTATTTGTGGACCCCACAGAGGTCCAAAACCCTTAGGTTTGGCCTGTTTTGGCCTTCTAATTACATAAGTGCTTATTTGCTTACAAATAGCTTTTCCAGAGTGCTTAATTGTTCCATTTGGCTTATTTCTAGTGTGTAATCATCTGTGTATGCTTATTTTGTCATTTGCTAGCTTTTTCAAATATGGCATAAGTCCTAATAAGCTTTTAAGCTCACTGATTAGGAAAAGGGGGTGCACATAGCTTATTTTTAAGCTATTCAAAAAGTGTCTTTGTAAAAAGTTTCTTATTTTTAACTTATTTTCATCTGTCAAAAAGAAAATCCAACAAAAAACCAAATTTAAAATTAGTGATAGCTTCGATTTAATAGATTCTATATTTTTAATTTTTCTTTTTAGTTTATTAATAAGCAATCCATCATTTTTATAATTTTCTTAATTTCCTGTCACCTTAAAGTAATTTCAGTAATTTTCTTAGATTTTTCTCTTTTAGTTTGATAATTATTAGAATTAAAAATAGTTTAATTAATTAATTAGGTAATATTAATACTTAAATAGTTTTCTTAATTTTTAATTAACAACAGTAGGTTTTTATATTTTTCCTAGGTTTCATAAATCATTTAAGACTTTTAGAAAATAGTTTCTTAAATTCTACTATTTAGTTTCTAATTTTATTAATTAATTTACTTAAATTAGATTTTAATTAATTAATAAGTAAATAATTAGTAAAATAGTCTAAATATAATTTTTAGAAAGTTTTTATAACTTTCTAGGATTCCTGTGATGGTTAATTAGTTTTATAAATTTTTCTATAATTTCCTAAGTCATTTTAGTATTTTTAGTAATTTAAAATAGTTTAAATAGTTTAATTAATATAATTAGTATTTAATTAATAGAAAACCCATAAAAAGACAAAAACATTTCTTTTTAATTTTTATACTTTCTTCAAATTTGTTTAGAGGTTTAGAAAATAGTTTTGCAAGTTTTTAGTTTAATTTGTAGCCTTTGTCATTTTTAGTTTAATTTAAATTCAATTTAAATCACTTTTTAAATAGTTTTAATTAATTAATTAGTATTTAAATATTAAAATAATCAAGTAAATCATTTTCTTTTCATTTTTAATTTTCTTTTTATTTTAAGTTTGAAAAAGTTTTATTTGCACCCCCTGTAGTTTTTAAAGTGTTAAATCACACTTTTCTCTGTCTGTAATCTGGTTTTCAAGTTGCATTTATGTAATTATATTTGTATATCTGTTATTGTTAATATTATTCCAAATTGTTCAAATACCAAATAATCAGTAGCTTAATCACTTCTCAATCATCTTTGGCTACTGTCCTCAGTGCCACTCATTCCTAAAACGTTTTCCAAAGCACCATTGCAATCTCGCTGGGACATAACGACCCGGGGAAACACTATACTATCCACGGAGAATTGGACTGAGCTGTCTTTGACTTATTTGGCCTTGGTCAATAATATCTGACGGTTTAGCCTCAATCAAAATTTGGCGCCGCTGCCGGGGAGGTTGTTGCGTATTTTAAAAATCGTTTTAAGTTTAGTGGTTTTCAAAACCCTCCCTGTACAAATTTCACCACTTTTGTAAAAAGTTTTTGTAAAAATATCAATCATATCAAAAAAGTTCATTAACACTTTTCCTGAAGTGTTAGCAACACCAAAAAAAATCAAAAACAACAAAACAAACTGTGAAGTTAAATTACTTCGTTTTCTTTAAGATTACAACCTGAAACAGTTGGTATAAGGTAACTTCTGACATTAAATTGCGAACTGAAGAGAGATCCATTCTTCTCTCCCGCCAGCCTACAAGTAATCTTAAAGGAACGATTTCGGTTAACGAATCAGTTCCTAAAATATTTCCCAAAGTTTTTTGCACACACACCCAAAAGCCCAAAAACAATTTTTCTGTTAATAAATACATAAAATATTACCACCGCAAACCAAGGCAGAACACCTACCAACTGGGGGTGTGGACATAATAAGTTCCCAAACTAAAGTTTAAAACTTGCCATTATATCCTTGTGAGTGGTGTACCTTTTTTAAAGAAGTCATTCACTTGTGATTATTGGTTTTAAGTTCACTGTGGTTTTGCCTCGATCTTGTTTTGAAAAATTGTTTTTAGTGCATGCGCACTCGTTCACAAACAAAGCGTAAAAATCAGAAAAACGTACCCGAGCTACGTACTGTTAGTGAAGAACCCAAAACAGAAATGGACGACGGGCCACCACCACCCCCTGATCCTCCCAAAGATGAGCCAGCTCCCGATCTCCGAACGATGGAGGAGTTGTGCCAGCCTACCATGCATGGGAGGGGCGGACCCATTGCACCACTCACTATTGAAGCTATGGACTTTGGCCTCAAGCACCACATGATCCAACAAGTCCAAAATTCATGTCAATTTCACGGATTACCGGGTGACGATGCTAACAAGCATCTTGATAAATACCTTACCGTCACCTAAAGCATGAAACAACATGGTTTCACCGATGATGCCCTCCGGCTGTATCTCTTCCCCTATTCTCTCACCCATCATGCCACTGCATGGTTTGACCGGCTCCCCAAGAATTCTATTCGTACCTTTGATGAAATGGTAACCAAGTTTCTAGCAAAATATTTTCCACCTTCCATAGTTACCAAGTTACGAAATGATATCAGCAACATCCGGCAGCGTCCCGATGAGTCTCTATTTGAGGCTTGGGAACGTTATAAGCTAGCTATTGATCGGTGCTCTAACCACAATATGTTACAAGTTACCATCATAGATACCTTCTATAATGGTCTGACATTGAGGCACCGAGATACTCTCAATGCTGTTGTTGGTGGGACCTTTATGAAAAGGCGTCCCGAAGAATGCTATGATCTAATTGAGAACATGACTGCCCACCATAACTTTTGGGATTCCTCTGCGGAGAGGGATGAGTCATGTAAATCAGTTATCCCTTCATCATCATCTCCTGAAATAATTGCTCTCCCTAAAAAGATGGATGATATCTCTACGGCTGTGTTGAGAATGAACCAAACTATGCAAAATCAACAAGTGAAAGCCGTGGCCCGAAGTTGTGAAACTTGTGGAGGCCCACATCTATATTCCGCAAGAGAACGTTTATGCTGCTCAAGGTTCCTACAACATGGGGTGATTCTTACCAACCACAAGGGGACCGTAATCTCTTAAGCTATCGTTCCAACAATTTTCTCGGACCTCCCGGTTTTAACCAAAATCAAAACTGTAACTCGAATCAAAATCAGAATCGAGGAGATTTTAACCAAGGTCAAAACCTGAATTTCCAAAATCCGAACCAAAATCAAGGTCATTTTAATCAAAACAATTTTCAAAATGGCAATCAAAATCAAGGTTTTCAAGGAAATTTTCAAAGAAACCAAGGTCAAGGGAATTACACTCAGGGTAATTTCAATCAGAGAAATAATTTTCAGGGTAACAACAACCAAAACCAAGGGAATTTTCAAAACAACCGTGTTCAAAATCTTCCTAACCAAAATCAAAACGTTGTTCAACCCTCGTCTTCCTCCGATGAAGTGCTAAAACAATTCATGAAAGCACAAGAGGAAACGAATCGGTTATTGATCAGCAAGATCTCTGAGCTTCAGAAGTCTTTAAATGATCGACCCTCGGGCCCGGGTACACTACCGAGCAACACGATCGCTAACCCGAGGGGCGATGTCAAAGCGATCACTACCCGAAGTGGAGTATCATACAATGGCCCCACGATTCCCTCTACCTCTTCTTCTCCTCCTACCAAGGTAGCAGAACGTGAACCTGAGGTTACCACGGACACAGTACTTCCTACTAATAATGGAGGTACCAACAACGTCCACCCTCAAGTTGTCCCGGTCCTGACTCAAAAGTCAAAAGTTGTATTTGATCCTCCTGAAAGTTCTAATGAAATTCCAAAGAACAAACCCAAGCCTTCAATTCCATATCCTTCACGTTTGAATGATGAAAAGAACCGCGAAAAAGCTAATCATCAGATGGAAAAAATTTATCAAATTTTCCAAGAGTTACATTTCGATATTAGCTTCGCGGATGCTCTTCTTCTAATGCCTAAATTTGCTTCAACAATCAAAAATCTGATAAGCAACAAAGAAAAACTCTGTGAGATGGCTAAAACTCCACTTAACGAGCATTGCTCAGCAGTGCTCTTGAAAAAGCTTCCCGAAAAGCTTGGAGATCCCGGGAAATTTCTCATTCCTTCCATTTTCCCAGGAATGGTTGAATGCTTTGCCTTGGCCGATCTTGGTGCAAGCATTAACCTTATGCCTCACTCAGTCTGGAAGAGACTCTCTCTTCCTGCTCTCACTCCTACCTGCATGACTCTCGAGCTTGCATACCGTACTATATCTCGTCCTCTCGGCATTGCCGAAGATATCTTCGTGAAAGTAGGAAAGTTCCATTTTCTGGTAGATTTCGTGATTGTTGATTTCGATGCTGACCCAAGAGTTCCTCTCATTCTCGGGAGGGGATTCTTAAGAACGGGTCGTGCTCTAATCGATGTTTTCGAGGAAGAAATCACTCTACGTGTTGGTAATGAAGCCAACACATTCAATCTTGATCAGACTTCAAGATACTCCTCAAACTATGACGCTGAACGGTAAACCGAATTGACATCATCGATGTTGCGTCAGAGGAGTATTCTCAAGAGGTCCTCGGTTTCTCATCAAGTGGCAGTACCACTCTTTCTTCTGAGCCTATCATATCCGACTCTTCCCCTTCTCTCACTCCGTTTGAGGGAAGTGACTTCCTTCTGGAAGAGGTCGAGGCTTTTCTTGCTAAGGATAGTTCAATCCCTCATGAGATTGATGAAAACTATCTTGACCCGGAGGGGGATATTCTTCTTCTTGAAAGATTGTTAAATGACGATCCTTCACCCTCTCCGTCTCCAAAACTACTTCATAAAGAGGAAGTCAAAAATGTTGAAATAACTAATGACTTTCCCGAGGTTGAGCTCAAGGACTTGCCTCCTCATCTAGAATATGCATTTTTGGAGGGAAATGATAAATTACCCGTCATTATTGCTAAAGACTTGAAAGATGAGGAAAAGGCTGCACTCCTAAAGGTTCTTAAGTCACACAAGCAAACAATTGCTTGGAAACTCTCCAAAGTTAAGGGTGTTAGCCCTGACTTTTGTACACACAAAATCCTAATGGAGGATGAATTTAAGCCAGCAGTGTAACAACAGAGAAGGGTAAATCCCAAAATCCACGAAGTTATCAAACAAGAAGTTCTAAAACTTCTAGATGCGGGATTGATTTATCCTATATTTGACAGTCCTTGGGTTAGCCCAATTCATTGCGTTCCTAAAAAGGGTGGCATAACCGTTGTCACCAACGAGGAAAACGAGTTGATTCCAACTCGTTTGGTCACGGGCAGGCGAGTATGCATTGACTATCGTAAGTTGAATGAAGCCACCCGTAAAGACCATTTTCCTCTACCTTTTATGGACCAGATGCTCGAAAGACTAGCAGGGAATGAATACTACTATTTCCTCAATGGTTTCTCGAGTTACTTCCAAATCCCCATTGATCCACAGGATCAAGAGAAAACTACCTTCACATGCCCCTACGGAACTTTTGCTTACAGACGTATGCCTTTCGGCTTATGTAATGCACCAGGCACGTTCCAAAGGTGCATGACGTCAATCTTTTCCGACATGATCGGAAAAACCATGGAGGTATTTATGGATGACTTTTTAGTCATCGGGGATTCATTCCAGTCTTGTCTCTCCCACTTGGAACAAATGCTTAAACGTTGTAAAGAAACGAATTTAAGTCTCAACTGGGAGAAGAGCCATTTTATGGTTAAAGAGGGCATTGTCCTCGGCCATAAAATTTCAAAAAACGGGATTGAGGTTGACAAAGCCAAAATTGATGTCATCGCTAAATTACCTCATCCCACCACCGTTAAAGGTGTTAGGAGCTTTTTGGGTCGTGCCGGCTTCTATCATAGGTTTATCCAAGATTTCTCTAAAATTGCCCGGCCTATGACCCATCTCCTCGAGAAGGATGCTCCTTTCATCTTCTCTCCTGAGTGCATCGAATCTTTTGAAACATTAAAGAAAAAGCTTACTGAGGCACCGATTCTTGTTGCCCCCGATTGGGACCTACCTTTTGAGCTTATGTGCGATGCTAGTGATTTTGCCATAGATGCGGTCTTGGGGCAAGGAAAAGCAAAATACTTTCAGCCTATACACTACGCAAGCAAAACTATGACCGAGGCTCAGAGTCATTACACCACCACTGAAAAAGAACTGTTAGCTGTGGTGTATGCCTTTGAAAAATTCCGGCCATACCTAATACTGACCAAATTCGTAGTGTATACGGATCACTCAGCTTTGTAATACCTATTTGCAAAACAAGATGCAAAGCCGAGGCTACTCCGTTGGGTACTCCTCCTCCAAGAATTTGATATCATTATCCGTGATAAAAAAGGAGCTGAGAACCTTACTGCTGATCATCTCTCACGATTAGAAAACCCTCACCAGGATGCTTCCGAGAAACAGGAAATAAATGACACATTTCCTCTCGAGACACTCAATGCGGTTTCTTTTCGTGGTGACTCTTCTACCCCATGGTTTGCCGACTTTGCAAATTACCATGCGGGTAACTTCATCATGAAGGGGATGTCGTCCCAACAGAAAAACAAATTCTTTAAAGACGTTAAACATTACTTCTGGGACGACCACTATTTGTTCAAAATCTGTGCCGATCAAGTCATCAGGTGATGTGTTTACGGACAGGGAGCCGCTGATATTCTCAAGGCTTGCCATGCTGGACCCACCGGGGGCCACCATAGTCCTAACTTCACCGCTAAAAAGGTGTTTGACTCCGGTTTCTATTGGCCCACAATTTATAAGGATGCCCACGAGTTAGTCAAAGCTTGTGACGCTTGTCAGCGTCATGGGAATATTTCACAAAAGAACGAAATGCCACAAAATGCAATTCAAGTTTGTGAAATCTTTGACGTCTGGGGCATTGATTTTATAGGGTCATTCCCATCTTCTCGTGGAAATAAGTACATCCTCGTGGCTGTTGACTACTTGTCAAAATGGGTTGAGGCAAAAGCCTTACCCACTAACGATGCCGGAGTTGTTGTGAAATTCTTGAAATCCCTCTTTGCTCGTTTTGGAACTCCCCGTGCCATCATTAGTGATCGCGGTACACACTTTTGCAATGATCAATTCGCAAAAGTCATGCTTAAGTACGGTGTTACTCACCGTCTTTCTATCGCATATCACCCACAAACAAGTGGGCAGGTGGAGGTTTCAAACCGTGGTATTAAACGGATTCTTGAGAGAACTGTAGGTGAAAACCGTGCTTCCTGGTCGGACAAACTAGATGATGCACTCTGGGCCTTCCGTACAACTTACAAAACACCCATCGGGTGTACTCCCTACAAGCTTCTATACGGGAAGGCGTGTCATTTACTGATCGAGCTCGAGCACAAAGCCTACTGGGCCTTGAAACATGCAAACTACGATCTTCATAAAGCGGGTGATCACCGTAAAGTTCAACTCAATGAACTAAACGAACTTCGTGATCAAGCCTACGAGAACTCTTTGATTTACAAAGAAAAGACAAAGAAGATCCATGACTCCAAGATTAAGAACCGCGTTTTCAACGTCGGTGACAGAGTCCTTCTTTTCAATTCAAGGTTAAAGATCTTCTCGGGGAAATTAAAAACCCGATGGACTGGACCATTCACTGTTACAAAAGTATATCCATACGGGACTATTGAGTTATCTCAACCAGAAGGTCTCAACTTCAAAGTGAATGGTCATCATTTGAAACATTATTTTGGAGAGGACATACCATCCATGGTTGTCCCGGATCTCCAAACTTTCCCCATGGACCAATGAATTCGGGGATCGAGTCAAGCTAGTGACTCGGTGAACAAAAATTAGCAAAATATGGGTTTTCACCCATATCTCTGATTTCTTTCTACTTTCTAACACTCGAGTGTGGGGGAGTGGCCGTCCCCCACCTTTTGCAAAGTAAATATGTATATAAGTTCCTTTTATCAAGTAAAAAAAAATATGTTTATATGTACATATAAATAAAGTGAAAAATCAAAATAATATTTCCATATTTAGCTTGTAATGTTGCCCTTTTACGTTCAAAGAATCGACATAATAGCCGGGACTTTGAATATTGAGGACAATATTCAATTCTAAGTGTGGGGGAGGGGGGGAATTCTAGCGAATTTTATCACAAAATACTTTCTAAGTACCCCCATTTTGGCCCAAAAATTTTCAAAATTTTTTTTCACTTTATTTCAAAATTTTTGTGGTTATCAGTTCGCCTTGTCTAAATGACAAAAGGATTGGCTAATCCAGGAGCAAACGGCTCTTGGTAAAGATATCTCAAATCCGTTGATGGCTTGCAATTTGCCCAAAATTGTATGGTAAATCAACTCGCCATATCCAAAAAAGTGAATGAGTTGGCTAGCCCGCAAGATTATGGCTTGTGGTAAAGGCCGTGGAAAAACCATAATTGGTAATCAGCTCACCAAGTTGTTGACTTAGTCCATCAAGAGTTGGCTAGTCCAGAAGCAAACGACTTTTGGTAAAGACAAATCAAATCCGTTGACAGCTGGTGGTTTGCTCAAAATTACATGGTTATCAGGTGGACCATAGTTCTTACTTGAACTGATACATCTGGCTACTCCAGAAGTGATGGCTTTTTGGTAAAGAGTTTCAAATTCATTAAGTTTTTCTCAAAAGATTGCTAGGGACTAGCAATGTTTTAGTGTGGGGGATTGATGAGTGCTCAAACACTCATCATTTTTACCTATTCTGAGCTGCCAAAACATCTAAAAACACTTAAAATTGCATCAAAATAATGAAAATATCACAAGAATGTGTTTTATATGTTTCAGATGCAAAATAATCAAAAACAGATGAAAAATGAACAAAGTTTGCACAATTGTCAGTTTCAGTCCCTCATCTTTCAAAAGTTGTCAAATCTAGTCCCTGGCAATTCTAAAAACTTGAAAAAGTCACCAAAGGTCCTTTTAAATCACAAAATTACATAATTAGTCCTTTGGTACAAAGTTTCACAAAATTACAAGTTTAGTCCCTCAACTTTAAAAATTGACAAAAATGGTCCCTGGGATATTAAAACTTTGAGAAAAACAAATTTTGTCCTTGTACTTCTCATCTATGGCAGGAATGGTCCTTGGTTGCAAAGTTTTGTGAAATAAACATATTTGGTTCCTAAAGTTTTAAGGATTGGCAGATTTAGTCCCTGAGGTGTAATAAAAATGGAAAAGTCAACTACAGTCCTTGTACTATTCAAATATATCATGAAAGACCCTTTGGAACACTTTGGGAAATTTACAAATCAGCCCCCTCGAAATTCAGTAAATTACGAAATTGGTCCTTGTGCTATATTACAAACCATACGGACCCTTAATAATAATAAATCCCAAACACCAAACCCAATCCAACACACCTAGCCCACCCACCTTATTTCCCTGTCCCAATTTACCAAAGCCCACCCAAACACCCCTTTTGATATCAAAACGCAGGGTCAAACCTTGACCCTGTGGTCAAACCAGTCAAACAACCATCACCCCTTCCCTCTCTTTCCCTCCCACTTGCAGTATCCCATCACCACCCCCTCCTCCATCACATCCCACCGCCCCATCCACTTACCACCCCACTTACCTAACAAAGACAATAAGCATTAAATGCTCCCCTCCCACACACGCAAACAGAGAAAATTGCAAAATATAATTTTTGGCGCCAAAACATGTGGCAAGCGATGGGAGGCCTATCAGTGATCCAATGGTTGTTATTATTGAAGGGAAATGCTCATAAGGTGATCACAAATCCTAATCCTCTGCTATAAATAGAAGAGAAGATAAAGAAGAGAAGATCAAGAAGAGAAGGAGTTAGCTTAATTTAGTAGAATTTAAATCGTATAAGTAAATTTCAAGTTTTTAGTTTGTAATTCAGCTCTCAAATAGTGTAATTTTTATTTCCAGTGTACTTTAAGCTTTTCCTTATAATAAAAATCACGTTTGGTTTGATATCTCAATTGTTCAAATTTAACTTTTGTTTCAAATCTCTTAATCATCTGTATTGTTGTTATTGTTAGAATATATGGACTCTTAGGCTCATATAAGCTCCAAGAAAGCTTAATAAAGCTTTTAGAAACCTTTAAAACACAACTTAGGTATAAAAAATCAAAAACATAAAAACAGTCAACAAAAGTCAAACTTGCAGGTTTATGAAGATGAAAGCTGGAGCAGGGTGAATAGTGGATGGCCCTGGGTTAGTGGTCTTGTGGAAGACCTATAGGATTTGTTTTGAGGTCCTTGGTTCATGGTGTTAGCAGGAATGCACATTGTAAGCCTTTGAAACTCATTTCTTAATTCTCACTGTAGCACTGCTTATATTGTTGTTTCTTTGGCTTATTCATGTTTATTTAGTGTTAATTAGACATAATATTGCTTAAATTCAG
This sequence comes from Artemisia argyi, assembly GCA_030686995.1. Lineage (NCBI taxonomy): Eukaryota > Viridiplantae > Streptophyta > Magnoliopsida > Asterales > Asteraceae > Artemisia > Artemisia argyi. Next base: position 113,283,201 of record CM060684.1, read on the forward strand.
TAGTTTGTTCATTTAAATTGTTGTTTACTTAGAATCTCAATTTCACTGTCTTAATTAGTATAATTTGTAATCTTGGCCATTTGTTGTTGTTTCCTGTTTCTAGGTGTTCATTTAAGCTTAATATATCATAATAAGTTGTTTTGAATCAGTTTCATAAGCCCTAACACCTTCTTGTTTCATAAATCATAAAATAGTCAAATTAAAGGTGTGTTTGGATCAGTGTGATCCTGGGTGTTGTGGTGTATAATTGTTGTTGTTCTTTGCTTACACAAGTCACTTAGGACCATATCATCTTAGAATAACCCTAATAACTAGGTCTCATTCATAAAAAAGTCAAAATCATTTAGTAATAGGCCAAATTCACCCTCTGTGTTGGTTAAAGAGAGGCATATGCCCCATTTCCATTCACTTATGAGTGGTGTAGCTTAAATTAGTCTTACCTTAGCTTAATTAATCATTTTCAATCAGTAGATTAAGATCAAAGTTCATTAAAGTCAACTTAAGCTTACCATTTAAAAAAGTCAAAAGTGATTTTTGTGTTTAGTTTGAGACTTAGATCTTTTCAGAAGTTAAAGATTGTCACCTAGTGTACAAGTTCCCATAAACAGCTTATTTTTAAGATTTTTGTATAAGCTTGTGCAAGAGCTTAAATTGACCTGCAGGGCAAGTACATGCCCTGCACCAGGGTAATTGACCCAACTTCCTTAACTATTTGTGACTCAACCAGTGGGACCCACCCATAGCTTATTGGCTCTTTGGAAAGCCAAGCAACCCATTTTGATAGATCAGGGCTTATTTCACCCTTTGGAGCTTATTTGATAGGGCTGCAAGTCCTTGTAAGTTTCACCATTCCCTAAGTGTACACTGAGTACTCAGTGTTTAACCCAACTTTCATAGCCCACCTAGTGTTTATTAATAAGCCATAGGTCTAGCTTATTGGCTTATTTTGTAGCCTTCTTGTCCCTTTTCAAGTTTCAAGTTTAATTTGGACCCCTGAGCTTATTTGCGGACCCCACATAGGTCCAAAACCCTTAGGTTTGGCCTGTTTTGGCCTTGTAATTACATAAGTGCTTATTTGCTTACAAATAGCTATTCTAGAGTGCTTAATTGTTCCATTTGGATTATTTCTAGTGTATAATCATCTGTGTATGCTCATTTTGTCATTTGCTAGCTTTTTCAAATATGGCATAAGTCCTAATAAGCTTTTAAGCTCACTGATTAGGAAAAGGGGGTGCACATAGCTTATTTTTAAGCTATTCAAAAAGTGTCTTTGTAAAAGTTTCTCATTTTTAACTTATTTTCATCTGTCAAAAGGAAAATCCAACAAAAAACCAAATTTAAAATTAGTGATAGCTTCTATTTAATAGATTCTATCTTTTTAATTTTTCTTTTTAGCTTATTAATAAGCAATCCATCATTTTTATAATTTTCTTAATTTCCTATCACCTTAAAGTAATTTCAGTAATTTTCTTAGATTTTTCTCTTTTAGTTTGATAATTATTAGAATTAAAAATAGTTAATTAATTAATTAGGTAATATTAGTAATTAAATAGTTTTCTTAATTTTTAATTAACAACAATATGTTTTTATATTTTTCCTAGGTTTCATAAATCATTTAAGACTTTTAGAAAATAGTTTCTTAAATTCTACTATTCATTTTCTAATTTTCTTAATTAATTTAGTTAAATAAGATTTTAATTAATTAATAAGTAAATAATTAGTAAAATAGTCTAAATATAATTTTTAGAAACTTTTTATAATTTTTTAGGATTCCTGTGATGGTTAATTAGTTTTATTAATTTTTCTATAATTTTCTAAGTCTTTTTAGTATTTTTAGTAATTTAAAATAGTTTAATTTATATAATTAGTATTTAATTAATAGAAAACCCATAAAAAGACAAAAACATTTCTTTTTAATTTTTATACTTTCTTCAAGTTCATTTAGAGGTTTAAAAAATAGTTTTGCAAGTTTTTAGTTTAATTTGTAGCCTTTGTCATTTCTAGTTTAATTTAAATTAGATTTAAATCACTTTTTAAATAGTTTTAATCAATTAATTAGTATTTAAATATTAAAATAATCAAGTAAATCATTTTCTTTTCATTTTTAATTTTCTTTTTATTTTAAGTTTGAAAATGTTTCATTTGCACCCCCTGTAGTTTTTAAAGTGTTAAATCCCACTTTTCTCTGTCTGTAATCTGGTTTTCATGTTGCATTTCTGTGATTATATCTGTATATCTGTTATTGTTAATATTATTCCAAATTGTTCAAATACCAAATAATCAGTAGCTTAATCACTTCTCAATCATCTTTGGCTACTGTCCTCAGTGCCACTCATTCCTAAAACGTTTTCCAAAGCACCATTGCAATCTCGCTGGGACATAACGACCCGGGGAAACACTATACTATCCACGGAGAATTGGACTGATCTGTCTTTGACTTATTTGGCCTTGGTCAATAATATCTGACGTTTTAGCTTCAATCAGGAGACACAAGCCATCACATAGGAGAATGTCCAAAACTACCCAAAAGCAAAACTCAAAGAGCTTTTATAAGTGGTGCGTGGAGTGATAGTGAAGATGATGACGAGGAGCCAAAGAATGAGGAAATTACTCCCATGGCTCAAGACTCAAATGAGGTACACTCCGATTCATCTTGTTCTTTTATTAATGATGACACGTTGCAAAAAGAATATAAAAAACTTTGTGAACAAAGCTTAAAAATCATAAACAAAAACAAATTTTTGAAAACTAAAAAAGAATTTTTAGAAAATGAAGTTTATTAATTAAAATAAAAAGAAAAACGCTTAGAAAAGAGTAAAACTATTGACACGATATGTACATCATGTCAAGAGTTTAAATTTGAAATTGAAAAGCTTAATATCACACAAGATGACCTCATCAAATAAACCACAAAGTTTAAGAGGTTCGATAAAATTATTTCTTGTGCGGATGAAATAATGAAACTTCAAAAGTCGCCATTTGATAAAATGGGGCTAGGATTTATGAAATCAGAACCTTAAGTAGTCTAACAAAAGAATCCGAAAAAGTACAAGAAACTGTCCCAACTACCTCAGCTATCCAAGGATCAGACGGAACCAAAAACAGGGTTCCGTCAGTTGATCCAAAAGGATCCGTGGGTACTGTAGCAGATCAGAAACCTTCTATATCGGCTCGTACTGAATTTGTTAAAGTCACAAAGAAGTCTAATACTAGTTTAAATGAAACAAAACTATAACTGGCTATTAAAGTAGGTGTAGGGCTTGCTAAAAAAATGAATTTAGAACTAAAACCACTCAATAAAGGCCTAAAACACCTATTCCCAAACGCCCCTTTCCAAAAAACAACTACAACAAGCAACCACATTATCAAAATGGTTGGAACCAAAACATGCCTAGACATTATCAAGTTCCCAACTACATGTCTTGGAACCCATATCCACCATTTCCATACATGAATCAAGAATGACATGTTTAACCAAAATGGACCCATGAGATGTTGGGGACCAAATGTTTGAATGTTTTAACAAAAAATAGGTATGCTTAAGAGTTTGTTTGGAACCGGATGAATGGATTAAAGATAGTTGTTACTCAAGACATATGACGGTTCATAAAAGCCTCTTCTCAACATATCAAGAATATGACGGAGGTAATGTTACTTTTGGTACCAAGCTTAAAAGCAAAATCATCGAAAAAGGTACAATTTCTCATGACTCTCTCTCTCTCTCTCTCTCTCTCTCTCTCTCTCTCTCTCTCTCTCTCTCTCTCTCTCTCTCTCTCTCTCTCTTTGATGATGTTGCTCATGTTGAAAACCTAGGTTTTAATCTTCTTAGTATAAGTCAACTATGCCGTAAAAAGTATAACGTCCTATTTATTGAAAACAAAAGTAAAATACTAAAAGACGGAATAACTATAGCTAAAGTGTTCTAAAGAACAACGTATACGTCATGAAGATTGATAAAACATCTAGAGATAAACTTTGCCTCACCTCATTAGATGATTTCTCAACTCTTTGGCATAGACGTTTAGGTCATGCAAATATGAGACTTATTCAATCTCTATCCTATAAAGAATTAATTAGAAACCTACCTAAGTTGAAATATGACAAACACTTTTGTGATGCTTGCAAAATTGGTAAACAAGTTCATAGTAGCCATAAGGCTAAAAATATGGTGTCTACATCTAGGTAGCTAGAACTTTTGCATATGGATTTGTTTGGTCCATCCGCTATACAAAGTTATGGAGGCAACTTCTACACTTTGGTTATAGTAGATGATTATTCAAGATACACTTGTAAAAAATTTTTGAAAAGTAAAAACGAAGCTTTTGACCAATTGGAACTCTTAGTAAGAAAATTCAAAACCAATTAGGAAATTGCATTGTGTCAATTAGAATGGATCATGGTTGTGAATTTGACAATGAAATACAATTTGGAAATTTTTGTGATAAAAATGGTATAACACATAACTTTTCGGCACCTCATACTCCTCAATCTAATGGTGTAGTAAAACGTAGAAACCAGACTCTTCAAGAGATGAGTAGAACAATGCTTAATGAACAAAACATTCCACAAAAGTTTTGGTGTAATGCCATCGACACATCAACTTATATTTTAAACCGAGTCCTAATTCGAACTTTTTTGAACAAAACTCCTTATGAATTATATAGAGGTAAAAAGCCTATATTAGGATATTTTAGAGTGTTTGGAAGTAAATGTTTTATACTAAATACCAAGGATTATCTCACCAAATTTGACCTAAAGTCTTATGAAGGTGTATTTCTTGGATATTCGCAAAATAGCAAAGCTTACATTGTTTAAACAAAGAAACTTTAAGAGTCGAGGAATCATTGAACGTAACATTCGACGAAAGTCTACCTCCCTCTAAGACATCACCTTCGGTAGATAATGACTTAGTTGAAAGTCAAGCGATTGAAAAACAAGACAACTTAGATAATGACAAGGAAGATGAACTATTAAACAAGGAAATTGTCAATGTTAAGGAATCTAAAAGTCATCCATTAGATAGTGTTGGTCCCTTTCACTTGGTTAACAATAACTACAAAGCTAAAGTAACCAAGTTGTATGACTTTAAACAAAGATGTATAAAATGATTAACAATAAAGTAACGTAAATATAAGAGACAATATTTTTCAACGTTTAATTCTTTATTAGAAGTTAATCAAAAGAATCGTACCCAAGTGTTTGCGGAATAACACTTGGGATTGAAAATGACAAGCATGGTATTGACTCCTTACTAAACTCAATCTATGTTGAGTGACAACTTTCAGGACCCACTGAGCTATCTCAGGGGTTATGTTGTTTTTTGGAGGAGTAAAAGTGGTTTGTGAATGCTTTGCATTAATTGCACACACTTGTCAACTTTTACTCCTCTCTTATGCTACCTATTTATACACAAATGTGAACAACCCTATTATACAATGGACCAAAGTGTTCCTCAATAAAATCTTGATAGATTTTATTCTCTGGTAAGGGAAACTTCTTTGGGTTAAGTCCAAAAGGCACTTTCTGATGACAGCCTGGTTTTAACCATTTGAGGAAAGTTTGACCTTAAAGTGATAAAGCACTTTAGTGAAACAGATCAAACTTTCCCACCAAGTCCCGCCAAAACTTCAGTATTCTAGTCATCAGTCTTCAGTACCATGAAGTTGTTGAGGAGTCTTCGGGTTCAGTGAGTTATTGTCATCCTCACTGAACCCATCACCTTCTTCTTGGCTTAGATCACACTTCACTGAGTTCCGCCTCACTGAATGGAGAACCTTTCTTCTTAGGCTCGGTCTAAGCATCCTGAAGGTAACTCACTGAGTTACTATTCACTCAGTGACTTGTTTACACTTAGGTTATTTTACGTTCAAATCCTTGTTAGAAGAAGATTGGGGAATTCAGTGACCCAACAATCTCCCCCTATTTGAACATACAAATAGCCGAAGTGTTTCTTGATTCAGTGTGAGTTAGCAGGGGTCTTCATCTCTTACTGAATGTTGTTGTAATTATAAGTAGGACACATAATTTTAAACAAAACATCAAAGTTTATTCATAGTTATTACAAGTCTTACAAATTACAAAAAAAATAAAAGGATAGTTGTTGCAGATCAGATGTTCAGGTGGTATCCAAGGTTTTCAAGCTTTGCTTTCTTTGATCTGAGTAGGTGTCTTTCAGGATGTTCATTGATCATTGCTTCCAAGTCCTGGCAGAATCTTTTGTTCTCATCACTCTTGATGGGGGACGCCAACATGAGGTACATGAGCATTGCTTTGATTCATGCCTTGTCCATATCAGACCACCTTTGGAAAGCCAGGCTACCATACTCATCAGTGAAGCATAAGCCTCTTTCAGGAGCTTCAAGGACCGCATTGTTTACGAACATGATCCCTTCAGGAAGCGACCTGTCACACTCTAACCCTGGTACTTTGATCTCAGGCTCCATCTCAATTTGCTTCCTTTTCTTCTTGGAAGCCTTAGATGGAGCAGTCTCTTCTGCTGAGTCAGGAAAAAGTGAGGGAATGTTAAGAGCTTCAGGCATTGCTCTCAGTCTGTCGTACCTATGCTTCAGTGATTCGAGAAGTTTAGGTACCACAACATTGTTCTTTTTGGCAATGATAGAACGAAGCTCATCAAGCTCAGTGATGCCAAAGTCAGCAAACTTGAAAGGCTTATGGATGTCAATTATTCTTTTATCACGTCCCCTGAAGACGGTGATCATTGCAGGATTGGTGTTTCTGTGGATTTGAATGTCAGTGATGGTTTCAGGTCTTTACCTTTCCTTCATCACCCAAGTATACTTTTCGACCCTGTGTTTTCTGATTTGAGTGTCCTTCCTGAGCTTGTTTTCCCTTTCCTTTTTGAGAGCATTAAGCTCTTCTTCCTGAGCCTTTTTAAAGGCTGCACCAACTTGCACAGTTGCTAGTGCCTCAGTATCCAAACCAATCTTCTCAGCTTCCTCATGAACAACCTTAATGAGAGCAGGCTTGCTCATTCTCTCTTCTTCAGCCACCTTGAGTAGTGTCTCAGTCCTTTCCATGTGAGCTTGAATTTCGTCATGAGTGATATGATGTACTACTCCATTGATTTCAAACGGGACTCTGATAGGTGCATCAAGGTCAAATCTGACCAAGGTTGAGGCTGGCTTGAGCACAATTTCAGGACTAGAGGTGGTAGCAATACTTTTGCCTCTGTCTTGTCCGAGAGAAGAGGAGACTGGTTCCTCCTGTGGTGGAACTTCAGTGATTGGTGTGGCTTCAGTGACATGCTCCCACTCAGTGTGAGAGGGCTGTCCAGCTTCTTGTTCAATAGTATTAGGGGCTTCAGTAGCATTCTCCCCTTAACATTTGCCTGAATGTCAATGATGGAAAGTGTTGGTTGTACTGAAGAAGAAGTAGATGCTCCCTTGAAGGCTTGGAAAATTTCAGTCATCATAGACTTGATCTCCTGAGTATCCTGCTGAATGATGGACACCCTGGAGTCAAGTGTAGCCTGTGCTTGTTCAAGAGCTGTCATCCTGGATCCCAAGGTCCATGCCAGAGAAGTAGACCTTTGGGACTGAGCTGTCACTGATTCTTCCATTTTGATGAAGGAAGATTTGAGAGACTCCACAGTAGTGGTGAGACCCTGAAGATTAGAACCCTTCAGCAAGTCAAGTAACTCAGTTAGAGCCACTGAGTTTACCTGATACGTCTCAAATGCCTGAAGTAGCTTCCTGGTGAGTTCAGGATCATCCTTGACTGATTCTTGAACCGACTGAACCCCTACATTCAGCTGGTTGAGGGTTATCAAAAACTGATTCAGGCGGGTGATCATCTGTGTCAGGGAGTGGTTGACTAAGGCATGTTGTTCCCTGACATCTTCATCGAAGTCTTCGACAGCATCTTTGAGATTATGATAGTGAACCGCCTGTTCAGTGTGCATGTCAAAGACCTCATCAGTGATCCCCCTGTACAAAATGTTAGTAATCTTTTTGATGAATTTGGTGAAGGTCTTCACAGTGAGAGGAGCCTGATCATCTCCTGATGACTCTAGCTCGGAATGTGTGTCAGCATCTTCATGGTTAAAAGATTGAGGAGACTGAGGAATTGGTTCAGGGACTGTCTCCTCAAGCTCTATATCATCTCCGGCCTTGAAGACTTCCTCATCACTATTGAATTCATCATCCGAGTACAAAACTGCCTGAGCTTCAGCTAGGGACTGAATCTGCAAAGTAAGGTTATCCAACTCCTCTTCATAAGAAGACTTGCCTTCGTTTTGGCCAGGTCCTGACCCCTCAAATTCGGTAGATTGGGTTTTATCTACATGGTCCTTAGGGTCAGTTCCCGAGTTATACGCACCTTCGGGGGTGGTTGTGAGTTCCATATCAGCGGGTGGTATGTGTCCCTCTGAATCTTTGTCCCTCGTGACCCCTTCAGGCACTGATGGGTGTTTCTCAGTACCATCACTAGGAGCCGTGAATGTTGTGTCCCTATCAGCGGGTTGTATGTTTCCCTCTGAGTCTTTGGGATGAGTTTTTGTGCCCTCAGACAAAAGCTTTGATTAGCGAATGTCCTCATCAGGCACCTGAGTGGTTATGCCCCCTTTCCAACAGGCTTGTGCTGGCCTGTCAAAGATTTAGGGGCGAGAACTCCCTGTTGCTTGGGTTGTGATTTACCCGAGCCTTTGGCAGGATGTGAATGTTTGTGGGTCCCCTTCTCAGTGAAGTAGTGCTGCCCCACCGAGGGTATAGGACCCCTTACTCCCTGATACTCTGGTTGTGATTTGCCAAAGTCTTTAGCAGGATGTGAAGGTTTAGTTGGTTCCAACCCCACTGACTTGTTTATGCCAGCAGAGCCTTTGGTAACGGGTTCGCCCGAGGACACTAAATGTGATGTCTCAGTGCCCTCCGTTGGCCTTTGTTTTGTGGCCAAAGATTAGCTGATGATCCTGATGGTGTCAGCAGTCAGGGTCTGTTGTTGTTGCCCCCTATTATCAGGCTTAGGGGCAGAGGTCTCAGTGGCGAGTGGCTTGGGTTGAGCCACCTTCCTGGACCCCTGTCCCTTCTTCCTCTTCACCTTTTTGGTGGGAGATGGAATTGGTGAAACAATGTTGTCACCCTGGATAGCAGTCAGCATGTATGTGATCAGGGCGACAGGTGTTACCTCATTAGGGTCACGTGAGTAGTTTACCTTATGTAAGACATCAGGTTCAAAGCCGACACTGTCAGGCTTGATATACTCAGACCCTAGTAGGTCATTCAGGGTGCAGGAAATGAATCTAGGGTAAGACATGTGTTTTTGCCTAGACTTCCCACCCAATTTGCCTATGAGGTCCCTGAAGATAATTTCTCCAAGGTCAATCTTTTTACCCTCAATGAGATAGTACACTATCATTGATTGAGTAGTGTTTAGTTGCTCAGTTGAGGACTTATTCCCCCCAAGGACCTGAATTACAAATGTCATCAGGATCCTCCAAGGGGTAGGGAACCATGTTTTGATGATGGGGGCTTTGTTCAGTAGGGCCCCTGGAGTAACATCAGGATGATGCTTATCATAGGGCCCTAGTTCTAAGAGGAGTTGTTTAACTTCCTCTTCAGTAGGTGGGGCAACAAAGGTCTCATTGTAGTCAAGGCCAGTGGCTTTGACAAAGGTTTTGTAGTCAAGAATAAGGGACTTTGTCCCATTCTTCACTGAGAACTTGATTTTGGCCTCCTTTGGCGCATCAGGGTTTTCAACCACCGCTGAGTACCAAAATTCCCTCAATTAGTCATGATAGATGACTGAGGGGGTCTTTGTGAATGTGGTGGTGAGAAAACAGTTTTGTAGGAACTTCACCACATCCCTGTAAGCAGGGAACCCTTCAGGGTAGGCAAAGTTCCCCACCACATTGTTTTTGGTGAGGTCTACGCTTTCCATTTGGAATTCCACATTGGGTGCGTATTTTATGACCTTAGAAGATGCCATTTTAGTTATAAAAGGTCTGGTTTTGAATAAAGAAGAAGCACACACAGATTTTGAAAGCAAAAGAGTTCTTGAAATAATTTTGCAAGAGTTTTGTTAAGATTTTAAAGCGTGTGTGTGTTCTTCTTTGTGGGGGTATTTATAGGGTGGGAATTAGGGTAGTGATGTTGCGGATACCAAAGGTTTAAATTATTCAACCAAAACGGCATAATAATGTTGGTTTGATATCCGCATTAAATATCACGATTCCCATTACCCCTATTTTCTCTCACATCGTGGGTGAACAGTTGTGCGGCTCTGCAGATAATGCACTTTTGCAGAGAAAAATCATCACAACTTTTGTGTGTGAGGGAGCATTTAATGCTCAGTGGTGTTTGGTGAGAGAGATGTGGGGGCCCAAAGAGTGGATGCCAATTGTGTAAGTGACATATATTCCTATATTTAATAGGATTCAGTTACCTACCTAGGACATTAACTAACTAAGTACTTAGAGCATTTAGTTAGGGTATTCAATGCCATTTTTCATCCTAAGCCCCCTGAATGAATTTTCATTGGAAAAAAAAGGAGTTTTCAAGAAGGGTGTGATCAGGGACCTAGAGAATTTACATCAGGTTGGAACACTTTTGATCAGTTTCCTGATTCTATGTCCAACATGCCCAATTCGGCTTTCAATCTTGTGAAAGTGGGTTCATCCAAAGGTTTTGTGAAGATATCAGCTAGCTGATATTCAGTGGGGATGAAATGTAGTTCAATTTCACCATTAGTGATGTGGTCCCTGATGAAGTGGTATCTAATGTCAATGTGTTTGGTTCTTTGATGAAGTACTGGATTGTTTGAGATGGCTATGGCACTTGTATTATCACAAAAAATAGGTACCATCTTATACTGAATGCCATAGTCACTCAGTTGGCTCTTCATCCATAGTACATTTGCACAACATCCTGCAGCAGCCATATATTCAGCTTCAGCTGAGGACATGACCACTGACTGTTGTTTCTTTGTACTCCAACACACAAGTTTACCACCAAGAAATTGGCAGGATCCTGAAGTACTTTTCCTATCCATATTACATCCTGCATAGTCAGAGTCAGTGTACCCTTTGAGATCAAATCCTGAACATTTTGGGTAATACAAACCAAGGTTTAGAGTACCCTTTAGGTACCTGATGATTCTCTTAACAGCAGTGAGATGTGATTCTTTAGGGTCAGCCTGATATCTTGCACACAGGCAGACTGAGAATTGGATATCAGGCCTTGAGGCAAGTAAGTACATCAGGGAGCCAATCATTCCTCTGTATTGGGTTTGATTCACTGATTTTCCAGTGAGATCAGGGTCAAGGTTGTTTGGAGGAACCATAGGAGTCTTTACTGAGGAGCAGTCAGTGAGCTCATACTTCTTCAGTAGGTTCCTGAGGTATTTTTCTTGGCAAATGGATATTCCTTTTTCAGTTTGTTTAATTTGGAGTCCAAGAAAGTATGTGAGTTCACCCATCATGCTCATTTCAAACTTTGTGGTCATCAGTTTCTCAAACTGTTTGCAAAGTTTTTAACTTGTTGAGCCAAAGATGATGTCATCAACATATACTTGGACAAGAATGACATCACTCTTTGTTTTGTAGATAAACAGTGTGTTATCAATCTTTCCTCTGACAAACTTGTTTTGGATCAGGAAGGCTAAAAGAGTTTCATACCATGCCCTGGGTGCTTGTTTCAGTCCATAAAGGGCTTTGTTAAGCTTGTAGACATGGTTGGGGTATTCACTACTTTCGAAACCAGGAGGCTGTTGCACATAAACATCTTCTTTGATGTTACCATTTAGGAATGCACTTTTAACATCCATTTAGTAAACTTTAAAGTTCATGTAAGTTGCATAGGCAAGGAAGATCCTGATGGCTTCCATTCTAGCAACAGGTGCAAAGGTTTCCTCATAGTCTATACCTTCCTGTTGATTATATCCTTTGGCAACCAGTCTTGCTTTGTTTTTGATGACTGTGCCATTCTCATCGGTCTTGTTCTTAAAGACCTATTTCATACCAATGATTAAAACACCCTGGGGGCATTCAACAAGGGTCATGACATCATTTCTGTCAAATTATTCCAATTCATCTCTCATGGCCTGAACCCAACTATCATAGGTCAGGGCTTCTTTAACATTTTTAGGTTCAATCTCTGAGAGATAGTCAGCATAAAGACATATATTGGCAGTGGCGGCTTTGAGTTTAGCAGCCTTGCTTCTTGTGAGCATGCCTTAAGTGGGTTCACCAATGATGTTCACAAGCTCAATGATTTTGGATCTAGTCCAGCTATCCTGAGGTTTGGGATAGGAATTTGAGCTTGAAGGAGCCAGATTAGGTTCAGACTCAGGAACATGACGTGACTCATCACTATGTGCTTCAGTGACATTTGTAGGAACAATTTTGATCTGAGGGTTCCTGAACAATTTGTTTAGTGGTTTCAGTGTCATTTGAGACATGCTGAGTTTCAATGAACTCACTGATAGGTGGTTGGGGTAGGTTGTGAGGGATGATGTAATAGGAGACGTCAGCATCAGCTTGGTATTGGGTTGAGGGATTGTTCTCAGGATGATACTCATCAGGAGGATACCTTGATGAGTCATCAATACCAATTTCTTCTACTGAGGAATTTGAGAACCTGATGGATTCAGTGCTCTCATCAACAGTAATGTGATAAGTTTCCTCAGTTTGTTGTCTCCTTGTGTTGAACACCCTGAAGGCTTTAGAAACCAGGGAATATCCTAGGAAGTATCCATTATCAGCTTTGGCATCAAATTTACCCAAGTGATCCTTGTGATTATGTATAAACACAGGACACCCAAATACATGAAAGTAACTGATGTCAGGAATCCTTCCTTTGAATATCTCATAAGGAGTCTTATTTTGCCTTTTCACAATGATTGATCTTTTTTGAGTGTAGCAGGCTGTTTTAACTGCCTCAGTCAAAAAGTGTTTTGAGAGGACTGAGCCATTTAACATTGTTCTTGCTGCCTCAATGAGTGTTCTATTTCTCCTTTCAGCTACTCCATTTTGTTCAGGAGTATAGGGAGAAGTGAAATTTTGATAAATTCCTTTCTCATCACAAAAACACTCAAGGTCTTGGTTTTTGAATTCAGTGCCATTGTCAATCCTGATTTGTTTAACTTTGACATCATTTTGATTTTCAATGTTCCTGACAAATGACATGATGGTTTCAGCTGCCTGACTCTTTTTGGTCAGGAAGTAAACCCAAGTATATCTTGAGTATTCATCCACTATGACCAGAGTATACTTCTCATGGTGAATGGACATTGGACTGACAGGTCCAAAAAGGTCCATATGAAGAAGATGTAGGCAGCTTTTGATGGAAAAGGTTTGTTTGGTTTTGAATGATGCCCTGTGGTGTTTTCCTTTTTCACAAGCAGAACAAGGCTTGTCTTTGGTATACACCAGGGATGGAAAGCCCAGAACTTTGTTCTGTTTGGCCAGGTTGTTGATGCTCTTGAAGTTGAGATGAGAGAGTCTCCTATGCCATAGCCAGTTGATTGTCTCACTTGCCTTTGAGAATAGACAAGTCCCATTCTCAGTTAGGGATGACATGTCAAGGACATATATATCATCCCTCCTGGGGGGAATCAATACAACTTCCTTATTGGCATTAAAGATGGTCCCTCTCTTGTCATCAAACTAAACTATGTATTTGGCATCACATAGTTGGGAAACACTTATCAGGTTGTACTTGAGACCATTAACATAAGCTATTCTTGTAAAAACTATACCATTGCAGTTTACTGAACCATAACCTTCTGTGGGAGTTGATGAGTTATCACCAAATACTACTTTGGGTCCTGGTTCTTCTACATATTTGTGTAGAAAACTTTTCACACCAGTCATACTTCTGGAGCATCCACTGTCTAGATGCCAAGTAGGATCCTTGATGTGTTTCTGCACAAACAGTAAACTGGGTTAGTTTTTCTTGTTGACCCACTTTCTAGTGGGTTTAGGCCTCAGGGACTTTTTGAACTCAGTTAGTGAATCATGGTCTGAAGTTGTGTGACCTGTGCTTCCACATGTTTTACATTTTGTGGAGGTTGATGCCTCAGGTGACTGTGAAGTGTTGGTCTGGTTTTTCCTTCTGGACTGAATAACTTTGTCATGTCCCCTGGTTTCATGGGAGGGATCTCCACAGATGTCACAGCAATCTTTCATCATACAATCATCAGGAAGATGATCATTGAAACCACAGTGAGGACATGGCGAGAAAGGCTTAGCCTTCAGTCTTTGTTTGGAAGGTGTGGCATACTGATAGCCTTGGTTTTTGTATAGACCTCTTGCTTTTAAAGTAGCAGTGTGGGGGATGTGATCACAAGTTCTGTGGTCCTCTTGTTTGCATATCATACAAAACAGGACTTTGTAGCATTTATCAGTGTTGTGATTCGGATAATTGCACAGTTCACATCTTCCTGAGGGTCTGGGTGTGGTTTTTGGTTTGGAAGAACATGAGGGTACTGAGGACTTTGTAGATTTTGAGTCAGAGTTTTTCTCAGTAGACTCAATTTTCTCACTCAACATCCTGACAAGTTCAGCAAGCTGATCAACCTTTGAATCAGTGCTTTCATGCTTCACTTCAGTAGATACTGAAGGTTTTTGGTGTTCAGTGGGTGCAGTAGTATGCCTTTTTAGTATAGTCTTTCCTAAACATGATTTCTCTTTGGGAGAATGTGGTTGATAGACTAATGGTGCAAGGTCAGAATTGGGTTCCGCTCCCTGAAGTTGTTTCAGTGGAGGGAGTGGTGAATCAGACTTAGACTCAGTGATGGACTTAGTAGGACTAAGTTCATCAGTGACTCCTAGCAGCTCCTTGTTAGCCTGACTTTCAGGCTCCAGGATTCTTCCAGTATTAAAATTTGGCATTTTACTGTCAGGATTGTTTCTTTCAATCCAATCACTGAGTTTAGGAGCAAGTTCTTTGCTAGAGAGTATTTTAGTTGACAGAAAAGTTGTTGAATGACTACTCTCCCCAGAAACTTCAGTGAGTTGATCATCACCTAAACCAGCCTTTTTGGATCTGGGTGAGAGACTCAATGTTTCATAAAGTTTGGGGTTTTTCTGAGTCCATTTCCAAATAGTTTCCTTTTCTTTCTTAAGTTCTTCCTGAAGAGCTTGATTTTGTTTTACTAGTTCAGAGTTTTGAATTTGAAGTGTAACACTTTCAAGCTTGGCTTGTTTTAAAGCAAGTAGTTCATCTCTACTATGATTTAATTCAAAACTCAGTCTGTTAAATTTTGAAAACAAGTTAAGCCTTTGCTCTTCAACATACTTAAGATCAACATTAATATAATCTAAGTAAGATTTCCAATCATCATCATCATCCATAGAAAGTAAAAGATTTACCTTCCTCATAGTGATGTTAACCCATTCACCATTTCTTGCATGACTCTTCCACACAGCAAGCTTGTTGTCATCTGATAGGGCCATCAGGGCACTGATGTGAACTTCATCATCATCAGAGGACACTTCAACCTCATCCCAGTCATATGTTTCAGCAACAAGCCCTTTGTTCTTGGCTTGAGAAGGCTTTGGAGCCTGAGGAGGCTGAGAGACTGTTGAGGATGATTCAAGAAGGGCAAGTTTAGCTTTTGCCTTTCTATACTTGGCTTCAAAGTCAATTTGAGGGACTTTTTCAAATCTTTGACTAGACTGAAGCATCTTTGGTTGAAATTTGCTGGGGCCTGAAAAAGAGTTATTTCCTGAAAATTTGAAGGATGGTTCTGAGGTTGTTTTTGAAAAACAATCTTTAGCAAAATGGCCCATTTTGCCACATTTGAAGCATTCAGTGTTATCATTTGTTTTTAAAGGGAATTTGTTTTTCTTAAAAAAAACCTTTTTGAATTAGCAAGGAGTGCTCTTTCATGAAATTCAATTTGAAGATCATTTAGGTACTCCTCACTGGTTCTTTGGTCAACCTCATCATCAGATCCATCCTGAAAATCCTGCACAACACCTTTTGAATAGAAAGCAGTTGATATGGGTGAAATTGTCAAGGCCTTTTTGGTCTCCTGAGCTTTACCAGGGTATCTCCTGGTGATAAGATTGTCTTCATAGACAAACTTCCCATAGATGGCAGGGAGCTCAAGGTTCTGAATGTGGTTTGCATTTCTCAATCCCTGAGAGAAGTTTAACCACTTCTCAGGGTGACTATTGACAAAGCCAACATTTATCTCATGTTTTGACAGTATAACACCATCGTTGGTCAGTTCATTCAGGAGGGTCTTATACCGAGTATAAGTCTCAGAGAGACTTTCAGAATCCTTAGCCCTGAAGGTATTGAATTCAAGCTTCAGGTCCATGATTCTATTCTCTTTGGTATCAGAAGGCCTTTCATAGCTATGAACCAGGTCAGTCCATGTCTGCTGGGCAGTGGGACAGTTGATCACTGATTCCATTATATCATCAGGAAGGCATGATATAATGATGCTTTTCAGGCGCTGGTCTTGATTGACCACCCTCCTTTCATCTGGGGTCCACTGAGCTTCAGGTTTAATTAAACCTTGGGCAGTTGTTGGGACATATGGACCATCATTAATCAACTTAATGTAATATGGTTCCATCCCAGTTAAGTAGCAAAGCATTCGCTTTTTCCACTTGTTAAATTTGCCAACTTCTAGTCGAGGGGCAGTTGCTGAATAACTTCCACCCTTTTTGTCGACAAGTTGGGGAACATCAATGTCAGTCATAGTGGGATCTTGATTTTAAAAACTTGAGCACTCTTAAGTTTTGAAAACAGGTTTAAGTTTTACAAATCAGAGGCTCTGATACCACTTGTTGGTCCCTTTCACTTGGTTAACAATAACTACAAAGCCAAAGTAACCAAGTTGTATGACTTTAAACAAAGATGTATAAAATGATTAACAATAAAGTAACATAAATATAAGAGACAATATTTTTTAACGTTTAATTCTTTATTAAAAGTTAATCAAAAGAATCGTACCCAAGTGTTTGTGGAATAACACTTGGGATTGAAAACGACAAGTATGGTATTGACTCCTCACTAAACTCAATCTATGTTGAGTGACAACTTTCAGGACCCATGAGCTATCTCAGGGGTTATGTTGTTCTTTAGAGGAGTAAAAGTGGTTTGTGAATGCTTTGCATTAATTGCACAAACTTGTCAACTTTTACTCCTCTCTTATGTTACCTATTTATACACAAATGTGAACAGCCCTATTATACAATGGACCAAAGTGTTCCTCAATAAAATCTTGATAGATTTTATTCTCTGGCAAGGGAAACTTCTTTGGGTTAAGTCCAAAAGGCACTTTCTGATGACAGCCTGGTTTTAACCATTTGAGGAAAGTTTGACCTTAAAGTGATAAAGCACTTTAGTGAAACAGATCAAACTTTCCCGCCCAGTCCCGCCAAAACTTCAGTCTTCTAGTCATCAGTCTTCAGTACCATGAAGTTGTTGAGGAGTCTTGGGGTTCAGTGAGTTATTGTCATCCTCACTGAACCCATCACCTTCTTCTTGGCTTAGATCACACTTCACTGAGTTTCGCCTCACTGAATGGAGAACCTTTCTTCTTAGGCTCGGTCTAAGCATCCTGAAGGTGACTCACTGAGTTACTGTTCACTCAGAGACTTGTTTACACGTAGGTTATTTTACGTTCAAATCCTTATTAGAAGAAGATTGGGGAATTCAGTGACCCAACAGATAGTGTCATAGGAAAAATTAATAAAAGAACCTTAAGATCAAAAGTTCAAAATCGAAGTAACTTATTTTGGTTTGTGTCAACCATTGAACCCAAAAATATAAACGAGGCTATAAAAGATGAATCATGGGTCATAGCTATGCAAGAAGAATTAAACCAATTTGTTAGAAATGATGTTTGGACATTAGTTCCTCAACCAAAAAGTCAAACAATAATTGGAACTAAATGGGTCTTTCGAAATAAAATTGATAAAAATGGTATAGTGTCTAAAAACAAAGCTAGGCTAGTGGCACAAGGTTATAATCAACAAGAAGCATTGACTACGATGAAACTTTTTCTCCGGTTGCTAGACTCGAGTTAATTAAATTCTTACTTACATATGCATGTAACTTTCTCAAAATTGATGTCAAAAGTGCATTTTTAAATGGCTTTATTAATGAAGAAGTATATGTTGCTCAACCTCCGGGCTTCACCGATTTTGAAAAACCTAATCATGTTTACAAACTTAAAAAGGCTTTATACTGAATTAAGCAAGCTCCAAAAGTGTGGTATGATCGACTTAAAACATTCCTAGTTGACCATAAGTACACCATGAGTTTAGTTGACAACACTCTCTTCACTAAGAAAAGGAATTCACATATTATCATAGTTCAAATATATGTTGATGACATCATATTCGGATCAACTTGTCAAGAGTTATGTGATGATTTCTCCAAGATCATGCATGACGATTTTGAGATGAGTATGATGGGAGAACTCAGCTTTTTCTTAGGACTACAAATAAAACAACTAGAATATGGGATATTCTTTAACTAATCTAAATACATAAAACACATGCTTAAGAAATTTGGTTTTGAAGACTCAAAGCCTATTAAAACACCTATGTCTTCAGAAACTAAACTCACCAAGGATGAAGAAAGTGAATCCGTAGATAACACTAAATATAAAGGAATGATTGGTAGTCTACTCTATCTCACGGCTAGTAGACCCGACATTATGTTTAGTGTTTATCTATGTGCTTGTTTTCAAGAAGATCCTAAGACAACTCATCTTGAAACCGTAAAATGAATATTTAGATATATCAAAGGAACCACACATCTAGGATTATGGTATCCCAAGGAAATGGGAGTAGAAACCATAGTGTATGCCGACTCGGACCATGCTGGTGACGATGTTGATAGAAAAAGCACAAGTGGTATTTGTACTTTTGTTGGACATTGTCTCACCTCATGGTTCTCTAAGAAACAAATGGCTCTCGCCATTTCAACAACTGAAGCTGAATACGTATCGACCGTAAAAGCATGTCAACAAGCTCTTTGGATGAAACAGGCTCTTGTCGACTATGGAATTCAACTCAACGACATCGCCATTCTTTGTGACAACAAAGGAGCCATCGAACTCAGCAAAAATCCAGTTCAACATGCTCGTACTAAACATATTGAAATCCGTCATCATTTCCTTCGTGACAATGTTCAAAAGGGTAACATCTCTATCGAGAAAGTATCCTCAGAAGACAACATTGCCGATATTCTTACAAAACCTCTCAAACGAGAACCATTCAATTTTCTTAGACTTGGACTAAGACTTATGGAACCAACTTTGTAGTTTTAAACATTAGCCTAAACCAACAATCGATCAAAAAAAAATTCTTTTCATTTTTTTTTTCTGAACTGGCGGAACCATTGGGTCAAAGGGATGGGAACCCTTGATTTGGTTCCGCCTAGTCCGTGGGTCATCAGGGAAAAAAATTTATATATTAAACAAACACCACCTTTATCATAACCATAACACTTGAACAGTTACTACTTGATGTGCGGATTGTGGTCTACACGAAAGTTTTACTTCTCAAGGGATCTTGAGAAGCTTACAATCTCCACCAGGCAGTGTACCTGACCGATGTAGTATAGTGAAGTGGCAAGTACCGGGAGATTGATCGGTGTCCACAGGAAATAGTGTTCGTTAGGATTGAAATTCATCTAACTAGGTCTAGAGGTGAGGAATGATTCTTTTTGTATTTTTATATTTTATGAAAAACAAGTAAAATCTCGGGTATTTGTAAGAAGGGTGGAATTAGTTGCTAGTCAACTAACCCAAATAACTACTAATGCAATAAAAATAAAATGACAATAAAATAAAATGTGCAAACTATAAATGGAGAAAACGTGTTTACTTAGATTTTATTAATCACTAGTTATCTTTTATTGATTGATAAGCTTGTTACAATTGCGTAGGTGACGGGTTGCATTCCTTAATACCATTTGTGGGGCCGTGTACGATCTTCCCAAACTCTATAAGCTATTTATAGCGACACGTTAAGTATCCTTACCATGGCCACCTTAATAGTTATTTATGCATTAAATACAACTATTAAAATTGTAGTACACATCCGATTCATGTTTCTTAAGACATTCTAGCAAGTTACCGAATAGGAGATTAGCTAGTTTTCTTAAGCCTAACATCGATTATCAATCACCCAACAACAACTAATAACAAACCATCAATCAATAATCAATAACTAGGTTTCAATACATCTAAGCAAACACAAATGAACCTAGCCTAGCATGTTAAAAGAAAGACAAGCGTAAGATAGAATCAAACAACACATAGACATATTAAATGATTGATGGATTACTTATCTTTAATTGAACATGGAAGAGACAAGGGTATGAAACCCTTAAAATCTCTGAAATTCGTGTTAGGGTTATTCCACCAAAAGTTCCTCTCCAAAGTTACACACTAATGAATGAAAAATCAAGAACTATATATAGATTTACAAGGGTGACGGCGTCACCCTTTGATGGTTGACGTCGTCATCTCACCACGGCTAGGGTTTCTTGTCATCCAATCCAACTTCTTGATGCCATCACTTTGTAGGAGAACTAGGCCATCACGCTTTAGAGAATACACGTGACGGCCAACTTCTGGTAAAGGGTGACGCCGTCACGTGTAAATACCCAAATTGTCTTTTGGCGCGTCAAGTGTAAATGTAATATCCACCTCTTGTTACAAAGGCTGACGTCGTCCCTTTGGAATAGGTGACGCCGTCAGGTGCAATTTCCAGCTTGGATTCTTGACTTTGTCGTTTTCTTCACTTTTTGCTCCAAAAACGTTCAAAATGCTTTGTTTTCCAGAATTCTCTTCAAAAGTACCTAAAATGATAAAAGGAACGATTTAAGGTAATAATTGATCATATTATCAAGACTTAAGGCTTAAATGACCCCTTAAAAGCGTAACAATTTTCACCTCATCACTACTCACTCCAAAATATATCCACACACAAAAATTAGGATTCCTCTTCAACCATTTTGTGCTCCAATCAACATTCTAAGTATTGTTAAGACATTTATACTCCTGATCTGTGTCTAGGAATTCTATTTAAGCACAACAACTAAAACTTGGGGATTATGCATAATCTTGAAAACATATAGAGCATTTGCTGAAAATAGAACTAATCATGTTTTCCCTTAGTTAGGAATTGCATCATGTAGAACATTATCATGATTTACCAAACACCTCATGTCAAATTTTTGTAAAAACTTCTAACAATTAGAACAAATACTTTTGTTCACATTGTTCATACAAATGAAAAACAATGTCTCTTGAATGCTATAGGAAATACATAACTAGTATGTATTGTCGGGTACATTCAAATGAAGCTACATTGAATTAGGAGCGTTTGGGTTATCTCTCATTTTATAACAAAATTTGATCTTTAAAACTTTTTAAGCATAAAAATGAGTCGAAATAACTGCACCTCCACATTGTCATCATGTAGGCACACACTAGAACATCAATATTAAAATCATAGTTAACTTAGACCAAAATGTGAAATTTTTGTTTCTAGGAACCAACATGCCTCCCGCAACATTCTATGATCATAAAGACACCCTTAACTACCTTCCTAAACACTATAAGACTAAAGGCCTAACTCCCGCTCCAGTTAAAATATTTAAGTGTCTAGAAAGACGATATGTTCATGAGGGTAGAACCATTGACCCATCTTTCCTAGAAGGAACAAACATTCGAAAAGAACTAGCCACCATCAACTTTGATTGTCTCCTAGACATCGACGAACCAATTTATCCTAGATTATTCTAGAATTTTAGGCATCCGTAACTCTTCACACCAATGATCGAGGTCTTATGTCTTTAGCCTTCATATTAAATCAACACACCTACAACATCCCTCTAGATCAATTTGCTCATATCCTTGGTATTCCCAATAGAGGTACATGCCTTTATTCAGACAAATGGCCACTCACAACTCTTGACTCAGTCATTGATCGTATCCATCCATATAACACTCCTCTTGTTAGCAAGGAAGTCATTCATGAACACCTCTTTGTTAGATCCTCGGATACTAGGAGAACCTGTTCGGGTAATGAAGTCAACAAGGACCCTTTTGGTATGGAACTAAATGAGCTTAAGCCCCAATTTAGGAAAAGGGAAGAAATTCTTAGGACCAATGTCATTAGCACCATAGGAAATCATGATCATGTCAACACATGCCCTTGCTACATGCTCTACTCCTTGTCCACTCACCAACCTTTCAATTTGGCTTACTACATGGCCAAGAGGATGGCCGACATTTCTTTTCTAGGAACCACCGCTCTTCCATACGAGATGCTTCTCACTCGTCTATTTAGAGCATTTGCACCCATTCCTCCTAACGCCAAAGGGATTTGTCTAGACTACACTCTCGTTCCTCATATCTTTGTTCCACTTAGTGATAAGAGAGTTTCTAAGACATAAGGGAAATGCCTTCATCCTCCGACTTCCTCATCATCATCGTCAATGAGCGAAGATGACGGACTTCCCAACTCTAGGCTCCCATACTTGAATATCTTCAACAACTTCCATCAATACCAAAAAAATCTGAAGAATTCAAGCAAACTAAAGGAATGTGGAAGTGCTTCGAAAGGTACCTAAGTAAGCTCAACAAGAAGATTGATAAGCAGTGAGTGCATTTATGAGCATTTGGCACATTTAGTAGTAAAAAAATGTTGTGATATGGATTTATGTACTTCTAGGATGATTTGGTAGCTTTGAACAATATTATGTACTAACGGTATCATGTGGGTAGAGAACATCATGATGTTATTTTCCATTTTTTCACTATTATAGTGAAAAATTTTAGCGCTTGTTTGATCTACATCGGTAAGTATGTTTTTACCTGCACTTTTGTCATTTCCCAATCAATCTAAATTGATTACATATGTTTTAGGAAAATTTATGAAATTTGAACGGGGTTCGGGCCTTCAAAAAAGCCCTCTGTCTACTTTTTTTTACTGTCAGAAATGGCGAAACCAAATTTTTGGTTCCGTCAGTGTAATTTCTTGGATCCACCAAAAATACACCAACGGACATGGCGGATCCAAAAACAGGGATCCGCCCTTGTTGTCGTTTGGTTCCGCCGGCTTCAACTATATTTTTTTCAAAATTTAATTTTTCGGTTTATCATGCATACTATATCATCCTTTCTAGTTTCTAACATACTTCTTATTGTTCCTCAAGCACATTAGGACCTTCTTAGCTCATTAGAACCAATAGGAAACCATTTCCCACAAAAATTTCAAATTTCTCATAACTAACCTAAGGAACCTTTCTCCATAAGGGAAGGAACCCTTTATTTGGTTCCTTGCCATCTGTGGATACTCTGACCCCAAAGATCTTGCACTGATTACATAGCATTAACTGCATATCTTCCATTTCTACTCAATCCAACTTCATTGGATTAACTTTCAATGATTTGACAAGCTCTTCAACACTTCCTAATCATTTGGAACCTCCATTTTTGTATGGTTCAACATGAAATCCAAACACTCTTTTCCATAATCCATCCATCCTATAAATTAAGCACTTCCTGATACATTTTTCTTCACAGCTTCACCATCAATTCTCTTAATCTTTAGCTTCTTATAACCCTTGTTTACAATGATAATGTCAAACAACTCATCACCACCATCAAGACCTATTAGGAGAACTGCTAGAATAAGCATTAAACCTTGTTGTTTTAACACCACCAACAACCTAAGCTCATCATCTTACAATGAATCACCACTAATCATCTCATCTACAATAAGGGATGAAAATTTCGTAAGTATCACCACTCCTACACCATCACCAACACCACAAGATGTTGTTACCACTCCACCACGAACAAAGACCCCAATAGCTACAACACCACCTCCGGCACCATGTCAACCATCCAAAACACCATCACCTCCAAAATCACACAAATTAGAACCTATGGAACTTTTTAGAACTCCACCAACATAACCTCATCCATTCTTAGAGAATTTAGAAGACCTACCTCCAAGATCCACAAATCCACCACCATTGCCTTCGTTTGGTTCTATTCAACGTATGGCAAATCAACCACCTAGGGCATCTTTTATGCCAAATGAACCATTTGCTCAAGAACCATCTCAACCATCTGAACCAAAACCATTGCTCTTTCATCCTATTAACAAGGATATTCATGGCCCACTATATGAAGAGCCTCATTTTCAACAAAATGATCAACAACCACATCCTCAATCTCAATCTCAACACTTTGAATCATTTTCCCCCTCTTATGAGGAAATAGAGGCGTCTTTGTGGATTGATCATCCAAATACTCATGTGGAGATTAATGATCATCTTGACAACCTCTATGCATTCAAGAATATGGTGGACTCCCACCTTCAAGAGGCAACACAACTTCAAACCACCTTCCTCTCCTCCTTTGTAGCTCCACAAAACTCCAACCAACAACCAACAAATGTTCCACAACCACCACCATCAATAAGTGAACCTTCCCTACCACATCCTTGCCATGATTGCTCTCATTGTGAGAGAACGGCAAGAATAAGCGAGAGGATCAAAATCATGGTTCACCAACTACAAGATGAAACCTGATTCATCCTTCAACATATCCTCGAGCGTCTTAATGCTCTTACTTATCCTCCACAACCGTAGAGCTTTTAGGAGAATCCTATAACTTAGGTCTTTCTTACATAGGATCTTTATTTTCTTTTATAGATGTTGGATTTTTATTTCCTACTTATTTTTTTCTTTTTTGCATTTTCATTTAGTAGTAGGATTTCTTGTCCCTTATTTTGACTCTAAGTCAAAATAAATTTTACTAGAAATGAATATAGTTCTACTATATGATGTGTGTTGTTGGTTATATATATATATATATATATATATATATATATATATATATATATATATATATATATATATATATATATATATATATATGTATGTATATATATATTTGTGGTTGTATTATTGTGGGTTGTCTAACTCATACTCAATTTTGTTAGTTGTAATTTTCTTTTGGTACATGTCATACTTGTTATTTCAACACTAACCTCTATTTTGTAGATTTAAAATCCATGTCTCTTATACTTGGCACCCCAACTAGGGGGAGTATTGACTAAGGGAGAGCGATTCAAGCTTGGACTTGCTTTACATTCCGCTACGCTACTCTTCTTTTTGTTTCGACAAAAAGGGGGAGAAACATATTAAACTCAAAAACATAACTTTTTTCAAATCTTCTCATACATAAAATTAAAAAGTTGCATAAAACAAATTTAATATATATTTTTAAAAGACTTACACTATAATTATCTAATTGCTTAAAAATAAAATTTATGTTTTGTCCTCAACAAAAAGGGGGAGATTGTTAATACAAATATCACCTAAAAACATTACTTATATTTTACGATCTTTGCTAAATTTTGTTAACGACAAATTATAAACTTTATTTTTAGCAAAACATAAATATGGTTAAAGTCTTTTACTTATAAACTTTTATTACAAACTAAACATTACTTTTGCTACACTTACATTTTACAAAACATACATTTTCATATTTTTAAAATAGAAATACACTATGACATCATGGCATACATCATTTGAAAGATTTTTTGAGATCGTGATAGATATTGCATATATTTTGTTTAGATTGTCACTCAAAGAATAATGGTAAGATTTGGTTAATTTTTTGGTTAGAAAAGGGCGTTTGGGAATAGGTGTTTTACGCCCTTTTTGAGTGGTTTTTGCTTTAAATTCATTTTTAGCAAGTCCTACTCCTACTTTAATAGCAAGTTTTAGTTTTGTTTAAGTACGAGCCGATGTAGAAGGTTTCTGTTCTGCTACAGTACCCACGGATCCTTTTGGATCAACGGACGGAACCCTGTTTTTGGTTACGTCTGATTCGTGGGTTACTGAGATGGTTGGGACAGTTTCTTATACTTTTTAGGATTCTTTTCTTAGACTACTTAAGGTTCCTGATTTCATAAATGGTAGTCCCGTTTTATCAGATGGCAACTTTTGAAGTTTCATTATTTCATCCGCACAAGAAATACTTTTATCGAACCTTTTAAATCTTGAGTTTTGTTTGATAAGTTCATCCTGTGTGATTTTAAGCTTTTCAATTTCAAGTTTTAAATCTTGACATGATGTACATACCGTGTCAATAGCTTTACATTATTCTAAATGTTTTACCTTTTCTTTTAACTCATAAGCTTCATTTTCTAAAAATTCCTTTTTAGTTTTTAAAAATTTGTTTTTATTTATGATTTTTAAACTTAGTTCACACAGTTTGTTATATTCTTTTTGCAATGTGTCATCATCAATAGAAGAATATGATGAATCAAAGTGTACCTCATTTGTGTCTTGAGCCATGAGAGCAATTTCATCATTCTTTGGCTCCTCGTCATCATCTTCATTTTCACTCCACACACCACTTACAAAAGCTCTTTGAGTTTTGTTTTTGAGTGGTTTTGGACATTCTCCTATGAGATGGCTTGTGTCTCCGCATCTAAAACATTTTCTTTCACCCTTTCCTTTCTTATCATCATGGTCTTTTCGGAAAGGTTTCTTGTCTTCCCTAGGTTGCCTCACAAACTTCCCTCGTCTCTGAAAGAACTTTTTGAAGTCTTTTACGGCCATGACATATTCTTTATCATCACTACCCGAACTAGATTCCTCATCATCACTTGGTTCTACTCTAGCTTTCAAGGCAATAGAATTGACTTTTTATTTCTTGCCTTTAACTATCTCTAAATCTTTTTCCATTACCATTTCATGAACTTTGAGGTTTCCAATTAGTTCGTCAAGTGACATGCTCGAAAGATCTTTAGATTCTTCAATTGCTGTCACTTTTGCTCTCCACTTCGGATGAAGTGCTCTGAGAAATTTCCTGACAAAATTCTTACTACAAGAAGATTCGTCAAGTGCTTTAAGAGAAGTAATAATGGTGTTAAATCTAGAAAATGCACTATCAATGATTTCATCTTCGGGAATAACAAATTGTTCATATTATTGAACAAGAAGATCAATTTTGTTATCATTGACTTGTGAATTTCCTTGATGAGTGATTATCAAAGATTCCCAAATTTCTTTAGCGGTTTTACACATAAAGACTCTTTCATATTCTTTTCTAGGTAAAGCATTATAAACCATCATTTTAGCTTCATTATTTTTAGCAATTAGTTTCTTTTGATCTTCACTATGTTTAGTAAGTGTATTATCCTCATCCCGACCACTTCCAATTTCTTTAAATGTAGCTTTTTGATCACCTACAATAATTATATACCAAAGATCTATGTCTTTTGTTTTCACATATGTTTCAAAGCGCTTTTTTTAATATATAAAACCATTTGGTTCAAATAGTGTTGGTCTTTGCATAGATTGCCCTTCTTTGAAGTTTTCAATATCCATGGATCGTTCCAAATTTTAAAATACAATATATTTTTAAAAAGCTTGAGTAACGTAGCTGTTGATGGCAATTGTGGAAAACTAGAAGAGGTGTTGAATAGTTTTACCGTTTTTAAATATAATTTGCTTTGATAACTATACGTGCGATCAACTATTGAAAATAATAAAACAATAAATAAATTACAAGTAAACAAAGAAACGTTCAAACCACAACACGGATGTTTATAGTGGTTTGGTCTACAAGGACTCTTTTTCCTTACCGTACTCCACTCCTCGAGTATCCAACTCGAGAGTATCCTTCACTAGTCAACAAGCTCCTTAAACCGATGGAGAAAACCTTACACGTCGCTTACACAAGATTAGCGACACAAAGCTAGTTGTAGAGTATAACACCCCCAAAATACCGCAGCGGAAGACTGTGTCATAGGGGTGCTACTTCATAATACAAAGTACAAGTTATAGAAAACGAACTCTAAATGAGACATTTTGAAAAGTTACCATTCGATTAAAGAATTCAAAGTTACAAACATGAGATTCCAAAGTATGATACATATTACAAAGTTTTGAATGGTAAATGATAAAAGCGTAAGTCTTCAGAATATGCAGCTTGACTCTAGGTTCCATGCACTAGCTATCGCCTTACTAACCTGAGATAAACATGCTAAAGTGTCAACACAATGGTTGGTGAGTTCATAGAGTTTGTCTTAAAACAGTTGAAAAGCCTTAAAAGAATGTTCACACAGCAAAGGCATCGTGAATCCACTCAGTTACAAGTCCCGCCATAAGAGACTTGTAACCTGTGTGTTCACAACCTACTGCTACAATATAGTATGATTAAGACATGTATAAGTTCATCAAAACAATTAAGCAATTAGTCGTGAGTCTACTCTTCATCTCCGAAGACCTCACGTTTATGATGTATCCAACATTCGCAAATGTTAGGATGTATCAATAGCCTCAATGGTCATCCAACAACTTAATTTGGAGCCACCGGAAGTCTCAATGGTCATCCAGCAACTTAATCTGGAGCCACTGGAAGTCTCACAATCAAGTATAATGCAATCATGTATATATGACATCAAGTATAAATGTTTTGAGTATTTGTACAAGTAAGCAAGTAGTTGTGCATGTATCCCCCCCAAAGAGTTAAAACAAGTATGAAAAAGTAGGGGCTATGACTCACCTTAAGCCTATGTAATGAGAAATGAAAGTGGTAGTCGAATCGCGAAAGTCTCTAAGAGCAGCCTATAATAGAACGTTGCGACTTAGGTTTGGAGTAACGTCTAAGAATACGAAGAATTGCCTATATATGTCTTGCATAATGTTCATGATGTAGTACTTAGTATATAGTGTAAGTCTTTGAATATAAATCGTTTATGAAACATGTATAGGTTGTATATCTCTTACTACCGTTCGGGCCGACATAATTCAGAAGTCATAGAGTAAACGTTCGAGGAGCCAGGACACTTTAATTCGTAAATCCACAACTCGTCTCGACGGCTTACTTAATGAACTCCTCACATGAGGCTCCCTACTATTGTAGTATTTGATAACATATATATATAAGTTTTTGATCTTTAAAAGTTATATGGTCTTTAGCCGTGGCTTTGCCGTGACCTTGGTCATTGTTACCATGGTCTTGAGACTCAATCTTGGCTTTAGCCATGGTTGTGGTCTTGGCTTTAGGTCATTAGACCTCTTGGTCTCATCTAATTATAACCATTATATAGTAACTTTAGTCTAAAAATGGGCTGTTAAGAATTTGAAGAAAATTATCACTCAGAAAGCATTTTCAGGGCTCGAGCTTCTTTGTTTCTGAATGAAAACGGCGTTCCGGACAACTTTCGTGTTTTAACTTTTTGATGAATCGGACCAGAAGGGTGACTTTCAAAAACACAGAATGCAAAACAGTAGTGTATAGGCAGTTTCGGCGTTTTGGTTTCGCTAACTTCTTATGGCCATAACTTTTGACTCGTGTACTCATTTTGGGTGATTCAAATTGCTATGTTTTCCTTTTGAAGTCCTTTATAACAGTAAGTAAGTTTCAAATATCATAGTTATACTATTTTGGTCGTGGTTCTCCATAAAAATCACTAGTTTGCTTGTTTACTTGTCATAAGTTAACATATGTATACCAATATTTGTTTTATCCATTTTTAAACATCATGAACACAATAACAAAAACATATATAGCATGAAAGAACCATAATAAGCATGAAAATGATATTGAGCAAGAAAGTGTAATAGGGTTTCTTACAACTTTTGGCTTTCTAAAGAAAGGAAGTCAAGTATGGAACTAGGACACTAAACCTATGCTTGCAAACCCTTCACCATAACTCTTGTAACCCTTGCTAGCCTTGATATAACCCTTGTGAAAACCATTTAACTTTAGCCCTAGTAACCTTGTGTAGCTCCTAATTCAACCATGGAATCACCAAACAAACTTAAGAACTAGGTAGAGAATACTAAGACCTTGAACTTTGTAGTGTAACTTGTATATTGAAGATCAAAGGATCATGGTGCTAGGAATTAATGGTGTGGCGTTTTGGTGGTGAAGAAAGGAAGACATGAGCATGCTTTTATACTAAAAATGAGGAGGTTAGGAAGGTAACTAGGAAACTTACTACACTTGGAGACCAAGTTTAGGATTAGGAAGCTTATAATGGAAGTTTAGACACTTGTAACCATCCTAGAGATCAATGGTTAAGATTTAACCACACATGGTGACTCCCCCCCCCCCTCCTAAGTCGGTTTCAATAAGATAAGGGTGACTAGATGAGTAGTCATGGTCTTTAGATGATAATATCCTAAGTATGTAGCTTGTAACACCCCCAAAATACCGCAGCGGAAGACTGTGTCATAGGGGTGCTACTTCATAATACAAAGTACAAGGTATAGAAAACGAACTCTAAATGAGACGTTTTGAAAAGTTACCATTCGATTAATAAATTCCGAGATACAAACTTGAGTTTCCAAAGTATGATACATAAATGTATACAAAGTGTTTTGAATGGTAAATGATAAAAGCGTAAGTCTTCAGAATATGCAGCTTGACTCTAAGTTCCACGCACTAGCTATCGCCTTACTAACCTGAGATAAACATGCTAAAGTGTCAACACAATGGTTGGTGAGTTCATAGAGTTTGTCTTAAAATAGTTGAAAAGCCTTAAAAGAATGTTCACACAGCAAAGGCATCGTGAATCCACTCAGTTACAAGTCCCGCCATAAGAGACTTGTAACCTGTGTGTTCACAACCCACTGCTAACATATAGTATAATAAAGACATGTATAAGTTCATCAAGACAATTAAGCAATTAGTAGTGAGTCTCTACTTCATCTCCGAAGACCTCACTTTTATGATGTATCCAACATTCGCAAATGTTAGGATGTATCAAAGACAACTGGGAGTCAATTCCCAAAGACAACTGGGAGCCACTTCCCAAAGACAACTGGGAGTCAATTCCCAAAGACAACTACTAGTCAATAAATAGAATAACGCAATTAAGTATAACGCAGTCATGTATGTAAGCAATCAAGTATAACACAGTCAAGTATAGACGTTTTGTGTATTTGTACAAGTAAACAAGTAGTTGAGCATGTGTCTCCCCCAAAGAGTTAAGACAAATATGAAAAGAGTAGGGGCTATGACTCACCTTAAGTCTATGTAATGAGAAATGAAAGTCGAATCGCGAAAGTCTCTAAGAGCAGCCTATAATAGAACGTTGCGACTTAGGTTTGGAGTAACGTCTAAGAATACGACGAATTGCCCATATATGTCTTGCATAATGTTCATGATGTAGTACTTAGTATATAGTGTAAGTCGTTGAATATAAGTGGTCTATGAAACATGTATAGGTTGTAAATCTCTTACTACCGTTCGGGCCGACATAATTCAGAAGTCATGGAGTAAACGTTCGAGGAGCCAGGACACTTTAACTCGTAAATCCACAACTCGTCTCGACGGCTTACTTAATGAACTCCTCACATGAGGCTCCCTACTATTGTAGTATTTGATAACATATATATATAAGCTTTTTGATCTTTAGAAGTTATATGGTCTTTAGCCGTGGCTTTGCCGTGACCTTGGTCATTGTTACCATGGTCTTAAGACTCAACCTTGGCTTTAGCCATGGTTGTGGTCTTGGCTTTAGGTCATTAGACCTCTTGGTCTCATCTAAATATAATCATTATATAGTAACTTTGGTCTAAAAATGGGCTGTTAAGAATTTGAAGAAAATATCACTCGGAAAGCCTTTTCAGGGCTCGAGCTTCTTTATTCCTGAATGAAAACGTCGTTCCGGACAACTTTCGTGTTTTAACTTTTTGATGAATCGGACCAGAAGTGGGACTTTCAAATTGGCAGAATGCAAACAGGAGGTTATGGGCAGTTTCGGCGTTTTGGTGTCGCTAACTTCTTATGGTCATAACTTTTGACTCGTGTACTCGTTTTGGGTGATTCAAATTGCTATGTTTTCCTTGTTAAGTCCTCTTTAACAGTAAGTAAGTGTCAAATATCAAAGTTATACTATTGTGGTCGTGGTTTTCCATAAAAATCACTAGTTCGCTTGTTTACTTGTCATAAGTTAACATATGTATACCAATACTTGTTTTATCCATTTTTAAACATCATGAACACAATACAAAGACCATATATAGCATGAAAGAAACATAATAAGCATGAAATGATATTGAGCAAGAAAGTGTATAAGGGTTTGCTTACAACTTTTGGCCTTAATGAAAAAGGGAAACTAGGACAAGAACTAGGACTTTGATTGAACAAGCTTTCCTCCTTTGCAACCTATGATAAACCGAGGTTATTTGAAGATTATAACGACGTCTTTTTGGAGACTTTAAAGTTATAACAACTTTTCTTAGAAAATTTCCAAGATTGAAGATCAAACACTAGTTTTCTTTCAAAAACTAGTTAACTTTCTTACAAAATATAAGAAAAGTGCCTTAGGTTTTAGGACTTAAAGGTTATAAGAAGGTGTGGTGCAAGTTTTCTATGTGTTATTAGTTGGCTATTTATAGGATGAGAAAAATAGTTAACCATATATTGGGTTAGAATGTAACCATGGTTAATTTAGACACTTGTAAACATCCTAGAGATCAATGGTCAAGATCAAGCCACAAAATGGTGACTCCCCCCCCCCTAAATGGCGGTTTGGAATGGATAAGATGACTAGATGATGAGTCTTGGTGTTATCTTGCTTAGTTTGTGCATTTTGACTCTGTAAATTGCTAACCGTAAGTTTTTAAGTCACGAAACGTAAAACCGGGTATCCTAAAAATATGAAACTTGAAAGTATGGTCAAACATGTCAATATAGTCCATAATAAAATATAAAATGAGTGGTAGGTTCTATCGGGTGCGAAAACCCTGCTAAAAACTGGAAACACGGGTCTAAAACGCGTAATTCGCGTAAAACGCTGAACTGAAAAACGTAAAATTCCGAAACTTTTGGAATTGTCCTAAAATGAGAGAAAATCATATTTCTATTATTTATAATGTTTTATGGACATATCGGGATGCTAGAAGGACGTTTAAACCTAAAAGTAAATTTCGGACACGGCTTTGTGATTTTTGCAGAAATGATCCGACGAGCGTCAAACTCTCGGATTATCGTTAAAATAGTTTAACTTACGAGAATATGAAATAAAAATTTCTGAGATGAATAGTGAAAAGTGAATAGTAAAAAGTGAATAGTAAAAAGTGAATAGTGAAATTTTCGGGAATAAAAGTTAACCTGAAATTGCGAATTGTTACAGTCTGTACCCCTTAAGGAGAACTTCGTCCCGAAGTTTAGTTGATGTTAACTACTTACGATGTGTCTAAGAGAATTCGGGATCTCTAATATAGTGGTGTTCACTCTGATTTGTCTAAGGTTCTGGTTAAGGAGTTGTATCGGCTACAATTAAGCCCACTTATTTATAACACATTACTTACATAAAGAAGCGTCCAAATTTATGTAAGTAAGGTCTCATAAACTTATGGTTCGGTGATTTACAATTTCTTTATTTAACTGAAGAGGCGTCCCAATCCATTTAAATAAGGAGATTCTAAATCATCCTACTTAAGAATTTCCGACACAAAATCCGCCTTCTGAGGCCGATAGTAAGATAATCAAGTCATCAAATCCTTAAAGCTAAGCAATAATATTATTTAACTCAAATCTTGTGTCTAATCAAACAAGAACTGTCACAAGATCAAGTTAACTAATTAGTTATTACTGAGCTCCATGTTTCTAATGACTCGGCTAATCTCTGGGGCTCCTTATCATACTAAAGTCACATCATCTAACAGCGTGGAACTAAGCAAACGTCTAACCAAAAAGCACATGTGTATGTATTGTGTGTAAGGCAAATAAAGAGGAAGGTCCCAACGTATATAGCAGTTATAGTCTAGGCACTAAATGCAACCTAGTTCTCTATAACCAAGGCTCTGGTACCAATCTGTAACACCCCCAAAATACCGCAGCGGAAGACTGTGTCATAGGGGTGCTACTTCATAATACAAAGTACAAGGTATAGAAAACGAACTCTAAATGAGACGTTTTGAAAAGTTACCATTCGATTAATAAATTCCGAGATACAAACTTGAGTTTCCAAAGTATGATACATAAATGTATACAAAGTGTTTTGAATGGTAAATGATAAAAGCGTAAGTCTTCAGAATATGCAGCTTGACTCTAAGTTCCACGCACTAGCTATCGCCTTACTAACCTGAGATAAACATGCTAAAGTGTCAACACAATGGTTGGTGAGTTCATAGAGTTTGTCTTAAAATAGTTGAAAAGCCTTAAAAGAATGTTCACACAGCAAAGGCATCGTGAATCCACTCAGTTACAAGTCCCGCCATAAGAGACTTGTAACCTGTGTGTTCACAACCCACTGCTAACATATAGTATAATAAAGACATGTATAAGTTCATCAAGACAATTAAGCAATTAGTAGTGAGTCTCTACTTCATCTCCGAAGACCTCACTTTTATGATGTATCCAACATTCGCAAATGTTAGGATGTATCAAAGACAACTGGGAGTCAATTCCCAAAGACAACTGGGAGCCACTTCCCAAAGACAACTGGGAGTCAATTCCCAAAGACAACTACTAGTCAATAAATAGAATAACGCAATTAAGTATAACGCAGTCATGTATGTAAGCAATCAAGTATAACACAGTCAAGTATAGACGTTTTGTGTATTTGTACAAGTAAACAAGTAGTTGAGCATGTGTCTCCCCCAAAGAGTTAAGACAAATATGAAAAGAGTAGGGGCTATGACTCACCTTAAGTCTATGTAATGAGAAATGAAAGTCGAATCGCGAAAGTCTCTAAGAGCAGCCTATAATAGAACGTTGCGACTTAGGTTTGGAGTAACGTCTAAGAATACGACGAATTGCCCATATATGTCTTGCATAATGTTCATGATGTAGTACTTAGTATATAGTGTAAGTCGTTGAATATAAGTGGTCTATGAAACATGTATAGGTTGTAAATCTCTTACTACCGTTCGGGCCGACATAATTCAGAAGTCATGGAGTAAACGTTCGAGGAGCCAGGACACTTTAACTCGTAAATCCACAACTCGTCTCGACGGCTTACTTAATGAACTCCTCACATGAGGCTCCCTACTATTGTAGTATTTGATAACATATATATATAAGCTTTTTGATCTTTAGAAGTTATATGGTCTTTAGCCGTGGCTTTGCCGTGACCTTGGTCATTGTTACCATGGTCTTAAGACTCAACCTTGGCTTTAGCCATGGTTGTGGTCTTGGCTTTAGGTCATTAGACCTCTTGGTCTCATCTAAATATAATCATTATATAGTAACTTTGGTCTAAAAATGGGCTGTTAAGAATTTGAAGAAAATATCACTCGGAAAGCCTTTTCAGGGCTCGAGCTTCTTTATTCCTGAATGAAAACGTCGTTCCGGACAACTTTCGTGTTTTAACTTTTTGATGAATCGGACCAGAAGTGGGACTTTCAAATTGGCAGAATGCAAACAGGAGGTTATGGGCAGTTTCGGCGTTTTGGTGTCGCTAACTTCTTATGGTCATAACTTTTGACTCGTGTACTCGTTTTGGGTGATTCAAATTGCTATGTTTTCCTTGTTAAGTCCTCTTTAACAGTAAGTAAGTGTCAAATATCAAAGTTATACTATTGTGGTCGTGGTTTTCCATAAAAATCACTAGTTCGCTTGTTTACTTGTCATAAGTTAACATATGTATACCAATACTTGTTTTATCCATTTTTAAACATCATGAACACAATACAAAGACCATATATAGCATGAAAGAAACATAATAAGCATGAAATGATATTGAGCAAGAAAGTGTATAAGGGTTTGCTTACAACTTTTGGCCTTAATGAAAAAGGGAAACTAGGACAAGAACTAGGACTTTGATTGAACAAGCTTTCCTCCTTTGCAACCTATGATAAACCGAGGTTATTTGAAGATTATAACGACGTCTTTTTGGAGACTTTAAAGTTATAACAACTTTTCTTAGAAAATTTCCAAGATTGAAGATCAAACACTAGTTTTCTTTCAAAAACTAGTTAACTTTCTTACAAAATATAAGAAAAGTGCCTTAGGTTTTAGGACTTAAAGGTTATAAGAAGGTGTGGTGCAAGTTTTCTATGTGTTATTAGTTGGCTATTTATAGGA
This sequence comes from Artemisia argyi, assembly GCA_030686995.1. Classification (NCBI taxonomy): domain Eukaryota; kingdom Viridiplantae; phylum Streptophyta; class Magnoliopsida; order Asterales; family Asteraceae; genus Artemisia; species Artemisia argyi. The sequence continues at coordinate 113,319,219 of CM060684.1, forward strand.
TGAGAAAAATAGTTAACCATATATTGGGTTAGAATGTAACCATGGTTAATTTAGACACTTGTAAACATCCTAGAGATCAATGGTCAAGATCAAGCCACAAAATGGTGACTCCCCCCCCCTAAATGGCGGTTTGGAATGGATAAGATGACTAGATGATGAGTCTTGGTGTTATCTTGCTTAGTTTGTGCATTTTGACTCTGTAAATTGCTAACCGTAAGTTTTTAAGTCACGAAACGTAAAACCGGGTATCCTAAAAATATGAAACTTGAAAGTATGGTCAAACATGTCAATATAGTCCATAATAAAATATAAAATGAGTGGTAGGTTCTATCGGGTGCGAAAACCCTGCTAAAAACTGGAAACACGGGTCTAAAACGCGTAATTCGCGTAAAACGCTGAACTGAAAAACGTAAAATTCCGAAACTTTTGGAATTGTCCTAAAATGAGAGAAAATCATATTTCTATTATTTATAATGTTTTATGGACATATCGGGATGCTAGAAGGACGTTTAAACCTAAAAGTAAATTTCGGACACGGCTTTGTGATTTTTGCAGAAATGATCCGACGAGCGTCAAACTCTCGGATTATCGTTAAAATAGTTTAACTTACGAGAATATGAAATAAAAATTTCTGAGATGAATAGTGAAAAGTGAATAGTAAAAAGTGAATAGTAAAAAGTGAATAGTGAAATTTTCGGGAATAAAAGTTAACCTGAAATTGCGAATTGTTACATAGCTAGTTTTGACTCCGTAAATTGCTAACCGTGAGTTGTTAAGTCACGAAACATAAAACCGGGTATCCTAAAAATATGAAACTTATAAATATGCTAGAACTTATCAATATACTCCATAATAAAATATAAAATGAGTGGTAGGTTCTATCGGGTGCTAAAACCCTGCTAAAAACTGGAAACACGGGTCTAAAACGCGTAATTCGCGTAAAACGCTGAACTGGAAAACGTAAAATTCCGAAACTTTTGGAATTGTCCTAAAATGAGAGAAAATCATATTTCTATTGTTTATAATGTTTTATGGACATATCGGGATGCTGGAATAACGTTTAAACCTAAAAGTAAATCTCGGACACGGCTTTGTGATTTTTGCAGAAATGATTCGACGAGCGTCAAACTCTCGGATTATCGTTAAAATAGTTTAACTTACGAGAATATGAAATAAAAATTTCTGAGATGAATAGTTAAAAGTGAATAGTAAAAGGTGAATAGTAAAAAGTGAATAAAAGTTAACTTGAAATTGCGAATTGTTACATAGAGTTCTTTTACAAGGGTACAATCACTCCCGTCACTATATGTATTTTTAAGGACAAAAATACTAACCAATCACTACTGAATAAACACAATCAATGATTGTATGAATAACTAGAATTCACACAATGATAAACTAACAAGTCTTGCAACTTAATGTTGAAACTTGTAAGCCTTTCAGATAAAGTTGTGATCATTTTGCTACAAAAGAATCTCAATAAAATGAAATGTGAATGAGTTCGATATAAGAAATGAGAGTATGTATGCTAATGTATGATTGTAAGTGATGAGAAAACAACTTGGTGTGGCTTGCTGTTTATAGGCAAAACATGAAACCAAGCCACAAATGAGGCAGAACCCTTTTGAGGTTTCCGTCCGTTAAGCTATTTGGTTCCGCCAGGTCTGACAGAAAAAACTCGAAAATCTTTCTACAAATCTAACCAAAATATTCACCAAATCTTCCATGGATTCTTGAGTAAAGATCTAAACAAAATATTTGTTATATCTATCAAAGATTTCCATATCAACTAAAGATCTCAAAATCTTTCAAAGATCTTCAAAGATGATGCATGCCATGATGTCATAGTACATTTCTATTTTTAGAATATGAAAATGTATGTTCGTAAAAATGTATATGTAACTTAAAGTGATGTTTATTTTGTACTAAAAGACTTTGTGACATTATTAGTAAAAGACTTTAACCATATTTATATTTTGCTAAAAATAAAGTTTACAATTTGTCGTTAACAAAATTTAACAAATATCGTAAAATATAAATAACGTTTTTAGGCGATATTTGTATTAACACTCAGGTTTGAAGGAAAGATGAATTTCATTGTGGAACCCTTACCGCCTCGTGCTGGTGACGGTGCTACCCAAGCTGCTCGTAATGAACAGGAATAAGCTTAGCTCTAAACAAGGGAAAATATCCATGTTAATGCTTGCGAGTATCTCTCCTAACCTTCACAAGGATATGGAGAATCGTACTGTGTACAAAATTGATGAGGCAAAAAATGAACCGTTTTTAGGGGTCAAAAGTTACTACTTGATGTGCGGATTGTGGTCTACACGAAAGTTTTACTTCTCAAGGGATCTTGAGAAGCTTACAATCTCCACCAGGCAGTGTACCTGGCCGATGTAGTATAGTGAAGTGGCAAGTACCAGGAGATTGATCGGTGTCCACAGGGAATAGTGTTCGTTAGTATTGAAATTCATCTAACTAGGTCTAGAGGTGAGGGATGATTCTTTTTGTATTTTTATATTTTATGAAAAACATGTAAAATCTCAGGTATTTGTAAGAAGGGCGGAATTAGTTGCTAGTCAACTAACCCAAATAACTACTAATGCAATAAAAATAAAATGACAATAAAATAAAATGTGTAAACTATAAATGGAGAAAACGTGTTTACTTAGATTTTATTAATCCCTAGTTATCTTTTATTGATTGATAAGCTTGTTACAATTGCGTAGGTGACGGGTTGCATTCCGTAATACCATTTGTGGGGCCGTGTACGATCTTCCCAAACTCTATAAGCTTCTATCTCTTCCTATGGCGACACGTTAAGTATCCTTACCATGGCCTCCTTAATAGTTATTTATGCATTAAATACAACTATTAAAATTGTAGTACACATCTGATTCATGTTTCTTAAGACATTCTAGCAAGTTACTGAATAGGAGATTTGCTAGTTTTCTTAAGCCTAACATCGATTATCAACACCCAACAACAACTAATAACAAACCATCAATCAATAATCAATAACTAGGTTTCATTACATCTAAGCAAACACAAATGAACCTAGCCTAGCATGTTAAAAGAAAGACAAGCGTAAGATAGAATCAAACAACACATAGACATATTAAATGATTGATGGATTACTTATCTTTAATTGAACATGGAAGAGATAAGGGTATGAAACCCTTAAAATCTCTGAAATTCGTGTTAGGGTTATTCCACCAAAAGTTCCTCTCCAAAGTTACACACTAATGAATGAAAAATCAAGAACTATATATAGATTTACAAGGGTGACGGAGTCACCTTTTGATGGTTGACGTCGTCATCTCACCATGGCTAGGGTTTCTTTTCATCCAATCCAACTTCTTGACGCCATCACTTTGTAGGAGAACTAGGCCATCACGATTTAGAGAATACACGTGACGGCCAACTTCTGGTAAAGGGTGATGCCGTCACGTGTAAATACCCAAATTGTCTTCTGGCGCGTCAAGTGTAAATGTAATATCCACCTCTTGTTACAAAGGCTGACGTCGTCCCTTTGGAATAGGTGACGCCGTCAGGTGCAATTTCCAGCTTGGATTCTTGACTTTGTCGTTTTCTTCACTTTTTGCTCCAAAAACGTTCAAAATGCTTTGTTTTCCAGAATTCTCTTCAAAAGTACCTAAAATGATAAAAGGAACGATTTAAGGTAATAATTGATCATATTATCAAGACTTAAGGCTTAAATGACCCCTTAAAAGCGTAACAATTTTCACCTCATCACTACTCACTCCAAAATATATCCACACACAAAAATTAGGATTCCTCTTCAACCATTTTGTGCTCCAATCAACATTCTAAGTATTGTTAAGACATTTATACTCCTGATCTGTGTCTAGGAATTCTATTTAAGCACAACAACTAAAACTTGGGGATTATGCATAATCTTGAAAACATATAGAGCATTTGCTGAAAATAGAACTAATCATGTTTTCCCTTAGTTAGGAATTGCATCATGTAGAACATTATCATGATTTACCAAACACCTCATGTCAAATTTTTGTAAAAACTTCTAACAATTAGAACAAATACTTTTGTTCACATTGTTCATACAAATGAAAAACAATGTCTCTTGAATGCTATAGGAAATACATAACTAGTATGTATTGTCGGGTACATTCAAATGAAGCTACATTGAATTAGGAGCGTTTGGGTTATCTCTCATTTTATAACAAAATTTGATCTTTAAAACTTTTTAAGCATAAAAATGAGTCGAAATAACTGCACCTCCACATTGTCATCATGTAGGCACACACTAGAACATCAATATTAAAATCATAGTTAACTTAGACCAAAATGTGAAATTTTTGTTTCTAGGAACCAACATGCCTCCCGCAACATTCTATGATCATAAAGACACCCTTAACTACCTTCCTAAACACTATAAGACTAAAGGCCTAACTCCCGCTCCAGTTAAAATATTTAAGTGTCTAGAAAGACGATATGTTCATGAGGGTAGAACTATTGACCCATCTTTCCTAGAAGGAACAAACATTCGAAAAGAACTAGCCACCATGAACTTTGATTGTCTCCTAGACATCGACGAACCAATTTATCCTAGATTTATTCTAGAATTTTATGCATCCGTAACTCTTCACACCAATGATCGAGGTCTTATGTCCTTAGCCTTCATAATAAATCAACACACCTACAACATCCCTCTAGATCAATTTGCTCATATCCTTGGTATTCCCAATAGAGGTACATGCCTTTATTCAGACAAATGGCCACTCACAACTCTTGACTCAGTCATTGATCGTATCCATCCATATAACACTCCTCTTGTTAGCAAGGAAGTCATTCGTGAACACCTCTTTGTTAGATCCTCGGAAACTAGGAGAACCTGTTCGGGTAATGAAGTCAACAAGGACCCTTTTGGTATGGAACTAAATGAGGCAAAAAATGAACCGTTTTTAGGGGGTCATTTAAGCCCGAATTCGAATTTATTTGATCAAATATTGCCCTAAATCGTTCCTTTTGTCATTTTAGGTACTTTTGGAGTGAAATCTGGAAAAGGAAGCATTTTGGACGTTTTTGGTGCATAAAAGTGAAGAAAACGGCAAAGTCTTAATTTTCCTTGCTGGGAACAGTACCTGACGGCGTCACATATTCCTTATTGACGGCGTCAAGAGTAATACAAGAGGTGTAAGTGGATGATACACGTGACGATCCAGAAAGTTTTGTACTAAGGAGATGACGGCGTCACCCAAGGCCGTCATGGTCCAAATATTAGTGACGGCCCAGAACAAAATTACACATGACGACGTCAAAAGTGGATCTAGGCAATCCGATTTCATTATGGGCGGCGAGTTGACGGCGTCACATGTTTACACATGACGCCGTCACCCTGTATAATCTATATATAGTTTTCCAAATTTCATTCATTAGTGTGCAACTTTGAGGGAGAAACCCTAGGTCGAATTTTTCCAACTTTTTCAAGGGTTTCAACCCTTTGAACTTTTCATGCCAATTTGAGATAAGTACTCTTTCAATTCAATCAATATGTCTATGTGTTGCTTGAATATATCTTACACTTGTCTTCAATTTAACATGCTCGGCTATATTACTTTTGTGTTTGCTTAGATGTAGTGAGACCTAGATGTTAATTATGGGTTTATTGTTTGTTTATAGTTGTTACGGATGATTGTATTCGATGTTAGGCTTAAGAAAACTGGCAGACTTCCATTGGTAACATGCTTGAACGTCTTAAGAAACAAGATCAGAGGTGTACTATGATTTTTGGTTGTATTTAATGCGTAGGAGAATTCTAATGATCCCATGTTAGGAGCTTCTAACTGCTCGACATAGGAGTGAAGTAGGATCCTATAGAGTTAGGGAATATTGTACACGGCCCTACGACTAGTATTAAGGAATACAACCCGTCATCCATGCAATTGTAACAAACTATCAACCTGCAAAAGATATCTAGGGAGTAATGAAACCTAAGCAAACACAACTTTCCCCATCATTGTTTACACCACTAGTATAATTAGATTTCATTTCATTTTTATTATTTTATTTTGATTGCATCTTTAGTCATTTGGGTTAGTTGGCTAGCAACTAATTCCGCCCACTCTTCCAAAAATCGAGATTTTATCGCTTTTATAAAAAAAATAAAAAATACCAAAAGAATCATCCCTCATCTCTAGAATTAATTTAGGAGACTTTCTAATCCTAGCGACACTATTCCTGAGTTGAACGATCAATCCCCCGGTACTTGTCACTATACGATACTACAACGATCAGGTACACTGCCTGGTGGGGGTTGTAAGCTTCTTGAGATCCCTCGAGAGGTAAAGCCTGGTGCGATTCCCACATATCAAGTTTTTGGCGCCGCAGCCCGGGGAATAGTTATTGTCTAGGTTAGAATTTCTTTTTATTAGGTCTACTTGCTAGATTCCTTTCTAGTAAGATTTTTATTTTTATTTCTAGGTTTTTTTTACACTTAAAGGTAAATTTATTAAGTACAGGATGCCAACAAAAGGCAGTAGAAAATGAGATACAAAGTGTACATTTCACACTTTGTACCATAGAATATGGCATAGGACATACCCTAGCTCAATACAAAACTATACCAATACAATAACAATACCAGTGACAATAGAACATATAAACACAAAATTCAGTTAAGACAATAAAATGGCTTAAACTATAGTCAACAATATACTCTGAATACATGGGCCAATGCAAAGAAATCAACCAATGCACCTCCAAACATCACCATATATTGAAGACAAATAGCAAGCATGATTGTCAAGACTAAATAATGCAATAAAATAACATACAATCACTATGCCATCCATCACAATCATCAAAACCAATCCACCAGCATCCATAGAAGTGTTGCAAATATCAAACCAAAACCATGGAAGTGCCAATTCAACAATTTATGAAAATTTGCTTCCTTAAAAACCTTCCTATGTAAAACCCATAGGGTAAAACCATAGCAAGGACAAAAAGAGTGCAACATTCACATAAACCTTCCCAAATCTAACTCCAGAACCTGCACATATCAGCAACAACAAACTCTTGGATCAGAACACCATAAATCACCAATGCCAGTAGCATCCATATAACAATCTTCACCTGCAACAACAAAACAATAACCAGCATCCAAACAACACCCAATCACCCAAAACACATCTACCAACACTGACCAAACCATAAACTACATAAACTATAATTATATAAAGCTAAGTAGCCTCATCACCCAATACCACTAATCAACACAATCCTCAATTCAAATCCAAATACCATAACATCTAAATATTTTGACACAACTCCTCAACCATCCTACTGTGATAAACAGTTTTGTCAATCGGTAAATTCCAGATACTTGACATATTAACAACATCAGCTGACATCTTTAGAGATAATCCCATAACTTTCATCCTAACAGATTCAATTACAATCTTAACTAAACACTCACAAGATCTCTCCACAAATTGCATCCTCCTTATATTCCTCTCTTGCCATATATAGTATACAGCAGCTCCAAGAACCAATCTTTGAACAACACTCCATACTTTATTTTTGGCAGGCATATTAACAACCCCAGAAATTATATATGGCCACTCATTACTAATTCCATCCTATCTTAGCTAAAGGTTTTAACCTCTCCCAAAGTCTCTTAGAATAAGGGCAAGCAAAGAATAAGTGACTGTGAGATTCATTACTATTATTACACAAATGACAAAATTGATTAGGGATATCAAACCACTTAGATAATCTATCTTTTGTTTTCAATCTTCCTTTCACAGCTAACCAAAGGATGAAGCTATGTCTAGGAGTACACTAAGGGAACCATACATGATTACTCCAAATTACTTGAGGGCTATCAAAACTAAAAGCATTACACACTTCCTTAACACTAAAATCAACTTCACAACCCTTCTTGTTCACCCAAACAGTACTATCATCAATGTCATCAACTAATTGAGGAACTGCCAGATTAACAGCATTACTAAACTGACTCTCCCAATCAGAAGGCCACTTCCATTGATTATCCAAAATCATATCAGATACACAAATATCAATATTTAACCCAGCCAACTCAATAACTCTTTTATCTATCATCTTAATTATTGGTCCCTCCATACACCATTTATCAAACCACATATTACACCTCTTACCATTCCCAATCCTAACCTGAATAAAATTCACAACCTTATCTCTTAAATGCATTAATTGCTTCCAACACCATGAAGAATTAGCATTTACATCAATGCTCCAAATATTCCTACCTTTCAATATATGTACATTGACCCATTTAACCCAAGTAGAATTCTTATTACTCACTAAATTCCATAAGTGTTTTGCCATTAAAGCTTCATTCCAATGTTGCATAGATTTTAACCCTAAACGACCCTGGCTTTTAGGTTTACAAACATCTTTCCACGAAACACTAGCCAACCCTTTAACAGAATCACCCCTAGCCTAAAGAAACCCTTTGCTTAATTTTTCAATCATCTCACAAACAGATTTAGGAAGCATAAACAGGGAAGCCCAATAAACTTGCAACGAGGAAAAAATAGATGAAATTAATTGTAACCGTCCAGCAAACGATAAGCTTCTATTTTTCCAATCACTTAATCTCTTCATCATAACATCAATAAGCCCCCCACAATCATTCTTTGTCAATCTCTTGGAAATCATAGGAACACCCAAATACCTAAAAGGCAATGAACCTTCACTAAATGGCATCACAAGCATAATATCAGCCTTAATGGAATCAGGGATATTACCATAGAAGCTATTACATTTACTAGGACTAGGATACAACCCTGTGCTCAATGTAAATTCATCTAAACCTCTTCTTAACACAGAAGCTGATATAGCATCACCATGAAATAAAAGCAATAAATCATCAGCAAAACACAGACTCACAAGTTCAAGCTCCTTACAGTGTGCATGATACTTAAACTTCTTTTCACTTCTAACTTGTCTTTTAATCATAAGTGTCAATACTTCCATAACAAGTGTAAATAAATATGGAGAAACAGGGTCACCTTGTCTCAAACCCCTCCCAGATTTAAAAAATCCTTTAATTTCTCCATTGATACAAACAGAAAAAGAAGCAGTTGTAACACACAGCATAATCCAATGCACCATCAGACTATGAAAACCAAACTGCTTAAGAGCCCATTCCAAAAATTGCCAATTCACAGTATCATACGCTTTCATAATATCTATCTTAAAAGCACATTTCCTAACACCACTACTCCAAGTATACCCTCTCATAAATTCCTGAGCTAGTAAAATATTATCACTAATATGTCTCCCAGGAATAAATGCAGATTGATTAATATCAACTAACTTATCTAGCCCAGGTTTTATCCTATTAGTACTAATCTTACTAATCACCTTATAAACCACATTACAACAAGCAATCGGCCGATAATCAGAAACTTTAATAGGGGTACTATTCTTAGGAACAAGAGCAATAATAGTATTATTAATCTCCCTAAGAATTTTACCAGTACTTAAGAACTCCTTGACAGCTGCAATAACATCATTACTAATAACACCCCATCCAGCTTTAAAGAACTTTGACGAATACCCATCAAGACCAGCAGCCTTATTATCATCGATACTGAATAAAGCCTCCTTAGTCTCAGAATCATCAACTGGTTTGATAATTTCCATAGCAACTTCAATAGGCAGTCTTTTAGTAAAAAGTGTAGCAGGATCATCAACTGGATATACAACATCATTAGCACCAAGAAAAACCTGAAAATGATTCAAAAATTGATTAGCAACATCATTTCCTCTATAACAATTCCCCTGCTCATCATGAACAATATCAATTCTGCTTTTACTCCTCCTCCCTTTAATAGTATCATGAAAATATGCACTATTTTGGTCACCATCCTTTAACCATTGCACTTTAGCCTTTTGCATCAATAACTGCTCCTCTTCATCCAATGCTTTCTTATAAGCATCATAATAAATCATCTCTTCTTCTCTTAAAATAACATTATCAAGATCTTTGTCAAGACTAAACTGAACTCTATCAAGCTCAATCTTAAGCCTTTTCACTTTATCAAATACATCCCCATTAGCCCTATTCAAATCTCTAAAATGTTTCTTCATAAGCTTCATTCTTCTAACAAGAACATGCATAGCACAACCGTTTATAGGCTGTGACCACTTATCTTTTAAAAAGGGAATGAATTCCTTTTTAGAAGCTAAGTAATTCAGAAACCTAAATGACTTCCTACATCTATCATAACCATCAGAATATGAAACAAGAATAGGAGTATGGTCTGATATCCCATAAGGAAGGAAGCTAGTTTGACATGTAGGAAATTTGTTAAAGAATTCACCATTACCCATAGCTCTATCAAGTTTCTTCAAAATACCTAATTCAGGATTCCTCATCTTCTGAATCCAAGTATAATAAATACCACTCATTTTTATGTCTTCCATGCCTATATCTTCCACACATTCCCTGAATTCCTGAACTCCATCACTATTAACCTTCCTAGGATTAGAATGTTCACAAAGATTAAGAATAACATTAAAATCACCAAGCATCATCCATGGATTTTTCCCTACAACATACTTATGATCACATAAATCTTTCCACAAATTCTCCCTAACCTTCATATTATTATCTCCATAGACAAATGAAACAAACATACTATCATCATCAATAACTCTCTTAACCAAAACATGCATAACTTGATCAGTGAAAGATATTAACTAAATCTTAAACACATTCCTGTCCCATCCAATGACAATTCTACACCCCTTTTTACTCAAGTTAGAATTAGAAACCCAATCCCAACCAGTAAAAAGTCCATTGCAAACAGATTCCACAAATTTCTTCCTAAGCTGAGTTTCAATAATACCACATAGACTAATCCCATTACTCCTAATAAATTTCTTTATTTCTTTTTGTTTAAGGGAACCACACATCCCTTTAACATTCCAAGCGGCCATTTGCAATAACATAAAACTAATTAATAGAAGAGTTAGATGCAATATCATTTTGCACCTTATCTATACCACAATTAGCAACATTATTAGTAATATCTTGAGTTATAAAATTAGCACTTCCGGATGAGACCTTTGATACTTCATCATCACTAATACCCCCCTTATCTTTCCCAAACTGAAGCATCAAATTAATATAAACTTCATCCCCTACAACATTTTTATACAACTCCAACTTTTCATCATTCCAAGTTTCAAATTCATCATGAGTGAGTTTTTGGTTAGTCTTAAAAAATAGTTGAACCTCTTCCAGTTTCTTTTTCCTACCCAACCTACCAATTCTCTCCAATTCATCTCTATAAACTTCATCATACACTTTAGCATAAGTTTGATTTTCTGTAAGACCTTTTTCAACCATAATAGCTTTCACCATACTATCCGCCTTCACCTTTGACCCCATAGTAATGTTTCTATTACTATAACTAATCTGTTTTTCCAAATTCTGAATATTCCCTTGCAAATCCTTCTCATTCATACTTAAAATTCTTTCCTGCACTTTCTCCTGATAATATTGCTTAACATCGTCATTCCAATTCTTCATTTCCCCTTCACTCACTAATTCACCTTTACCACATATAACATCAATTCTACTCTTAATACCTTCCACATCATCATTATTCTCATTATTCATTTCACTAGCAAGAGCAGCAAACCTATTCTGATCATTACTAGATTTACCACTACCCTTTGATCCACTTCCAGCCACACCATTATTATCATTCATTATACCCTTCCCTTTATCATTACATTTACCATTAGTATCCTGCCTAGAATTATTCATATCACTAACATTGCTTTTACCCTTATCAGCATTGACATAATTCTTAGCCCCATTAGCAACATGATCATTGAAATTTTTAGTGGAAACATACTGATTTGTACTTCTATTATTCCTTTGACTGTTATATCCCCTCCCAAACACATTACCTCTACCCCTACCAACAAATCCTCCTCTACCATATGATGTTTCACCAGTATAAGTTTTTTTCACATTATCTTCACCCCCATTACCTCTCCTCACAGCACCTCCATTATTAACCCCTTGACTAAGCTCAGCGTTTTTTCCATTTTTTGTATAGTCCACAGTTTTCCAAAATTCACCCCCACTCTCCTTACCTGTTCCACAATCATTATTTCCAATTTCCTTAACCTTATCCTGCCTCTTATTATGCCCCTTAGTAATATCAACTTGCACTCTATTACCGCATAACTCATCACTATGACTAAACACTTTGCATATACTACAAATTGGAGGCTTCCATGGATACTCCACTTTTAGCTGCATGAATTTTCCCAAGCTTTTATACCCCACATCAATCGTATCCACTAACCCATTACTAGCATCAATTTCAATTAACACCCTAAGCAAAATTATCTCTACCATATGCTCTATCACACATAGATGTAGTAAACCTATCCATAATTATAGGAGTACCAATCATGCTAGCCAATCTACTTATTCCTTCAGCATTCCATGCTTCAAGAGGTAAGTGCATTATTTTGACCCAAACAGGTGCCTTAGTTGGTTCTAGTCTAGTCATGCACATTCCAGCCTCCCATTTTTGGATAAATAAAAGCTTCCCATCCACAAGCCATGGCCCATTCTCAAGCACAGTTTGCATACCATCCTCAGAACTAAACTTAATGAAGTACAAACCACATTCATTCACAATAATATCTTCAAAATTATATTCTCTCCACATTCGTCTTAAGTGTCCCATTATCTCCCTATAACTAAGCTGCAATCCAACAAAATATCCAACCAAAGTCATAGTCCATAACTTACTTCCCACTTCAACAATAGGATCCAAATCAACAAAAGCTTTACCACCCTCATTTCTACAAACTGGAACAAACTTAAGTTTATCACTCCCATTACTACTTAACCCCTGTACAGCCCTCACAAATGACAATTTCTCATTATTATTACCCTCCCCATTAGCTTCAGAAACATTCTCCTTAGAACCATTACCATTACTACCTTCATCATTAACCTCAATAGGTTTACTAGAACTATTACCCACAGTAGAACTTTGTAAACTAGGCCACTTTTCCACATTATTAAAAGAGAAATCAACATTAGCCTTATTACCATTACTAGTTAAGACCTCACCTCTTTTCAAGATTCTAGTACTAACAACAGGACTACTTCTAGTGCTAAGAATAGGATTCTTGGACACTGGAACAGGAATTTCACCAATGTTAATACTAGAACTCACTTCATTACCATCATTAATATCATTACTCCCATTACTAGTAATTTTATTAGCAACAACATCATTTTTACTAACCATACCTTCAGCTTCTTTTTCTGATTTAGGATCTTTAACACTCCTAGACTCTACACTTTAGGCATCCACACTAGATCCACCATCACCATCCAACCCTTCCTCAAACCCTTCCCCAATACCACTATGACCTTCTCCTTCATCACTACCCTCAATACCTTTCTTATTCTTACTACCCCTATCAACCATCTTATGAGTTCCCTCTTTAAAACTGACATGAGCAGACTTACCATGACCTTTAGCTTGCTTAGTATTCTTTTTCTAGGTTTTCTTTAGTCTATCTTTTTCTTTGTGTGTTTGTTCAAAATTTTCATTGACTATTCCGTTCACCATTATGGAGAACGCGAATCCACCATACTACCGTCCATAAAATTCACCCACTCCTAATGATATCTTGATGTTTAAACAACATGAAGATGAACCTATCTATGATGCATGGGCTCATTTTAAATATTTACTCCGAAAAGTCCCTCATCATAATTTCGATATGTGGTCCCAAATTGAATTATTTTATCATCGTGTCGACCACTATACCAAAATGGACATTGACCATGCCACATATAGGGACCTTTGGTGATTAAGTGCTGATGAGGCATGGGAAACCATAGAGAATTGTGCCATATTGCCAAAAAAATGGACAACCCAACAAATGTTGTTACGGATCAATTGATAGCAAGTTTGAGGGAACAAGCAAGAAGTTTGTTTGGATATAATAAACCTATAGATGAGATAACTGGGTGCACAGAGTGGTTTGATTTCACAACAATACAAGCTGAGCACATTGGTAATCTTGATAAGATGGAGGATAGAGTTGAAAATCTAAGCCCACCAAGTACCTCACAAGTCCTACCATCATTTGAGGTATACACACCGCCCGTGACTTATTCGGATGAAGTAGATGAGACTTTAGGAATCCCAATTGAGGTAGAACCTTTGAACCAAACACAACTAGAGGATATAGGTTTGAATACTTATAATGATAACCTTACTCTTAGTTCTAGGGAAGTTCCTAGTTTTGATGAACCGGAGCCTCAACCAAAACCGTTACCTAATCTTCCATCCTTGGATGAAAATTTAGCAATTGAAATAGGTCCCTATCCACCCATCAAATCATATAGTCCGGGTAGTCTTAGGATAAAGGTAGTCGACTCTAAGCCTTGTAGAGAGGAAACCAATATAGGAGTGGAAAATGACCTTACATGCTTACATCACCCATTTATGTTTGATCACAAGAAACATTATGGGTTTAAACCGGGTTTATTAGGTCAAGATGGATCCCCAACTAGTAATCTCTTGAAGTTGATTGAAAATGATCCCTTTCTAGGAGAAAACTTAATCCACCCATTAACCCAATTAAACTAGGTAAGGTTATGATGATAGGAGCACACATCTTTGAGCATATAATCCATCCACCACTTTTTCCTCACGTGGCATATTTCCACCCTGAGGGTGTATATCGCTACTTCCACCCGCACTTAATCCTAAGTGTAGGGAAAACCTCCCCTATTTCCGTTAAATAAGGGTAGAGTCAGGCTGGTGACTCGAACAAAAACAAGCGCTTCTTGGGAGGCAACCCATGTTTTGTGTGATTTTAAATTGTTTGATTGTTATTTGCTTCCGTATGCATGCTTTATTTTTATTGTTGGTAGATCATGTTTCAAACTAAATTGTGAAAATCCTTTATTTTGTTGATTAACTTCGTCTTAACTTCATATAAAGGTATTTTGCAAAAGCTAAGTGTAAGGGGAAACCCCAAATTTGTTTTTAAGAACGAAATTGATCATAATTTGCCACAATATTAAATGGACATGTGTATTAGTATTTGTTAGAGTCAAATGCTTGTATCGAGTCATAATAATGTTTTGCAGGATTTTCTAGGAAGTAGGACATAAGTTTTTCCAGAAATTTTAGGGAAACTTAATGAAAAGATTTCTGCAGGTCACTTCTGACGGCGTCAGGAGTTAGCTCCTGATGGCGTCATGCGTAAAATACTGGAAATTTTGCGAGTTTTGTTTTTCTAACGGAGTCTTAAAGTTTTTGTTAATTCTTTAGTTTTATAAACTCCAGGAAATCTGCAAACATTCATTCCACAAGCATTATATCTTAATTTGCTTTCTAGGACTTGTTAGTATATATAGATTGCCGCCGATTTTATGCGAGGTTGCTTTGTTTGTTTTCTCAGGTTTAACAGGTTATGTATGACAAGAAGATGATTTATTTTTCTGGAAGGGAAGCTTTGAATGTTCATTTTCTTGGAGGAAGATCTAACCTTGTTAACACACTATCCACACCGAACGAATCAGGGGAGTATTTGCTTTCATTCTTTTACCTATTTCACTTTTACATTCTTTAATTGAACATTAGGGATAATGTTCATCCTAAGTGTAAGGGGATGGTAAATGATGATACCTTATAGGATACTATTGCACTTAAGTTTGTTTGTTTGATGGTAGGTGTGTAATAAAACTAAGAGAAATACTTGTTAGTGTAATTTTAGCGCCAAATTTAAAATTTTTTACAACATTTAGGAGTGAAACTTTAGCCTTAGCAAGAGTCTCATGGATAGGAGTTGTATGACTAGCACAAAACCGTATCATTCAGAAAAATTTTCCACCCAAATATGTGAGGTTCGCCTTTAGATTTGATAGGAAAAGCATTTATTACTAGTGCTTATAAGTGTACCGGTAGCATTTAGATTCTAGAACTTGCGTTAGTGATGCATCCCGAGACCACTAGTGAGACTACATTCGTGTAGTAGGATTTACTACATGATAAGAGGCATTAGGATCACCCTTGTGTTAAACCCGTATCATAATTACTTGACCATTTAAGTCATATTACTTGGCAAGTAAAGTCAATTAATTTTTCCCACACCTTAGCGTTGTACTCATTTTTAGTACACGAAACGCCTAGTACACCCCTCCGAGCCTATCTTTTCGTTTCTAACTTTAAGCATCTTACTTAAAGGAAGAATTTGTTACAACCCACCTAAATGTACACCCAAATCGCCTTAGCCTTCCGTGTATGCACTCATCTTTAGTGCATTATTGTTATTTGTTTAAACCCTTAGTTAATTATATAATTGATTACATGGTTGCTAAGTCGAGTCATATCTTGTACATATTGTTTTGGGACGATTGGGAGTCATGGGTAAAGTACGTGTGTTATGGAGTAATGGGGAAGAACATCATATATTACCTCCATATGTGCGTTAATCTTAAAAGTACTCCAAGTGTTTTGATTATCTTGATTCGAGTCATTAGATTAGTTTATTGTAAAGTATGTAAAAATTCAAGTATAAAGGGAATGTACATTCCCTATGATGTATTATTTTGGATGGTAGGGTAAGAGTGTATGCAAAAAAAAAAATAAATAATAATAAAAAAAAAAATCGAAAAAAATTAAGAAAAAGAAAGAGAGAGAAAAGAAAAAATATACGGACTATCGTCCCGTTTTATTTTATGTATATTTTTGTTGTTTTTCATTTATTAGCTTAAGTCGAGTCGAGTCTTGGCTTAGCAACGCCATATTGTACATGTAATTAACCAAGATGATTAACTCGCCACCAGTAAATATTGCCTTTGTCCAACAAAACCGTGTACTCCATATCCCTACACCTAACGTTATAACCCTTTGAAAGACCTCTTTGATAGTTTATACTAGGTGCTTACGCCAAGTGGTGGAGGTTTGATCCTTTCCCAAGCCTATGGTAATCTATTTTGCTATGACTGGTAGTGAGAGATGTTTTCCATTTCCATATTGTGATATATACTTTATTACACCCGAGAGATGTGAGTATCTAAACACTATTTGTGAGGTGCTAGTGTATGACCTCCGTGCTTGTCTTTGGTCTTTAGTGGAACGATTATTTATTGTAATTACTTTTATATTAGTGTTAAATGACCCCTAACTTGTATTTTGATTAGAATAAAAGCGCACTTGCTTGAGGACAAGCAAATCTCAAGTGTAAGGGTATTTGATGAGGCAAAAAATGAACCGTTTTTAGGGGGTCATTTAAGCCCGAATTCGAATTTATTTGATCAAATATTGCCCTAAATCGTTCCTTTTGTCATTTTATGTACTTTTGGAGTGAAATCTGGAAAAGGAAGCATTTTGGACGTTTTTGGAGCATAAAAGTGAGGAAAACGGCAAAGTCTTAATTTTCCTTGCTGAGAACAGTACCTAACGGCATCACATATTCCTTAATGACGGCGTCAAGAGTAATACAAGAGGTGAAAGTGGATGATACACGTGATGATCCAGAAAGTTTTGTACTAAGGAGATGACGGCGTCACCCAAGGCCGTCATGGTCCAAATATTAGTGACGGCCCAGAACAAAATTACACATGACGGCGTCAAAAGTAGATCTAGGCAATCCGATTTCATTATGGGCGGCGAGTTGACGGCGTCACATGTTTACACATGACGTCGTCACCCTGTATAATCTATATATAGTTTTCCAAATTTCATTCATTAGTGTGCAACTTTGAGGGAGAAACCCTAGGTCGAATTTTTCCAGCTTTTTCAAGGGTTTCAACCCTTTGAACTTTTCATGTCAATTTGAGATAAGTACTCTTTCAATTCAATCAATATGTCTATGTGTTGCTTGAATATATCTTACACTTGTCTTCAATTTAACATGATCGGCTAGATTACTTTTGTGTTTGCTTAGATGTAGTGAGACATAGATGTTAATTATGGGTTTATTGTTTGTTTATAGTTGTTACGGATGATTGTATTTGATGTTAGGCTTAAGAAAACTGGCAGACTTCCATTGGTAACATGCTTGAACGTCTTAAGAAACATGATCAGAGGTATACTATGATTTTTGGTTGTATTTAATGCGTAGGTGAATTCTAATGATCCCATGTTAGGAGCTTCTAACAGCTCGACATAGGAGTGAAGTAGGATCCTATAGAGTTAGGGAATATTGTACACGGCCCTACAACTAGTATTAAGGAATACAACCCGTCATCCATGCAATTGTAACAAACTATCAACCTGTAAAAGATATCTAGGGAGTAATGAAACCTAAGTAAACACAACTTTCCCCATCATTGTTTACACCACTAGTATAATTAGATTTCATTTCAGTTTTATTATTTTATTTTGATTGCATCTTTAGTCATTTGGGTTAGTTGGCTAGCAACTAATTCCGCCCACTCTTCCAAAAACCGAGATTTTATGGCTTTTATAAAAAAATAAAAAGTACGAAAAGAATCATCCCTCACCTATAGACTTCATTTAGGAGACTTTCTAATCCTAGCGACACTATTCCTGAGTTGAACGATCAATCCCCCGGTACTTGTCACTATACTATACTACAACGATCAGGTACACTGCCTGGTGGGGGTTGTAAGCTTCTCGAGATCCCTCGAGAGGTAAAGCCTGGTGCAATTCTCACATATCAAAAATGCTTGAGGAACTAAAGTGGATGTTTAAGTGACATGTTAACTATGAACTGGCTGATATGATCAAACTTTTCAATGCATGTAAAATGTCGGAAGGAAAATATGTAGGAGCTCATATTCTGAAAAATGAAAAGCCATGCATAGAAACTCGAGAGACTTGGATCTCTTATGCCAAACAATTTTGTTGTGGGTTTTATTTTAAACTCGCTACCAAGAAGTTATAGGATTCATCATGAACTAGAACATGAACTGTTGGGAGAAGACGATTTTGGAAGTTCACCAAATATCGGTGACCGCTGAGAAGAACGTGCAAGCAAAGAGTCCCGAGGTCCTATACATTCAGGATGGAGGGTTTAAGAAAAAGAATAATAAGGAGTAAAAAATAAAGGAAAAGTGAAAGTAGTTACCAGGAAGAAGGTTCCACTGCCTCCTTAGAGTGAAAACCCAGCCAAGGATGTCGACTGCTTCCATTGTGGAGTAAAGGCCATTGGAGGAGAAACTGTCCCTCCTACCTTGCTGAGCTGAAAAAAGGGAAAATCTAGTGATGCCAACAAAACATGTATGTTTATGATTGAACTATATACGCTCTCTATAAATTCCTGGGTATTTGATATCGGTTGTGGAATTAATAACTGCAATGATGTGCAGGGTCTAAAGGAAAGTAGAAGTTTGCATAAGGGCGCTATGTTGTTAAATGTTGGCAATAGAGCAAAGGCATATGTCGAGGTAATCAACACCCAGGAGCTTGTTTTACCTAGTGGTCTAATAATTCAAGTAAAACAATGTCATAATGCTCCTAGTATTACCAGGGAAATAATTTCCATTTCTGGTTGAAGGAAGATGTATTTACTTTATCTTTGATTGACAATGGTTTTGCGGTTTATCAAGATAATATTTTCTATATGAATGCTATTACTGTGAATGGTATCAATGAAATTGATATGCATAGCGAAGTATATGCCTATAAAATGAAACATGCCAAGTCTGGTTTAAATTAGACATTTATGTAGCATAGTCGTCTTTGTCATATTAACAAGAACTGCATTTCAAAACTCCAATGATGGGATTTTGGAATCAATTGATGTGTGCGTATCTTAGTGGAAAGATGAGTAAGAAACCTTTCAACCGAATAGGTGATCGGTCCTAGGATTTTCTTGATCTCATACATACATATGTGTATGACCCATTTAAAGAATGCTACGAGAAATGGTCATCTCTACTTCATCACTTTTACAGGTGATTAAAGTAGATATGGTTATGTTTACCTGCTGAAATATAAAAAGGTGTCTTTGAGACACATAGAGTGTTGCACAAGGAAGTAGAGAACCAACTAGGTAAGACCATTAAAGCTATATGATCGGATCGTGGTGGTGAGTACATGAGTCAAGAGTTCTTGAGTCATCTTGAGGATTGTGGAATTCTTTAAGAATTCACTCCTTCCAATACAATCCAACATAATGAAGTGTCTGGAAGAATGAATAGAACCTTGCTTGACATGGTTAGATCTTTAATGAGCTTAATTACTCTACCCTTGTCCTTATGATGTTAAGCCCTAGAGAGTGTTGCCCGCATTCTTAACATGGTTCCGACCAAAAAGGATGAAAAGACATGATATGAATTATGACATGTGATAGTGCCTAAGTTGTCTTACTTGAGAGTTTGGAGTTGTGAGGCACTCATGAAGCAAGATACACCAAACAAAGATGATCATAGATCTTCAAGGTTCATCTTTGTAGGATACCCTAAGGAAATTATGAATCACTACTTCTATGACCCGAAAGAGAACAAAGTGTTTGTGTTTCGATTTGCTGAGTTTATAGGATACATTAAGGAAATTATGGGTTAATTACTACCCTTATACTTAGGGTTGGAAACGAGCTGAGCCGAGCTCGAGCCAGCCAGAGCTCGAGTTCTGCTAGTTTATATTTTAGAAAGCTCGTCAATGAGCTTGTTAATGACCTCGTTGGTATACATACAAAAAATGTACTAAAGCTCGTTTAGCCTCACGAGCCTAATCGAGCTTTGTATATAAAGCTCGGGCTCGTTTATCAAATGAGCTCCAATTTAGGCTTGAGCTCATTTAGGCTCGGCTCGTTCGAGTTTTTTACCGATCCGATCTCGAGCTTTTTTCACGTTTCATTGATATACAATGAATTACCTCTCTCAAGTTTCATAGTTTACACTTCGGCCCTCTAAAGAAAATTAAGCAAGCTCCATCACTGTCAATACTCGTCAGTTAAAATGGCAACAGCCATTTTAGAAAAGATATAACGAAAAGATATCGTGGAAAATATATAACGAAAGTAATAGGCAATTCACACTTTTTGACGTTGTCAAAAGTTACTCTCATTTAGTTGACACATCGCAAGAGCTAATTGTTGTTCACAGAAGGTGCGTCCACAAAAAAACAACATTGCGTTGCGTACGAAACCCGTGACCGTTGTCGTACGTGTCAGCCGACGTGGCTAGAATAATCTTACGTGGAATGCTAGTGCGTGGGTCCATTTGTCCACGTAGGCAGTCTTTTTTAAACATAGTGAGTGAGAGTGTGTTAAACTGCATAAGTCGTGTGATATTCTTAACCCTAGGAAAGTAACAACACATACGCATCCACTTTGGTATGTATTTATTCATTAATTATTACTAGGTTTGACTTTAACTTAAAAGTCTAATTTACCCTTTCTACATCTCGTAAAATAGTCTCATAAACATATTTTAATCCCCATTATAATTCACATAATATTTTTATATCTAAATTATGACGTCTTATGTCAATATCAAAAAGCTTTAATATAAACCGTGATTTACGAAAATTAACTTGAACTACAAATGACGGTATATCAAACATGAAAAATATGACATGCCACTATGTTAAATTATTCTATATTTGATGAAGCTATGGTACTGATGTGGATTACACGTTCGTATTCCAAAAAGAAACATATGATGCCATAATATATTTTATTGGATTACTTTGATTTTCGATTCGATTTTGCCAGCCGACTTACATAGAGCAATTATCTTTTTGAATAATCCGGAATCGATACATGTGAAGGATTTCTCCCTATTTGATTTGAACTCTTGACAAGAAATACTCTTGTCTTGTACTACATGGGACTTGTTAGCAACGGCGGACCTATTAAGGGGCAGGGGAGGGTCCCGGCCCCCCCAAAATTTGCGTCACCTAGTGTAAATATTATAGGTTTTACGGGTAATTTAGTTGAGGTTACAAATAAATCTTCGATTCGGCCCCCTCAAAATAAATTCGGCCCTCAAAAAAAAAATGCTCTAGTTCCGCCACTGCTTGTTAGGTCATAAGAATTCACTCATGAACCCATTATTATACTCTTATTTTCGTTTTACATTCTTTTATCCAACAAACTTTTATTTTTTATACAAACCTCAAGTACAATATTGTTTAGCAAGTATTAAAAAAGACCACTTTGGTATTATATCGTATTAAAAAAATGTTTTTTGAAACCGGACAAATATAGACAAGATGAGTTTTTAATATGAACCAAACATAAAAAACCAAAACCTAAGAAAAGGAGAACATGCATATCTAACAAGCAAGGGCAATCTTGTAACTTTACAAAATCCTCATTCTCTTTCTTTCCTATAAAAACCATAGTCAGGAAGCATATCTCAAAGTAAGTGTACTTTCTACCTTACAAAATTTCATAACGCAACAAAAATGTCATCAAAAAACACCACCGGCGACGAAAAAGAACATGTCGCAGAATGTACGGTGGAAGAAGTTGCTTTAGTCGTACCCGAAACTGACGACCCATCAATACCCGTAATGACATTTCGTGCATGGACACTTGGTATTGGATCATGTGTCATATTAATATTCCTAAACACTTTTTTTATATACCGTACACAACCTTTGGCAATATCCGCGATTTTAATGCAAATCGCGGTATTGCCAATTGGTAAGTTTATGGCAGCAACTTTGCCAACCAAGGAGTATAAATTTATGGGTCGGGGTTTTAGCTTAAACCCTGGCCCGTTTAATATGAAGGAGCACGTTATAATTACGGTTTTTGCGAATTGTGGTGTGTCCACTGGTGGTGGTGATGCTTATTCTATTGGTGCTATTACGGTTATGAAAGCTTATTATAAGCAAGGATTGAGTTTCTTGTGTAGCTTGATTATTGTCTTGACTACTCAGGTAATCTTTTTTTTTTTTTTTTTTTTTTTTTTTTTTTTTTTTTTTGTTAAAACTTTAAATTATAATTTTGAATGGTGTTTAGTGTTTTGCTATTTGAGTATTAATGATTCGGTTTCTAGGTAAGTTATGTATATTCCATTTTGATAATTGCTATGTATATATAGTTTTAGACGTTTTGAAAAACTTTTATCAACATATTTTAGTGTTTAGATGGTAGGTAAATTTTGATTATTGAATTACTGTTTTAGAGAAATAGTGAGTTAAATTAAAATAATATTTATTCCAAGAAGAACATTATTCTCTGTTTACACGCAATTACCATATTTTCTTGTTTGAAGTAGACAAGTGGGAAAATAATTGATATTGGTATGGATTCATTGAAGACAATGTTTGTGTGGTCACAGTCTCACGGACTTTTTTTTTTTTGAAAATTGACTTTCATTGGGGAAATTCAAGTCCAATTTGAAACCCGATGGGGGAAAACCTTCAACTTAAGCCACCCGAAGGCACGACACTTAAATTGAAGTAAACCCTGCCTTCTCCAGATTCGAACCCTTGTGGGTTGAAACCTTCATTGAAGGATTTTGAAATCGTACCGACAGGGCAGTGGTCCACAAGGGAAGACTTCCCGGTTTGGTCACCCAAACCGGTACTACTCTCCACTAGGCACGCTTAACTGAATAAGACATGCCCAGTGGACCACAAGCCCATTGGTGTCTCACGGACTTTTGATTTGCTAGTTTAGATGCCTTTACATTGATTTACTCATTCAATTATTTATATATTTCCAATTAGATTACCTTTTTACCTAAGTCCATCCAAAATCATTTGTCAAACTGAATTTGGTAATGCTTTGTAAATTTACTAAACAATTCAACATGATAGATTTGTGCATATAGTCTCGTGACCTTCATACTCTGAACGGACAAATATATAGACAAGAAAAAAGTGATTTTGTTTGTTATGTTTTTCACTTTTTAGTTTAGTTGATTTTAGTCCACAAAGATTTTAATTTTCGAAAGAACTCTTGAAATAACAAATAGATGTTTTTTTTTTACAAGATTATACGAAAATAGCCGATATAATTAATATGAAATATGATATATTTTCCAAATTTCTGTTCCTAAATATATTACTAATAGCATGTGGTATTGATTGATTGGAATGTGATAAAGTGAGCCGGTTTTTCTAACGTGTGAATTCCTTACATGTGGTGGTAAGAAGATTTGTAGGAAGATACTACGTAATTAGGAAGCTATAACATTGCATCAACCATTCGCGTTATAAATTCAATGTGAAGATGACATTTGTGGGGCTAGATAGTAATTATTGGTTCTTTGTAGCTTGAAATTTATGTGTCTTTCTACAGGTTGACATCATTGTAAATAATTAGTTCAAATACAAGTAAAAAGGATCATACTGAATAAGTAATTGTTAATTAAACAATGGTATACTATATACTGGTTATGGAGTTTATTATATATTAATCAAAGTATGTTTTATATTTGTTTTAGATACTGGGGTATGGATGGGCAGGGATGTTGAGAAGGTATCTAGTTGATCCTGTGGAGATGTGGTGGCCAGCAAACCTTGCTCAGGTTTCTCTCTTTAGGTCAGTCTATAATTCCCTTATTTTTAACTTGTGATTTACATTTTTTTTTTTAATTACATTAACATATTAGTACTTTTTGGTATTATGGTATGGGACTATGGTCTATGGGGTATGGTGTCACTTTTTTGAATAATGGAAAAGTTGGATTTATTTCTGTGTCAAATATTCGTTTCAACTTCAAAGTTACGGAAAAAAGTTGTAAAGCAAACTTTTTGTGTATGTCACTTGTGAGAATAAGGATAAAAAGGAGATCGAATATGTGCGATTGCCTTAAAAATGACTGGTCTATCCATTTTGTTCGGTTCTTTTATCATCCATTCATTGTGTTCTTACCTGTTCAATGCATATACAAGTGTAGTAATCAACTGTTAGGATCATATGCTTCAAACGGAGTTAGGACAATGTTAGTCAAACCGAGAATAAAAACGTCACACCATTCTTGTTTTGTTACCTTTTCAATGTACATTTGTAGTATCCGATTGTTTGGGTGGCGTGCTTCAATGTTATTAATACAGCATTAGTCAAACAAAGAATAACAACGCCACACCGTTATTGTGTGCCAAACCTGTTGTATGGAATAAAATGGACTCTGTTTGAACTTTTAGAATTGTTGAATACTCTCTCTCACAAGTATCATGAGACTGCCATCATATTGAATTATACAAGAATGTTGATGTTCCCAAAAATTTTTAATACAAATGTCATCAAAGAAAACAGTTATAGCCAATGTGTCGTGTTATATACAGAACCTGTTTCTAAGATGCATAAACATCATTTTTAATGTTTGAGTGGAGAATTCGAGTCAAGTATTAAAGTTCAAACATCATTTTTTATGCGAGTCAAGTATTAAAGTTGAAACATCATCTTTAATTTTCAGAGCATTGCATGAAAAGGAAACGAAAGCACAAGGCATGACAAGGATGCGGTTTTTCATGATTTTCCTGGTCCTGAGTTTTGCATATTACGCTCTTCCTGGATACCTTTTCCCCATCTTGACATTCTTCTCATGGGTTTGCTGGGCTTGGCCACACAGCATAACTGCACAACAAATTGGCTCGGGATACCATGGTCTTGGTGTAGGTGCCTTCACCCTCGACTGGGCTGGGATTTCTGCTTACCACGGGAGCCCATTAGTCACACCTTGGACTTCCATTGTTAATGTCGGAGTAGGCTTCATCATGTTTATCTACATAATTGTCCCTGTTTGTTATTGGAAGTACAACACATTCGATGCCCACAAATTCCCAATATTCTCTAACAAGTTGTTCACAAGAACTGGTCACGAGTATGACACCACTAGGATCTTGACCCCACAGTTTGATCTAAACGAGGCTGCTTACAATAGTTATGGCAAGCTCTACTTGAGTCCTTTGTTTGCGCTTTCCATTGGATCAGGATTTGCTAGGTTCACGGCAACCCTCACCCATGTGGCCTTATTTCATGGCGGGTAAATAAGCTTTTACTGAATCAATCGCTAAATGTTAACTATTAAATCACATAGCTCATATTTTATGATTTCATGTGTTAGGGATATATGGAAGCAGAGCAAGTCTGCAGTTCAGAATGCGAAACTAGACATTCACGCGAAATTGATGAAAAGTTATAAACAAGTTCCACAGTGGTGGTATCTCGTGTTACTATTTGGGAGCATAATATTGTCCCTCGTCATGTGTTTTGTATGGAAGGAAGATGTGCAGCTTCCATGGTGGGGCTTTCTCTTCGCCTTTGCATTGGCTTTTATTGTTACACTCCCCATTGGAGTTATTCAGGCTACTACCAACCAAGTACGATACTACTATGATGCTCATTTTCATTCACATGTTGTAAAACAGTTTATAAATTTTAATTTTATTAACAATGTATGCAGCAACCTGGATACGACATCATAGCTCAGTTCATATTTGGGTACATTTTGCCGGGAAAGCCAATCGCCAACTTGCTTTTCAAGATTTATGGAAGAATCAGCACGGTTCATGCTCTTTCTTTCTTATCCGATCTTAAGCTAGGCCACTACATGAAGATCCCACCTCGATGCATGTTCACTGCTCAGGTGTGTTTTGTTGCTTCTAATAATTTATTAGTGACAATGGGTGTGTGTATAATTTTGCTGTTAATCTAAATGAATTTATTATTGAATGTGGATATTATCAGCTGGTGGGTACTCTAGTCGCCGGGACAGTGAATCTTGCTGTATCATGGTGGATGTTAGAAAATATTGAAAACCTATGTGATATCGAGGGACTTCATCCAGAGAGTCCATGGACATGCCCCAAGTTTAAGGTCACATTTGATGCTTCTGTTATATGGGGGCTTATTGGACCACAACGACTCTTTGGACCTGGAGGTTTGTATAGAAACTTGGTATGGCTATTTCTAATCGGAGCATTGTTGCCAGTACCCGTGTGGATAATGAGCAAGATATTCCCAGAAAAGAAATGGATTGCTCTGATCAACATACCTGTCATATCTTACGGTTTTGCTGGAATGCCCCCTGCAACACCAACAAATATTGCTAGCTGGCTTGTCACAGGATTTATCTTTAACTACTTTGTGTTCAAGTACCGAAAACACTGGTGGCAGAAGTATAATTACGTTCTGTCGGCTGCACTTGATGCAGGGACAGCATTCATGGGGGTGCTACTGTTTTTCGCTCTGCAAAACGAGGGTGTTGATTTGAAGTGGTGGGGAGCAAAGCCAGACCATTGTCCTTTGGCAAAATGCCCCACAGCTCCAGGAATAAATGTCACGGGTTGCCCAATTTTCTAGGCTCGGGGTACGAGTAGGACTAGCAGATAGAATAAGGGGTTTTGCTTGTTTAAAAAACACCTAGCTAGTTTGGGCTAACAATTGATGTAAATTGCGTTACTAGACTTTGATTTTATTGTCTTTGTGTTACTATATGGAGTTGCAGAATGTTTTGTTTTTGCCTAACCAAATGATGTGAATTACTTCAAAAGGATTAAATAGACTTTGAATCCAAAGACGCGTTTGTGTTTAAGTAAGAAACGTGAAGCGTGTTTACTTTTTTTTTACTAGACGAGTACCCGTACATAGCAACGGGATTTTATAGCGTCATATTGTTAAAATGATATTTTGATTAATTGAGCATAAAGAAGCTATTTCAACTAAAATTATGACCGGTAATCATTTTCAAAAAGTCAAAAAAACCTTTACAATGGACAAAAAAAATATCAAAATTTACTGAAGGAATTGATTAAACTAAAAATACATAGCCTACATACAGCAACACAAAAGGAAAATATAATAACCAAGCTTAAAGCCAAATCCGACCTCTACATAGCTTGGAACCTATATATGCAAAAGCAAAAGAAAAACGCTAGTGGTAGCCTCCTTAGCTGCAAATTATCTTTTGCATAAAAAGAACAACAGATATAATCTCTTTAGCTCATTCCATACACTTGAACATTTTGTTTATGTTGGCCACCCCAAATATTGCAAACTACGACTACTTGTAAAGCCTAATAGATTCCTAAATGACAAATGATGATATAGCTAACTGTTGATATATCAACATGCCACTAAAATGAAATAAAGAGTTGAAGTTTTGAATCAAAGCCCATCTATGTTACAAAGAAGTTTGTTTTCCATCGGTTTATACCTTCATTAAATCTAGTTCAACCGGTGAATTCCTTTTCTTATAATCTTTAGTTAGTCTAGGGACTGTTCTGCACAAAACCAAAAAAAATGATAATTTTAAAATATGGGTTATATAATCCAGCAGGTGCCATGAAGGAACATGTATGCTCTATCAACACGCCAGGTGACACACAATGCTAAACTAAAACGATTCCTGAACTTTTTCTGTTGAAATATATTTTATAACATCGTCGTTAAAGTGCAACGACCAATAGAATGGTGGATTAAATGAGAAAGGTATAATTTTAATAGTCGTAATATTCTTGAATTTCGCTGATCATTGTATCAATTATCCAAACTATTCAAAATATAATACATATATAGCTGCTTTACAAGTTAATTTGTGAACCTAAAAGAAATTACAATTAAAAATGAAATGATATGGAAGGGAAAAATATTGTGTACCTTGATTAATTGGTTACACTAAGTAAGGGCCTCTCGAATTTTCATTTGCAACATCGAGGACAAACAGTAAAAAAGATCACAAGCTGATTCATTGCACTAATTTCATCCATCTTTGAGCTCTTATGGTGAAAATTGAAAATTAACAAGATATCTCAAGCAATAGATCATGTAAACTTTAAAACATAACCACACAACTGTGACATATTCAAGGCATTATACGTCATCCAAGTTACCTTACTTTTCTTTATATATGTGGATGTCATTGAGATCTTCATCTCCCTCATGCTTCCTTTTCTAAAAACATGTCAAAATAGCACAGATAAAATTATGTTTTTATATTGGGAAATGAAAATATACAGTCAGGCACTCGATCGAATTCTATGTGAACCCCCTCAACATCAGCCTTTTCCGTCAATTAACTCAACAAGATACTTACAACAAGTTATGTAATCAAGGTGGAACCTAAATATACTACATGTATACTTCCAAACAATTTAAATGAAATTAAACAAAAACACTTGAAACAACCAAATCTAAACAGTTTTAAGTTTAAACCACCAAATTAAAACACGTCTCATATCTCATATACACACCATAAACAACAAATCGACTAAACCTATGAATGAATCACAAGATCCCCTTTCCGGCTATTTTTATAAATTTATCATAAGCCTAAAAAATGATTTCAGAAATGGATCTTAACAGATTTCAAAAGATTCAAACAAACAAAAGGCAAAAAAAAAAAAAAAAAAAAAAAAAAAAAAAAACACTTGTGCACACCTATCGAACGATGTATACCAAACTTTAACATAAACTTTTATATCAACTTTAAAATGGAACCATATTTTCCGGCGAGAGTCACGGATCCCTGTGACGGTAGAAAGATAGTAGCGGCGGTTGAGGAAAATCCCAGCAAGCTCAACGGCGTTGAATGACTCCGACAACTAAGACCTACAAAAAAAAGTAAAGATCTATTAATAACTATCAAAATTTGTTGAATATATATATTTATAAAAGTACCATTCAAAACTTGCACTCGTGGTGGTGGTCGGATCGGCGGCAAGACAACGGCGGCAGTGAGTATTTATGGCGAAACTGCGGCGGCTATAAAAAATACCAAAAATACTATAAAAACTCAAATATATATATATATATATATATATATATATATATATATATATATATATATATATATATATATATATATATATGGTGGTGACGTTCAGTGGTGGTGGCGTCAGGTGGTGGTGGTGTCGGGTAGTTATGGTGTTTGTATGGTGGTGGTAGAGACGAGAGTGTTTGTGTGTTTGATTTGTGAATGGGCATGGCAGATTATTGTTTAAATTGAATGTAGTCAATGTACATTTGTGTGTTGCGTACGTTTCATAAATTCCACTTTAATGTACAGTTGTATTGCCACAAATAGTTTCAGCTGCATATCGTTTCTATAATAGCAGGTTGAAAAGGTTGAAAACTCATTTGATTTGTATCGTTTCCATCAATAGAAACATGAAAACTCAACAATTCCATCAATAGAAACTTGAAAACTCAACAATTGACATTGACCATTTGAAAACTCAACAATTGAAAAATTGACCATTTCTCCTTTATAAGTAGTAGAGATACTCCAAACTCTTGATTTTAAGGCACTTGCCACCATGAAACCAGATGATGTGTGTGTATCGAAATATAAAGTACAAGACTGAGGTATACAGAGAGGGAGGTATAAAAAAGGGTAATTCTAAACAAAAATCCCTATCCTCCTATGTACACACTCCAATGGGTAATTAAAAGTTTATTTAAATCAGGAACAAAACAACGCCATATATGCGTCTATTTTTTCCCGCCCGCTTATTTTCCCGCCAAAAACAAAGCCCAAGTTGTTAGCCTGTATGCGTGGCCCATTCCCTTCCATTAGCCCTTGGTCTGGTCCAGATGTGAAGATAAAGGAAAACCTAGAACACCTCACCATATCTATCGTATTCCAGAACAATCTCAACACACACAAAATCATACCTAATTCACAAAGAGATGCAGTGAAGATCAAAGTGGCGCAATCGATTCAGATAGTAAAGAACGGGAACAAGTTTCTTCTACAAATCTACAAAGCCAAAAACACATATACCCAAAAGGTATGTACTCTAATTATCATTGGAGTTTATATATATATATATATATATATATATATATATATATATATATATATATATATATATATATATATATATATATATATATATATATATATATATTGTGTTTTTGCGTCGCCCAAATGCCTTGCTTTACCGGCCCCAATTCATCAGACATAAGTTGAAATTATTAGCTCAATCCAAAAGAGAGAGAGAGAGAGAGAGAGAGAGAGAGAGAGAGAGAGAGAGAGAGAGAGCGAGCGAGCGAGCTAATAAGCTTTTTCAAACTGAAATAAGGCCTTAAGGAAGGTAACCAAGTGTTTCGGATTGCTTATATTTTCTGTTTATTGATGCGGTTATTTCATGAAATTGGAAAAAATATCAAATGTTGATTTGTTGTTTTTGGGAATTGTTTTTTGAGGAGCGAAGCTGGAGCCAAACATGTTTATGTTGTATGTATCATGTTTACAGTGTGTTAATTAATAGACTTACAAAATCCACATACACTTTTAAGTTGTTTATTTATCGGTAGTTTGTTGTTTTTTGTCGATTTAAAGTATAAGATGTTTGTTGCAGATTGAGTGCTCACATATGGGTCACATGGCAAAAGAGTTTGTCAAAGCGAACGGTTATTCAAAGGTTAATAACATGATGGTGATAGAAATTAGTGACCGATGTAAACGAACGTTTTGAAAAGCTTTAAGTGAAGCTACGAGGTAAAATGACTTTCCGTCACTTAATCACTAAAAGAAATCATGTAGGATCCTAGAATTTGAATATAAATACTTTTGTAACTAATTTTCAAATATGTGAAACGAAACTTAATAATTTGATGTTCGGTTACTTTAATGCAGGTTCACCAGTAAATAACCGTGCGACTATCCCGGCATCATTCAGGTAAAATTTACTTTTTAAAAAAGTCATCTGAGATGGTTATCTGCTAATTGCTTATTTGTTGCTTAAATAATATGATTATTTTGATGATTTGTAAAAAAAAAAAGACAAAACTATTTGGTTTGTGGTATCCATTTTATTGTAGCTACTACTAAACAAATTGTACAATGTTTATCGGCTTTTAATATTTTGTACGCGTTTGCTACTACAGATGAACATACCATAGCTGGAAGGCAAAACGCTGGCAAAACTGCTTCGCAGATAACCTCCATACACCTAAGTAATAGGGCAAGTTCTGTACATGTTTCGAATGAAAAAAAAGGCAAATGCAACAGGTCAGTTATCAAAAAAATGCCTTTACTTTACTGACTAACATTTATGCTTTATAACTTGGTTTATTACTTTACAATGCTTACAAGGCTTTATATGTGTTTATACTATTGTAACACCTTCTTATTCTTTAGGTGCTACTGCAGAAGGTTTCGGCGTGCAAACAACGCAAGTAAACATGTCTCCTTTATCCAACTTTACTGAACCCTCAAATGGAAAACGCAAACGACAACCTCAAATTACACCCAGTTATTCGCCTATGGAGAGTCACGAAGGAAATGTACAAGACAACATACCAATACCGGTACAATAAACGCTTTTTAGATTTGTTCTTTAATTTACTAAAATATTTTATTTAATTATCTTCTTTCCCAATTTCCTTAAAAGAAATCGCTTATTCTTTTGACTTATAAAACCATAACTGTTATTCTGTTCATTGCAGGCCCGCCAACCACGTATATTTATATGGCCGAATGCAACCAAGTATGTAGGCATTGCAAGGCTTTGTTTTGGTACGACGAATGCGTGAAAAGCAGCAGGCGAGGGTCTCTAGAGTACCATCGGTTGCATTCACCCATATATCTTGGGATTATTTGAACGTCCATGTTTCTCACAGCGATATAGTTTTGCTTGTCAGAGGTGAGTTACACCAGCATTTTCATTATACCTTGCATTTACTGTTTCTTCCTCCACGTTTATTCTCCAACTTATACCTTGCACATGGTTCTGATCGTGTTTAATGCCGTTGCAGCTCAGCACTCTTCAGCTACCACTATGCTAGACAAGGTCTAGCAACAATGTCGTTTTGCAATGGGAATTGAATCCTAACAACAAGTGATTAATAAATAGACAAACTGATCATTGTGGGACTTCAGGTACTATTGATTAAACGTTTGTTGTAAGGAAATTAATCTGTTATGTGTGTCATTTTTTAGGTAGGAACAGTGACTTTTTCATATGATATGATGTTACCTCTGCCACTTAAATGTTGCTCAGAAAGTTTCATAAGCTGTTTTTGATAAGCAGTTTGAGATAAGCTGTTTCTTTCTTTCTTTTGCAGCAACTTTATTCTTTTTATAAGCTCACTTTTCATGAATGTTTTTATGGTGTCTTGCAGGTGAAAATTTAGCGTTATGGATCGGCAATTTTAGAAACCCATGTTACGTTACATTTAAAGTAGATGTGCACTCTTAGTAAGCAATCCCAAACACTCCCTTAAGTTGTTTTCTAAAATGTAAAAAAGATAATATGCATTTTTTTGGGACCAGATAGACAGGCCATGGGCTAGAAAAATAGTAGTTCTAATATGACTAAAATCTGTTTCAATGGATAAAATTCTGATACAGATGGAGACAGGGATGTTAGCTCTTAAGCTTGACAGGGATGCTCTTAAGCGTGAGAGGGACCTTGCATTATCAAAGCTTGAAGATGCAAGACAACACCAAAAGAGACAAAAAGGTAATATTTCAGATGTATTTCTACCTATATTATAAACCAAAGCGCTCTTATTACTGTAACACCTCTAAAATTGGACAACTCAGCTTCCAACATTAAGACACTGTTGAGAAGTAAAATATAACATATTTTAACCTGACAATGAATGACCAGTAGTCATTTCTTCCTCTCTCTAACCTTAAATCCTTCTCCATTCTCTCTCAAAATAATTTCACTCCGCCATCTTATACAAAGCTACCATTACTTCCATTTTTTCGCTAACATTAATTCAACCACCATCTTATTTAAACCTATATCATGACTTGGATAAAGTAGATGATGTAAACTTTCTTCTTTCCTCCTTTTGTTGTGTTATTTTGTGTGCCGACTCTTATTAGTTTTTTGCGATCTATGTAGGTAATATTTTTTGTCTGTGTGCTTTTCAGGTTTCGTGAAAATGACGCATGAGTCATCCTAGGATATTGAAAGTGATGACACTTTGTTAAGTTAGAAGACTAGGTATGTAGTCTAAAACTTTCAGGGTCCTATCAATTTTTGGTGTGCAAAAGAAAAGTTAGGAAAAAAAAATGTAAATATCAGTTAAATCTTACGTGTATCTTCATAATTTTCATATAATGTCACCAACAACTTCATTTCCTAACGCATAATGCACTTATTGTGAAGGCCCTCCAAGAGAAAATATAGGGGGTGTTTAAATTAGCTTATTATTTGGGCTTATTTGAATTTTAAAAAATTTGTGGCTTATTTAAATCCAAATGCTCAACTTTAATTGTTGTTAGATGTGTTAATACAAATATCGCCTAAAAACGTTATTTATATTTTACGATCTTTGCTAAGTTTTGTTAATGACAAAGTATGAACTTTAGTTTATAGTAAAAACATCATTTTAGTTTTAAGTCTTGTATAACTAGATTTCACATTTCATCTTAAACATAACATTGTTTTTATTTCTTAAATAAGAAAGTGTCACATCACATCATGCATTTATGGTAAGTTTGTGTGTTTGAATTACCATAAGCTCTTACACATTTTTGGAAGCATTCTACTTTGATTCAATGTGTGTTTGACTAGAAATTAGTTGATGTGACCTTAGTTGGTTTGGAAAGATTTATGGCAAGCTTGTCTGTCAGTCCTGGCGGAACCCTCAGGGTACATGGGCGGAACCCATTCTAGGGTTCTGTCGGATCCGCCAGACTACTGGTTTGTTTTGCTATAAATACCAAGCCACTTGGTAGTTTTTACCCATCACTTTAGGACATATATTTCACATATTCTCTCATCTAACTCAGTAACATTTGACTTGTGTGATTCTCTTATGTAGCAAAGGAGTTCACAAGTTCATCCAAGAAGTTACAAGTTTCAACTCAAAAGTTGCAAGACTTGTTAGCTTTGTTATTTATAAACTTTGGTAGTTTATACTTCATTTGTATCTTGTGTAGAAGTGATCAGTTAGTATTTTAGGCCTCAAAATACATAGTGTGACGGGAGTTGTTGTACCCTTGCAAAAGAACTAACGGGAGTGGTTGTACCCTTGTAAAAGAACTCGACATCTAGCTTAGTGTCGAAAATAGTGGATAGGCAACGTTAGGTTGGTTCTACCTTTAACTAGGACCCGGTATCTAGCTTTGTACCAGATAAAGTGTAAGCGACGATTGTAAAGGTTTCTCCACCCGTGAAAGGAGCTTGTTGACTAGTGTTTGAAACTCTCGAGTTGGAAACTCGGGGCGTGGATGTAGGGCAAGGAAAAAGAGTCCTTGTAGCCGAACCACGATAAACAATCGTGTTGTGGTTTGATCATTTCTTTCTTTATCTTTGCATATTACATATTGTCTTTATTTAGAATTGTTAATTACACGTAAAGCTTTTCAAAGATTAACAAGTAATTTGAGTTCATATCTTTAATGAAACGTAAAGTTTTTAAAGGATAATTAAGTTAAAAAGCGGTAAAACTATTCAACCCCCCTTCTAGTTTTCCACAATTGGCATCAGAGCTACGTTACTCAAGATCTTTAAAATATATTGTATTTTAAAACTTGGATCGATCCATGGATTTTGAAAATCTCAAAGAAGGGCAACCTATTCAAAAGCCACCGCTATTTGAAAAAGAAAACTTCCTTGAATGGAAAAGTAAATTTGAAAACTATATGAAATCAATTGATCAAGATCTTTGGCATATTATTTCTATTGGTGATTTCAAAACAACTAAAACAAGTTTTGAAAATCAAGATGACTATCCTAAACTTGATAAAAACACCAAAGCTAAGATAATGATTTATAAAGCTTTACCAAGGATCGAATATGAAAGAGTGTATTTTTGTCAAACGGCTAATGATATTTGGAAAAATATGTTAAACTTTCATCAAGAAATATGTTAAGTCAAAGATGATCAACTTGATCTCACTTATGAATTAGAAGTCTTAGAAAAATTAATAGATAGACATTTAGTTGAAGTAAATACATGTGCTACTAGTTTAAATGTTTTAAATGAAGGTGTAAGTGAAGATGATTAATTGTGTCGAGCTCAAAGTGGCCTTGCTTATGATTCATGGAATAACACGGATGAAGATGAAGCCAACTATCCGGTTTGTGATTCTCAACTAGATAAAACATCAAGAAAGGTACAATTTGAAAACAAACACTTTTGCTTTGACACATTTATCCTAGAGTTTTCTAAACTAGAAAATGAGTCTAAACTTTTATGCAATATGGACCTAAAAACTATCTTTAACAATGAACATTCAAAATCTCTTGTGAACAATCTTGAAAAAGAGATAGTGTTAGAAGATAAAATGTCTAGACTTGAAAGCAATGTTGAAATTGATCTAGAATGCAAAATATGTCAAGATTACAAATATGAAATTCAAAGACAAAATGAAAAAGGAAAAATGCTTGCTAAATTTGAAGAAAGTTCAAAAGCTCTCAAAAGCTTATTGAAAAGTCAAAAGTCATTTAGAGATAAAACCGGATTAGGATTTGACTCAAATGCACCATCAACAAGTAAAACAAAACAAGTTGTGTTTGTGAAACCTAGGAGAAAGTTGTAGGAGTGATTCTATCTCTATTAGGAGCTCATGTTAAAAGGATAAAGATATCATGTTCAATACTTTTATATGTTTGTATAACCTCCTTAGATTCATAAGTATTTGAGTTTAGCTCTCTTACGAGTCAAGATAATTTGCTTAAAGATTATCTTCTTGGTTGCTCATCTATGAAGCTTAAAAGGTACACGTCTCTTCAACTTACCTTTCATTGCTTCTTGTTGATTAACATTAAGTTTTATCGTGGGTGATATTAATAGTTTTTACTCTAAGGTGTTTATGTTGTGTGAGTAACAACAAGGATTAGATCCTCCGTGATTAAAGGATTTAGACACTACATCTAGTAGGAGATATAAGGTGTTTCACTTCTTTAAACTTTCGGGAAAAGACATGAGAAACTCTTGAGTGAGTCTCACTTAATACTTGTCTACAAGTGAGCTAACTAAGAATCTCCAAAGTGATTAAACAACCAACACTTTTGTGATGCTTGCAAATCTAGCAAAACCACAATATTTCATAGATGTTTGTTGTACAACATCTTTTGACATTAT
Source organism: Artemisia argyi (assembly GCA_030686995.1). Taxonomy (NCBI): domain Eukaryota; kingdom Viridiplantae; phylum Streptophyta; class Magnoliopsida; order Asterales; family Asteraceae; genus Artemisia; species Artemisia argyi. The sequence continues at coordinate 113,356,197 of CM060684.1, forward strand.
ACCTTATATTTTCAATCGTGTCTTAAAATTCAACCACTCTTTTGTTAAAATTTCATATAAGACACACAAAGTAAAATAAATCATTTGAATACATTAGGATGATGGGGAGAAAATGATTTATAAACATCGAGGATTTGCACATCTAATTCGACCCATAGTCTTATGATGTTGTATCTTTTGGACATTTACACTCATAGTGTTTTAAGTAAATAAACCTAAAGAGTCGAGGAGTCATTGAATTTAACATTCGATGAAAGACCACCTCCTTCTAAGATATCATCTTTGGTAGATGATGACTTAGTCGAAAGACTAACATTGATAAGACAAGTAAGTTAAGATTAATAACAATGAAGATGAACTATTAAAAATGAAAAACAACATCTTTTCGTCTTGTGTCAAACATTGAGTCAAGCAATATTGACATGGTCATAAAAACTTGAATCATGGGTCATAGTTGTGATTAAAACAAATTTGATAAAAATAGTTTTTGGACATTAGAGTAAAGCAACCATTAAAACAAAATAGATCTTTCAAAATAGAAAATAATGTAAATCTATGAAAGACTTTTTAATAACCTAAGCAAGCTACAAAAGCAAGGAATAATCACTCAAAGACATTCCTAGTTATTCACAAGTTCACAATGATTAAGTCTTTTATGACTTATCAATAATGAGATTAGTGAATCCATAGGTAAAACTAAACATAGAGAAATGTTTGGAAGTTTACTTGTTCTCACAACAAATAGATCCAACATTATGTTTAGTGCTTGTCTATGTGCTCGTTTTAGAGAAGATCCTAAAACAACTCTTTTTGAAGAGCTTGTTTGGATACATCAAAAGGTACTACACAACTAGGATTATGGTATCCCAAAAGAACGGGAATAGAAACCATAGTATATGACAAATGGAATTATGTCGGTAATAAGTTGATAAGAAAAGCACAAGTGGTACTTGCACTTTTATACTTACTTACCCAATGATTCTCCAAAACGCTTAAGGTTCTCAAATTAGTATCAGATGGAGAAGCACGTCAACAAGCTCCACTAGAACAAGCAAACTCGCGTCAACAACGGAATTCCTCTTATCAACGTTTTTAACCCTTCAACAAAGGAAGCATCGACTTCAACAACAATCTAATCCATTATGTTCTTAATTGACATATTGTGATCCATCATCATTGCCTTGGTAAAAATGTTCATTGAGGAACATCTCAACCAAGAAAGTCTTATACGATAACCATATTGTCGATGTTTTCACGAAACCTCTTGAATGAGAATCATTCATCCTCCCTAGACTTAGTTAAAGACTCATGAGACCTAAGACCTTAGTTTTGAACATTAGGATAAAACCACAAAAATCAACACAAATCCTTTTTATTTATTCCTCTGTTGTACCCGCGGAACCCTGAGACCAAACGGGCGGAACCCTCCCTTTGGTTCCGCCTGGTCCACCGAATCTGCAGCTTGTTTTATTTTAAATTCAAAACCAAACACCTCTTAACTCACAACTTCAACTTACAAACAGCTATCACTCACTCACAAACACCTTACCATATGAAAATTAGGGCTCTTACTCACATTTTTTCCAATCCAATCAACTTTGTAAGTATTCTTATCATAATTGCATTTTCAATCAAATTCCATCATTTTCATCTACATACATTAACTAGAATCTTAGGGTTTATGCATAAACTTGTTGATTCATGAAAAACCTTGGTTGTAAACTAATCATAATTTCCATTAGTTAGGAATTGTATCATTTTTGTTATTATCATGATTTACCAAACACACCAAGTTCATTGTCTTTCAAAAATCACTAGAACACCACCTTTCACCACATTGTTAAAACAAATGAAAAACGTCATTGAAACATCACTTGCATAATGTCTCTTGAATGGTAAAGGCAATACATAACTAATATGTATTTTCGGTTACATTCAAACGAAGCTATATTGAATTAGGAGCGTTTTGGTTATCTTTTGTTTTGTAACAAAACTTGCATTACAAAATGTTTTAAGCATCAAAATGAGTCAAGATAACCGCACCTCCACATTGTTTTCATATAGGCACACACTAGAACATCCACATTATAAAAGTCATTAATTTAAACTTAAATTTTGTGTTTTCTAGGAACCGACATGCCTCCCGCAACATTCTCCGATCACAAGGAAACTCTTAATTACTTACCCAAACATCATAGGACCAAAGGCCTTACTAAAGATCAAGTTGAAACTTTTAAGGGTCTAGAAAAATGCTACGTTCATGAAGGAAGAACCATTGATCCATCCTTCCTAAAAGGAACATCCATTCGCCAAAACTTTACCGCAATCAACTTTGATTGCCTCCTAGACATCTATGAGCAAATTTATCCTAGGTTCATCTTAGAATTCTATACAACCATAAGCCTTTCCTCGGATGACGATGGTGAGATATCATTAACCTTTACAACCAATCAAGTACCAAATATCATACCCTTGAAAGATTTTGCAATAATTCTTGGTGTCCCTAATGTTGGTACATGTCTCTACACGGATAAGTGGCCCCTTTCTAGTCTTGATTCCATTGAGCGTTATCATCCATACGAAACTCCTCTTGCTAATAAGGAAGAAATTAGTGATCTCTTTGTTAGGACCTCAACAACTAAGAAGAATCGTTCAGGAAATGAGGTAGATAAGGACCCGTTTGGTATGGAACTCAATGAGTTTAAACCACAATTTAAGAAATGGGAAGAAATTCTTAGAGCCAACGTTATAAGTTCCATATGAAATAGAGATCATGTCAACACATGTCTTAGCTACATGCTCTATAGCATTTCCACCGGTCAACCTTTTAACTTAGCCTATTACCTAGCCAAAAGAATGGCCGACATATCCTTGCTAGGAACAACCGCTCTTCCTTATGGAATGCTTCTCACCCGCCTCTTTAGAGCAATCTCACCCATGCCTCCTAACAATAAGGGAATGTGCCTTGATTACACTCTCGTTCCTCACATATTCGTCCCTCTAAGTGATAAAAGAGTCTTCAAAGTTAAGGGCAAGCGTACTCGCTCTCCTTCACCATCATCTTCATCATCTGATATGAGCGATAACGATAAACTTCCTAACTCTAAGCTACCCCCTTTAGACTACCTTCAAGAACTTCCCGTCATTAGCAATGCATCCGAAGAGTTCAAGCAAACCAAAGGAAAATTCAAGTGCTTTGGAAGGTACCTAAGAAAGCTCAATAAGAAGATAGACTAGTTGTGAGATGTGTGATTAAGGAGTGTTTGGATTATGTAGGTTTTAGAACTTTGTATGTGTTAAACTATGTGATTTATACTTCCATGCTTTATTATTTTCGTCGGACTATGTTTTGTATGAGCCTTTATGCTTATTGACGATATTTGAGGTGTTTGTCAATTTTTCATGCTTACGAAAAATTTCACTAAGTATAGTGAAATTCGCTAGCCCCCGGTCAAAGTCCTATGATATGAATGTCTACATGTCCATTTTTTGCATTTCCTAATCAGACATATAATAAATTTTCATTTTTAAGAGTTTTCAAAAATTTTGAAAATCGTCTCGACCCTCAAAAAAGTGGACTGCCTTGTTTTTCAGGTCTGGCGGAACTGGCGGAACCAAAAATTGGGTTCCGCCAGTGTAAAATTCTGGGCAACCCAGTTTTGGCCCAACGGACCAGACAGAACCCAAAACAGGGTTCCGCCTGTGTTTCGCGAGGGTTCTGCCAGTCACCTACATAAATTTTTTGTCATTTTTCTAAATTTCAAAATTTGTAAAATGTCAAATCATTATCTTTAGTGAGAAACATCTTCCCTTACTTCCAATAAACATATTAGGGCCACTCTCACTCACTAGAACAATTAGGAAGTCACTTTTCGCCAAAAATTCAAATTCAAACATAACTAACCCAAGGAACCCTTGAAAAGGATCCTTCAAACCCTTAGAACATTTTCAACCAAATAACTTCCCATGATCACTTAGCATTGAGTGCATAAGTTAGTCTTTCACTCCACCCAATTCCATTGGATTGACATCCAATGATTTGACATGTTCTTTGAAATATTCTAAATCATTAGAAACCTCAACATTTGTATGGTAGAACATCAAATCCAAACACCCCTTCCAACATCTCTTCCACTCTATAAATTTGACAATCTTGCAACACTTCAAATCACACCATCACTATCCAAATCCCTTCTCTTAAAGCTTCAAAACCACACCTTTGAAATGACTAAATCCAACACTTCATCCGAATCATCAAAATCCCTTAGAAAAACCGCTAGGATTAGTGTAAAACCTTGTTGCTTCAACAAAACCATCAAATCAAGCTCATCATCATCAAGTGATGCATCACTTAACATTTCTTCACCTATCCAAGATTTCCTTAACCTTACTACCTCAACACCATCCTCAACACCTTGCAATACCAATGTGATCACTATACAAGATTTGCTTAATCTTGCTACTCCAACACCCTCTCCAATACATTGCAACACCAACAAAGCCACTATTCCGCCACCAACTAGACCTTCAAGTGACTCAACATCACCTTCTCAACAAACTCAACAATCAAAAACTCCATCACCTCAATCACCAACACTTACACCAATGGAACTTTTCCATACACCACCAACATCACCACTTCCCTATTTGGAAACTTTAGAAGACCTATCACCTAAATCATCGAGCCCTCCATCATTGTCACTCTTTGACACCATTGCCGAAATGGAAACCCAACAACAACCAATGTTTCAACCAAATGAGTCATTAGATGATGCACCTCATCAACCGTCATTGATAGAGCGTTTGGCTTATCGTTATGCTAGACCATCAATTTTTCCACAAGATCAAGGTCATACACACCTACAATCATTTGTGTTTCACCCCATTTACAAAGACCTTCATGGTAATCCTTCAGGAGAACCAAGCATCCGCCATTATGTTCAACAACAACAACCACAACAACAACAACAACCACCACAAGAACATTCCCAACACTTTGAATCTCTATTTCCTTATTATAAGAAAATAGAAGCATCCATATGGGAAAAATCTCCAAACCTTAATGATGAAATAAACACTCATTTAAACCACCTTCATGCCTTCAAACGTATGGTTGACTCTCAAATCAACCATATTATGGATTTCCATACGACGCTACACTCATCTTGTGAAGGAACCAAAAACACCTCCCAACCATCCACATTTGCTCCTTCAAGTTCAAATGATCCACCACGAACAAATCAAACCTCTCTTCCACCAAACTTTCCCCGCCATGATTGCGGACATTGCGAAAGAACTGCTCACATTAGTGAAGGGTGTCGAATGGAAATTCGCTAACTAACCGAAGAAATGAGGTTTATCCTAAACCACATTTTGGACCATTTAGAATCCTTGTCTCACCCACCTCAACTCTAGAGTCTCCAAGAATAGGGACCCATCCATAATAGCACCAAAGATACAAATCAACAAACCAAAAGCATTTCACTTCCACAACATTCAAAATGAAACCGCTACACCCTCAAACACACATTTTCATCCTTAAACAACCTTAGCCTTGTTTTTGGAAAATGTTTCTCATTAAGAAAAATGATGGTTTTCTTTTATAGATGTAGGATTTTATATTCTTAGTTTCTTTTTATTTTTAGAAGTAGGATGTTATCTTCCTAATTTCTTGTCTTTGACTTTCTAGAAGTCAAATTTTACATGAAATGAATTTCATTCTACTATAAGGTATGAATTGTTTGTTGACCATTTAGGTATTGTGAGTAAACTATGCCTTGCTATGGTAGCATACATATATCTTGTATTTTAGAAACTAACCTCCGTTTTTGTAGGATCATCATCCATGTTTCCCTTCCTTGATACTCCATTTAGGGGAGTAATATTCAAGGGGGAGCATGAGAATTGCATTATTCCGTTTCGCAACTCTTTACTTCATGACTTGCTCTATGCTCGTCTATTGCGACAACTAACATTTTTTTGTAGGTTCAAAATCCATGTCTCCTATCTTGGCACTCCTTTAAGGGGGAGTATTATCCAAGGGGGAGCACTTGCATCATTTCGCTTCTTCTTTTTGTTTCGACAAAAGGGGGAGAATTTATATTAAACTTGATCTAATCTCTTCTCTAACTCTTGCATATCACATCATCTTAGTGGTGAGTGCTTATTCACTCACCTTTTCTGAGCTAAAATAGGTCCAAATAAACCAAAAACTAACCAAAATTGCCAAAGAATGTATGTTTTTGTGTTTGTGAATGTGCAGGAACGGATATTTAAGAAAAGGACGAAAAATCACGAGAAAATGACAAAACGAGCACGAGATTTAGAAAACTGTCAATAGCCGGAGCCGGGGAAGCTTAGTGGTTAAAGTCAAAGCTCATATAGGCATAAGGAGTCTTCAAAGTTTCAGAAATTACAAGAATGGTCCTTGGTCATAAGTTTGAAGAAATTACACATATGGTCCTTCGACTTCCATGATTGTCATTTTTGGTCCTTATGAAGATATTTTGGAGATATGGCAAAGGAAGCCCCTCATCATTCAAGAAATATCACAAATAGTCCTTGGATACTAGTATTGAAGATTGGCAGCTATGGTCCTCACATTTTCAGAATATACACTTTTGGTCCCTTGGTTGATATTGCTACTACAACCGGATCCACATTATCATTACCCACTAAACCCCAAGCCCAAAATAATATAAGCCCAACACCCCAACCTTAAAACCCGGTCCACCCACCTTTATTATTATCCGGTCAAAACCCGACCTACCCACAAAATCAAACAAATAATAAAATAACCAAAGGGCGCGTTTTACTGTTCCCCCTTCATCCCCACAAAAAATTACCCTGCCACCAATCACTTTCACCCAAGATTCCTAGTACGAGGATAGACCTTCTAGAAAACATCTGACACGTTGTCAGATGTTGTCATAATCCTTCCACCGTGGCAAATTGAAGCTCACTGATTGGTTCCTCCTACGTGGAAATGAGGATAAGGCTCTATCAACGGATAAGTTTTGGTGGGATGTCGACATTGAGATAAGAATTGATGATATGTGGCCACAATTGAGCTTCTGGATCCTTCTGTAACCCTAGGCTCCTCACCTTGGGCTCTCCTATATAAACCCCCCCCCCTTGTATACGTTTCGAGTGGTAGTTTTTTATGTAATAAAATGCTGCCATTTTTATTTCTCAGAGTGTAATTCAAGTTTTTATTAATAAAAGTTCTTAGTTTCATGCTTTAATTTTCTGTCTTAATACAATAATTTAAATTCAGTTTTAGTTTAAAAGTTTCTTATCCAAGCTTATTACTTTATGTTTCTTTAAGTATCTCTTTTACTCAATTTCATAGTTTTTTTACAAGTTATTCTCTTTGTCTCTATTCAAAATCTTCATAAAAACTCAAAAAAATAAGAAAATCTGAAAAATACAAAAAGATGTTTACTTTTTTTCAATTTCTGTTTCATTTAGCTTCTCAAAAGCTTGTTTTAGCTTTACAATAATTACTTACTTATTTCTATACTCAAAGTTATAAAAACCAAAAAAAAAAAGAAAAATATAAAAACACAAAAATATGTTCTTATTTGTTTCTTAAATCCATTTTTAGCAGTTCATAGTTGTTTGTGTAAGCTTATTCAAGCTTATATAGCTTGTAGTAAGTTTGGTTGGTTTCCTGTCTTAAAAACTCAAAAATCACAAAAGGTCAACGAAAGTCAACTGCTCAGCTTATTCAAATAAGCTGAGCTTATTGGTGGTTAAAGGCAACCATAAGGTGTCCCATGGTCTGTCTTAAAGGCAGGCTAGCTTAGTGAGACCCCTCTGTTCTTGCTGAGGGGTTTTAGGCTTGTAAGTTCCATTTTTATATTTCATCTCTATAGCTTATTGGTAAAGTAGCTTAGATCTGAATTAGTGGATTGCGTATAGCTTATTATTGCTTGATATTGCTTGTTGTTTGCTGTTTTATCAAATTTGATAGTAGTGGTTGATATTCACTGTTTCATCATCATCATTTATAATACATTTGTGATCATTTGTTTCTGAGTAATATCACATATAGATCTGTTTTTCAGAGTTAGTAAGTGTATTTGGATCATAGTAAGTTCATAAGTATTGATTTGGATTCAGTTTGATGGATCTGTGGTGAAATCTTAGGGTAGACAGTCCATAACAGGGTGTTTGGTTTATTGAGGTTTGCTGATATAGGGACTGTTTCAGGGTGTATGTTTGGTTAAAATCTGTCACATAAGATAGTAGTAATCTAAATCAATCATAAAAACTAGTAGTCATTAGTTAAAAGTCAAATTTACTTGCTAAATCTCATAACAGGTAGTACTAAGTAGTTTTAGGTTGCATATCTCGTTTAGTAGTTGCATAAGTGTTAGATATAGCTTATTTCAATCTCATAATAGCTTATTATCATCTCAGTAATCATATTAGTGTAATCAAAATCCATTTAAGTCAACTTTTTGTTTCATAGAAAAGTCAAAAATAGTTTCATACTCAAATTTTGGTCCAAATTTTGTGAGCTTGTGTAGCCTTCATTATTAATTGGAAATCATTTGGGAAAGTTGTTTTGGAAGGCCTAGTACTCAGAGAATACATTTCAAAAAGAAAATCTCATTTTGGAACTCATTTGCTTATCTGAAAAGTTGTTTGATATTGACTGAGTTAGGCTAAAAGTGCCCTGCACCACAGGATTGGATCAGTCTTCTTGGGTACTTGTAGGGTAGTAGATTGAATCTAGGATCTGTTTTCAAGGTATTTTTGTATTCTCAGATTGGTAGTAGAGGTTTTGCCCCCATAAGCTTGCACTCATTAGCTTATTTCTACTGCTTTTCAGTATCATCTTATTGGTTGGTTCTTTCTAAAATCTGTTTTCATATAGGGCTGCTATTGCTTATTAGAGATCATACTCTGAGTTTGTTGATTGTTTTGAGCTTAATATAGCTCATAGTATCTGTTTCCATTGAATCTTAGCCATTTGCTTATCTGCCTAGCTTATTGCTTCTTCATATTGCTTATTGGGCTGTTTTTGGCACTTATCTATGTTTCTGAGTAACCATTGGTCTGAGAATTGTTTCTATAAGCTTAATTAAGTCTGAAAATCATTTGGATAAGTTTTGGTCAACTGTGCTTATAAATAAGCACTTATATAAGCTGTTTTTAAGCCATTAAGCACTTCCAGTGCTTATTTTTCACTTTTTATATTTTTCTCAAGTTTAGAATATTATTTTAGATTTTCCCTGAAATTTTCATAATTTTCTGAGTTGATTTACTATTTTTCTTATTTAATTTTCATTTTTAATCAATTTTTAATACATTTTAATTACTAAAAAAAATCCACAAAAAAAAGCAGAAAAAGTTAAGAAAAATCCAAAAATATTTTAGAAATTTATTTTCAGTTATTTTAGAATTTTAGAATTTTATTTCTCATTTTTCTCACCTTATTTACATTTTCTTTTAATTATTAATTAATTAGTATAAATAGTTTTTAATTCATAAAAATAAAGTAAAAAGTCAAAAAAAATATTTTTCTTTTTCTTAAAATTTTCTTTTATCATTTTTAACTTTTTAAAATTATTTCCAAGTCCGTAGGATTAGTGTAGCTTAAAAGTCACGTTTTATTTCGTACGTTACATTTAATAATCGCGTTTGCATTTCCGTTTTTATGTTTTAGACTTTGGTGCATTACTAGCTTGTACTCTTTGCATATTTCATAATTGTTAGTTGATAATTGAATTACTTGATCACTATTTTCTTTTTCACCACTTCTCAATTCACGATTACACGAATCAATATTCTTGATTCCATTCACCTTCACTTGGATACGACTCGGGTGATCCGTATTTCTCGCGGATCATTTCGATACTATACTACTATACTATTATAAGTTGGTTTTCACACGAATCAATTTTTGGCGCCGCTGCCGGGGAAGGCTTGAAGTGAATTTTTGAATATTGTTTTGAAAAATCGTGTTTTGTTAAGCCTTCCTCTATTTTGTATATATATTTCTATAAAAATTGAAAAATTCAAAACACTTTTCCTAAAGTGTTTACAAAATACCAAAAAAAAAAAATATAATAAAGGTTACAGCCTCGACTCGACCGAATGGAAGGGCGTTGTAAACCAAATAAGTCTCCCAATATAACAAAAACGTAAAATTAGTTGTTTATCGGATTATTTCAATTACTACAACCGAATAAGCGGGAAATACGGATAGCTAAGACATTAAATTGCTAGCTGAAGAGAGATCCATTCTTCTATCCCGTCCCGTCGCGAGTGGTTTGAAAGAAACGGTTTTCAATTAACGTTACGTTTTATAAAAAAGAAAAACAAAAACAAAAAAAAAAAAAAGTTTTTGAGAAACAAAAAAAGTTTTTGAGAAAAAAAATTTGAAAAATAAATAAAAACAAAAATATTTTCTTTTCTCTTTTCTTTTTCTTTTTGAATTTGCTTGTGGTGTATGCACACCTGTTCTTCTTTTGAGAACCTTACGTCTCCGTTCTCTAACCTCGAGCGAGTTTTACGACATACGAGTCGGGTTCATTTCCTTGACGACGAGGAGATGAACCAAAACTAACAACACAACGGGCCCCCGCCGATGGGTGGTCCGCAGCACAATGTTATCCCGCCGATGGGACAACAACCGGCATTTGATCCGCGTCCGATGGAAAAACAACTCCAATCATCATTTAACGGTGTGAGGAGAGCTATTGTGATTCCGGACATCAATGCCAACTTTGAAATCAATCACGGATTACTCAATTTAATCACGGGTATATCCTTTCACGGGTTTGTTAACGAAGACCCCTATGCTCACATCAGAAATTTCACCGACATCGCTGAGACCATTAGAATGAACCAAGTTCCACACGATGTGGTGAAATTGAAGTTATTTCCTTTCTCCTTAAAAGGAGCATCCCGGACTTGGCTGGAGAAGGAACCGCCCAATTCGATTCACACTTGGAATGATCTTGCTTCCAAGTTTGTGAATTATTTCTATCCTCCTTCTAAAACTTCTAATCTACGTTCCCAAATCTTTCGGTTCCAACAAGCTTTTGATGAGTCGTTTAGTGAAGCTTGGGACCGATTCAAAGATTTGATGGAAAAATGTCCGAACCATGGGTTCACACCCCTTCAGCAGATTGACACTTTCTATAATAGGTTAAGTCATGTTGACCAAGACTCACTCAACTCTGCTACGGGTGGGAACTTGTTGGCTAGAAATACGAATGATGCTTTCATGATAATTGAGAATAAAGCTCGTGTGAGAATGTCTAGAAATAAACCTCAAGCGTCTAATTCTGGTAAATATAATGATGAAGTGATGAGTATGCTAATGGCTTTAAATAAGAAAGTTGATGCTATGTCTATTGAAAAACCAAGTCATCAAGTCAATGTTGTAAATCAAGGTTGTGTTACTTGTGGTGGTCCACATCCGTATAACGAGTGTCCGTCAACCGGAGCTTATGCTCAAGAGAACGTGTATGCTGCAAACATGGGTGGCAACGGTTACCCACCTCTTCAAGGAGATCGAAATTTCCTCAGCTACCGTTCAAGCCATTATCTCGAACCACCCGGTTTTCAAAATCAGAGTCATAATAACGATGTGCAAAACCGTACACATCAAGCTAATCAAAATCAAAATCGGTAAAATCAAGGTTTTCAAAACCAAGGTGTAAACCACAATCGGAATTTTCAGGGAAATCAAAACCAAGCCCTGCCTCAAGGGAACAATTTTCAAAATAATGGGAATTTTCAGAATAATCAAGGGAATATTAATAATGCAAATCTGAATCATGGCAATTTTCAAAACCGTGGGCAAAATTTCAATAATCAAAATCAAGCTGTTATTCCAAATCCGTCGCCCACGGAAGAGTTGATTAAGCAATTACTTCATAACCAACAAGCTTTTATGACAAAACAAGAAGAAACAACAAGGTTATTAGCTACTCAAATCAATGATCTTAACAAGCGTTTAAATGATCGACCCTTGGGCTCTGGAACTTTGCCTAGCAACACGATCGCTAACCCGAGGGGCGATGCTAAAGCGATCACGACAAGGAGTGGTGTTTCTTATGATGGATCAATGGCTCCGACTACCTCTTCTTCTCTACCTCCCAAGGTAGTCGCCCGTGAGCCCGAGGCGACAACGGATACGGAAATTCCTATTGATAATGGAAGGACCGAAGACATCCAACCTCCGGTGGTCCTGACGTCCAAGGGAAAGGAAAAAGTTGTTTATGAAAAAGATATTCCCGTTAAAACAAAGTTGCCTTATCCGTCATGTTTAAACGAACAAAAGCACCGCAAGTAAGATAAAAACCAAATGGAAAAATTTTATCAGATTTTTCAAGAATTGCACTTTGATATAAGTCTCGCGGATGCTATACTTTTGATGCCCAAATTTGCTTCGATGCTAAAAGGTCTTTTAAATAATAAGGAAAAGCTTTTTGAAATGTCAAGAACCCAAATGAACGAGAATTGCTCAGCGGTTCTTCTTAAAAAGCTACCCGAAAAGCTTGAAGACCCTGGCAAGTTTCTTATACCGAGAAATTTTCCGGGTATGGTTCAATGCTTCGCCTTGGCCGATCTTGGTGCTAGCATTAACCTAATGCCATTGTCGATTTGGAGAAAGTTGTCTCTCCCTAACTTGACACCGACGCTTATGTCCCTCGTGCTTGCCGACCGATCTACGTCTCGTCCAATTGGCATAGCCGAGGATATTTTTGTCAATGTTGGGAAATTCCATTTCCCTACGGATTTTATGGTTGTTGATTTCGATGCCGATCCACGGGTTCCTCTCATTCTCGGGAGAGGATTCCTACGGACCGGTCGTGCCTTAATTGATGTATACGACGAGGAGATTACCTTACGAGTTAGAAATGAAGCCGTCACTTTTAACCTTGATCAAACCGCGAGATACTCCTCCAACTACGATGTTGCTTCCGTCAACCGAATCGATGTTATTAACGAAGCTACGGAGGAGTATTCTCAAGAGCTTCTTGGTTTTACCGAAAATGCTTCGAGTGGCAATCCCACTCCTTCTTTTGAACCAATCGTCTCCGATTCTTCCCCTTCCCTCACTCCGTTTGAGGGAAGTGATCTCGCTTGGGAAGAAATTAATGCTTGTCTTTCAAATAAATCATTTTCACCAGAAATTGATAATAATAATTTTGATCCGGAGGGGGACATTTTATTGATTGAAAAATTGTTAAATGAAAACCCGATTGTTTCTCCCCCTCCGATGGACTTAAAAATGGCAGACGTAAAAGAAGTAAAGCCGTCTATTGAGAATCCTCCGGAGCTCGAGCTCAAGGATTTGCCTCCTCATCTCGAATACGCATACTTGGAAATTAATAATAAATTGCCCGTCATAATATCTAAAGGCCTTAAGGATGAGGAGAAGACACGACTCTTAGATGTGCTTCGGAAGCATAAAAGTGCTATTGCTTGGAAAATATCCGACATTAAGGGAATCGACCCTCGATTTTGTACTCATAAGATTCTGCTTGACGATAATCACAAAGCTTCCGTCCAACAACAACGACGGGTTAACCCACTAATCCACGAAGTGATCAAAAAGGAAGTTATTAAACTCCTTAACGCTGGAATGATTTATCCGATCTCGGATAGTTCATGGGTTAGCCCGTTTCATTGTGATCCAAAGAAGGGTGGAATCACTATTGTGAAAAACGAAGATAATGAGCTTATACCGACTAGACTTGTGACCGGATGGAGAGTTTGTATCGACTACCGCAAGTTGAATGATGCGACACATAAAGACCATTTCCCGCTCCCTTTTATGGACCAAACGCTTGAACGGTTAGCGGGAAATGAGTTCTATTGTTTCTTGGATGGCTTTTCTGGGTACTTTCAAATCCCCATTGATCCCCAGGATCAAGAAAATACCACTTTTACTCGCCCGTATGGAACGTTTGCCTATCGGAGAATGCCCTTTGGCCTATGTAACGCTCCAGGCACGTTTCAACGGTTCATGATGGCTATTTTCTCGGATATGATCGAAAAAACCATGGAAGTGTTCATGGACGACTTCTCCGTCTACGGAAATTCTTTCGACTCTTGCCTCTCCCATTTAGAGAAAATGCTGATACGGTGTGAAAACACCAATTTGGTTCTAAATTGGGAGAAGAGCCACTTCATGGTTAAAGAGGGCATAGTCCTCGGCCATAAGATATCCAAATCTGGGATTGAGGTAGATCGTGTAAAAGTCGATGTCATTGCTAAGCTACCTCATCCTATGACCGTCAAAGGAATCCGAAGTTTCCTTGGTCATGCTGGCTTTTACCGACGTTTTATACAAGACTTCTCCAAAATAGCCCGGCCTCTGACCCACCTTTTAGAAAAGGATGCTCCTTTTAACTTCACAAATGAATGCGTCGATGCATTTAATGTTTTAAAGAAGAAGTTAACGGAGGCACCAATCTTAGTTGCCCCCGAGTGGAGCTTACCATTTGAGCTAATGTGTGATGCAAGTGATTATGCCATTGGTGCAGTTCTGGGGCAACGTAAGAATAAATACTTTCAACCGATACACTATGCAAGTAAGACCATGAACGACGCCCAACATCATTACTCAACTACCGAAAAGGAGATGTTAGCGGTTGTCTATGCTTTTGAAGAATTTAGGTCCTATTTTCTCCTTAAGAAATGCATAGTGTATACGGACCACTCAACCCTAAAATACCTAATGGGAAAGCAAGATGCTAAACCACGGTTAATGCGGTGGGTTCTTTTGCTCCAAGAATTTAATGTCGAAATACGAGACAAGAAAGGAGCTGAGAATCTTGCTGTTGATCACCTTTCACGACTTGAGAACCCCCATCAAAGTGCTCTTGAGAACAAGGAAATCAACGATGCATTTCCTCTCGAGACACTTGGGAGTGTGTCTAATATTGACCAAAGTACCCCATGGTTCGCCGATTTTGCGAATTACCATGCGGGGAATTTCATAAGAAAAGGGTTGTCGTCTCAACAAAAGAAGAAATTCTTTAAAGATGTCCAACATTATTTTTGGGACGACCCCTATTTGTTCAAAGTCTGTGCGGATCAAGTGATCCGGCGGTGTGTTCACGGTACGAAAGCCGTTGAAATACTTATGGCATGCCATAGTGGACCCACGGGGGGACATCATGGTGCCAACTTCACCGAAAAGAAAGTGTTCGATTCCGGCTTCTATTGGCCGACGATTTATCGGGATGCCCATGAATTGGTGAAATCATGCAATTCTTGTCAACGTCAATGGAAAATTTCTCAAAAAGATGAAATGCCACAAAATGCTATTCAAGTTTGTGAAATTTTTGACGTTTGTGGCATCGATTTCATGGGTTCATTCCCGTCATCAAGAGGAAATAAGTATATTCCTGTGGCTGTCGATTATTTGTCCAAATGGGCTGAAGCGAAGGCGCTCCCCACCAATGACGCCCGAGTAGTTGTAAAATTCTTAAAAAGTCTCTTTGCCCGATTTGGTGCACCTCGAGCCATCATAAGTGATCGTGGGGACCCATTTTTGCAATGACCAATTCACTAAAGTTATGCTTAAATATGGTGTCACACATCGTCTTTCCACGGCTTATCATCCACAAACGAGTGGTCAAGTGGAGGTGTCTAATCGTGGCTTAAAAAGGATATTAGAAAGGACTGTAGGAGAGCACCGTGCCTCATGGGCCGATAAGCTAGACGATGCTTTATGGGCTTTCCGGATCGCTTACAAAACACCCATTGGGTGCACTTCATATAAGCTGGTTTACGGGAAAGCTTGTCATTTGCCCATTGAACTTGAGCACAAGGCCTACTGGGCCTTAAAACATGCCAATTTTGACTTAAAAACCGCGGGTGATCACCGAAAAGTTCAATGGAACGAATTAGTCGAACTTCGTGATCAAGCTTACGAGAATTCTTTAATTTCTAAAGAGAAAACAAAAAGACTTCATGATGCCAAGATCAAAGACCGTGTTTTCAACGTTGGTGATCAAGTGCTTCTTTTTAACTCTCCTTTGAAGATCTTCTCGGGTAAGCTTAAAACCCGTTGGTCTGGACCATTCACCATAACACAAGTATTCCCTTATGGTACCATTGAGTTGGCTCAACCCGATGGTCCCAACTTTAAGGTGAATGGTCACCGTTTGAAACACTATTTCGGAGGGGACGTACCAACCATGGTAGTCCCGGATCTCCAAACTTTCCCCAACGATGAATGAATTCGGGGATCGAGTCAAGCTATGTGACTCGGTAATCAAAAACAAAGTGCTTCGTGGGAGGCAACCCATGCTTATCCAATTTCATCTTCTTAATTTTCTTATTTCTAATAAATAACGTGAGGAGGGGGTACCTCTTCCAATCTTGTGTTTCGTGGTTGTTTGTGTATGATTGTCCAGGATTGTCCCCGATTTATGATGACTCTCGTGCTCGTGGTTTTGTCTTTCTCTCCACTCGAGTCTCATTCATCGATGCTTTTGGAAATCCAATATTCGTAAATCTTATCGACTAACGTTTTCTTTGGCATAATTAATAAACGGCCCTAGATTTATGTTAGGATTACCTTTGCCCATTAAAACATTGAGGACAATGTTCAATTCTAGTCCGGGGGAGGGTGAATCTTCGATTCGATTTGACTTTGCATTTTTCACCATGTCGTATAATCTTGCAACTCCGTTTTTCCACCAAAAAAAAATAAAATAAAAAATGAAAAAATTGAAAATTTTCAAAAAGTTTGAAGAAAAATGAATGAAAAAGTCATGAAAAAGCACAAAAAAATGAGAAAAAGTTGAAAAAGTTGTGCAAAAATATAATAAAAGTTTGAATAAGTGATTTGACACCTTGTTGACTTTCTTGCTGGCGAGAGTAGGAATAAATATTTTGACTTAACCGGGCGTGTTGAGCCCTAGCTTGTTCCCTTAACCAATGGTAATCATAAAAGTTTGTGCTAGCCTTGTACACAAGGAGCTACTCTTTTGTTGGCTCCCGTACTTGACTTTATACATGCACGACTTGAAAAGCTTTCGCTAGTCACTTACACTAGGAGCTACAAAACGCGAATTCTTTCCAAGAGTTTGCAAGTTCCCGTATTTGACTTTATATATGCGTGGCTGATTATCGGCTAAGCATCTGCTAATCTCATTATTTGAGGTCTTAAATTTGCAGAGAACGAGAAATGATAGAGTTTATTTACAAGTTTAATGCTAAACGTGGAGTAGTGGTTCTCTTTAGAGCTCATAAGAGGAACTCGTGGCTTTTTACTCCCATCAGATACGTCACCAATATATAATAGATGTTCTAGGTTAATTAGTGGTATTTCGGTTTGAAGAATATTTAGTTATTTGTTTTCTTAAGAGAATTTTTGCTTTAGAAGTTGCGTACATATCAAGGAACATAAAAAATAAGAGCAAAAAGTGAAAAAAAAATCAAAAGTCAAAAGTTGATTATCTATGTGGTTTTGGAGCTACCCGATAAGCTTCCATTGATGTTATGAGAAAAGTCAAGAAAGAAAAAAAACGTGAAAAATATGAGAAAGTATGAAAAAAGTGAAAAATGAAAAAAAAAAAAAAAAAAAAAAAAAAAAAAAAAAAAAAAAAAAAAAGTGAAAGTTGAAAGTTATATGAATAAGAGCTTATGTATAAATAAGTTGTTGGCGCGTGAGGTGCATGTGAATGATTCTTAATTAAATACATGAGGTGCACGTGTAGTACTCCGCAACTTATATTTATGATGTTGTATATACCCAAAATTCTTTGATGTGGACCGAATTTCTATTGCAGTGGTTCTTAAGAGAAAATGAATAACTACTTATCGTTTTAAATTAGGTGTCACTATCGGACTAAAAATTATTGAAACGAGAAAATATGAAACGATTCATTTCTCAACAAAGTAAAATATTGAGATACAAAAACCTAGGACATGGGAGTAAGAAGTTTTCACGGGTAACTTTTATGAATAGTGTTAGCATTAAATTTGTAGACAAGCTGTGATCTCGTTTTTACGCTTAGTTTGGGAGCTCGTGAAAAATCAAGGATGACGATTTTTATCCGTATGGTCACTTTTCTATGAGAAGTGTTTCTACTCGTAGACCCTAAAAATTATTGCAAAAATAATGAAAGTTCAACAAACCGTCACAAGTATCAAGTGCGAAAAGTCCAAAAATAGTAATGAAAGTAGAATAAAGAAAAATATTTGGAAAACGGAGCGTTTGCGGGAATAAATGATTTTATAACTTCGTTTGAACCTCTTTGCTACTTTACAAAGTTAGTAGAAAGAATTATGAAATTATTTATCTCGAGAGCGTGAATTGATCACATTGCGTGTAGCATCCCGTAATTTTCCCCAATGGTTAGTAAATACTTACAAGTTATTACGTTATTTAAATACCCACTTTTACGTATGACAAAATTTTATATATATATATATATATATATATATATATATATATATATATATATATATATATATATAAATCACAACCGTAAATTGTGATTTATCTTTTGCTTAGAAACGTTGCTTGCACACAAACCTAGATAGTCTAATTATCGCGAATATATATTTTTAAACGTTTATATTTTTATAATATACGTTTCGTATATTTAAGGTACAATATTTATATATTCCCGGAGCCTACGAAAATTCCCGAGATCACTCACTAATATTATTTGATCGTAACCCGACTCTCAAAACACACCAGGTGGGCCCCGTTGACCAATTGGGCCACTTAATCCACTTAACAAACCAACCGGACCCTTTTATTTTTTTCTTCTTTTCCTGATGGGCCGACTGAACATGCCCAGCCCACCTCCTTATATATATAATTTTTTTGTTTTCTTTCTTTGTCCTGGTCGCGAACAGCCACAAACACCCTCGTTTACTTACGAATTCGACACACAACCCTATCAAGTTTTTACACATCTCGATTCACAACCTAACAAATATTCACGAATGATAAATTTTATACAAGATCTCAATCGTTTACCACTTCAAATTTGATCAAAGTAAAACCTCCAATTCATGTGACCGAAAATGACAAAATCATATACAAACATTCCTAGACACCACCCCATTTACCCAATCACATCTAAACTAACATGGATACACTGTAGGATTTCAGGGATGCATAGTAAACATTCCTTTGGTTCTATGTGCTCGATTGGCCAAAGATTGAGGTGCCACCCCATGCAAACGAGCCAACACAAGCGTTTGTAAACTCCTTGTACTTATCTTCACTCTCAAAACTCACTATATAAACATCCCATGCATCCCAGTTCAACACACACCCTCAAACATACCATAATAAAATTTACGTGAAGTTATATTGTCGAGTTTGGGACAAGAAGTTGGCGAGGAGTACGAAGTGCACAAGTGATCCAAGGAGGAACCAAGTTTGCTCGTTGTGAACCTTACTAGGAGCGAACCATCGTACCATTGATCCCACGTACCCATTTCGAACCATACGTTACGAGAACTCCACCCCAAGTGGTGAGGTGAGACGCGGAGTCCCCTTTGTTATATTTTCATTTCGTTATTTTGGTTTTTACACATTTACTTTGCCTAATTTCCTCGTAAAAATATAAATGTAACATATATATGTTTTTCCTTCTCTTCATTTTTAAACACGCTAAAAACCGAGTATGATAATATTTTTGAGCTAATAATAACGTATACGTACATTATATCACACGTTCCATGTATACCTTGACCCATTCGAATAAGCACAAACACTTAGAATATTTCTAAGTATTGAAACTGTTTTCAAAATGAAAGTTCGCTCGATCACTTTGGTCTCGTTAAATTCAAATTCGACACATTACCTATTATTTTTATAACTCAATCTCATTGTTGGCTTGGTAAACAAACAGAACACACTTTTTGTTCGAAGTAATATGCTCGTATAACTACTTTGCTCGACCCCTTTTGTCTCGACAAAAACCAAATTTTACAAAACTTATATAAGCCAACGTGGGCTTATGTAAAGCCCACTAAGCTTATGTGATACACTGGGCCTGGGAGCCCAACTCCAGTGTTTTTAGTATCCCAAAATGAGTCCAAAGTCAGGCCCAAACCTTTCGTAAGCCCATTGGATCACGAAACCTTAACAGGCCTTTAAATAAACTCGTTAAGCCCATTTAAGCGAAATAAGTGCTCTTTACGAAAATAAGCAGTGGAATTAAGCTTATCTGAATATTTTGAGCTTATTTAAGAAGTAAAAATGGTAAGTTTTGAATTTGGTAAAATTGGGACTAACTTTGCAAAATTTTCATAACCGGGGACTAAAAGTGTAAACTTTGCAAACTTTGGGTCAAAACTGTAATTTCTGATTTTCTGAATTAGAAACTGTAAATAATAAAACTTGGAATTGAGAAATGTAAATATTGATACTTTTGGACCTAAAATGTAAATTATATATATTTTGGACTAACGGTGTAATATATATATCGTTAGGGTTAAAAATGTAAATTTTGGAAACTTAAAGGAATTTTCTGTAAATATTACTTTACAAAATAATATTAACCTTTTTACAAATATAAACATATAATTTAAAACTAAGACTTATATAAACATAAACTTATATATATATATATATATATATATATATATATATATATATATATATATATATATATATATATATATATATATATATATATATATATATATATATATATATATACGATATATATTCGTAATTATAATTAAACGATATAACGATACATTATTTATTTCTTGTAAAACGATACGTTTATTTTATTTCTATTATAAAAACTAACTTTCAATCATCAATCAATTTACTTACAAGTTATAACTTTGTTTTTGAACTTTAAACATTTAAACGAACACGAGTTTTAATAACAAACTGAATGACTAATATTCGCGATAAAACCAGATTTAGACTATCAACTGAAACTTGCATTATCTTTTAGGTTGTGTTGTGTGAAGCCGTTTCCTTGCTTTGTTGAGACTACGATACCACTGTACTACTAAGGTGATTTCATAGCCCACTCTTTAACTATTTTCCCGTGGGGAGATACATGCTTAAAACTCGATCACAAGTCTTTTATACCGGGTATTGAAATACCGTCAGACCAATGTTATTTGCTTAAGTTACTATTGTCAGAAGTCCCTCGATCATGAACCTTAATCACTTGAAGGGTGAACGTAAATAATTGTGGATAGTACTATTAGTGATTGACAATCCTCGTATGGTTGTTGAAGAAAACACCAAGCGCACTTTATTGTTCTTATAAATAGGTTATTGACAATTACCTATCTTTGGGGGCCTATTACTTACCATCATAATTCATATTTATGATTGGCTGTTAATCGTTGAGTATCATGAGCTTAAGGCAATAACAGGAACATTTATTTTTTTTAACATATTGATTGTATGTGATTACAATACATTCTTAACTTGTGATTCAAACTCTTAAACTCAAACCTATGAATATCACTCAACTTTATGTTGACTTTAGCATGTTTATCTCAGGTAACTAAACAAGACGGATCTGGATGGCACGGAGTGGGCAAAAGCATGACAAGAACCATAATAAACTACTTATTTTCCTTCAGAATAAAACACGTTCTTAACTTAATAATGTCTTGTATCTCAGATATTTGTTATTTTGAAATAAATTAAACTTTAATACTTCACTTTGTGTCGTCTACTATAATTGTGACAAAGATCCTTGAAGTAATACCCCGAAAGTCTTCCGCTGATATGTTAAGTCTTCCGCTGTTATTAACGACTTTTGGGGGTGTTACAGATTGGTACTCAGAGCCACGGTTATAGAGAACCAGATGTTTTTAAACATTGGACTATAACTACACTTTAACTGGACCATTTTTACAAAATACCACTTCATGCCCTCCGTGCCTACATTCCAACATCTGGTAGAAAAGTTACTTCTCATTATTTCTTACTTATATAACTTGATATATGCTTACATGTTATGATTATGCTAATAACTATGTTTACTAATCGGGATTATTACAGTACCATGTCTTCCAAACCCAACTTCATTGTTTTGTTATCGGATTCGGAAACTGAGAGCTCTACACCTATTGTACCAACTCTTGCTCCAATGACTGTGTCACCTACAACAGACAAGAATAAGGAAAGTCAGCAATCCTTTACTTCACCTCAAGCATCATCTGGTCCAATCAGACGCAGTAAGCAAACTTCTCCATTCCAGCCTTATGAACCAGCCACTGCTGGAAAAGCTCTTTCATATGCTGAAGAAAAAGACATCTGGGATGATACTAAATGGAAAAAGGAAATTGCTCCAACTGCAGAACCAGTGATACTACCTAGTATATTTTATCAGCAGACTACTACTGTACCAGTAACAATCAACAGTCCACCACCTGTGAAAACTTCCAGTGCTCCTCTGCCTTATCAACCAAGGAATTACCAGATTCGTCCTACCTCCTCAGATCCTTACTATTATGCAAGAACCAACCATAAGGCTCGTAAGCGGGTCAATGCTCGCAAATGGTCATTTCTACTACCAATCCTTAAGTATTGGAGATCTCAAGAAGGTACTCCCACCAACAGAGAACTTGGTGAAAGATCATCATTTGCTGCATCCAGGATCCTTCCAGTCACTGGAGAACCCATTCACCATACCATACCACTCTTGGAAGCTAGGTTAGTAAGACATGAAGACAGGTTAGACGCCATAGCCACCTTGGTGAACAACATCCCTAATGAATTGATAGAAGTCATGTCAGCTGAGATAGAACAACTTGTGATGGGACACCTAGGGATGGGAACCATGATGGAACAACTAAGTACCCAATTCGGTGAAGCTATGGAATTCATCGGATTACTTTGCTCTGCTAACACCGTAAACAAGGACATCATGTGTGACATCGATCAAGCTCTCGACACCACAAGAGCCCAAGTCATGTCTCTGCGATGTGCACAACAAGAAACACAAGCTAGGGAGAGAGACCGAGACCAAATCATAGAAACCATGGCCGCCAAAATTCAAGAACTAGAACGTCGTCTTGATGATAACCAAGGAAAACCCTAGAATGCCATAGATTGTCGACGTAGCCTCACCCACATCACAGTAATAACTTGTATTTGAATGTCCTAGAAATATGTCAACAAGAATAAATAAGTGATGTAAACTCAAAACGACAATCTAATCAATGATGTTATGTTTGCTTTATTTTCATAAGTGTTATGATATCGTATATTGCATCGTGATATATGTGACACTATTATAACTTTGAACCTATTGATGTTACTAAATAGTCTAACACAAGATGGTTATTATGAAAATTCTGAAAATATACTCTCATTTTTAGGAATATGGCACCTAAGAGAACCGCGACCACTACCTCAGCAGCAACCATGACCCCGGAAGAAATCCAACAAGCAATCACCAATGGAATCAATGCAGCCTTAGCCGAACAAGCAAATGCTAACGCACAACCGGCAAGAAATATTGCTCCCGCACCTCGCCAATGTACCTATAAAGACTTTATGGCTTGTCAGCCGACTTACTTCATGGGTACTGAAGGGATAACTAAACTCGCCCATTGGTTCGAGAGATGCGAAACGGTATTCCAAAGGAGTGGATGCTCAGAAAACAACAGGGTCACATTTGCCACAGGAACCTTAATGGATGACGCTTTGTCATGGTGGACCGCTACAACTCAAACTTTAGGTACAGAAGCAGCGTACCGACTCTCTTGGACGGAATTCAAAGCCAAGATCCTAAAGAAGTACTGTCCTCGATCCGAAATAAGGAAACTGGAAGATGAATTCCATGTCCTTACAGTCAAAGGAATCGATCTTAGGGCTTACAACAGGAGATTCCACGAGCTAATGGCATTATGTCCTTCTATCGTACCAGATTTAGAGAAAAATCTGGAGAAGTATATTGAAGGTCTTCCCCGGCATATTGAAGGAAACGTCACAGCATCCAACCCACCATCACTAGAAGTCGCAATGGAGTTAGCACAAAAACTCCTAGACCGCGAAATCAAGTGCAACGAACTCAAAAGAAAGCTCGATGACAGGAGAACCACCCACCATCAAAACCACAATCACTACCACAACGGCCATCGCAACAACAACCATCACCACAACAACAACAACTACAACAGGATCAACCAACAACAACACCAAAACAAGAACCCACATCGCCAACAACAGAACCAACGACAAGAACCTCCAAAGATATTTACGGCAACCAATGGCAATGGGTACCAAGGTATTAAGCCGCAGTGCAACCGATGCAAGCTCCATCACAATGGTGCTTGTACAGTAAAATGCCATAAATGCCAAAGGATAGGTCATGCCACAAAAGATTGTAGGACCCCTGCTACCGGCAGCAACCTACAACCAATAGCACCAACATGTTACTCATGCGGAGAAACTGGACACTTCAAGAACCGCTATCCAAAAGGAAATGGTCAGAACACTGCACGAGCGAAAGCATACGTGATGGGAAATGAAAATGAACCACAAAACCCCGACGTTGTCACGGGTACGTTCTTATTAAATCATCATAATGCTAGAGTATTATTTGATTCTGGAGCAGATAAGAGCTTCGTGTCAGATACGTTTGCCCCTTTCATTAACTCTAACCCTTCTAAGCTAAACACCACATACGAGATAGAAATGGCCAATGGGAACTTAATTAGCACCAACTCTGTTTTAAGAAATTGTACCTTAACCCTCGTAGGAGAATCTTTTCCTATTGACCTGATGCCTGTCCAACTCGGTAGTTTTGATGCTATCATCGGAATGGATTGGTTATCCAAACATCATGCTAAGATTCACTGTGACGAGAAAGCCATACACATTCCTTTTAAGAACGAAACCCTCGTTATCCATGGCGACAAGAATAAAAACCGATACGGAATCATCTCATGCCTCAGAATGATAAAATACATGAACGAAGGATGTCATGTATTCATGGTTCAGGTGACGGAAAGTAAGTTAACCAAGAAACAACTTAAAGATGTACCTATCGTTAAGGAATTCCCTGAAGTATTTCCTGAAGATCTACCCGGTCTTCCACCAACTCGTCAAGTAGAGTTCCAAATTGAACTAGTGCCTGGAGCGGCACCAGTAGCAAAAGCACCTTACAGGTTGGCACCTTCCGAAATGGAGGAACTATCGGAACAACTAAAGGAATTATCCGATAAAGGTTTCATTAGACCAAGTTCATCACCTTGGGGAGCCCCAGTTCTATTTGTTAAAAAGAAAGACGGATCATTCCGAATGTGCATAGATTACCGAGAGTTAAACAAACTCACTATAAAGAACCGATATCCTTTACCTAGAATAGACGATTTGTTTGATCAATTACAAGGATCGAGTGTATACTCGAAGATTGATCTAAGGTCGGGATACCATCAATTGAGAGTTCGGGAAGAAGATATTCCCAAGACAGCCTTCAGAACCCGTTATGGACACTATGAATTTCAGGTAATGCCATTTGGTCTAACAAACGCACCCGCCGTGTTTATGGACCTAATGAACCGAGTATGCAAGCCATATTTGGACAAATTCGTGATAGTATTCATAGACGACATACTGATCTACTCTCGTAACAAAGAGGAACATGCCAATCATTTGAGAACTATCCTAGAGTTACTTAGGAAAGAAAAGTTGTACGCGAAATTCTCAAAATGTGACTTTTGGATTCCCACGGTGCAATTTTTGGGACACGTAATCAATAGTCAAGGAATCCACGTGGATCCTGCAAAAATAGAGGCAGTTAAAGAATGGTCATCACCTACAACTCCCACAGAAGTACGTCAATTTTTAGGTCTTGCAGGTTACTACCGGAGATTTATTGAAGGTTTCTCTAAAATCTCAAAACCATTGACCAAGTTGACCCAAAAGAACGAAAAGTACGTCTGGGGACAAGAAGCAGAATCAGCCTTCCAACTGTTAAAACAAAAGCTTTGTGAAGCTCCAATACTAGCATTGCCCGAAGGAAGCAAAGATTTCGTGCTATATTGTGACGCTTCGTACCATGGTTTAGGTGCAGTTTTGATACAACGGGATAAGGTAATAGCTTATGCCTCACGTCAACTGAAGAAACATGAGGAAAATTACACAACCCATGATCTAGAACTAGGAGCAATAGTATTCGCTCTCAAGTTATGGAGACACTATCTATACGGCACTAAGTGTATCGTGTTTACAGATCACAAAAGTCTCCAACACATCCTAGATCAAAAGGATTTAAACATGAGACAACGCCGTTGGTTAGAATTGCTTAGTGATTATGATTGTGAAATCCGTTATCACCCAGGAAAGGCTAATGTAGTAGCAGATGCATTAAGCCGGAAAGAAAGACTAAAACCTCTCAGGGTTAGATCGTTAGGCATGACTATTTGTTCACCCCTTCCAACACAAATCATTATCGCCCAGAGCGAAGCTCTCAAGAAAGAAAATTGACCAATTGAAAAGATTTTTGGTATGCCGGAAAACGAAAACGGATTTGTGAAAAGATCAAATGGAATGCTTTGTTTCAAGGAAAGAAGCTGGATTCCTCTCTTCGGAGGTATTCGTGACCTTATCATGCATGAGTCTCACAAATCAAAATACTCCATTCACCCAGGTTCCGACAAGATGTACCAAGATCTTAAGAAACTATATTGGTGGCCGAATATGAAAGCCGACATCGCTGAGTACGTCAGTAAATGTCTAACATGTTCAAGAGTAAAAGCAGAATACCAGAAACCCTCCGGATTACTCACCCAACCCGAACTCCCCATGTGGAAATGGGAACGTATTACAATTGACTTCATCACCAAACTTCCCAAAACCTCTACTGGCTACGATACGATATGGGTTATCGTTGATCGTCTCACCAAGTCAGCTCATTTCCTACCAATCAAAGAAACTGATGAAATGAACACACTTGCTCAGATATATCTGAAAGAAATTGTGTCACGACATGGAGTGCCGATTTCTATTATATCAGATCGTGACAGTCGTTTCACGTCTCATTTTTGGAAATCATTGCAAAAAGCTTTAGGAACAAAGCTGGATATGAGCACAGCTTATCACCCACAAACCGATGGTCAAAGTGAGAGAACTATACAAACCTTAGAAGATATGCTACGCGCTTGTGTCATAGACTTCGGAAAAGGTTGGGACAAACACTTACCGTTGGCAGAATTCTCATACAACAACAGTTATCATACCAGTATCAAGGCAGCACCATTCGAAGCACTTTACGGCAGAAAGTGTAGATCACCCGTTTGCTGGGCAGAAGTCGGAGAAGTACAACTCACGGGACCGGATCTAGTTCATGAGACAACCGAGAAAATCATCAAAATCAAACAACGTTTACAAACCGCTAGAGACCGACAGAAAAGTTACGCCGACCTAAAAAGAAAACCCATGGATTTTCAGATCGGAGATAAAGTTATGTTAAAAGTATCACCATGGAAAGGAATGATACGATTCGGAAAGAGGGGAAAGTTAAACCCAAGATACATCGGTCCATTCAAAATCCTAGAAAGAATTGGACCCATGGCATATAAACTTGAACTACCCGAGGAACTTGGTAGGATTCACAACACTTTTCATGTGTCAAACCTCAAGAAATGTTTATCCGATGAATCTCTGATCATCCCATTGAAAGAATTACAACTTGATGACAAACTCGTTTTTACCGAGGAACCAGTGGAAATCATGGATAGAGAAGTCAAACAACTGAAACAAAACCGTATCCATATCATAAAAGTTCGTTGGAACTCTAAACGAGGACCAGAGTATACTTGGGAACGCGAGGACAAGATTCGCACCAAGTACCCACACCTCTTCTCTTAGACACCCTTGGCAACCCTCCTAAACTCGAATTCCGGGACGGAATTCACTGTAAGGTGTATGTACTGTAGCATCCCGTAATTTTCCCCAATGGTTAGTAAATACTTACAAGTTATTACGTTATTTAATACCCACTTTTACGTATGACAAAATTTTATATATATATATATATATATATATATATATATATATATATATATATATATATATATATATATATATATATATATATATATATATATATATATAAATCACAACCGTAAATTGTGATTTATCTTTTGCTTAGAAACGTTGCTTGCACAAAACCTAGATAGTCTAATTATCGCGAATATATATTTTTAAACGTTTATATTTTTATAATATACGTTTCGTATATTTAAGGTACAATATTTATATATTCCCGGAGCCTACAAAAATTCCCGAGATCACTCACTAATATTATTTGATCGTAACCCGACTCTCAAAACACACCAGGTGGGCCCCGTTGACCAATTGGGCCACTTAATCCACTTAACAAACCAACCGGACCCTTTTATTTTTTTCTTCTTTTCCTGATGGGCCGACTGAACAAGCCCAGCCCACCTCCTTATATATATAATTTTTTTGTTTTCTTTCTTTGTCCTGGTCGCGAACAGCCACAAACACCCTCGTTTACTTACGAATTCGACACACAACCCTATCAAGTTTTTACACATCTCGATTCACAACCTAACAAATATTCACGAATGATAAATTTTATACAAGATCTCAATCGTTTACCACTTCAAATTTGATCAAAGTAAAACCTCCAATTCATGTGACCGAAAATGACAAAATCATATACAAACATTCCTAGACACCACCCCATTTACCCAATCACATCTAAACTAACATGGATACACTGTAGGATTTCAGGGATGCATAGTAAACATTCCTTTGGTTCTATGTGCTCGATTGGCCAAAGATTGAGGTGCCACCCCATGCAAACGAGCCAACACAAGCGTTTGTAAACTCCTTGTACTTATCTTCACTCTCAAAACTCACTATATAAACATCCCATGCATCCCAGTTCAACACACACCCTCAAACATACCATAATAAAATTTACGTGAAGTTATATTGTCGAGTTTGGGACAAGAAGTTGGCAAGGAGTACGAAGTGCACAAGTGATCCAAGGAGGAACCAAGTTTGCTCGTTGTGAACCTTACTAGGAGCGAACCATCGTACCATTGATCCCACGTACCCATTTCGAACCATACGTTACGAGAACTCCACCCCAAGTGGTGAGGTGAGACGCGGAGTCCCCTTTGTTATATTTTCATTTCGTTATTTTGGTTTTTACACATTTACTTTGCCTAATTTCCTCGTAAAAATATAAACGTAACATATATATGTTTTTCCTTCTCTTCATTTTTAAACACGCTAAAAACCGAGTATGATAATATTTTTGAGCTAATAATAACGTATACGTACATTATATCACACGTTCCATGTATACCTTGACCCATTCGAATAAGCACAAACACTTAGAATATTTCTAAGTATTGAAACTGTTTTCAAAATGAAAGTTCGCTCGATCACTTTGGTCTCGTTAAATTCAAATTCGACACATTACCTATTATTTTTATAACTCAATCTCATTGTTGGCTTGGTAAACAAACAGAACACACTTTTTGTTCAAAGTAATATGCTCGTATAACTACTTTGCTCGACCCCTTTTGTCTCGACAAAAACCAAATTTTACAAAACTTATATAAGCCAACGTGGGCTTATGTAAAGCCCACTAAGCTTATGTGATACACTGGGCCTAGGAGCCCAACTCCAGTGTTTTTAGTATCCTAAAATGAGTCCAAAGTCAGGCCCAAACCTTTCGTAAGCCCATTGGATCACGAAACCTTAACAGGCCTTTAAATAAACTCGTTAAGCCCATTTAAGCGAAATAAGTGCTCTTTACGAAAATAAGCAGTGGAATTAAGCTTATCTGAATATTTTGACCTTATTTAAGAAGTAAAAATGCTAAGTTTTAAATTTGGTAAAATTGGGACTAACTTTGCAAAATTTTCATAACCGGGGACTAAAAGTGTAAACTTTGCAAACTTTGGGTCAAAACTGTAATTTCTGATTTTCTGAATTAGAAACTGTAAATACTAAAACTTGAAATTGAGAAATGTAAATATTGATACTTTTGGACCTAAAATGTAAATTATATATATTTTGGACTAACGGTGTAATATATATATCGTTAGGGTTAAAAATGTAAATTTTGGAAACTTAAAGGAATTTTCTGTAAATATTACTTTACAAAATAATATTAACCTTTTTACAAATATAAACATATAATTTAAAACTAAGACTTATATAAACATAAACTTATATATATATATATATATATATATATATATATATATATATATATATATATATATATATATATATATATATATATATATATATATATATATATTCGTAATTATAATTAAACGATATAACGATACATTATTTATTTCTTGTAAAACGATACGTTTATTTTATTTCTATTATAAAAACTAACATTCAATCATCAATCAATTTACTTACAAGTTATAACTTTGTTTTTGAACTTTAAACATTTAAACGAACACGAGTTTTAATAACAAACTGAATGACTAATATTCGCGATAAAACCAGATTTAGACTATCAACTGAAACTTGCATTATCTTTTAGGTTGTGTTGTGTGAAGCCGTTTCCTTGCTTTGTTGAGACTACGATACCACTGTACTACTAAGGTGATTTCATAGCCCACTCTTTAACTATTTTCCCGTGGGGAGATACATGCTTAAAACTCGATCACAAGTCTTTTATACCAGGTATTGAAATACCGTCAGGCCAATGTTATTTGCTTAAGTTACTATTGTCAGAAGTCCCTCGATCATGAACCTTAATCACTTGAAGGGTGAACGTAAATAATTGTGGATAGTACTATTAGTGATTGACAATCCTCGTTTGGTTGTTGAAGAAAACACAAAGCGCACTTTATTGTTCTTATAAATAGGTTATTGACAATTACCTATCTTTGGGGGCCTATTACTTACCATCATAATTCATATTTATGATTGGCTGTTAATCGTTGAGTATCATGAGCTTAAGGCAATAACAGGAACATTTATTTTTTTTAACATATTGATTGTATGTGATTACAATACATTCTTAACTTGTGATTCAAATTCTTAAACTCAAACCTATGAATATCACTCAACTTTATGTTGACTTTAGCATGTTTATCTCAGGTAACTAAACAAGACGGATCTGGATGGCACGGAGTGGGCAAAAGCATGACAAGAACCATAATAAACTACTTATTTTCCTTCAGAATAAAACACGTTCTTAACTTAATAATGTCTTGTATCTCAGATATTTGGTATTTTGAAATAAATTAAACTTTAATAATACCCCGAAAGTCTTCCGCTGATATGTTAAGTCTTCCGCTGTTATTAACGACTTTTGGGGGTGTTACATTGCGTGAGGGCACGACAATACTTTAGTCCGGGGGATTTTGGTGAGTGCTTATTCACTCACCTTTTCTGAGCTAAAATAGGACCAAATAAACCAAAAACTAACCAAAATTGCCAAAGAATGTATGTTTTTGTGTTTGTGAATGTGCAGGAACGGATATTTAAGAAAAGGACGAAAAATCACAAGAAAATGACAAAACGAGCACGAGATTTGGAAAAGTGTCAATAGCCGGAGCCGGGGAAGCTTAGTGGTCAAAGTCAAAGCTCATATAGTCATAAGGAGTCTTCAAAGTTTCAGAAATTACAAGAATGGTCCTTGGTCATAAGTTTGAAGAAATTACACATATGATCCTTCGACTTTCATGATTGTCATTTTTGGTCCTTATGAAGATATTTTGGAGATATGGCAAAGGAAGCCCCTCATCATTCAAGAAATATCACAAATAGTCCTTGGATACTAGTATTGAAGATTGGCAGCTATGGTCCTCACATTTTCAGAATATACACTTTTGGTCCCTTGGTTGATATTGCTACTACAACCGGATCCACATTTTCATTACCCACTAAACCCCAAGCCCAAAATAATATAAGCCCAACACCCCAACCTTAAAACCCGGTCCACCCACCTTTATTATTATCAGGTCAAAACCTGACCCACCCACAAAATCAAACAAATAATAAAATAACCAAAGGGCGCGTTTTACTGTTCCCCCTTCATCCCCACAAAAAATTACCCTGCCACCAATCACTTTCACCCAAGATTCCTAGTACGAGGATAGATCTTCTAGAAACATCTGACACGTTGTCAGATGTTGTCATAATCCTTCCACCGTGGCAAATTGAAGCTCACTGATTGGTTCCTCCTACGTGGAAATGAGGATAAGGCTCTATCAATGGATAAGTTTTGGTGGGATGTCGACATTGAGATAAGAATTGATGATATGTGGCCACAATTGAGCTTCTGGATCCTTCGGTAACCCTAGGCTCTCCTATATAAACCCCCCCCCCCCTTGTATACGTTTCGAGTGGTAGTTTTTTATGTAATAAAATGCTGCCATTTTTATTTCTCAGAGGGTAATTCAAGTTTTTATTAATAAAAGTTCTTAGTTTCATGTTTTAATTTTCTGTCTTAATACAATAATTTAAATTCAGTTTTAGTTTAAAAGTTTCTTATCCAAGCTTATTACTTTATGTTTCTTTAAGTATCTCTTTTACTTAATTTCATAGTTTTTTTACAAGTTATTCTCTTTGTCTCTATTCAAAATCTTCATAAAAACTCAAAAAAATAAGAAAATCTGAAAAATACAAAAAGATGTTTACTTTTTTTTAAATTATGTTACATTTAGCTTCTCAGAAGCTTGTTTTAGCTTTACAATAATTACTTACTTATTTCTATACTCAAAGTTATAAAAACCATATATATATATATATATATATATATATATATATATAAACACAAAAATGCGTTCTTATTTGTTTCTTAAATCCATTTTTAGTAGTTCATAGTTGTTTGTGTAAGCTTATTCAAGCTTATATAGCTTGTAGTAAGTTTGGTTGGTTTCCTGTCTTAAAAACTCAAAAATCACAAAAGGTCAACGAAAGTCAACTGCTCAGCTTATTTAAATAAGCTGAGCTTATTGGTGGTTAAAGGCAACCATAAGGTGTCCCATGGTCTGTCTTAAAGGCATGCTAGCTTAGTGAGACCCCTCTGTTCTTGCTGAGGGGTTTTGGGCTTGTAAGTTCCATTTTTATATTTCATCTCTATAGCTTATTGGTAAAGTAGCTTAGATCTGAATTAGTGGATTGCTTATAGCTTATTATTGCTTGATATTGCTTGTTTTTTGCTGTTTTATCAAATTTGATAGTAGTGGTTGATATTCACTGTTTCATCATCATTTATAATACATGTGTGTTCATTTGTTTCTGAGTAATATCACATATAGATTTGTTTTTCTGAGTTAGTAAGTGTATTTGGATCATAGTAAGTTCATAAGTATTGATTTGGATTCAGTTTGATGGATCTGTGGTGAAATCTTAGGGTAGACAGTCCATAAGATGGTGTTTGGTTTATTGAGGTTTACTGATATAGGGACTGTTTTAGGGTGTATGTTTGATTAAAATCTGTCACATAAGATAGTAGTAATCTAAATCAATCATAAAAACTAGTAGTCATTAGTTAAAAGTCAAATTTACTTGCTAAATCTCATAACAGGTAGTACTAAGTAGTTTTAGGTTGCATATCTCATTTAGTAGTTGCATAAGTGTTAGACATAGCTTATTTCAATCTCATAATAGCTTATAATCATCTCAGTAATCATATTAGTATAATCAAAATCCATTTAAGTCAACTTTTTGTTTCATAGAAAAGTCAAAAATAGTTTCATACTCAGATTTTGGTCCAAATTTTGTGAGCTTGTGTAGCCTTCATTATTAATTGGAAATCATTTTGGAAAGTTGTTTTGGAAGGCCTAGTACTCAGAGAATACATTTCAAAAAGAAAATCTCATTTTGGAACTCATTTGCTTATCTGAAAAGCTGTTTGATATTGATTGAGTTAAGCTAGAAGTGCCCTGCACCACAGGATTGGATCAGTTTTCTTGGGTACTTGTAGGGTAGTAGATTGAATCTAGGATATGTTTTTAAGGTATTTTTTTGTTCTCAGATTGGTAGTAGAGGTTTTGCCCCCATAAGCTTGCACTCATTAGCTTATTTCCACTGCTTTTCAGTATCTTTTTATTGGTTGGTTCTTTCTAAAATCTGTTTTCATATAGGGCTGCTATTGTTTATTAGAGATCATACTCTGAGTTTTTTTGATTGTTTTGAGCTTAATATAGCTCATAGTATCTGTTTCCATTGAATCTAAGCCATTTGCTTATCTGCCTAGCTTATTGCTTATTCATATTGCTTATTGGGCTGTTTTTGGCACTTATCTGTGTTTCTGAGTAACCATTGGTCTGAGAATTGTTTCTATAAGCTTATTTAAGTCTGAAAATCATTTGGATAAATTTTGGTCAACTTTTGGTCAACTGTGCTTATAAATAAGCACTTATATATGCTGTTTTTAAGCCATTAAGCACTTCCAGTGCTTATTTTTCACTTTTTATATTTTTCTCAAGTTTAGAATATTATTTTAGATTTTCCCTGAAATTTTTATAATTTTCTGAGTTGATTTGCTATTTTTCTTATTTAATTTTCATTTTTAATCAATTTTTAATACATTTTAATTACTAAAAAAAATCCACAAAAAAATCAGAAAACGTTAAGAAAAATCCAAAAATATTTTAGAAATTTATTTTCAGTTATTTTAGAATTTTAGAATTTCATTTCTCATTTTTCTCACCTTATTTACGTTTTCTTTTAATTATTAATTAATTAGTATAAATAGTTTTTAATTCATAAAAATTAAATAAAAAGTCAAAAAAATATTTTTCTTTTTCTTAAAATTTTCTTTTATCATTTTTAACTTTTTAAAATTATTTCCAAGTCCGTAGGATTACTGTAGCTTAAAAGTCACATTTTATTTCGTACGTTACATTTAATAATTGCGTTTGCGTTTCCGTTTTTACGTTTTAGACTTTGGTGCATTACTAGCTTGTACTCTTTGCATACTTCATAATTGTTAGTTGATAATTGAATTACTTGATCACTATTTTCTTTTTCACCACTTCTCAATTCACGATTACACAAATCAATATTCTTGATTCCATTCACCTTCACTTGGATACGACTCGGGTGATCCGTATTTCTCGCGGATCATTTCGATACTATACTACTATACTATTATAAGTTGGTTTTCACATGAATCACTTAGCAAAAAACAAGTTTTAATACAAACTTTATAAGGCTTAACACTAAAACTAGTGGCTTACTTATAAATAAAGTTTATGTTTTGTCATCAATAAAAACGGGGAGATTGTTAATACAAATATCGCCTAAAAACGTTATTTATATTTTACGATCTTTGCTAAGTTTTGTTAATGACAAAGTATGAACTTTAGTTTATAGTAAAAACATCATTTTAGTTTTAAGTCTTGTATAACTAGATTTTACATTTCATCTTAAACATAACATTGTTTTTATTTCTTAAATAAGAAAGTGTCACATCACATCATGCATTTATGGTAAGTTTGTGTGTTTGACTTACCATAAGCTCTTACACATTTTTGGAGGCATTCTACTTTGATTAAATGTATGTTTGACTAGAAATAAGTTGATGTGACCTTAGTTGGTTTGGAAAGATTTATGGCAAGCTTGTCTGTCAGTCCTGGTGGAACCCTCAGGGTACATGGGCGGAACCCATTCTAGGGTTCCGCCGGATCCGCCAGACTACTGGTTTGTTTTGCTATAAATACCAAGTCACTTGCTAGTTTTTACCCATCACTTTAGGACATATATTTCACATATTCTCTCATCTAACTCAGTAACATTTGACTTGTGTGATTCTCTTATGTAGCAAAGGAGTTCACAAGTTCATCCAAGAAGTTACAAGTTTCAACTCAAAAGTTGCAAGACTTGTTAGCTTTATTATGTATAAACTTTGGTAGTTTATACTTCATTTGTATCTTGTGTAGAAGTGACCGGTTAGTATTTTAGGCCTCAAAATACATAGTGTGACGGGAGTTGTTGTACCCTTGTAAAAGAACTAACGGGAGTGGTTGTACCCTTGTAAAAGAACTCGACATCTAGCTTAATGTCGGAAATAGTGGATAGGCGATGTTAGGTTGGTTCTACCTTGAACTAGGACCCGGTATCTAGCTTTGTACCAGATAAAGTGTTAGCGACGATTGTAAAGGTTTCTCCAACCGTGAAAGGAGCTTGTTGACTAGTGTTTGAAACTCTCGAGTTGGAAACTCGGGGCGTGGATGTAGGGCAAGGAAAAAGAGTCCTTGTAGCCGAACCACGATAAACAATCATGTTGTGGTTTGATCATTTCTTTCTTTATCTTTGCATATTACATATTGTCTTTATTTAGAATCGTTAATTACACGTAAAGCTTTTCAAAGATTAACAAGTAATTTGAGTTCATATCTTTAATGAAACGTAAACTTTTTAAAGGATAATTAAGTTAAAAAGCGGTAAAACTATTCAACCCCCTTCTAGTTTTCTACAAGATGTATAAAAAATGCAGGTGATATTTGGATTAGCTTATTATTCGGGCTTATGTGCCTATATGAAAATTGGAAAAAACTTATGGATTATTTAGACCTATGATCTCAACTTGATATGCTCATAAGCCACAATAAAATAGGCTTATTAAATTTTCCCAATTGAACTAAGCCCACAGGTCCGAAAAACAAGTTAATCCAAACACCCCAATAAAATCAGTTGCAAGAAGTTTGCACGAAACCTTTAACTTTTGTGTCAAATATCTTCGGATCGTTGACTAAAGAAACAAAATAGAGGTGATCATTCACCTATTTGTTTTCAGTCGATTTGAGTTCATTTCTGAAACCGTATATGTATGTTTCCCAAAATCTTCAACTCACGTGTTGCAATGTAGATACTTAAACAAGAAGAAATTAGAAAAAAACGATGAAACAGACGTTGTTAACAGTTTCAATGGTGCAAGCTTCTTAAGATTGTTTTTTATTTGCAGCTCTTCCCCCGGATTTGAATTTCTTATCCACAATCTGTGACTACTCTGAACGTGGCATGCAGACATCGTCTTATGGGTACATAGGAGGTCATTAAGGAAAGAGTATTTGCAATTGGTATCTTCACGAGGTATTTCAGTATCCGGAATTTCTATAATACCTGTCATTTTAACATTGGTTTTTATTTACATTTAACAGTTTTATGACGATGCTTCTTACCATGTAACGAAATAAGATGTTAAAAGAAGGACTGAAACCGTTTCACAATAAACTTATTGAATTCGTCTGATGCACATGTCAAAAAATATAGAAAAATACCAGTGTATGCATCTCTGAAATCTCAGCCCTGAATTTTTCTAGAGTTAATTTCAGAAAGGTTGAATTTGAGGTGCTTTTATTTTTAACTCCGTCAAGCACTTTAAATAAGGAGTCTCTACATGCTTATGAAAAATGGCTTTTTTTGTTTGGGTGAAGGGTTAAAATTGGCACCCACAGAACTCGAATCTGCGTCTCTCCCGTCATAAACTAATGACCCAACCACTAGACTAAGCATCCAGTGGTAAAAAAATATATATTGTGCTATATTTCATCGGGTAATTATTTGTTACGGTTTTAGAAGCTGTTTGGGATTGCTTATTTGTGTAAATTCTTCTTATGTTAGGCCAAAATAAATAGTTCCTATTTCATTTTCATTGGAGTAAACTACTGCATAAATGTTTAAGATACCATAAAGTGATTCAAAAGGAATTTAGAGAATTGTCTTGGATACATTAGGATTTATGTTGTTGACTTTATAAGTGAAATAGTTTGTAGCTATGTAAAATGTGTCAAAGCTTTGGAATATTGAGTTGGTAGTGCCATCTAACAGGTAATGTGGCATAGAATGATTTAGATCTACGCCGTAATCACAAACACTACCTTAGCTGATTGCAAAACAGTAGTCTTTGTTTCTGAAGATTGTGGTTGGATTTGCTTATTTTTGTAAAAATGTTACAATGATACTCGAAAAAGTTTCTATTTGTAAAAAATTTAACTTACATAAAGAACAAGAAATTAGCAGCCCTGGTACGTATCATTTTATTTTACCTCAAAATAAGAAGTTTCGATAATGCAATTCTGTGCTCCTTTGCTGCCTTATGTGTTTGATCTACCTATTGTTTGTAATGATGGACCATGCCTTTTGGTTTTAGTCGCATGTTGACTGAAAATGTTAGTGCATGTGTTCATTTACATGCTCTTTTCAGTATTAAACTTCAAAGTTTCTGATTTTATATCATGACTTTTTGTAGAGTTTTACATCCAAATTCTTGCAAACTATTATGCACTTCAGAAGATGTTGTCAACATCTAGTGCGGATCAAGTAAACAGATGTTATTGCAGTTTTATTTTGTAAGCGAATGGATCACGTCTTTTCTATTTTGAATTATTTACCATATTTCCGGTTTATTATAAATAAAATTATTTTCAACTATTTTCATATTGCAACGGCTAAATATTCTACTTTATTTATGCAAAATCACCTCAGCCGAAAAAACAGGCCCGCTCGCAACGCGACGGACCGCTGCCATTCTCGTTCAATACAATAATACGGCTTTATAAATAAGAAGTATTAGCTATTCGGTTATATTTTATATTAGGCCTATGCCCATACGTTATTTTAGTTTAATGGGTTCTAGCCCATTTGTGGCGCAGCTTAGGATTGCTGTGTATATACATTCGTATTGATTAATAAACGATTCATGAGGAACTAGCCTAATAGTATGATATACAACCTACACCTATCCTCCTCAAAACATAAAACCCTAACTAACCCCAAAAGCTCGGCCTTTTTTTCTGTTGCTGCTGTATGCATTTTTTTTTTAGACTTATTACCATATTCCTTTCCGCTTGCTCTTGCATATCCCTCGTCATAGCATCATGACGGGATCTACTCCTAAGCAACCAATCGATAGGGCTTATTCGATTGCTAGCATCAAGGCATGCATCCCACCCGTTTTGATCCATTATATGACTCCAACGATTCATTGTTTGTTATGTGGATCTACTCGACTATCTCGCCTAAGCTTGTGGACATGATTGTTGATCACAGTGCTACCGCTCACGGTGTTTGGAACTGCCTCACGAACATCTTTCACGATAATAAGGATGCTCGTGTCATTCAACTTGACAACAAGATCCGTAACATAATTATTCAACCTATTTGTGACTGATTTTTTCAAGAACTCAAGTCCAAGGCCGATAGACTCTAACCTTGGCTCCAAGATGAACGATTCCAGCCTCGTTACCTATGCCAGTAGCGGGGTTCGTGGTAAATTCCTGGAAGTTGCCCGCATCATTCGTCAAAGGGAAAAACTCCTTACGTTCAATGAGATGCGCTCCATGATGCTACTTGAAGAAAGTGACGTGCTTCACCAACACTCGGCTCCCAACGTGTCTCACAACAATTCCTCCTCTCCCACAATTCTCCTTTCCACACCCGCATCGAGTGATAAAGCCAGCACCATGAGCTCTTCTGGATTTGAAGCTTGTCATAATTTTCAATGAGGTTCCTGTACATATGGTGCAAGATGTAAGTTTGTACATGGTCTTCATGATTTTCGACCCCGCCCTTCAACCACTAGTTCGAATGACAAAGCCAAAGGAGCATCGAATGGCACTAATACTAGACATTCATCATGTAACAATTCGCAATTTCAGGTTAATTACTATTCCCGGAAAAATTTCACTATTCACTTTTACTATTCATTTTTCCCGAAACTTTCCCGAAAGTTGATTTTTATTTGATATTCTCGAGTGATAAATCATTTCCATGGCAAATTAAATGTTTGACATCCATCAGATCATTTTCGTGAAAGTTATTAAGGAATTACACGGAATTACACGTTTTAGGGTAAAACGTCAATCAGAAATTCTACGTACAACGAAATTCGACCCCGTCAGGTGACCCCACATCGGAAAAATGTTTGACACGCTCATGATTTATTTGAGAATTAATCGTGACTGAGAAAAACATGACCAAAGACTTCCCAGCAGGTCACCCATGTCGGTACTACTCTCACATAAGCACGCTTAACCGAATGGGCGATTAACCGTTAGACCACGAAACGAGTTTCTAAGACGTTTTGAGTTTTCAAACTTATTAGAAAAAGTCAACATA
This sequence comes from Artemisia argyi, assembly GCA_030686995.1. NCBI lineage: Eukaryota > Viridiplantae > Streptophyta > Magnoliopsida > Asterales > Asteraceae > Artemisia > Artemisia argyi. Next base: position 113,396,230 of record CM060684.1, read on the forward strand.
TTTTTCCCTCCTCCATTGACCAAAAATCATCCCTTGATGTTATAAGTCATTTCGTGATTTTTAGGCTTACGGTTTGATGTCTAAAAGACATTTAATACCAACCGACACTAGACTGAGCCCAGTCTAGACATTATAAGTCATTTTAAATCATTTTTATCCTATTAGAAAAGTAACATTTTACTTTTCTCAATTTTACGCAATATTCGTACGTTTTACGTATTACGCGTTTTAGACCCGTGTTTCCAGCTTTTAGCAGGGTTTTAGCACCCGATAGATCCTACCACTCATTTTATATTTTATTATGGACTATATGGACATATTTAACCATACTTTCAAATTCCATAATTTTACGACACCCGGTTTTACGTTTTGAGGCTTAATCATTTACGATTGGCATTTCCCGGAGTCAAAACTAACCAAGTATCTTGGATAATACCAAGAAAAGTCCACACCCTTGCTCTCCAAGCACTCCAAACGACCTAGGAGGGGGGGAGTCACACCCATGTGGCTTCATCTCATGAATTTACCCCTAAATCAACACTTAATTACAACTTGGTCACCAAGTTGTAACACTTTCCTAGTAAGCTTCCTAACCTCCTCATTTGGACTATAAATACTCCCTCCCCCCTTCCTTTGGCCGGCCATCAAACCACACCACAACACTTCACATTTAGCTTATTTCCTTCATAGTTCAAGCAAGATTCAAGTGCAAGTTCAAGGTTGAAACCCTAGTTAAGTTATCATTCACCAAAACTCTTCCAAACCCTAATATACTTGGTGATTTCTTTTGAGTTTAAATCCACTCAATTCACCTCAACCTTTATCATCATTCTTTCAAGAATACCAAGGGTAGAAAGGTTGCATGAAGTGAAAAAGGGTTGAAGCAAGTCTATCAATGTCCTATCCTTACATGTTAACTTCCTTTCATGTTTGAAAGCCAAAAGTTGTGAGCCAAACCCTAACTTGATTCTTGTTAAATAATCATGTTCATGTTATTTACATGTTATTCTTGCTATATTATGTCTTGTAGTTATGTCCATGGTGTATAAAAATGACTAAAACATGTTGTTGTACTTGATTGTTAAGTTAAGTTACTAAAACAAGCAAACTAGTGAATTTCTTGGTATAACCTGATCAAAATGGTAAAAATTTTATATTGGATTATTACATATTACAGTAGAGGACTTAACAAGGAAACCATAGCAATTTGAACCACCTAAAACGAGTATACGAGTCAAAAGTTACGCCCATTTGAAGTTACCAAAGATTTCCGGCAAACTGCCAAATACCATTCTGATCAAATTTGGGTTTTGAAAGTTACACTTCTGGTCCGATTCATCAAAAAGTTAAAACACGAAAGTTGTCCGGAACGCCGTTTTCGTTCAGGAACAAAGAAGCTCGAGACCTAAAAATGCTTTCCGAGTGATAAAATTCTTCAAATTCTAAACAGCCCATTTTTAGGCAAAAGTCACTAGATTATGGTTATACTTTGAAAGGAACAAGAGGTCTTATGACCTATAATCAAGACCACAACCATGGCTAGAGCCAAGGTTGTGTCTCATGACCTTGAAACAAGGACCAAAGGTCATGGCTAGGCCATGACGAAACGACCATACAAGCTTACATAGGCGTAAACATGAAACAATGAATTAGGCGATAACATGAACAAGCAATTTGGATCTACTTCACCTAAAAGAAACCATGAGATATTACCAAGAGAAAATGGTCATTCAAGACTTATGAAACTACCCCTAATAACAATCTTCATGTACTAATAAACTTTCCTAAGTTTATTCAAATATCGGACATGTAACTTTTCGAATCAAAACTTATATCTATATATGTTATCAACTACTACAATAGTAGGGAGCCTCATGTGAGGAGTTCATTATGTAAGCCGTCGAGTTGAGTTGTGGATTTACGAGTTAAAGTGTCCTGGCTCCTCGAACGCTTACTAACATGACTTCTGAATTATGTCGGCCCGAACGGTAGTAAACGATATATAAACATACATGTTTCATGAATCTTTTCTTTCTAAGACTTACAATATACATCATACCACATCATGGACTAAATGCAAGATATATATATAGGCACTCATTCATATTCTTTACTCCGATCCTAAGTCGCAACATTCTATTATAGGTTGCTCGTAGAAACCTTCGCGATTCGACCATCACATTTACTACTCACTACATAACTTAAGGTGAGTTCGTAGCCCCACTTTCTATTGTTTAACTATTTTACAAACCCATGGGGGGAATACATGCTATTATTTTTCTACTCGAACACGATGCTTTCTACTGTATGCTACCCGACGATGTTTTATTATCACTAAGTAACGATTGCCATGTTCGAAGTCCCTATATCATGAACCATTAGTCACTACCTTTAGTGAGCGCGAATATTGTGAATAGATCTATTGGGATTGACGAATCCCATTTGTGTTGAACAACGACGAGTTCACACAAATGCACTATATTTGAGATTTAGCGGTATAAACGGCAAAAGTACCTTGATAGGGCTTCTATAATGCCAATTTTGTTGGTTCGATGTTAATGTTTTGGTTGCATGAGCTTAGTGAAATAAATAACGATTTTGTTTTCTAACTATGAGTGTGAGTCTATAGCTCACACTACGGCATATTGTGTTCAAACGATTTAACTAAACTCTACGAATTCCACTCAACCTTTGTGTTGACCTCTCAAGCATGTATTTCAGGTTCATGACGATCAAGGATGGCACGGAAGGACACGGATACTCAAGAGGGCTATAAATTTTATTATCATTCAAAACTCATTTAATTTGTAAACATGGAACCATCTGGGACCTCATTTTTGTAATCTCTGATATTTATATAATTTGAATGATAAATCTTTTAAAACGACTCAATTGGAGTTCGTTTTCTATTATTGTGACTATTGTGCCGTCCAGTAACACCCAGTTCGAATTCCGCTGCATCCATGAATTGGGGGTGTTACAGATTGGTATCAGAGCCATGGTTATAGAGAAACGGGTCTAATTGAGACCTAAACTATAACCACACTACAAGCAAAAATATTTTATAGCCTTCCGATCTTCGTGTCTTCCATCCTCCAGACGATTATGGACTTATTAAGCATTTTATGCTACATGAACATAAGTATATTCATATATACACACTAGGCATTTTCCACTACACGAACAAATACTAGTATATTTATATATACATTCGAGTTATTTTCAATCATTTTATCTAAACATATCTACACATGCCTATTCTATGGCATTTCGACACAACCACATTCTCCCAACCATGTTCCTACTCCAACATTTTATATCCAAGATATTGTAACGAATTACGATGGTCTTTTCTATTTCCCGAACATTGTATGACACAATGGTCTAATCTACTTCCGAGACATTGTGATTTGTGCAATGGTCTCTCGAATTATTCCACCACCTCATCAATATCATTTCATATGATATCAAAAACCCATCACAATCTATCGATTTCCAAACAAGAAATATGAGATTTCTAAAGGACAAACTAATCCATCATCGACAAAAGTTGAACTTTCTCTACATACATCAAAGTTTTCTTCTGAAACCTTCATTGTTAAAAGTTTGTAATTCTAGCCCAGTATAGACTGTTTTAGAATTACTTCAACTTCCTTTCCACACATATCTACCCGTACTATCTTCTATGCAATGGAATGTGAAAACATACATTACAAGTCTCTTATGGCGGGACTTGCAACTGAATGGTTTGACATCGCCTTTGTTTAGTGGACAGTTTCCCGAAAGCAACGGACGTATCACAAGTATACCTAATTTAGGTATTTGAAAATTTTATCGAACCTTGGCTAAATATAGACTAGTCACCTATATTTAACCTAGGGACAGTGGAATATAGTCTGACTAACTATATTCGACTTAAAATTTTCAAATACTGAGAGTAGTTGTACTAGGGTTATGTTTAGGTTGATTTCCTACTTGAACTCGATAAACCACCAGAATACATTAAAACGATCTAGAGACACGATAGTGCCTTACCACTCAGCGAAATCTTAATACCTTATTTGTACTACCAAATTTCATTCTTGAAAGTTTTCATTTATGAGATAATCCGAACTACTATCTTGGGATAGTTATCAATTCTTCTCTTCATCCTGTAGAAGTACTATCCTGTTTAGGTTCTAAGGATACCATTCCATCATAAACTTTTAAAATCTCTTAAGATTTTTAAAGCAAACTCAACATCTATACCTAAGAGTATTAATGTTAAGCATACACTACACACTTTTGTTCGTCAACATATCACATCATTATCTTCACAACCGTTGAAACCACAAGCTCATTAACGGATCTTGATGCACTTTTAAAGCTCAAATCATCCTTAGCTACACCACAAGCACCCTTACCAGCTTTACAAGATTGAATATTCATATTGGAACACCAGTATCATCTCGTAATACCCTACCTTGTAACTCACCGACTAAGTATGAATGTTGTGTAGGATGATTTGTAATTATTTGAATGGATTGGGATGCCTTTTCATTTAAATAAAGACATTGTAAATCACTAAACCATAAGTTTATATTTCCTTATCTACATTGTTTGGGATGCCTCTCTATGTAAATAAAGAATTATAAACAAGTGGGCTTATTTGTATCCGAAATAACATAAGTATGAAGTCAATAAACACTAGGTACAACAACCGATTACCTACTAGGCTATGATTGCAACTACGATCTCAATTCCTATTAATATTCGACTGCTATATCAATTTCCTTTGATATTCGACTATTACCATACCTTTCCTACATAAAAGTAAACCTCGTCCTACACCATACACTGAAACGACAAATCAAACTACATCACTGGTAATCCCAGACTATAGTCCTCATAAGTAACCACACATCTTTATCGACACCACTCCAACATATGACACACATAGAACTTCGGGACGAAGTTCCCCGTAAGGGGTAGAGACTGTAACAATTCGCAATTTCAGGTTAATTACTATTCCCGGGAAAATTTCACTATTCACTTTTACTATTCATTTTTCCCGAAAGTTTCCCGAAAGTTGATTTTTATTTGATATTCTCGAGTGATAAATCATTTCCATGGCAAATTAAATGTTTGACATCCATCAGATCATTTTCGTGAAAGTTATTAAGGAATTACACGGAATTACACGTTTTAGGGTAAAACGTCAATCAGAAATTCTACGTACAACGAAATTCGACCCCGTCAGGTGACCCCACATCGGAAAAATGTTTGACACGCTCATGATTTATTTGAGAATTAATCGTGACTGAGAAAAACATGACCAAAGACTTCCCAGCAGGTCACCCATGTCGGTACTACTCTCACATAAGTACGCTTAACCGAATGGGCGATTAACCGTTAGACCACGAAACGAGTTTCTAAGACGTTTTGAGTTTTCAAACTTATTAGAAAAAGTCAACATATTTTTCCCTCCTCCATTGACCAAAAATCATCCCTTGATGTTATAAGTCATTTCGTGATTTTTAGGCTTACGGTTTGATGTCTAAAAGACATTTAATACCAACCGACACTAGACTGAGCCCAGTCTAGACATTATAAGTCATTTTAAATCATTTTTATCCTATTAGAAAAGTAACATTTTACTTTTCTCAATTTTACGCAATATTCGTACGTTTTACGTATTACGCGTTTTAGACCCGTGTTTCCAGCTTTTAGCAGGGTTTTAGCACCCGATAGATCCTACCACTCATTTTATATTTTATTATGGACTATATGGACATATTTAACCATACTTTCAAATTCCATAATTTTACGACACCCGGTTTTACGTTTTGAGGCTTAATCATTTACGATTGGCATTTCCCGGAGTCAAAACTAACCAAGTATCTTGGATAATACCAAGAAAAGTCCACACCCTTGCTCTCCAAGCACTCCAAACGACCTAGGAGGGGGGGAGTCACACCCATGTGGCTTCATCTCATGAATTTACCCCTAAATCAACACTTAATTACAACTTGGTCACCAAGTTGTAACACTTTCCTAGTAAGCTTCCTAACCTCCTCATTTGGACTATAAATACTCCCTCCCCCCTTCCTTTGGCCGGCCATCAAACCACACCACAACACTTCACATTTAGCTTATTTCCTTCATAGTTCAAGCAAGATTCAAGTGCAAGTTCAAGGTTGAAACCCTAGTTAAGTTATCATTCACCAAAACTCTTCCAAACCCTAATATACTTGGTGATTTCTTTTGAGTTTAAATCCACTCAATTCACCTCAACCTTTATCATCATTCTTTCAAGAATACCAAGGGTAGAAAGGTTGCATGAAGTGAAAAAGGGTTGAAGCAAGTCTATCAATGTCCTATCCTTACATGTTAACTTCCTTTCATGTTTGAAAGCCAAAAGTTGTGAGCCAAACCCTAACTTGATTCTTGTTAAATAATCATGTTCATGTTATTTACATGTTATTCTTGCTATATTATGTCTTGTAGTTATGTCCATGGTGTATAAAAATGACTAAAACATGTTGTTGTACTTGATTGTTAAGTTAAGTTACTAAAACAAGCAAACTAGTGAATTTCTTGGTATAACCTGATCAAAATGGTAAAAATTTTATATTGGATTATTACATATTACAGTAGAGGACTTAACAAGGAAACCATAGCAATTTGAACCACCTAAAACGAGTATACGAGTCAAAAGTTACGCCCATTTGAAGTTACCAAAGATTTCCGGCAAACTGCCAAATACCATTCTGATCAAATTTGGGTTTTGAAAGTCACACTTCTGGTCCGATTCATCAAAAAGTTAAAACACGAAAGTTGTCCGGAACGCCGTTTTCGTTCAGGAATAAGGAAGCTCGAGACCTAAAAATGCTTTCCGAGTGATAAAATTCTTCAAATTCTAAACAGCCCATTTTTAGGCAAAAGTCACTAGATTATGGTTATACTTTGAAAGGAACAAGAGGTCTTATGACCTATAATCAAGACCACAACCATGGCTAGAGCCAAGGTTGTGTCTCATGACCTTGAAACAAGGACCAAAGGTCATGGCTAGGCCATGACGAAACGACCATACAAGCTTACATAGGCGTAAACATGAAACAATGAATTAGGCGATAACATGAACAAGCAATTTGGATCTACTTCACCTAAAAGAAACCATGAGATATTACCAAGAGAAAATGGTCATTCAAGACTTATGAAACTACCCCTAATAACAATCTTCATGTACTAATAAACTTTCCTAAGTTTATTCAAATATCGGACATGTAACTTTTCGAATCAAAACTTATATCTATATATGTTATCAACTACTACAATAGTAGGGAGCCTCATGTGAGGAGTTCATTATGTAAGCCGTCGAGTTGAGTTGTGGATTTACGAGTTAAAGTGTCCTGGCTCCTCGAACGCTTACTAACATGACTTCTGAATTATGTCGGCCCGAACGGTAGTAAACGATATATAAACATACATGTTTCATGAATCTTTTCTTTCTAAGACTTACAATATACATCATACCACATCATGGACTAAATGCAAGATATATATATAGGCACTCATTCATATTCTTTACTCCGATCCTAAGTCGCAACATTCTATTATAGGTTGCTCGTAGAAACCTTCGCGATTCGACCATCACATTTACTACTCACTACATAACTTAAGGTGAGTTCGTAGCCCCACTTTCTATTGTTTAACTATTTTACAAACCCATGGGGGGAATACATGCTATTATTTTTCTACTCGAACACGATGCTTTCTACTGTATGCTACCCGACGATGTTTTATTATCACTAAGTAACGATTGCCATGTTCGAAGTCCCTATATCATGAACCATTAGTCACTACCTTTAGTGAGCGCGAATATTGTGAATAGATCTATTGGGATTGACGAATCCCATTTGTGTTGAACAACGACGAGTTCACACAAATGCACTATATTTGAGATTTAGCGGTATAAACGGCAAAAGTACCTTGATAGGGCTTCTATAATGCCAATTTTGTTGGTTCGATGTTAATGTTTTGGTTGCATGAGCTTAGTGAAATAAATAACGATTTTGTTTTCTAACTATGAGTGTGAGTCTATAGCTCACACTACGGCATATTGTGTTCAAACGATTTAACTAAACTCTACGAATTCCACTCAACCTTTGTGTTGACCTCTCAAGCATGTATTTCAGGTTCATGACGATCAAGGATGGCACGGAAGGACACGGATACTCAAGAGGGCTATAAATTTTATTATCATTCAAAACTCATTTAATTTGTAAACATGGAACCATCTGGGACCTCATTTTTGTAATCTCTGATATTTATATAATTTGAATGATAAATCTTTTAAAACGACTCAATTGGAGTTCGTTTTCTATTATTGTGACTATTGTGCCGTCCAGTAACACCCAGTTCGAATTCCGCTGCATCCATGAATTGGGGGTGTTACACATCAACTGGTGGCACTAATACTAGAAATTCATCAAGTGGCCAATCAACTTCGTTCAAATCCATGCACCCTTCACTAGGCCAACAAATCACGAGTACTCCTTTTTAAATGGGCTACCTTGTACTAACATGGGGTATGTGTATTTTCAGTCGGGCTTGGGCCCAACAGTTTATCCTGCTCAACAGCCTATGGATGCCCCAACTCAACAAGTTACTTACCATTTCCCACAAGCCCAAACCCTTGTATCCTAGACGCCTCAAGCCCATCTTGCGTCAAACTCTACACTACTACAAGCCTAACAACAATTTTATTCTCCTACTAGACCACACAGGTACATGCTACGAATTTATATGGTCAACCGGGGACACCTTTATATGTTGGACAACAAGGGAATTTTGCATACGTTGTACCTAACGCGCTTCATTCTCAAGCCACCATGCTTCCACAAGCTTTTCAAACAATGACACTTCAAGATCCTGCGTAGAATATAGATACGGGGCCTCATCTCACATTGCATACAACACAGGTATGCTCATGTCTTTTAGCAATTAAAGCATATATAAGTCTGTATTTGTTGGCAATGACCAATCCATACCCGCGACTAACACGAGACATAGCCTTTTGTACATACCTCACAAACCCCTTCACCTTCATCATATCCTTGTAACACCTAATATCGTTAAAAAATCAATTTTTGTTCGCCAGTTTACCCGTGATAATAATGTTTCTGTTGAATTTGATTCTTATGGTTTTTCTGTGAAGGATTACCAGAACCGTCGGCTTCTTCTCTGTTGTGATAACACCGGAGATCTCTACTCAATCACTCAACAACCCTCCACCACAAATACCTTTGCTTTGCTTACATTGAGTCCAACTACGTGGCACAGACGCCTCGGGTATCCCGGTGAAGATGTGCTTCGTCGCTTAGAGTCTAGTCATTTCATTTCATGTAATAAAACAAAGTTGTCCATTCGGTGCCATGCTTGTCAGTTAGGTAAACATACCAAGCTTCCCTTTTACAGTTCTTAGTCAAATGTTGTGTCTATTTTAAGATTATCCACTCAGATTTGTGGACATCTCCGATTCTAAGTGAGAGTGGTATTCAATACTATGCTATTTCTTTGGACCATTTTCCTCATTATGTTTGGGTATATCCTTTGATTAGAAAATCTAATTTATTTGATACCTTTGTTGCTTTTCATGCATATGTGAACCAACAATTTAATGTAGATATTAAAGCTTTGCAATGTAACCATGGGGGTAAGTATGACAACGCCCGCTTTCACACCCTTTTTCACCAACATGGCATACAGTTTCGATTTTCATTCCCGAAGACCTCCCAACAAAATGGAAAATCCGGATGTAGGTTACGTACACTTAACAATATTATCCATACATTACTTTTTCAAGCATATATACCTCCTTCATATTGGGTTGAAGCTCTTAACAATGAGTTACCCTTTACTAAAATTTATAACAAACAACCAACCTATGATCACTTGCATGTATTTAGGTGCCTTTGCTATCCTTATATATGCTTTGATCTCAAGCTTCAACCACGATCATCCACATGTGTTTTTCTTGGATATCCTGCCATGCACCGTGGCTAGCGATGCCCAGAGTTGTCCACTAATAAAATAATTATTTCTTGATATGTAATCTTCGATGAGGATGCATTTCCTTTCGGCTCCATTACACCTGATACACCTACCAACTATAACTTTTTGCTAACTGTAACAACCGTGGTTTTGGCAGGTCAGTTTGACTGATAGTCTTGACTCGGTTAATGTTTGTTTGGTGTGTCTTAAGTGATTGAAGTGATATAAGTGTGACATAGGTGAGTTTTAGCACTAAATCCCTTTGCGTGGTGTTGTTTTTTGTGAGTGAGTAATGTTGATTATTTGGGAAATTTCATTTTGATCGCCCTTGTGGTGTAGAAATGACTTGTGAAGTTTGGTGTTTTTGTGTTTTTGCGTAACGAGTCTTCGTTCATGTATTTGAGCGTTAGCAAGTTACGAGGAGTTTGTTTTTATGTGTTATACATTTATAAAGGGTGAAAATCTATTTTTGGAAACTTTGTTTTGAAAATGATAATTTTTCCGGTTGTCTTAAAAGTTAAGGTTTATCGCGAAAGACGTTAGGTTTTGTGTTGGGAGTTTATAAAATATGAAAAGTATGAGGTTTTGAGTGTAATAAGTAAATTTAATAAAAAAAATATAAAATATATATATGTATGCATAAAATCGGCCAATGAGTTTAAAAGGGGAAAAAGGAAACAGAATTTGAGTCCAATTATAACACCTAATTAAAAGGAATAGTCCAGCCCAAATAAGACCAACCTCCAACCCATATAAGCAATACAAACGACCCATAACTCTATTTTCCTGCAAATTATGATCAACCAAAGCTAGAGGGGAAGAGGAAAAATTAGGGTTTCTATTATTGAAGCTAAAATCAAGATCAAGGTATATTTTTTATACTAGTTTTCATTCAATTAATTAGTTATTGATCTAATTCATGTAATATAAAGTATGATGGATTAGGGTTTGTGTTAACTTCTGTAAATTAATGTTATTAAACATGTTGGAATTAATTAATGATAATAGTATGATGATTGGTTAAGAGAATTGAGCGTAAAACATGCTAGCTATTGAGTTAGGGTTTGGACAGAAAAGTAGTGTTGTAAAGATGTGAGTGTAATTAATAGATGGTGAGGAGTGAAGTCACGAATTTTAGGTCCAAATTGAATTTTAATGAAAGATCTTTCCAAAAAGTCCAGCCACGATTGATTTCAAGGTAGGGAAGTTGGTCTTTTGATTTTTCTTTGTTAAGGTGTCAAAGTTGTCAAACCGGGACAGATTTTGGGTAAAAGTTTGAGGGTGAGTTGTGGTTGTAAAAGTGGTATTTTGACTAGCCCTTCTGGAATAGTTATGTTTTAGGTTATATTAGACTACCACGAAAAGGATTCGCGATAAAAACTTGTGGAAGTATTTTATGTTAATTAAAACCTTTTTGGTGTGCGTTCAGATCCGAATTTGAGTAGTTGACAAGTTTGATTTTCTTTTGAGTACTCGTGTGTGTTATTGGTCCATGGCCTTCTGGTATTAGCTTGTATGCTTATGATAGACCATGGTAAAAATTTTTTGTGAGTTGTTGAGTTTTATTTGTCATGATTTCATGTGGGTGAATGTACCCAAAAATTAAGCGTTTTCTGATTTTTAAAGTGCAAATGATTTAGTGAGTGTTAGGTTATGGTAATGGTTAGAATGGTGTCTAGGAGTTCCATGGTGGGTCATATGAGTCTTAGACATCCATCATATGAGTATTACATGGGTTGTAGCTTTTAGCTTGGCCTTGTGTAACGTGGACTTATTTGTGTTGTTTAGGTTTGTGATTTGTGTTTTGGAAGCTGCAAGGTTTGAGGTGAGTTCATAGTCCCATATTTTTAACTTGTTTTAAACTTGGGATGGGAATGATGCTTGTCTTAAATATTTGAGTTACTGTGATTATGTGTGTGTCAAAAGAGCTTGGACTTATAATGTTATCGTATGCATGCTATGTGTGATTATTTGCTTGTGTGGTCCAATTGGGGGGGGGGGGGAGTATCCAATTGGAGAGTAATACTCCTACTCGTACCAGATTATGTGGATTGGGATAATGTAATGATAATGTTGTGTGGTCCAATTGGGGGGGGGGGGGGGGGGAAGTATCCAATTGGAGAGTAATACTGCTACTCATTACTAGTCTGTGTGGTCCAATTGGGAGGGTGCTTACCCTGTTGCTCGTGCATACGACCTAATTGGAGAGTAGCATCCCTACTCACTTTTATTCTGTATGGTCCGATCGGAGGGTATTAATTTACCCATTTTTTGGAGCGGGGGTCACGTTCCATCCCGGTATGTTGTGAATTTGGATCGGTGGGCACGTTCCGCCCGATGGTTGCCTTATTTGTGATGTTGCCTTGTGAATACATGTAGCTTATATGATAACTGTAATTTATTTGTCCAGCTATATTTTATAATCACAGTGATTTTGGTTACCTAGTGTGTATGAGTCTTAAACCTATGAATCTCACCAACATTATGTTGACGTTTTAAGCATCATTTTCAGGTGAGCTTTCTAAGGATAAGATAGAAGGATGTGGTTAGACGAGACCTTAGTTGCATTGAAAGTGGTTTATCATCTATGCTGGGATTTTTGGATTGTTTTGGATTTTGTTTTGGTTATTTTGTTTTGGGGTATTGTTACAACACTTTGTGTTTGTACTTGCTCTATTTTATGTATGTAGTTATTCTCTATATAGACACCATGTGTTGTGATGATATCCATGAACTTACACCCTCGCGTTTCCGCCTTGGCGAGGTGTGACACTAACCTACCTTATAAGCACGTCACCAACTACTATCCCTCCATTAATGAACCATGCACCTACATCACCTACAACGCTACCCAATTCACCAACTGTACCCATTGCATCCAATATGTCAATCCCACACCCTATGCAAACAATTAACCACTCCTCTCGAGCCCAGCATACACACCGACTTCGCCAACCCCATCAAACACCTTTACATCAGCCCACTTCGCTAGTCCAACAGTCCTCTCATCTGGACCACAATCATTCGCCACCAATTGTATCCAATTGGCTTGACTCCAATACGCATCCAATGGTCACACGTGCCGAAGCTAGAATTTCTAAGCCGCTTTAACTAATGAATTGCAATGTCACTACCATTTCCTCGCTTCCACACTCTCAACTACATGCACTTAATGATCCTCATGGAAAATGGCTATGTTAGATGAGTATAATGCTTTGATTTCAAAAGGAACGTGAGCTCTTGTGTCACGTCCAACTAACCTATATATTGTTCGTTCTATGTGGCTTTTCAAACATAAGTTTAATGTAGATGATTCCTTAAGCAGGTATAAAGCTAGGTTGGTCGCCAATGCCTGTAGTCAGCAACAGGGTATTGATGGTTAAACTGGATACCATTTGAACCGTCTTAAGTCTTGTTGTTTCGCGAGACTGGCCTATTCATCACCTTGATGTGAAGAATGTTTTTATTCACGGTTACTACTTATTTGAGACAGTATATTTGCATCTGCCACCTGGGTTTGTTGATTCTCGACATCCTGATTATGTCTGTCATTTGCAGCGCTTATTATATGACCTTAAACAGGCGCCGCGTGCATGGTTTCAGCTGGTTTTTCTATGCGTATCGGTTTTCAACATAGCAAAACTGATACGTTCTTATTCGTGTTTCATCGTGGTTCCGATATTGCTCTTCTTTTATTGTATGTAGATGACATTGTTGGCATGAATATTACGATATTTAATCTAAACATCCTCTTCATGTTTTGATGATGACAAAGATGTAAGTTACAACATATAACGTAAAGTGATTAAGTTACTTGTGATCACAATTCTTCTATGCATTCTTACGTCAACAAGCCTCGACATCTCAACGTCTCAAGTATGCTTCAACAATCACTTAAGGTATGGATAAACAAGTGTTTAATGCATCTCATGATCAAAGGGGTATTTAATTAACTAATACAAAGTTTATTTAATTATATAAACATATTATATATTTTTGAAAAACACTTTTGGTAATAAAGAAAAATGTTTTAATCATACTAAATACATGATTTCAAACTTTTAACCAAAATCAGTTAGTTTTTCACCAAATAAACTTTCCCCACTAAAAGACAGAAAAACTGGCCGTTTCAGTAGGGCGGCCCCTTAATTTTAAGGGGGCCGGCACACAATTAAGGGGACCGGCCACGCTCCCTTGTCAGATTTGGTCAGAAAATTTTCCCTATAAATACCACCTCAAACCTGGAATTTTTCTTACCTTTTGCACAAAAATTTTCAGATCCAATTCTCTCTAAACATCCTTCTAAAACCCTTTGATCATAAGATTATTAATCTTTGTTTCAAGTGATCCAATTTCTCATCACTCAAAGTGCAAGAGAAGAATTCTCCCTATCATAAAGCCAAAGATGTATTAGGATCTAGTTAGTGCTTATGTGAAGTTGTGAGTTATGTATATGTAATAAGTAGATCAAGATGATCTTACTTAGTAGTGATTCAATGAGTGAGTAAGAAGTAGTGGGAGGAAGTAGTAGTGTGGAGAAGACATGTAGTTGTGAAGATGTAGGTGTGTGATTAAGTAGTGGAGTTTAGAAGAAGTTGTGATGAAGTTGTGAAGTCGTGAAGACGTGAAGAAGTTGTGAAGCCGTGAAGAAGTTTAGAAGAAGTTGTGATGAAGTCGTGAAGTTGTGTAGTGATCGAAGTTGTGTTGTGAGATTGGTTCTAGCTACTATTAGAACTCGACATTTAGCTTAGTGTCGTTAAATGGTGTAAGAAAAAGTTGTGTACGGTTTTCTCCGCCGAAAGGGAGCTTGTTGAGTAGTGAAGAAAACTCTCGAGTAGGTGACTCGAGGAGTGGAGTAGGAACAAGGAAGGTGTCCTTGTAGCCGAACCACTATAAATCATCGTGTCCGGTTTGCATTTCCTTTCTCTTATCTCTTATCATTTGTTCTTGCATTTATCGCTTTACTTCTATGCTTGCCTACATGTCTTAGTTGTTGCTTATATAGTTGTGATGATTGATTGTGCTGAACATAGTATTTAATATTTTGATTGTGTGTATAATTGCATGATATGGTCAAATAGTTTATTATTCTCACTTCTCATATTAAGTTTAACTTGATAGATAATTTGATACAAAATGTTTTAAGATTTTAAAAGGAAATGTATTCACATAAAGATCCACCAAAGCTCCATTCATAAAATTAAGTTTTTCCAAAAGCTTACATATATAATTGATCATATTGATTATATGTTGTTTTCATACTCAACTCTAATTGAAGTTTTCCAAACAAACAATTGAATAAATATGAATCAACATTTTGAAACAAAGTTTTTATAAAATCAAAAAGAAGGGAAAACTATTCAACCCCCCTTCTAGCTTTCCACAATTGGTACCAGAGCGACGTCGCTCAAATTTTCAAAACAAATGGTTTTAAAAATTAAGTACGATCCATGTATCAAATTACCCATTAAGGAGGATTTAATATGAAAAGTGTTTTGTTGATTAACTTGTATTAGTTTTGATATTATATACACTAATTATACTAGCTCGAGATAAGAATCATGCTTAAAACAAGTGTTATATGTTCATTCTTAAAATCAGAAAGTTACACACCTTTCCACAAAGTCAGAAAACAATTTTTAACAAAAATTGCATTTTTGAGTATCAGATGGGCGGCCCCTTTAATTGTCTGGGCGGCCCCCTTAAATTTAAGGGGTCCGCCTGTCTGTTCGACAGTTTTTCAGAAACTTTGAAAAATCATATAAAATTAACCGTAACTCCGTAGAAGTCGTGCCACCCGGTGTTTTAAAGGTAATTAAGTCTACTTTCATTTAAAAATACTTACAAGTAACCATTACAAACTTAAATAAGACAGAAAGTTAAAATACTACACGAAGGTCAAAAATTTAAGTCTTGTTTTAACGTAAAACTTGTATTTTACCTTTTCCTTCAAGTCGGGCATTCCTTGTCGATATATCTTTGAAAAATTAAGTATTTATGTTTTCAAAATATTGATCTTAATTAAATTTTAAAATGGATAGGAAACTATTTTATTTTCAAATAAAATCGAGCTAAGTAAACATTGGTATATATAATACACAAAACGACGACAAGTGTTTTATGTACTATGTGAACTCATTTGTGATTTTACTTTGTTAATCGTTACTATTTGTAATTTAGCTATTTGAATATCTTAGCGTATGTGCCTTGTACTCTACTAGTTTATAGCTAGTTTTCTGGCTTATACTTAACTAGATCTTATGCTAGATTTCTTGCGTTAGGATTGCAATATTATGCTTGCATTGCATATAGGTATAGATGGCTTAATGTTACTCAAACATCTTGTAAATAAGTTAAATCTAATCACCTAAATATTTCAAACAATTTAATCTATTCTTAACAACACACTTAAATATTTTCAACAAATTACCTTGTTTTACCTTAAGTTGTTTAATAAGAGAAATTGAATCTTTGTAAAACATTAGTAGTAATACAAAAGAAAAAGTATTTTCAAAATCTAAAGTGTATTCATTATAAGTAACAATGAAGAGTCTTTCACATAAACAAAACTTATAACAATCATGAAGTAATAAGTCAAATTTCAATCACTCACCAACCTCACTCATTAATAATCTTAGGATTAATGGAACACACTATCAAAATGTCTATTTATTTTAAATGAAGGGTCAAGAAAGATCTTGATATTATATCAATTTATTATTCAAATTATGGTTGATATATTCATCAAATCTAATTGACATGTTTTTGAGTATGGACAAGAAATTGGATTGTTATTTGTTTAGTTTCAAGATTACACCAAATTTTAACAAAGGATATAGTCTTGAATCTACATACTCAATCACACTAGATTGATATGAAAATATTTGCATCCTTTGTAGATGAAAAGAATATGCATTGGATCATAACTCACACTTGTGTTGAAAATGCCATATTGAATCTACTTGTCCAATAGTTGTGTTCCAAATATTAGAATAACATGTTTAACACATGCATAAAATATACAATGAAGTAGGATTGACGACTTGGATGTTTCATCTGAAATATTCAAGCAATTTACATTGCAAAACAATGGATAAATGTGTCATATCCGAAAAACCAAACATGAGCAAACTAACAACATATGTAAACTTTGCTCACACTACTTAAAATCATCACTTCAAGCTAAAATACATATTTAAGAATAATACACACTATATATTATATGTACTTCATTTTCTTTGTAGCATGAATGGTTGTGTTACAAGATAATGCACTACACTTTTCTTTTTGAAATAATTTAAGTTATTAGAATTGAAAAATAACTTGTCACAATGCATAAACAAGTAAAATTCATTTTGTTTCAAATACTAGTTAAAATTATGATATATATAACATTGGCAAAAATCATAGAAAATAATATTTGCTTTAGAATTTATAAATGTCTAGTTTTGATATCATTTGTGAATCACAATCTCATTTAAGATAAATAATCATAATGAGATTCATTTTTCAAGATATGCTAATGAGCATTCTTAAATCAAGCACATTTATTAAATCAAGTAATATGCCATCAAAACCAAATAACTGGTTAATCATGAACAAAAGATTAAAACTTTGCGTTTAATCTTATCTAAACATTTAACACATCTCTATTGGGATAGTAAGTAAAATATATCATGTAGACTTACCTTCATAAAAACATGATGTTTGAGTCACATTAAGCCAAGTATTAGTGAATCAAGCAAACTTCATATTCGGTACTCTTCGATAGGTAAATTTAGGAACTCAATTTCTTCTAAAAAGAGAATGACTACTGGAGAATCTATTGACTAGAAATTCAATTTAACCTAACGGTTGAATTGCTTCTATGTGAGAAGTTGGGTGTGTGTAACCCGTAAAAATGGTCGTGTTTAGCTTGAATTGAGCACCACTAGTAATAGTCTCATACTCATTCTCCAACTTGATTAAATTGCTCTTCCTAAATATACCTAATGCTAGTTTACTTTTATGAACTTTGCTCCTCATTAGATGCTTTCATTCCTAGATTTATGGCATATCGCATATATGTTATTTCTAGATGATTATTTGCTCCTATGTGATTTGATTGTATGCCTTTACATGGTTTACTCTATATGTATCATTCATCTAGGTATATTTTTCTTACCTTTAGATCCTACACCCTCATTTCATGAGAACCTTAGTGTCATAATCCGATAGGTCATATTAGTCTCATAATATATCCGGATGAGCATGAATTTAATGGGAAGGGAAATCACACTCACTCACATATATCCTTCTACCTCACACCTAAAACCGAGTCATCCTTTATACTACCAATCTTGAGTCATCCACCGTTTCCATGTCCTTAAAGAAACCAAGAATCAATATCATACCTCCTAAATCACTCCTTAATAATACCTCCTAAACCAACACGTTTTGTCTAACCAATCCAACACCTACTATCCTTCCATAAACACATAATCAAAATCATCATTCAACCCATCATGTCATCTCCCAACAAAGCTAACATCATTGTTATCACCCCACATACAACATCCAAACTACCATCCACACATGAAGAATCACTTTCATCCATACCTTCATCATGCTTTCATGATCACCCAAATGAAACCATTCTTTTAGCTCAACAAGACAACCTAACTATCACCCTCACTAATAAACTTCCACATTCATCTCACTCAATTCTACCAAATGACCCTTTTGAGGATCATACTCAATATCAAAACAATAACCATCAATCTCATCCAAACATGAATCATAAGTTTCATGACCAAACCTCAATCCCTAATCACAATCCAACTCCACCATCATCACCTTCCTCCGAACATGAAAAGTTCGTTGAAGAGCTCAAATAAGCTCATGAGCTTAATGCTCTTCTTGCGTTGCATCTTATTCAACGCAATTTGGATCAACAACCTACCTCCACCAACTCATCTCCATCAAATAATTTGATCCATCTTGAAAACCATATCATAAATTGCATTTGTTGCACCTACCTTGAAAAACAAACCTTTGTTCTCAATGAACATCTCAATTGGATTGAGTATCTACTCACTAGGATGACTCAAGATTACACCAACACTCCATCACCACCACTTCTATGTTCATCTCCTAGTGCTCCCAATGCACCATCCAAAACACCATCAACTCAAGGAACCTCTACCTCCTCCATACCATTCTCATCATCTCCTATCAATCCACCAACCTATAACCCCGTCCCATGGAGCTTACTTGAAGCTCATGGAGACACTTGCCTTTGTTGCATCCACAACCGAACAATTGTGTTTGGACTAAGAGATGAGATACAATACATGTTTTCTCACATTGAAAACTTGTTGCATCCTCTACCACCAACAACAAACACAACACCTCCACCACCATCAACAAAACACCTAAAAATCCCATGATTCACTATCATCCACCCTTGTCGAACGATATATTAATCTAAACCATAATTGTCAACCCTTTGTTATCACCTTCCCTTTACATTCACGATCATCCCTCCTCATTCTCCTACATTTTCCTAGGTTCTAATCTTTGCATTAGGTTCTAATTTTTTTTAGGTTGTTGTTTTTAAAACAATAATTGCATGTGTCATACTTTTAGTGCATATACCTAATATGTCCATATATTGTTCCCCTATTAGTTTCATGCATATATCTATTATCATCATTATATATATGTGCACTTGTCTACTAACTTTGTTTTGAAGGATTACTTCACCGCTCGATTCTTTGGTAGCCAAAAAAAGTTTTGAGCATACACCAAGGGGGAGCATTAAGGTTGATAGGATCAAGGCTTCACTTACGATGATGCAAGCTCGCCTTTTACATTCTATCTCAAGAGTTCAAGCGTAGTAGAAGTCTCGTCTTAGAGTCCACCTTTTTGCTTCGACAAAAGGGGGAGAAGAAGTGTAAACAAGTAACTTATACATTTTACTATAAGTTATAATTTACATAGTTTGTCATCATCAAAAAGGGGGAGATTGTTGGCATGAATATTACGATATTTAATCTAAACATCCTCTTCATGTTTTGATGATGACAAAGATGTAAGTTACAACATATAACGTAAAGTGCTTAAGTTACTTGTGATCACAATTCTTCTATGCATTCTTACGTCAACAAGCCTCGACATCTCAACGTCTCAAGTATGCTTCAACAATCACTTAAGGTATGGATAAACAAGTGTTTAATACATCTCATGATCAAAGGGGTATTTAATTAACTAATACAAAGTTTATTTAATTATATAAACATATTATATATTTTTGAAAAACACTTTTGGTAATAAAGAAAAATGATTTAATCATACTAAATATATGATTTCAAACTTTTAACCAAAATCAGTTAGTTTTTCACCAAATAAACTTTCCCCACTAAAAGACAGAAAAACTGGCCGTTTCAGTAGGGCGGCCCCCTTAATTATAAGGGGCGGCCCCCTTAATTTTAAGGAGGCCGGCACACAATTAAGGGGACCGGCCACGCTCCCTTGTCAGATTTGGTCAGAAATTTTTCCCTATAAATACCACCTCAAACCTGGAATTTTTCTTACCTTTTGCACAAAAAATTTCAGATCCAATTCTCTCTAAACATCCTTCTAAAACCCTTTGATCATAAGATTATTAATCTTTGTTTCAAGTGATCCAATTTCTCATCACTCAAAGTACAAGAGAAGAATTCTCCCTATCATAAAGCCAAATATGTATTAGGATCTAGTTAGTGCTTATGTGAAGTTGTGAGTTATGTATATGTAATAAGTAGATCAAGATGATCTTACTTAGTAGTGATTCAATGAGTGAGTAAGAAGTAGTGGGAGGAAGTAGTAGTGTGGAGAAGACATGTAGTTGTGAAGATGTAGGTGTGTGATTAAGTAGTGGAGTTTAGAAGAAGTTGTGATGAAGTTGTGAAGTCGTGAAGACGTGAAGAAGTTGTGAAGCCGTGAAGAAGTTTAGAAGAAGTTGTGATGAAGTCGTGAAGTCGTGAAGTTGTGTAGAAGTTGTGTAGTGATCGAAGTTGTGTTGTGAGATTGGTTCTAGCTACTATTAGAACTCGACATTTAGCTTAGTATCGTTAAATGGTGTAAGCAAAAGTTGTGTACGGTTTTCTCCGCCAAAAGGGAGCTTGTTGAGTAGTGAAGAAAACTCTCGAGTAGGTGACTCAGGGAGTGGAGTAGGAACAAGGAAGGTGTCCTTGTAGCCGAACCACTATAAATCATCATGTCCGGTTTGTATTTCCTTTCTCTTATCTCTTATCATTTGTTCTTGCATTTATCGCTTTACTTCTATGCTTGCCTACATGTCTTAGTTGTTGCTTATATAGTTGTGATGATTGATTGTGTTGAACATAGTAGTTAATATTGTGATTGTGTGTATAATTGCATGATATGGTCAAATAGATTATTATTCACACTTCTCATATTAAGTTTAACTTGATAGATAATTTGATACAAAACGTTTTAAGATTTTAAAAGGAAAACGTATTCACATAAAGATCGACCAAAGCTCCATTCATAAAATTAAGTTTTTCCAAAAGCTTACATATATAATTGATCATATTGATTATATGTTGTTTTCATACTAAACTCTAATTGAAGTTTTCCAAACAAACAATTGAATAAATTTGAATCAACATTTTGAAACAAAGTTTTTATAAAATCAAAAAGAAGGGAAAACTATTCAACCCCCCTTCTAGTTTTCCACAGACATTATTTTCACTGCCTCTTTTGAAGCTTTGTTACAATGTATTGTTGCTTTACTTCACAGTGAGTTTGCTATGACAGATATCGGCGATCTCAATTATTTCCTTGGTATTTCTGCTCAGCGATCTGCTTCTGGCATGTTTTTGTCCAAGTCTAAATTTGTAGAGGAAATTCTAGAACGAGCTCACATGCAGAATTGTAACCCGTGCAGGACCCCTGTTGACACTGAGTCCAAGCTTCATTCTGATGGTGAACATGTCAGTGACCCTACCTTGTATCGCAGTCTTGCTGGTGCTCATCAATATCTCACATTACACGACCGGACTTATTTTATGTAGTTCAACAGGTTTGTCTTTACATGCATAACACTTGGGATCAACATTGTACTGCTTTGAAGCGTGTTCTAGACTATGTTCGTGGTACAATTGGTTAAGGTCCCCAGCTTCATGTCTTATCTACTACTCAACTTACTTCCTATACCGATGCTGAGTGGGCTGGCTGCCCTGTTACTCGTCAATTTATTTCAGGATATTGTGTGTTTCTTGGAGATAATCTCATATCATGGTCTGCATAGCGTCAGGTCACCCTGTCTCGTTCTAACGCTGAGGCTGAATATCATGGTGTTGCTAATGTTGTTGCTGAGATTGCTTGGATTCGCAACTTGCTTCGCGAGCTGCATACTCCTCTTTTTACTGCTACTTTAGTTTATTATGACAATGTGAGTAGTGTCTATATTTCTGCAAATCCGGTTCAGCATCAACGTGCGAAACATATTGAGATTGATATACACTTTGTACATGAATTTGTTGCTAAGGGACAAGTTCGTGTTCTTCATGTCCCTTTCTTATTTTAGTATGCTGATATTTTTACTAAGTGTCTCCTAGCTGCACCATTTCTTGAGTTTCGCGCCAGTCTGAATGTTCGAAGACCTCCTGCTCAAACTGCGAGGGAGTATTAGCTATTCGGTTATATTTTATATTGGGCCTAGGCCCATTCATTATTTTAGTTTAATGGGTTCTAGCCCCTCTGTGTGGCAGCTTAGCATTGTTGTGTATATTTATTCATTTGGATTGATTAGTAAACGATTCATGGGGAATCAACCTAATAATAAGAAGAACATAAACAAAATGTAATGGGTAAACACAAAAATAACAACAATAGAATTTGAGGTTCTATGAAAAATATATATAACAATAAGGTGAGGTTATGTTATTTGATTATGTTTAAGGAATCATGATAAAACTTGAGGTTTTATCTTTTTCCTTCTAATATAATATGAGGTTATGCTATTGATTCTATTGATTAAATCAAATGAACTTGACGTTCTAATTATTTTTTTCATTAATAACAAGAGGTTATGATATTGATCTTATGAAAGAATCATACTATAACTTGAGGTTCTAATTATACAACTTTTTTCTTTAACACAACATGAGGTTATGTTATTTTGATTCTCTTATTGTAGTCACAATAGGACATTTATTTATTGTTCTTGTTAAGTATTAAAAGACTTTAAGAGATTAAGATGTAGAGATTAATATGAAGATAAAACACAATTCTCTTTATGTAATCACTATAAAACATTTATTGTTATTGTAAATTACAATAGAGATTAATAAAATATAACTTGAGAATTCCTTAACTTTTTTTTGTTGGAAGCAAACTTCGTGCTGATAATATATTGTGAAAGTAATGAACAAAAGGAAAAGATGTAGGAGAAAAGATAAATTGTTCTTAATTAATGATACCCAAGATTTTACAATCAACATGTATTTAAAAGGTTAATAGATTTTTTCCTAAAGAATAAGATGAAAAAACATAAGGCCAGACAATAACTGCATACAAATTACATGCTTAAATTATATCTATTTAACTTCAACACCTACTCATGCATATCTCCATGTCTCTCCGTGTTGCTTCTAGCTAGGACCTTCTCCATAGCAATATTTTTGGAAGAAATCCAACAAACCGATTTCTAGAGCGGAACCACTAATCAAGAACTACTCTAACAAGACCTCGACAAAGGGTTATGATCCCTTAATGCCGAGTGGCACCAACACACACGAGATATTTTACACTCAAACGTTTATTAAACGTGAGCAAGAAAAGAAGGTACAAATAAAACCTCACCCCCTCATCCCTATTTATAGAGAATGAGAGGGGAGAAACCTAATCCTTGGTGAACAAGGATTCTACAATTGAGGAGGTTAGAAACTTTCCTAATACATGACTAACCTCCTTAAGCTTGAGCTAAAATACAATTAACCCCCTAAACTTATATCCTAACTACTACACACTAATATTCTAACAATTTCCACCTTAGTCGTAATAGTTAGCCTTCTCCGATATGCAGCAGCTTCAATCAGTGCTGGAACCTCGGACCGGGGACCGCCTTCGTCAAGGCACCAGTAGCAATACCCGCTACTACCCTTATTCAAGTCCTAACTCTGTAGAGAGTCCCTTTAGCCATGTATTCTCCTTCAATTCTCCAGCAAGTGTCATATACTCCGCTTCAGTTGTTAACAAAGTCATCATGTGTCGCAACATAGCTTCCCAGCTCACAGCACATTCTTGTATCATAAAACCGTACATTGTGATTGATCTACCCATGGCGTAGTCATAATCCACAGAAGCCTGTACGTCCGTATGTAATCCACGATTAAACCTATCCAACATTCCCACATCCGCAGATGTTATGTCAGGTCTCGTGCAGACCACTTGATACTCATGACTTCCAACTGCATATATACATGACCCCTTACTCTTCTTTTCTTCATCACGATTCCCTGATAGACCATCCTCTAACGACAGCGTAGAGTGTCCCCCCAACAATATCCGAACCGACATCCCGTTGGAAAACCTAATCGTGACACCCTCAGAGTATTACCACTCTGAGTCTTGAAGATCTCCATACCAAGTATAATTTCCTTTGCTTCATCCAGCAAACCCTTGTTAACCCAGATCTCAGCCTTGCTTTCGCAAGTAAACCCCGTATCATCTATATGGAGGAATAGCTATATGAATATACCTTGTGCATAGTTCCAGTAATATATGTTACTGTCGTCACTACTTCGCTTGAAACCATTGCTGAGCATACACATACTAGGCCGAGTATCCATATCTTCTTTCATTACGACCATCCACTTGGAAATTACCTCACAAGCAACTGTATCCCTGAAAGTCAATGACTCATGTGCATCTTCATTTATCACTCCAGCAACTCCTAAAGCAGCCATATTACTGTCACCTCTATACCTTTAAGCAACATTACCCTCTGCACCCTCTTGACCAGGTACTCTGGTTACCGTAATGTCCGCCCCCACCTTTATACCAAGGTGTACCTTTTCCTGCTCTTTTGCCAAGCAGTCCGTGTTTTTCTTTCCTTCAAGTTGTTTAACCTCCAACTTTCTTTGAGCCACTGCAGCATGATCGTTACTCTCCTGAATTACCTCAGCTTCACGATTTTCCTGAGCTCCCTGGAGTTCCACCTCAAACCAAACACGCTTTTGAACATGTACTCCATGGACCCTTGTTTTAACACCAAGACCAAGTTGCTTGAATCTAACTTGTTTTGAACCTCCATGTTTTTGTACAATATTCCCATCGAACTTTTCGATGTTTAACCTAGTATTCATACTAGCCATTCTTCTTTAACCTTGCAACAAACCTTGTTAAGTTGCTTTTTAACCAACTTTACCAACAAGTCTCACAAGCCGTGTGCTAAACCCGTTTTCTTGTAATAATTGATCTACTAACCTTTAGAAAAACCATAAAGCTTCAATCTTTTCACCTCAAGTCTACAACCTTGATATACGTTGTACTCCAAGTAATCACTTTTCTTGAATCCCAAAACAAAGCTAAACCTTACTTGTCTTCCAAGAACCACCAAGACTTGAATTCCAAGAAACCGAAAACTTGAAATTGAAACTTCTTGCAAAACCTTGTCACTTTTGAAGTTCAAAACCGAAACTCCAAGAACCTTGTGACAAAAGAAAATGATTTCCTATAACCCTAGGATAATCGATCCACCTCCTTGCAAGATAACTTCAAGAACCTTGTTGCCCAAGTAATCTTGACTCGCAAACCTAGAAACCTTGGACCATGTAATCTACACAACGATAGCCAAACAATAACCAAAAACGACAAAGAACACAACAACCAAACCAGAAAATTCGACAACCTATATCTCTTTCCTGGAAGCTCCGATGCAAGATCCCTCCGGCGAGATCCTACATCTATGTGTCTTCAACCTACGGTTCGAATTTCGTAGAAATCCAACGGTTAACGAACCCGCGGCGCCAATTTTCCCATGATTGCACAGTAATCGACAAACCAAACCCGGTTCACTCGTTTCTTTTGTTTTGGCTCTATCCACGTTGCGAGATTCGTTCTTCTCGAACAAGGCTCTGATACCAATTGTTGGACGAAATCCAACAAACTAATTTCTAGAGCGGAACCACGAATCAAGAACTACTCTAACAAGACCTCGGCAAAGGGTTATGATCCCTTAATGCCGAGTGGCACCAACACACACGAGATATTTTACACTCAAACGTTTATTAAACGTGAGCAAGAAAAGTAGGTATAAATAAAACATTACCCCCTCATCCCTATTTATAGAGAATGAGGGGGGAGAAACCTAATCCTTGGTGAACAAGGATTCTACAATTGAGGAGGTTAGAAACTTTCCTAATACATGACTAACCTCCTTAAGTTTGAGCTAAAATACAATTAACCCCCTAAACTTATATCCTAACTATTACACACTAATATTCTAACAAATATTCACTAATCTAGTATATTTCTACCCTTTCATCGCCATCATATATATCAACGCAAAGTGGATCAGGAAGCCGGAAAAAAGAAACCCAAAACCAAGGTGTGAAAACAAATGTATGAATTGGAGATCAAGTTCCAAGCGAGTTTGTAGTGCGTGGTATCTGCTTGTGTCATCACATAGCTCCTTCACGCACTCTTATCTTCATTGGCACATGACAATCCCTTGCTCACCATCTCAACCGCCAAGTATTGTTTTGTGAACTCGTGAAAGGAAAAACAAACTACCTTTAGATAAACATGAAAAACATTATGAGGAAATATAATGCAAACAACAACAAAAAAAGAGTTAAAAGCTAAACATTATGGGTTGATGAAATGAGAAAGATAATTTATTAAATGAAGGCAATGTCTTGTTCATTTACAGTTGCTTTTTATATGGAAATGTCTCAAAATCTGAGAGGGTTACGTGTCAACTTATATACATAAGCAATATGTTAAAGGTTGTTAACTTTTAATACGAATGTGGGCTGCACATTGTAAATTTAATTTGGTGTATTATTTTCTTTTTAACGTAATTGATTCTAGCCATAATATGTAAGCATTCATATGTGTAGACATTATCATCAAATATTCATGATGACCACATTAATCTATTATGTCACAAAGATCTTAGAATATGATAATAACCACATAATAACATAAACAAGTAAAACATACCTGAAGCGGAAGCGGATGTCGATATGATATAGAAATACTTGAACACGACTAGTATCTCTCCCTTGACCCACTTAAGTGTAGAGAGCTTGATGAATAGCTACAATGATTCTACTTTTGTGTGTTTTGGGTAGAGAGAGGACTAGGCATATATATAGGCTTAAGAGTTAGTATGTCCATCAATACTAACAAATAAAACGGTCAAGATTTAAAGTACCGTTAGGAGCAATCATTATTATATTGAATTATTTGATTACACATTTAAGTATATGTAACCTACAATTCAATATTGGATGTTAATGAGATACTAATAACATGTCACATTCTTACATTCTCCCACTTGACATGATATTCTTACATAGTACAACATAAGGCGAGCGAATTAAATCTTATTAACCGTTAACATCATAAGTATCTTGACACAACAAACTAAATAGTGAGGATTATGGCGGTCATACACAGTATACTCGTATACTCCCTTCCATATATCACAACACTATGAGCTCATCATGCTAGATTCATAAGTATATATAAACAACATACAGTCCACATACTTGTTATGATAATACATACAAATTTCTTATTCAAACACAAATGCATGCATAATAACATAATGAATAAGAAATAAAATCAGTAACATTTTATTTAGCTCAAGAGTGTTTAGAACATCATAATTAGTTATCAATACAACCAAGACCCATCCTAGGAACATGTTGCGTAAATGTCTTTGGTGGTAAGCCCTTGGTTAGAGGATCTGAAATCATGAGATCTGTACTTATGTGTTCTAGATATACTCTTTGTTTCTGAATTTCCTCTTTTACGATAAGGAACTTTATGTCCATGTGTTTTGCACATTTAGAGTACTTATCATTCTAAGAAAAGAAAACTGATGCGGTATTATTACATTAAATTTTCAGCGGCTTGCTTATAGTGTCGACAACCCCAAGCCCTGAAATAAAGTTCCGCAGCCATAATACATGAATAGTAGCCTCATAACAAGCTACAAAATTTTCTTCCATGGTGTTTGCAATAAACCAAAAATATAAACTTGCTCCCACTGATCTTGCAGTATATACATCGATCAACGATGATTTCTTTAAAGTCGAAAGATTTAATGGTATCATTGAACTTAATATACCATTGCCTAGAAGCTTGTTTAAGTCCATATATTGATTTCTTAAATTTACAAACCATCTTTTCTTTACCCTCAATGAAAAACCCTTCAGGTTGTTTCATATAAACTTCCTCCTCAAGATATCCATTCAGAAAGACGGTTTTTGCATCCATTTGATGTAGCTCTAAGTCAAAATGAGCTACTAATGGCAATATTATTCTCAACGAGTCCTTCTTTGAGACGGGTGAGAAAGTCTCATTGTAGTCAATGCCGTCTTTCTGAGTATAACCTTTGGCTACAAGTCTAGCTTTATATCTTTCAACATTGCCTTACCATTTACAACCAACTAGTTTAAAACCTTCTGGCAAGTTTATGAGATCCCATAATTTATTTTGAGCCATTGATTTTAACTCTTCTTTCATAGCATTAATCCACATTTAAGACTCATCACTTTCTATGGCTTGTTGAAAAGTTACAGGATCATTATCAATGCCAATATCAAAATCTGTCTCTTGCAAGTAAACTATATAATCATCAGGAATAGCTGACTTTCAAAACCTTGCAGGTTTGTTTAATGCTATTCCAACGGGTTCACTTGTTTGAGTTGGTAAGTTAGTTTCTTCATGGGGTGTTTGTTCATTATTCAAATGTTGTTCTTGATTTTGAAATACAGGAACAACATTTAGTGCAGTTGTGGATTTATGAACATTCATGGGTGATGGATCATCATCCCTTATTTCGTTAATATCCACAACTTGATTTTCAACACTCCCACTAACTTCACCATTTTCCAGAAATTTGGTATTGCCTGTTTCAGCAATTCTAAAACTGTGGTTTGGATAATAAAACCTATACCCTTTGGACTTCTTTAGGTAACCAATAAAATAACCGCTAACGGTTCGAGAACCCAATTTCTATCCTTGTAGATTATAAACCCGTGCTTCTGCTGGACAACCCCAAACATGCAGGTATTGCAGACTAGGTTTCCTCCCAGTCCATAACTCAAAAGGAGTTTTTGGAACTGACTTACTAGGAACCCTATTTAACAAATACACTGTGGTTCTAAGTGCATACATCTACAAACTTTTGGGTAAAGAGGATTTACTTATCATGCTCCTAACCATCTCCATTAATGTTCTTTTTGCCTTTGGCACACCATTTTGTTGTGGCGTGCCCGACATAGTATATTGAGCACAAATGTCGTGACTTTCGAGGAACTTTGCAAAGGGACCAGGACACTGTCCAGATTCATCATACTTTACATAATATTCACCACCTCTATCAGATCTTACGATTTTTTACTTTTCTGTCAAGTTGCCTTTTAACCTCGTTTACAAACACCTCAAGGGCATTTATAGATTGAGATTTCTCATGCAGCAAAAAAACATATCCATAACGGGAAAAAAATCATCTATAAAGGTGATAAAATATTTTTCTCAAGTGAAGGATGGAGTATCAAATGGTCCAAAAATATCAGTGTGTATAATTTCAAGGAGATTACTGCTTCTTGTGGCACCTTTCTTGCTATGTTTGGTTTACTTACCCTTAATGCATTCCACACATAAGCTAAAATTAGTGAAGTCTAGATTTAGTAGAATCTCGTTCTTCACCAATCTTTGTAATCTTTCTTTGTATATATGACTCAAACTTTTATGCCACAAGAAGGCGGAATTTTCATTTATCATGCTACGTTTCATTCCAAAATTATGATCAACAATAAATAGAGATTCAGAACAAACATCATCAAGTTTCAATTTATATAAATTATCGATAAGAATACCATAACCAATAAATGATTTATTCTTATATAAATTAAAACGACCATTTCCAACACCAAAGGTGTGCCCACTAACATCAAGTCTCGGAACAGAATTAAATTTCTAGAAATTGAAGGTACATAGAGAGTATTAGTAGATCCAAGTGAAACCCGGTATCTAACTTTAGTCTATAAGTCCCTAAACCTTCAATCGGGGCCTTCATTCGGTCCCTCGTAATGAGAAAGTTATTAGTTTGGGCTAGTGGTTTGGATTGTAAGGAATCCATGCATAATATTGGAAACATGAGTAGTAGCACCAGAATCAAACCACCAAGTATCAGAAGGAACTTCAGACAAGTTTAATTCAAAGCATACATAAACATAATGTATACCTTTCTTTTCGAACCAAGCCTCACCCTTAGGACAATCCTTTTGGAAATGTCCCTCTTTCATGCAAAAATTGCATTTTTTGTTCCTTTGTTCCTTATTTTCACCATTAGCAACCTTTGAGGTTGTAGAATGTTGTTTCTTCTTTAAGTTTTTGGGTTTTGGTTTGAGCTTCTTGTCAACTCCTTGATTCACCAGGTTAACGGAGTGAACTCTTTGCTTCTTTAGTCTTGCTTCCTCTTGAATAAGCTTAATAGACACTTCATCAATATTCCACTTATCCTTTAATGTGTTATAATTGATGTGAAACGGTCCATATTCAGAAGGAAGTGAATTCATTATGAATTGCACCAAGAAAGAGTCATCCA
The DNA here is from genome assembly GCA_030686995.1 of Artemisia argyi. NCBI lineage: Eukaryota > Viridiplantae > Streptophyta > Magnoliopsida > Asterales > Asteraceae > Artemisia > Artemisia argyi. Next base: position 113,427,104 of record CM060684.1, read on the forward strand.
CATTCATACCCAGTGTCTTAAGTCTTGCTGCGGTATTGGTCATGTCAAGGACATGTTGTTGCATACTTTTGAACCACCAAATTTCATGGTGGTGAGTTCAGCCATAAGTGTCCCTGATAGTGCTTTATCAGCAAAAACGAAACTTCTCTTCCACAAGCTTACGAAAATCTTTAGCATTCTGATTCTCAATGCCATGAAGAGAAGACTTAATATTGTTGGCAATTGTCATCCACATAAAGTTCAAGCATAGTCTATTAGACCTTGTCCATGTCTTATGGCGTGATTTTGGAGCCTTTGTACTAGCATCAGTAAGATCAGTAGGCCTATCCTCCAATAGCACCAAGTCAATATCCAAAGAACCTAAAAGAAAATTGACTTGTTCGCTTCATTCGGAGAAATTCACACTGGTAAACAAGGTAACGGAAGAAGCTTGAGAGTTAAGGTTAATTGCGGAAAATGTAAATGCTTAATGAAATATATATTATTGGTTTCCTTTGGGTAAACACAACAATATATCCTCATCATTATTAGAATGCAATGAGACTTTACAAGAAAATAAATAGACTTCGTCAAATATATAAGCATCTTTGGATAACTATATACATATGACAAAAGTATACTATTTTTCATCTTTAAATTTATTAGTTATAGAAGAATAATTTTTCCTTTGGGCAAAATTCATAATTTCTATAAACTAATAAAAGATCCATAATAGCATTCTTTAAGAAAACATAAATTATATGATTACAAATTTGAAATTAACTTGGTCACTTTGGTGACTAACAAATTAATCTCATTTAATGTCATATATAAATAGCTTTAAATTATCATAGAATGCAATAAAACTTTTGCAAGAAAATAAAATAGACTTCGTCAAATATATACACATCTTTGGATAACTATATACATATGACAAAGTATACTAATTTTCATCTTTAAGTTTATTAGTCATAGAAGAATAATTTTTCCTTTGGGAAAAATTCATAATTTCTATCAACTAATAGAAGAATCATAATAGCATTCTTTAAAATAATATAAATATTATATGACTACAAATTCTAGATCAATTTGGCCACTTTGGTGACTAACAAATTAATCTCATTAAATATCACATAATAAATAAATTAATGAATAGCTTTAAAGATAATCAATGAATATTTAAAACATAAATATGTTACAAGGAATACATATTTCAAAATTTTGTAACATCAAGTACTTTGATATCTCAATCAATTTAATGATTATACATAATGAGAGGCAATCAAAGTCACAAAAGTTGACACTAATTGTTGAATGAACAATTATAACAACCAATGTCATAACGTTATGTATTAACCATGTTGCTACTATAGATGTCATGAACATTACCATAATAAAGGCTAACGATACTATAAAACATATATAACTTAATATATAATTGTCATAAGTTACACAACAAATAATAAAAGTCTTTTCTTTTCTTTGATTCATTCATATCATAAGCAAATGCAAATTTATGAAAAATTATCATTTGCTATTAATTAACCGCATTTATCCAAAAATATTAATACACCTAACTATTATCATTCTTAGTCATACATGAAAACGCGGAAAAATTGTGACCGGTAAGTACATTTAGCAACATATATCAACTACATGCTTAGTTCCGTATGACAAGGAGCATGTCTTTTCCTTTAATTGCCTCATGCTAAAATTACTTATTGCTCGCTACCATTGTTACTATCAAAAAATTTGTATTGAATTTGATTGATGCGTAGGGATTGCACCAGGCTTTACCTCTCAAGGGATCTTGAGAAGCTTACAACCCCCACCAGGCAGTGTACCTGATCGATGTATTATAGTATAATGACAAGTACCGGGGGATTGATCGTTCAGCTAGGAATAGTGTCGCTAGGATTAGAAAAACCTAAATACTAGATCTAGAGATGAGGGATGATTCTTTTTGTATTTTTTATATTTTTAGGAAAGCAAATTAAAATCTCGGGTTTGAAGGATTTAGGCGGAATTAGTTGCTAATCAACTAACCCAATACTAAGATGCAATCAAAATAAAATACTAAAATTGAAAATAAACTATATTAAACTAAAGTTGTGAGCAATAAGTGGGAGGAATGTATTTACTTAGATTTCACTACTCCCTAGATATCTTTTACACGTTAATTACTTGTTATAGTTGCGTGGATGACGGATTGTATTCCTTAATACCATTCATGGGGTGGCGTACTTACTTCCCCAATCCTATGAGTGCCTACTTCACTCCTATGTCGAGCCTGCTAGAAGCTCCTAACATGGGATCATTAGAATTTACTCATGCATTAAATACAACCAATAAAACCTAGTACACATCGGTTCATGTTTTCTAAGACGTTCAAACAAGTTACCAAATGGAGATCTGCCAGTTTTCTTAAGCCTAACAGTGAAATCATTCATCCAATACAACCATAAACAGTAATCAACACATAATTAACATCTAGGTTTCATTAGATCTAAGCAAACACAAGATAAATCTAGCCTAGCATGTTGAAATCAAGACAAGCACAAGATATAGACAACCAACACATAGACATATTGATTGAATTAAGAGAAGACTTATCTCAATAGCACATGTAAGGATTCAAGGGTTGAAAACCCTTGAAAAGCTATAAAATTCGTACAAGGTTCGGCCCTAGGGTTTCTCCACACAAGTTCCTCTCTAATGAATGAAAATTAGAAAACTATATATAGATATTAGGAGGTGACGGCGTCAAGAACAAATGTGTGATGCCATCATCTCGCCGCCAAATAATTCCTCGGACTGCCTAGATCTACATCTGACACCGTCACGTATACACCTTATGCAGGAACTCTTGACGCTCTACTTGTGACGCCTTCATGTTTGTACTGGGTCGTCATGGTTTTTACTCTTGACGCCGTCAAATACTTCCTCTTGACGCCGTCAAACACTGTTTCCAGCATGGAAAATTAAGTCTTTGGCGTTTTCTTCACTTTTATGCTCCAAAAACGTCCGAATTGCTTCCTTTTCCAGATTTCACTCCCAAAGTACCTAAAATCACAAAAGGAACGATTTAGGGTAATATTTGATCAAATAAATTCAATTCCGGGCTTAAATGACCCCCTAACAGTGGTTCATTTTTCGCCTCATCATATACCCTTACACTTGAGATTTGCTTGTCCTCAAGCAAATGCGCTTTTATTCTAGTCAAAATACAAGTTAAGGGTCATTTAACACTAATATAAAAGTAATTACAACAAATAATCATTCCACCAAAGACCAAAGACAAGCATGGAGGTCATATACTGATGAGGCGAAAAATGATCCGTTTTTAGGGGGTCATTTAAGCCCGGAATTGACTTTATTTGATCAAATATTGCCCTAAATCGTTCCTTTTGTGATTTTAGGTACTTTGGGAGTGAAATCTGGAAAAGGAAGCAATTCGGACGTTTTTGGAGCATAAAAGTGAAGAAAACGCCAAAGTCTTAATTTTCCATGCTGGGAACAGTAGGTGACGGCGTCAAGAGCAAAATTCCATGATGGTCTAGTAGAGAATTGACGGCGTCACGAACTAGGGCGTCAAGAGTAAAAGTCATGACGGCCTGGAAATGATTATCACATGACGGCATCAAATGTAGATCAAGGCAGTCCGAGAAGAGTTTTGGCGGTGAGGTGACGGCGTCACAAGTTTAGTCTTGACGCCGTCAGACCCCTTTTCCTATATATAGTTTTCTAATTTTCACATTAAAAAGAGAGAAGTTTTGGAGAAACCCTAAGTACGATTTTGGTGCGAATTTTACAGGTTTTTCAAGGGTTCCAAGCCCTTGATACCTTTCATGTGTAATTGAGATAAGTGTTCTTTTAATTCAATCAATATGTCTATGTGTTGGTTGTCTATATCTTGTTCTTTTCTTAATTCTATCATGCTAGGCTAGATCTATCTTGTGTTTGCTTGGATCTAATGAAACCTAGATGTTAATTATGTGTTGATTACTTGTTTATACTTGTATTGGATGAATGATTTATATGTTAGGCTTAAGAAAACTGGCAGATCTCCAATTGGTAACATGCTTGAACGTCTTAAGAAACATGAACTGACGTGCACTAGGTCTTTATTGGTTGTATTTAATGCATGAGCCACTGTTTATAATCCCTATAGTTGTGTTGGGCACGGTATAGGAGGAGATAAGAGCTCATAGAATTGGGGAGTTAAGTGTGCCACCCCATGAATGGTATTAAGGAATACGATCCGTCATCCATGCAATTATAACAAGTAATTAACGTGTAAAAGATGCCTAAGGAGTAGTGAAATCTAAGTAAACACATTTTCTCCACTTATTGCTCACAACTTTAGTATAATTTAGTTTATTTTCATTTCTAGTATTTTATTTTGATTGCATCTTTAGTATTGGGTTAGTTGATTAGCAACTAATTCCGCCCAAATCCTTCAAAACCGAGATTTTTACTTGCTTTCTAAAAAATATAAAATACAAAAATAATCATCCCTCACCTTTAGAACTAGTATTTAGGTTTTCTAATCCTAGCGACACTATTCCTAAGTTGAACGATCAATCCCCCGGTACTTGTCACTATACTATACTACAACGATCAGGTACACTGCCTGGTGGGGGTTGTAAGCTTCTCAAGATCCCTTGAGAGGTAAAGCCTGGTGCGATTCCCACGTATCAAGTTTTTGGCGCCGCAGCCCGGGGAATAGTTATTGTCTAGGTTAGAATCTCTTTTTATTAGGTCTACTTGCTAGATTCCTTTCTAGTGAGATTTTATTTTTATTTTTAGGTTTTCTCTAGTCTATCTTTTTCTTTGTGTGTTTGTTCGTAATTTCCATTGACTCTTCTGTTCACCATTATGGAGTATGCGAATCCACCATACTACCGACCACAAACTTCACCCACTCCTAATGACATCTTGATGTTTAAACAACATGAAGATGAACCTTTCTATGATGCATGGGCTCGTTTTAAATATTTACTCCGAAAAGTCCCTCATCATAATTTCGATCTGTGGTCCCAAATTGAAATATTTTACCATCGTGTCGACCACTATACCAAAATGGACATTGACCATGCCGCAGATGGGGACCTTTGGGGATTAAGTGTTGATGAAGCATGGGAAACCATAGAGAATTGTGCCAAACTTGCCAAAAAAATGGACAACCCAACAACCGTTGTTACGGATCAATTGATAGCAAGTTTAAGGGAACAAGCAAGAAGATTGTTTGGGGATAAACCTATAGATGAGATAACTGGGCACACGGGGTGGTTTGATTTCACCACAATACAAGCTGAGCACATTGGTAATCCTGATAAGATGGGGGATAGAGTTGAAAATTTAAACACACCAAGTACCCCACAAGTCCTACCATCATTTGAGGCATATACACCGCCCATGACTTATTCGGATGAAGTAGATGAGACTTTAGGAACCCCAATAGAGGTAGAACCTTTGAACCAAACACAACTAGAGGATATAGGTTTAAATACTTATAATGATAACCTTACTCTTAGTTTTAGGGAAGTTCCTAGTTTTGATGAATCAGAGCCTCAACCAAAACCGTTACCTAATCATCCATCCTTGGATGAAAATTTAGGAATTGAAATAGGTTCCGATCCACCCATCAAACCATATAGTCCGGGTAGTCTTTGGATAAAGGTAGTGGACTCTAAGCCTTGTAGAGAGGAAGCCAATATAGGAGTGGAAAATGACCTTACATGCTTGCATCACCCATTTATGATTGATAACAAGAAACATTATGGGTTTAAACCGGGTATATTAGGTCAAGATGGATCCCCAACTAGTAGTCTCTTGAAGTTGATAGAAAATGATCCCTTTCTAGGAGAAAATCTTAATCCACCCATTAACCCGATTGAATTAGGTACGGTTATAATGATAGGAGCACACCTTTTTAAGTATATAATTCACCCACCACTCTTTTCTCACGTGGCATACTTCCACCCTAAGGGTGTGTATCGCTACTTCCACCCGCACTTAATTCAAAGTGTATGGAAAACCTCCCCTATTTCCGTTAAATAAGGGTAGAGTCAGGCTCGTGACTCGAACAAAAACAAGCGCTTATTGGGAGGCAACCCAAGCTTTATTTATTTATTTATTTGTTTGTTTGTTTGTTTGTTTGTTTGTTTGTTTGTTTGTTTGATTTTATTTGTTTCCGTATGCATGCTTTATTTTTATTGTTGGTAGATCATGTTTCTAAATTAAATAGTGAAAATACTTTACTATGTTGTTTTGGCCTAGTCTTAACTCCACCTAAAAGTATTTTTGCAAAAGATAAGTGTAAGGGGAAACCCCAAATATGTTTTTAAGAAACAAACCGATCATGATTCTCCACAATATTAAATGAACATGTGTATTCGTATTTGTTAGAGTCAAATGCTTGTATTGAGTCATAATGAAGTTTTGCAGGATTTTCCAGGAAGTAGGACCAAGTTTTTCCAGAAATTTTCCGGAAACTTAACATAAGAATTTCTGCAGATCACTTCTGACGGCGTCAAGAGTTTACTCTTGAAGGCGTCAAGTGTAAAAATCTGGAAATTTTACCAATTTTGTTTTTCTAACGGAGACTTATGGTTTTTGTGAATTATTAAGTTTTATAATCTCCAGGAGATCTGCAAATTTCATTCCACAAGCATTATATCTTATCTTGTTTTCTAGGATTTAGTAACATATATAGGATGCCGCCGATTTTACGCGAGGTTGTCTTGTCTATTTCATCAGGTTTTACAGGTTATGTATGATAAGAAGATGATTTATATTCTGGAAGGGAAGCTTTGATTGTTCATTTTCTTGGAGGAAGATTTAACCTGGCCACCTTATTATCCATACCGAGCGAATCAGGGGAGTATTTGATTTCATTCTCTTTACTTTTTCACTTTTACATTCTTTACTTGAACATTGGGGACAATGTTCATCTTAAGTGTAAGGGGAAGGTAAAAAGATGATACCTTACATATGCACTTTCGCTTGAGTTTGTTTTGTTTAATGGTAGATGTGTAATAAAACTATGAGAAATACTTGTTAGTGCAATTTTAGCGCCAAATTTAAAATTTTTTACAACATTTAGGAGTGAAACTTTAGCCATAGCAAGCGTCTCATGGATAGGAGATTGTATGACTAGCACATAACCGTACTTTCAGAAAAATTTTCCACCCAAATATGTGAGGTTCACCTTTAAATTTGATAGGAAAAGCATTTATTATTAGTGCTTATGAGTATACCGGTAGCATTTAGATTCTAGAACTTGCGTTAGTGATGCATCCCGAGACCGCTAGTGAGACTACATTCGTGTAGTAGGATTTACTACATGATAAGAGGCATTAGAATCACCCTTGTGTTAAACCTGTATTATAATTACTTGACCATTTAAGTCATATTACTTGGCTAGTTAAGTCAACTAATTTTTCCCACACCCTTAGCGTTGTACTCATTTTTAGTACACGAAACCCCTAGTACACCCCTCCGAGCCTATTTTTTCGTTTCTAACTTTAAGCATTTTACTTAAAGGAAGAATTTGTTACACCCCACTTAAATGTACAACCAAATCGCCTTAGCCTTCCGTGTATGCGCTCATTTTTAGTGCATTATTGTTATTTGTTAAACCCTAAGTTAACTATCTAATTGATTACATGGTTGCTAAGTCAAGTCATATCCTTGTACATATTGTTTTGGGACGATTGGGACTCATGGGTAAGTACTTATTTTATGGAGTAATGGGGAAGAACGTCATTTATTACCCCCATATGTACGTTAATCTTAAAAGTACTCCAAGTGTTTTGATTTTCTTAATTCGAGTGATTAGATTAGTTTATTGTAAAGTATGTAAAAATTCAAGTGTAAGGGAAATGTTCATTCCCTATGATGTATTATTTTGGGGAAAAAAAAATCGAAAAAAATCAAGAAAAAGAAAAAAAAAATAGAAAAAGAAAAAAAAGAAAAAATATACGGACTACCATCCCTTTTTATTCTATGTTTATTTTATATTTTTGTTATTTTTCATTTATTAACTTAAGTCGAGTCTAGTCTTGGCTTAGCAACGCCACATTGTACATGTAATTGACTAAGATTGTTAACTCGCCACCAGTAAAACTTCCTTTATCCAACAAAACCGTGTATTTCATATCCCTACACCTAACGTTACAACCCTTTAAAAGTCCTCTTTGATAGTTTATCCTAGGTGCTTACGCCATGTGGTGGAGATTTGATCCTTTCCCAAGCCTATGGTAATCTATTTTGCTATGACAGGTAGTGAGAGATATCTTCCGTTTCCATATTGTAATTTATACTTTATTACACCCGAGAGATGTGAGTATCTAAACACTATTTGTGAGGTGCTAGTATATGACCTCCGTGCTTGTCTGTTGGTCTTTAGTGGAACGATTATTTGTTGTAATTACTTTTATATTAGTGTTAAATTACCCCTAACTTGTCATTTGACTAGAATAAAAGCGCATTTGCTTGAGGACAAGCAAATCTCAAGTGTAAGGGTATATGATGAGGCGAAAAATGATCCTTTTTTAGGGGGTCATTTAAGCCCGGAATTGACTTTATTTGATCAAATATTGCCCTAAATCGTTCCTTTTGTGATTTTTGGTACTTTGGGAGTGAAATCTGGAAAAGGAAGCAATTCGGACGTTTTTGGAGCATAAAAGTGAAGAAAACGCCAAAGTCTTAATTTTCCATGCTGGGAACAGTAGGTGACGGCGTCAAGAGTAACATCCTGACGGCGTCAAGAGCAAAATTCCATGACGGTCCAGTAGAGAATTGACGGCGTCACGAAGTAGGGCGTCAAGAGTAAAAGTCATGACGGCCTGGAAATGATTATCACATGACGGCGTCAAATGTAGATCAAGGCAGTCCGAGAAGAGTTTTGGCGGCGAGGTGACGGCGTCACAAGTTTAGTCTTGACGCCGTCAGACCCCTTTTCCTATATATAGTTTTCTAATTTTCACATTAAAAAGAGAGAAGTTTTGGAGAAACCCTAAGTACGATTTTGGTGCGAATTTTACAGGTTTTTCAAGGGTTCCAAGCCCTTGATACCTTTCATGTGTAATTGAGATAAGTGTTCTTTTAATTGAATCAATATGTCTATGTGTTGGTTGTCTATATCTTGTTCTTGTCTTAATTTCATCATGCTAGGCTAGATCTATCTTGTGTTTGCTTGGATCTAATGAAACCTAGATGTTAATTATGTGTTGATTACTTGTTTATACTTGTCTTGGATGAATGATTTATATGTTAGGCTTAAGAAAACTGGTAGATCTCCAATTGGTAACATGCTTGAACGTCTTAAGAAACATGAACCGACGTGCACTAGGTCTTTATTGGTTGTATTTAATGCATGAGCCACTGTTTATAATCCCTATAGTTGTGCTGGGCATGGTATAGGAGGAGATAAGAGCTCATAGAATTGGGGAGTTAAGTGTGCCACCCCATGAATGGTATTAAGGAATACGATCCGTCATCCATGCAATTATAACAAGTAATTAACGTGTAAAAGATGTCTAGGGAGTAGTGAAATCTAAGTAAACACATTTTGTCAACTTATTGCTCACAACTTTAGTATAATTTAGTTTATTTTCATTTCTAGTATTTTATTTTGATTGCATCTTTAGTATTGGGTTAGTTGATTAGCAACTAATTCCGCCCAACTCCTTCAAACCCGAGATTTTTACTTGCTTTCTAAAAAATATAAAATACAAAAATAATCATCCCTCACCTTTAGAACTAGTATTTAGGTTTTCTAATCCTAGCGACACTATTCCTAAGCTGAACGATCAATCCTCCGGTACTTGTCACTATACTATACTACAACGATCAGGTACACTGCCTGGTGGGGGTTGTAAGCTTCTCAAGATCCCTTGAGAGGTAAAGCCTGGTGCGATTCCCACGTATCATATACTAGCACCTTACAAATAGTGTTTAGATACTCACATCTCTCGGGTGTAATAAAGTATAAATTACAAATGGAAATGGAAGATATCTCTCACTACCTGTCATAGCAAAATAGATTACCATAGGCTTGGGAAAGGATCAAACCTCCACCACATGGCGTAAGCACCTAGGATAAACTATCAAAGAGGTCTTTTAAAGGGTTGTAACTTTAGGTGTAGGGATATGAAATACACGGTTTTGTTGGATATAGGCAGTCTTTACTGGTGGCGAGTTAACAATCTTGGTTAATTACATGTACAATATGGCGTTGCTAAGCTAAGACTAGACTCGACTTAAGCTAAATAAATGAAAAATAACAAAAACATAAAATAAACATAGAATGAAACGGGATGGTAGTCCGTATGTTTTTTCTCTTTTCTTTTTCTATTTTGTTTTCTTTTTCTTGATTTTTCAATTTTTTTTTCATACACTCTTACCCTACCATCCAAAATAATACATTATAGGGAATGAACATTCCCCTTACACTTGAATTTTTACATACTTTACAATAAACTATTCTAATGACTCGAATTAAGAAAATCAGAACACTTGGAGTACTTTTAAGATTAATGCACACATAGGGGTAATATGTGATGTTCTTCCCCATTACTCCATAAAATAAGTACTTTACCCATGAGTCCCAATCGTCCCAAAACAATATGTACAAGGATATGACTCGACTTAGCAACCATGTAATCAATTAGATAATTAACTTAGGGTTTAACAAATAACAATAATGCACTAAAGATGAGGGCATACACGGAAGGCTAAGGCGATTTGGGTGTACATTTAAGTGGGGTGTAACAAATTCTTCCTTTAAGTAAGATGCTTAAAGTTAGAAATAAAAAGATAGGCTCGGAGGGGTGTACTAGGGTTTCGTGTACTAAAAATGAGTACAACGCTAATGGTGTGGGAAAAATTAATTGACTTAACTAGCCAAGTAATATGACTTAAATGGTCAAGTAATTATGATACGGGTTTAACACGAGGGTGATCCTAATGCCTCTTATCATGTAGTAAATCCTACCACACGAATGTAGTCTCACTAGCGGTCTCGGGATGCATCACTAACGCAAGTTCTAGAATCTAAATGCTACCGGTACACTCATAATCACTAATAGTAAATGCTTTTCCTATCAAATCTAAAGGCGAACCTCACATATTTGGGTGGAAAATTTTTCTGAATAGTACGGTTTTGTGCTAGTCATACAATCTCCTATCCATGAGACGCTTGCTATGGCTAAAGTTTCACTCCTAAATGTTGTAAAAAATTTTAAATTTGGCGCTAAAATTGCACTAACAAGTATTTCTCATAGTTTTATTACACATCTACTATCAAACAAACAAACTCAAGAGAAAGTGTATTTGTAAGGTATCATCATTTTACCCTCCCCTTACACTTAGGATGAACATTGTCCCCAATGTTCAAGTAAAGAATGTAAAAGTGAAATAAGTAAAAAGAATGAAATCAAATACTCCCCTGATTCGCTCGGTATGGATAATAAGGTGGCCAGGTTAGATCTTCCTCCAAGAAAATGAACAATCAAAGTTTCCCTTCCAGAAAAATAATCATCTTCTTGTCATACATAACCTGTAAATCCTGATAAAATAGACAAGGCAACCTCGCATAAAATCGGCGGCAATCTACATATGTTACTAAATCCTAGAAAACAAAACAAGATATAATGCTTGTGGAATGAAGTTTGCAGATTTCCTGGAGATTATAAAACTTAATAATTCAACAAAAACTTTAAAGCTCCGTTAGAAAAACAAAACTGGTAAAATTTCCAGATTTTTACACGTGACGCCGTCAAGAGTAAACTCATGACGGCATCAGAAGTGACCTGCAGAAATTTTTGTGTTAAGTTTTCAGAAAATTCCTGGAAAATCCTGCAAAATTTCATTATGACTCGATACAAGCATTTGACTCTAACAAATACGAATATACATGTTCACTTAATATTGTGGAGAATCATGACCGGTTTGTTTCTTAAAAGCATATTTGGGGTTTCCCCTTAGACTTATCTTTTGCAAAAATACCTTTTGGGTGAAGTTAAGACTAGGCCAAACAACAAAGTAAAGTATTTCCACTTTTTAGTTTAGAGACATGATCTACCAACAATAAAAATAAAGCATGCATACGGAAGCAAATAACAAACAAACAAACAAAATAAAATCACACAAAACATGGGTTGCCTCCCAAGAAGCGCTTTTCTTTATTTACGAGTCTTGTAGCTAGACTCAAGGTCATGGGTTACTACATGACCTCATCGTTGGTTTCACTCTCTAGGTCGTCTTCTAAACCAGTTTTGTACTCCGGACCTAGTTGCAAACATTCTTTGTAGAAACCAAGCATCCTATTCTTCACATACTCTACTCCTCTACGTCTATCCTCATCATTCCTATAATAAGCCGCTTGCTTGTGTTCCTTTTCTATATTAGAGAGAAGGCGGTATTGCTCAATTTTGTAAGGTATTTGGTAGGCAATCTCATCATTCTCTTCCTTGAATCTAACTATCCCTAAAGTCGGATCATAACTCATCCTAGTGGCCTCAACAACAGGTTTTCCGAATATTATTTGGCTTAGGCAATCATCTATCACCGGACGAGTGTCTTCCACTATCATAAAATCGATCTCATAAGTGAAATTACCTATAATCACATGCAATCCCTTCACTCTTCCTACAAAGTTACTTATCAAATTCCTATTGGGCATTATCCTATAATCAAGTTGCTTCTTCATCACCCAATTGTAATAAGTCCTAGTCATGATGTTTATAGGAGATCTAGGATCGATATAAGCTTTCCATATATGCATATGCCCGATGTTGCATGGTATGTTGATGTTAGAGGGGTCTCCCATTTTGATAAGGGGTGTGCCAAGGATATATGGTCTCTCGGGACTATCAAATAAATCCTTATGGTATTCCCGTTCTTCCTTGGTGGGCAACTTATTAAAGTGCTTTTCTATAGTTTCTACTTCCTCTAACTCCTCTCCCTTATTAACCTCAACTTCCCTACTTTCATCCCTAGTCTCAGTTTCTACTCCAACTTCATCCTTGTCACTTTCTTCTATCTCCTTATCTATTGGCTTAATGGTGACAACATGGACAAAGTGGAAATGTTTAGATGATGAGGGGTCCTTAATTTGGATTCCGTTATTGGTGTCCCTAGTTTCCTTCCTAGGTGTAGTTAACGCTTGGTTGTTGAGGGCTTTCAACAAGTTGTCAATCTTGTTGGTCATCTCCGTTTGTTGTTGGTTGAATTCGGTTTCAAACCTAGCTATGCGAGCTTCTTGAGATGCCATGAACTTAGACATCAACCCTTCAAGATTGTTGGTACTACCATAGTTGTTAGAAGGATTGTTGTTGAAAGTACGGTTGGAGGGTGGACCGTTTGGTTGGTAACGATTAGGCGGATTGGAAGAATTGGCTTGATTTTGTTTCCACCTAAGGTTTGGGTGATTTTTCCAAGAGGGGTTGTAGGAATCACCGTAAGGGTTTGGCTCAGGTTTGAAAGTGTACCACTTATCTCCCGCTTCGTCGGTACGCGAGGATGCGTAGTCCGCAAAAGCTGTTCCGGGGAGTTCCACACAATCACGAGTGTCATGGGGACCACTACATAATTCGCATGAAGAAGTGATTTTGTTCACTTGGCTTGAAGGCTTAGGAGCTTCGTAAGATTTCATGAGAAAATTGACTTGGTCCTGAAGTTCCATGATCCTACGGTCGGGAGTGCTAGAGTTATTCGAAGGCAAAGATATTGCCTTGACCATTTTGTTCAAATCACGGGGATCATTCCAACTTTCGTTGTCATAGAGAGCAAGATCTTCTATGAGTTCCCATGATTGTTCCGCACTTAGATCACGTAGCTTACCACCGGCCGATTGGTCAATGGCTCGCCTCGTGGAGAGATCGATATGGTCATAAAAGATTTGGACTTGGAGCCAAAGATCTATGCCATGATGAGGGACTTTTTGGAGTAAGTCCTTGAATCGAGTCCATGCTTCATAGAGGGTTTCATTTTGACGTTGTTGGAACATCAAGATGTCATTTCTAAGCTTGGTAGTTCTCCCCGGTGGGAAAAATTGAGCAAGGAAACGAGTGGTGAGATCATCCCATGTGGTGATGGATCCCGCGGGTAAACGCTCAAGCCATTGGTTAGCTTGATCACATAGAGAGAATTGGAATAGGCGTAATCGGGTTGTCTCTCTAGTTGCAACATCTAGGTCTATGGAATCTACGATTTTAAGAAAGTCCTTGAGATGTTGATTTGGATCTTCGGAACGAAGTCCATGGAATGCACATCCGCTTTGCACCAACCGGATGGTGTCGGATCGCAAGGGGGTCACATTGGCTCCGGTGAGCTCAATGGTGTTTCAGTAGCCTTGGTGGCTAGGTCGGGAATACTCTCCTAAGGTTCGGGGCCTAAGAGGTTCTAGTGGTGGGTTTTGTTGTGGTGGGATGACGGGTTCAAAGATGTTCCCATCATCCATGACGTCGGGTGGTGAAAAGTTACGAACAAAAACACAAAGAAATAAGATAGACTAAAGAGAACCTAAAAATAAAAATAAAATCTTACTAGAAAGGAATCTAGCAAGTAGACCTAATAAAAAGAGATTCTAACGTAGACAATAACTATTCCCCGAGCTGCGGCGCCAAAAACTTGATGCGTAGGGATTGCACCAGGCTTTACCTCTCAAGGGATCTTGAGAAGCTTACAACCCCCACCAGGCAGTGCACCTGATCGATGTAGTATAGTATAATGACAAGTACCGGGGGATTGATCGTTCAGCTAGGAATAGTGTCGCTAGGATTAGAAAAACCTAAATACTAGATCTAGAGATGAGGGATGATTCTTTTTGTATTTTTTATATTTTTAGGAAAGCAAATTAAAATCTCGGGTTTGAAGGATTTAGGCGGAATTAGTTGCTAATCAACTAACCCAATACTAAGATGCAATCAAAATAAAATACTAAAATTGAAAATAAACTATATTAAACTAAAGTTGTGAGCAATAAGTGGGAGAAATGTGTTTACTTAGATTTCACTACTCCCTAAATATCTTTTACACGTTAATTACTTGTTATAGTTGCGTGGATGACGGATTGTATTCCTTAATACCATTCATGGGGTGGCGTACTTACTTCCACAATCCTATGAGTGCTTACTTCACTCCTATGTCGAGCCTGCTAGAAGCTCCTAACATGGGATCATTAGAATTTACTCATCCATTAAATACAACCAATAAAACCTAGTACACATCGGTTCATGTTTCCTAAGACATTCAAGCATGTTACCAAATGGAGATCTGCCAGTTTTCTTAAGCCTAACATTGAAATCATTCATCTAATACAACCATAAACAAGTAATCAACACATAATTAACATCTAGGTTTCATTAGATCTAAGCAAACACAAGATAAATCTAGCCTAGCATGTTGAAATCAAGACAAACACAAGATATAGACAACCAATACATAGACATATTGATTGAATTAAGAGAAGACTTATCGATTCAAGGGTTGAAAACCCTTGAAAAGCTGTAAAATTCGTACAAGGTTCGGCCCTAGGGTTTCTCCACACAAGTTCCTCTCTAATGAATGAAAATTAGAAAACTATATACAGATATTAGGAAGTGACGGCGTCAAGAACAAATGTGTGACGCCGTCATCTCGCCGCCAAATAATTCCTCGGACTGCCTAGATCTACATATGACGCCGTCACGTATACACCTTATGCAGGCCGTCACACAATTAACTCTTGACGCTCTACTTGTGACGCCTTCATGTTTGTACTGGGTCGTCATGGTTTTTACTCTTGACGCCGTCAAATACTTCCTCTTGACGCCGTCAAACACTGTTTCCAGCATGGAAAATTAAGTCTTTGGCGTTTTCTTCACTTTTATGCTCCAAAAACGTCCGAATTGCTTCCTTTTCCAGATTTCACTCCCAAAGTACCTAAAATCACAAAAGGAACGATTTAGGGTAATATTTGATCAAATAAATTCAATTCCGGGCTTAAATGACCCCCTAAAAGTGGTTCATTTTTCGCCTCATCATTGATCCAAAACATGCATTTACTTTTCTTTGTTGAAATGTATTTTTTATTAGACAGGAAGTTAAACAACTTTTATAATCAAGGTGTAACTATATAAATCAAAAATTGCAATTATCATCAGATGGAAAGAGTATTTACTAGGAGTAAATCAAACACAATATTACTTCATATGTAATAGCAAACCATCAAACAGTACGTGATCATTTATAATATGGATTATTATCTTATTCAAAACCTTGGCTCTGATGCCACATGTAAGCATTCATATGTGTAGACATTAGCATCAAATATTCATGATGACCACATTAATCTATTATGTCACAAAGATCTTAGAATATGATAATAACCACATAATAACATAAACGAGTAAAACATACCTGAAGCGGAAGCGCATGTCGACATGATATAGAAATACTTGAACACGACTAGTATCTCTTCCTTGACCCACTTAAGTGTAGAGAGCTTGATGGATAGCTACAATGATTCTACTTTTGTGTGTTTTGGGTAGAGAGAGGACTAGGCATATATATAGTCTTAAGAGTTAGTATGTCCATCAATACTAACAAATAAAACGGTCAAGATTTAAAGTATCCTTAGGAGCAATCATTATTATATTGAATTATTTGATTACACATTTAAGTATATGTAACCTACAATTCAATATGGGATGTTAATGAGATACTAATAACATGTCACATTCTTACATTCTCCCACTTGACATGATATTCTTACATAGTACAACATAAGGCTAGCGAATTAAATCTTATTAACCGTTAACATCATAAGTATCTTGACACAACAAACTACATAGTGAGGATTATGGCGGTCATACACCGTATACTCGTATACTCCCTTCCATATATCACAACACTATGAGCTCAGGGGCGAAGCTTGGAAATTTCGAGTGGGGGGTCGGGATCTAAAATTTTTTTTTCCTAACACTATGGGGGGTTGAAACCGAATTAAATTGGGGGCGAGAAACCGAAAATACCAAAATTTTTCTACACGAAAACTATATACCCTACATCGCAAAAAAAATTTCGGGGGGTCGGGCGCCCCCCCCCCCCCCCCCCCTTAGAAGTTGCGCCCCTGTATGAGCTCATCATGCTAGAAGCGCATGTCGACATGATATAGAAATACTTGAACACGACTAGTATCTCTTCCTTGACCCACTTAAGTGTAGAGAGCTTGATGGATAGCTACAATGATTCTACTTTTGTGTGTTTTGGGTAGAGAGAGGACTAGGCATATACATAGTCTTAAGAGTTAGTATGTCCATCAATACTAACAAATAAAATAGTCAAGATTTAAAGTATCCTTAGGAGCAATCATTATTATATTGAATTATTTGATTACACATTTAAGTATATGTAACCTACAATTCAATATCGGATGTTAATGAGATACTAATAACATGTCACATTCTTACATTCTCCCACTTGACATGATATTCTTACATAGTACAACATAAGGCTAGCGAATTAAATCTTATTAACCGTTAATATCATAAGTATCTTGACACAACAAACTACATAGTGAGGATTATGGCGGTCATACACCGTATACTCGTATACTCCCTTCCATATATCACAACACTATGAGCTCAGGGGCGAAGCTTGGAAATTTTGACTGGGGGGTCGGGATCTAAATTTTTTTTTTCCTAACACTATGGGGGGTTGAAACAGAATTAAATTGGGGGGGCGAAACCGAAAATACCAAAATTTTTCTACACGAAAACTATATACCCCTACATCGCAAAAAAAATTTCGGGGGGCCGCCCGCCCCCCCTAGAAGCTGCGCCCCTGTATGAGCTCATCATGCTAGATTCATAAGTATATATAAACAACATAATAAAGTATGAATTGGAACTTGATGCATAAGAGTACCAATTTACTAGTACTGTATAAAGCAAATAGAACATTCAGGACATGGTGAATAATTTATACAATTTTCGTTAAAAAGATGAATATAAACTTTGGGACACGATTAAAGAAAAAAGTAGTGATGGAAGTCAAATAGGAGCAGCTTGGCGACCCTATAAAAGAATATTAGGCTTTGACGTGATTAACAACAATCAATAATGAAGTGGTTGTTCTCAGGCCATAACGCAGCCCGACATCTGCTGAAACTTCAGCAATATCATGTTAATCATGATCAACATTCTCTTCCTCGATTGTATTACTCATATTTATTTTCGTGTAAAAAATATAGTACCTCAAGTATTCTAAATGCTACTGAATCCTCAAAGAGGTTGAAACTTATCTTTTTTGTATGTGTGCATATGAACTTGATTCAAACGTGTATCTTATGCTTGCATTTTGTTTTATCACGATTCTCTGCTGGTCGATGAACAATAATAAGCACGAAAGCAACAATAAGAAGGTGGATCTTGAAATAATGACAAGATCGATTGTCAAACCAGCATCTCCAACTCCACATCATCTAAAAACCTTTAAGTTTTCAATTTTAGACCATATGGTAGCTGATGTATACACCCCTTTGATCTTATTTATTCCTAATTCTGATAAGGCTAGTGTTAATGATGTGATTACTAAAAGATCAAAACATCTCAAGGAGAGTTTATCTCATATTCTAACTCAGTTCTATCCAATTGCTGGAGAAGTTAAGGATAGCTTGCACATTGAGTGCAACGACAAAGGAGTGAATTACATTGAGGCTCGGGTTAACCAGACTCTAGAAGATTTTCTAAGTTATCCAGATGATGAAAAGGTCAGAGCGCTGAATCCTGAAAGCCCTAAGACGGTAGAAACTTCAATAGGAAATTTTGTGATTGGTATATAGGTAATTTTAATCTTATCATCATGTTAAATATGTATTTAGTCGTGAATATGCAGATTAATTGGAGACGTAAAAAATCAGGTGAACATCTTTAATTGTGGTGGGATTGGTCTTAGCACAAGCTTGTCACACAAGATATTTGACGGACACACATATTTCACGTTTATGAAGGCATGGGCTGCTGCTGCCAGAGGTTCACCTGAAACACTTTCACCAAGTTTTATGGTTTATGAGGTCTTTCCCACAATACTTGCTTCGAGTTTTCGATTCCTGCTTCCAAGTTTCTGGCCACCAAATTGCTTAGTACAAAACGATTCTTGTTTAATTCTACTGCTTTGGCTCGCCTCAAGTCCCAACCTGTTTCCAGCAGCAGCTCATCCCCGTCACTGACTTCACGTGGCCCAACTCGCTTCGAGGCAACATCAGCCATAATTTGGAAGGCGGCTGCCAAAGCAGCATCAAACATCCGACCATTCGGTCCACAGTCACCTCATGTTTTCGTGTCATCTGTGAATCTCCGGAAAAGGGCTTCACCTCCTCTTCCCAGTGAGTCCATTGGAAACATTTTTGATCCAGCTTTTGCCATTTGTTTTCCTGAAAGCCAGTCAGACTTGGCAACCCTGATGGCTCAAATTAGAGAATCAATAGCAAAAAAAGATTCAAATCACATAGAGTCCATGAAAGGGGAAAAGGGGCACGAGAAAATCAATGAGTTACTGAGAGGGTTAAACCATCTGATAGAAGTCGTTGATGTACGAGACTGCATAATTTCAAGCAGCCTGTTGAATAGTGGGATGTATGAATTGGAATTTGGGTGGGGAAAGCCTATATGGTTCTATAGTATGAATGCAGGATTCAAGAGTTTTGTAAATCTTAACGATACACCCAAAGGTGGTGGTGTTGAAGCCACGGTTACCTTAAGTCCAGAAGAAATGGAGATATTTGAGCGTGATTCTGAGCTTCTATCCTATGCTAGTGTCGACCCGAGTCCTCTTCAAGTTCTTAACCAAAAAATTTCTCGTAATGGATTGTAATTGAGTTTGTCTTTTCTTTTTTCTTGTTTTAAAAAAACATTGCAACCTTCTTGTAATATATAATAAAGGGTGAAGGTTGAGCAGCGATAATATACTTTTCAAATGTTCCATCTTCCATCGTAACATAGATGATAGATGCGTATGTACCGTTTATGTTCTTCATCTTCAACTTCATTGTCCTCGAACCCAGATTCCACCAACCAATATATTAACTCTAGTACGACTAGAAGTTGTGTCTCAATAATACCTAACTAGCAGGGTACCCGCGCGATGCGGCGGCCGGTATCCTGTGCCTATATTTTTGGTTAATGTGATGTTATGCGGCGCCGGAGGTCCTTTCCTATCTTAGATAAAACTGGAAGCAGCCTCTCTACCTTAGGTAGGGTTAAGGCTGTCTATATCTCAACCTCCTCATATATCGTTGAAAACGGTATTAGGACTCAGAAAAAAATAAAAAAGCAATAGTATAATTTCATTTACTGTTAACCGAAGCTACTGATTCTTTCCTTTAGCACAATCACCTTTAAATTTTATGACCTACATACGACCTTTTAGGCATAGTAAGGCGACCAACATTTATATTTTTATTTCAAAAAAATCAATCTTTTTTACACTATATATATCCCCTACATTTTCATTTTTAATATACATTATTCACATGAACCAAATATCAAAATTAGCCCAAAATCAACTATACCATACAAATAATATACAGCTCAATTAGTGATTAGTTTAAAACCATTTTCAGCCTAAACAAACTTTAATCATCAATATCTATTAAGGCCCATAATAAAACTATCAAACAATTTGTGGTATCATTTGGCCAGCCCAATTAACAACAAAACCGGTATATAATCCAAATGTTATGACTTATAAATATGTTTACAAAACCTAGAATACCTCATTCCTGCCCTAATTTCTCTCACAAAAATACGCAACCATGATTTGCAGCCACACAAACATCACATACTCTTCCTTTCTTTCTTATCTTGATAACCGAACATAACCAACAATCTTTGTTTGCAAGAAAATCATACCCTTTTTTTGAATATCAAACGAAAATTCTCTCTAAGGTTTTATGTTGTGTTGACCGTGATGTTGGTTTTGAGATGGGGTTAGAACTTATGTAGATGTAGATGTTGGGTTTTATTGTTGTTGTATACTTGTTGTTCATGGACCATAGATTGAATAAGTTGATGTTTGTTTTGGCTTGATTGATGATTGTTCTTTTTCTTCTTTCGTTTCATCTTCATTTTTGTTTTGATATGTAATGGTACACTTTTTTTTCTTCTTTTGTGGAATGCATTAATCGGTCGAGGGGGTAACTGGTTTATGAATTTTGGAATCATCCGACCTTCATCAATCTTATGGTTGCAGTGGCAGGGACTCGGTCAGTGCAGGGGGACCGGTCCGGTCGACAGACCACTGTGCCCAGCCTAATGGCTTTAATTTTAATTACTTGGCTTAATAGCTTGATTAGCTTGTACATTATGGTTAAATAATTGTATATTTTGGTAAAGGGGTGAATTAATTAGTGTATTAATTATATGTGTTGAATAGATTGTTGACCTTAAAATCATTGTGCTTTACATACTTGTGCTTTGTGTTTTATGACTTGTATTTACTTAAAAGCTATTGTACATTGTGCTTAAATGGTTGTAATTTTTGATGAAGGGGTGTTTTTAATAGCATTAATGTTGTTTGGTAGAATTTTGGTCTTAAAATGACATTACGCTATTTTTTGATGTACAATATGCTTACTTTGTTGTAATTCTGAAAATTGGGTGCATTAAAGTGTTGTAAACCATGCATTATATCTTGTAAATCTGAAAATTTTGAAGAGAGAGTGTTTCATGCATTATATGTAGTATAGATTAAAAGGTCGTGGGTCTGAACATGTGAAATAGACTTGTTATGTATATATATTGTAGACAGTTAGTTGATGTTAATGAAAAAAAATATATATTAAAACCAATGTTTTAAAACACGGGTCGACTCGGTCGGTTTAACCGATTAACCGATTGAATAGATATTTTTTCATTGACTCGGGTCGATTTGGTTTAATAAATCCGGCTGGCTCATGACTTTTGTCCATTTTTTCCTAAAACTAACAAAACACTTTTGTCATTTCATCTTCGCTACACTAAAACTAACAAACACTTTTCTACAAACATATTGTGATTTGAAAATTTTTAAGTTTATTTGAATAGTTAAAGGGGTGTTACTGATATTGCTAAGTTTTGATAAAACAACAAATTAGAGTTATAGACTAATGTTGATATTATATATGCTTGACTTAAAAAGTTAATTAATAAAAATAGGATTCTAAAAACACTACAATATAGCATGTTATAAACTAGAACTATAAATTTGTTGTAAACTAGAATTGTAAATTGATTGTTTTTGCATTTTTTTTTTAGTATTGTTGATATGGAAATTAACGACCAAAACTCAATCTGGTCACCTTATTTTTATCGGTTCAACCAGATGTAAGATCAAAATCAGACAAAGACCTATCGAAGATTTTACTAAAAGTTTACATATGTATAGAACCGGTTTCACCCGTTGGTTGAACCGGTTAAACTGGTGACCCGGGTACTCGACCGGATCAATTATTGACATACTCTCCCTGTCTCAATTTATTAGTCAATATTTCTATTTTGGGTTATCACAAAATACTATCTCTGTCTCAATTTATAGGTAAAGAGTTTAGCGGGTAGATATAGTATTTTGATTGGTGAAACGGTAGGCTCGAGGTGCACTTTTTTTTTTTAATCGAACCGGTTTAAAAACCGGTTTCGATTTTAGTCAAAAATCAGTTTTGAGTAAAACAGGTCAGGAGATAGAAAATGTCCGGTTTAAACTAAAAACCGGTTTGGTTTTTAAACTGATTTTATCCAGAATTAGTTCTGTTTAACCACCGGTTGACAACAAACAATGCAAACTGGTGATTGGGTTTTTCCTAAACCGGTTTTCTAAAAACCGGCTTTTGAGAAAGTGGTTTTTGGTTTTTTGGGATCTGATCTGTTTTCGGTGTGTTATTTATTATTATTATTTTGTTTTTTCTTTTATTTTTTTCACCTCTACGGTTAGTGAGAACGAGCAATTTGAAATGGACTTCAGATTTGAGACGGATGGGTAACTTATTGGCCCAATGGGTTGAAATGGCCCGTGAAAGCTCGGATGCCCATTTGCTTCTTACCAAGTACCAACAATTGTTTGCGCCAGGGTTCTACTTCTGCTGCAAACGCCGGAATCCCCACAACCAAACAAGGTCACTAATCCTCTTTCTTTTATTTTAATAGCTATATACTATGTTGGTATTTTGTTCATGTTTTTATAAAATGAATGTTCATTTATATACTATGTTGGTATTTTTTTTTTTAAATGAATGTTCATTTATATATATAGTTGCTGTTAATAGATATGATGCTTATGATTTTTTTAGGGGTCAAATGGTCAGTTTTAGATTATTTATTTAAGAATAGCTGCAACAAAACTTGATTCTTGTTATCATTGTTTAGTGGGTTTTTGTGATAGCTTCATTCTGCTTTGTATCTGCTTAAATGAGCAGATAAGCAGTTTGCAGTGTTTGGATAATGCAATATCTTTCCATTATCTGCTTATTTGTAATAATTATTAGCGTTTCTACATCATATATAACTTACAAATCCGTAAGATGTCGTGAAATAACTAAATCCAAAAACACTATCAACTAAACAGGTAAACGGATGAGGTATCCTGTGACCGTTTCTGACCCTTTTCCCTGGCCATCTCTGGAAAACCCTCTCGGCCTCTCGGGGTTGTATATATTCATATATAATCGGAATTTGCTAAACTGCTAAACACTTAAATATTATCCCAACTTTATATAGCATGAGCACATATAAACACTATTTTTTTGAACCGCTTTAAACAGCAAATTATATGATGCTGAATAATTAGATTTATAGAAGGAAGTGATTACTAATTAGGATAATGAATGGACAAAAAAGAATTACTTGCGTGTCAGTAGCTTTTATCAGCGAATTAATTATAAGATTCCGTTAAACACTCTTTACACTTCCATAATGTGTATTCAAACACCATGCTACATTGTCCCTTATTCCTAGTCCTGTGATTCCCCTTTCTAAGTTTCAATGCCCCTTTGCGTCCTGACTCAATTTCAGGTTTTAGCAAATATCGCCTCATTTCATTATGCAAAGCGTAAGAGATTCCTTATTGAGGCATTTAAGATTTACGGTCTCTAGAAGACAACTTATCTTAGTGAAAGATGGGAGCGCAACTAGCAGCTTTTGCCGACAACTTTGCACATCCGCCGGGTCTAGCCATGATGAGGTCAAAGCTCGAGTCATTGGGCTTGTAAAGAAATTTGACAAGACTGAAGCTTCTAAGGTACTTTTATAATATGTGTGATTGTGTATGACTAAATTGCGTTTCGAGATTATTGTTTTGTTACTCCAAACTTTTTAAAGATATTAAGTTAAGCTTGTATATTAGTGAAAGTAAACATAGTTTGATTTTTTTCTTTTAGAATTGGAGCAAGTATACACTACAAATTGTCCTGAATTGTGTATATGCATTTTAACAGGTGACGGAATTAGCAGATTTTCAGAAAGATTTGAGCCTTGACAGCCTGGACAGGGTGGAGCTTGTCATGGCTTTTGAGCAAGAATTTTCGATTGAGATCCCAGATGAACAAGCAGATAAACTGAAATGTTGTGCTGATGTAGCCAACTATATCATGTCGGCACCTAAACAAGAGGCTGCTTCTGAGGATTCCTAATGTGACCAATTCAACAGAATCTATAAATTTCATTAGGCGAGGGATTTCAGTTTTTTAGGCTAGCTAATGGAACTACGCAGCATTTGTAATCTAATGAATAGACTAGAATACCCTTGGATGAAAAGACAAAAAGATTGTATTTCGTATCGAATACATATGAATTGTTACATTATGGAAAGTGGTTTAATATGTACATCATCTCCGTTGTTCCAGACTCCCTGCACTCGTTTAAACGCGTACGCACGTGCGCAAGCGCTCACACACACACAAAAGCATAAACATATAAAACAAGATCAAGTTTCACAACTCACTACTGTGACTTAAGCGCCTTCTATCATGAGCCGTGACCATCATCAAGGTCTCTTCCTAGAATGTGGCTTGTTTCTTCTTACATGCTTGTGAATCTTTAGGTGTCAAATAAATCTCATGAGCAGTGTATGTTCGAAATCCGTTCTCCATTGATGCCAAATTTATCCCTGCGTGTTCACCCGTAAAAGCTTGGTGGCATGGTGAGCTCTTTGGTAGCTCCATAACTTTTACTATGCATTTCTTCTCCATGTTTGGAACTGCATGAAGATGGGAAGGAAGATCGATGAAAAAGTCCCCATATTCATCGGTTCTGCCTCTTACCCAATCTGATTTACTCATCTTCCTGTTTGTATCACATGAAACTGCTACCGATGCTCCTGATATATCAATACAATTATTAGAACATTTAAAGCATATGATATGTTACGTTAAAGGTCACAATTTTGATCGATATATTTATACTATCAATGGCTTGACTCAGACTCTGGTTTGTCCCTAATGGACTAAATTGGTCAAAATTGTTAAAAATGAAAATTTTCAAATGGGTACAGTGGTTTGAAGCATCTATTTTATGCTTATATGTTATAAGTAATTCTTCACTGCATTTCACTTCTCCTTTAATCAACCTTTCTGTATGTGTTGTGCCTCATGGAGAGCGGTTTGCATCAGCAGTTTCAGTTCCTCCTATGCCTGCCCGTTTTTACCTTTGAGATTTTTTTTATAAAATAAGGTCTCTATTAAGAGGGTTTACTTCAATTTTCCATCAGTATGATGCGAATTGCTTGCAAGTAATTGCTACCAATATCCCCTAAGTTATAACCTCTTTTCACTTTAAAAAAATTGATTATCATAGTAATAACGACACAACTTTTGTAGTGATATTTCAGTGCAATAACGATAATTAATAAAACTACATAGCATGTTTGCAGCGTGTCAACCCAACTCATTTTGAGCGTATAAAAAACAACCCTTGCAACCTTAGCTTGTTTTGATTGTTAATTACCCGCCCATCTATTCTGCCACCTTTGTGATTAGTGATTAGCTATGGACTACAAATGCATACCGGGGATAGGATGTGATTGACGAACAGAAGTTCCATCCAAACAAACATCACATAAAACAGAGCCACTGACGACCACGTTAGAGAGCTTCTCATCACCGTATCCAGCTTCCCTTCTCAACTCATCATGTGTAAAGAGTTCCTCCATAACATCATGTCTAGCTGCCGTTGCCGGAGCCCTGAGAAAAACCAAGAATACGAATAACAAGATTGTCATGATATTGGTGTGTCCTTGAAAAATGGTCATTATCATTTGCGTTTGGGAATACATAAGAAAAAACTTAGGAGCAAAGCAAAATATGAGAGACAATGAAAAGCTACCAGCCAACTTTGGAGTGTTTATTTATACTACTAATGCTGAAATGTTAAGATTGTGCATGGGGTTTTTATTAATAATTGCGTACTAGGAACAAGAATATAGCATAAAAAATAAACTATGTCAACTTTCTTGTGGTTGTACACCTACTATTACCTTTGACCAGGGCCTTGCACCCAATTTGGATAGGTAATATACCACAAAAGTATTACTGTATCATCTGACTGCATATAAGGTGGTGTTGGCTTGTCAAGTTTATGGTGAACAATTAACTATTAATTAATGAGAATAATTAACAAGGTTACACTCTTCTTTTTCTTTAATTTTACTCATTGCTTAATAAAATTAAAAATCCATCAATACTGTTTAATATGAAGAATTTAACGATAACATTACGTAAATGACACTCGCTACGTTTTGTTTAATCTAATCATTGTAGAAAACATGAACGGATGTCGTATAGTGATGCATGACACCTCGTATCCGGTATTTCAGTATTTTTTTGTCACTCGATTTGACGAAAAATGTACAAAAACTTGAACTGAAATAATAGTAAAATAGTACATGAGGAGTATTTTTAGTTTTTTTGTTATTATTAACAGCTAACATTAAGATTTAAGGTGATAGGTGAAAGTAGAACTTCTGGAACTAACAGGTATACATGAAAACAAAGGAAAATTAGGTAGGCAACCAACCAAGTAAGTCTTGCAATCCTAAATTAGTCTAAGGGTCAAGCCTACTCTAACCATCCTTATGTATAGTTTACCAAAATGAGTATACATGTTGCTTGAGTTATAAATTTGTAACCACATTAGTCAAGTTATGTGATTAAATCATTAAATGACCTTAAAATATTTTAATAAAAAGATAACACATCAAGATATGTACAATATAGTCAAGGGCCTGGGACCTGTTTTAGCCCAGCCCACAAGTAATCAGTCATCATGTTAATTCAGAAGACTTTTAAGGTCAACAGTACCAATTTTTGGAAAGGTTTTTTAAGGTTTAGCTAAGTGCTCGTTGGCTTTGTACACAGGTTTAAGAGAGAAAAAAAATATATAATTATAAATTTATTTATAATAAAAGTTTGTTTTGAAAAATAAATTATTTAAATGAATCAATAACATACCTTTTTTACGAGCAGAGACTCATTTTTCTCATTTTACCAAAGGGGCATCATATACTCCCCCCCCCAAGGATCCTTAGAAGCCATTAGAAGCGAAGCACCCCTTTTACATTTTGCAATTTTTATTTTTATTTTATTTATATTAAGGAACTATATGCCTAAAAATACGGAACAGAAAATATAAAATTTAATAAGCCAAAAATATTAAACTAACAAAAATCTGGAACATAAACTGATAAAAAAATTATGTTGTACTGTAAAAAGATAAACGATAAAAGGGGAGAACAAAACGTCACATCCCATGGTTACGTATAACAAATCCCTTTACCAAATTGAACTCCGGCGCCTTACAATTTTCAAGTGCATGCGCGCATGAGTATATATAGCTTATAGGCTTATAGTTATGAATTATGTGATTGACTTCATAGTGTTTAATTTTTCCATAATATTTAATGCCTCTTATCTTTTTTCATCTTTTTCACACTTACAAGCTCACATGAAGAGATCCTATATCGCCTCTGAACTTCATTTCTTTATTCTTCTATGTTACTTTTGACCAACTTGTGATTTGGAATTTTGTGATTTTTCCGGATTTTAAAATGAAGCGCACACTTTCATTCGCACCTAATGTTACTCTCTCCGTCTTAAAATTATCGTCAAGAGACAAGATTCACATAATTTATAAAAGTGAGACTACTTTAGTTTTCAACCACTCAAAGAGAATATTTCTTTCTTATATTCTTTAGTTTAAAAAAAAAAAAAAATGAAATGAACAATTATTTTGAGATATCACGAAAAAGAATGTAAACTATAATTTTGAGACGTAGGTAGTATTTCTTAACTAAAGTGCGCCTGTGTTTTTGCATTTTGTGTGTATATATATATATATATATATATATATATATATATATATATATATATATATATATATATATATATATATATATATATATTAGATTTTAAATGAAATCTAAGCGCACATTTTCATTCACACCATGTTTATTCCTAAGGGGGTGGCAGTGGTTGTGGCCCAACATCACCATCACTCACTCTCAACCAATCACAGTATGCCACATCATCACCCATCATTCACCCTTATTTTTGTTGGCATTCGATCACTCACTCATCACTCATTTTTTTTTAATTCCATTAAAATTAAATAAAAACTAAAATTCTATTAAAATTAAAAAAAAAAACATTACATAATATTACTAAAAACCATTAAAAAAAACAAAAACAAAAAAAAAAACAAAAAAAAAAAAAAACAAAAAAAAAAACAAAAAAAACAAAAACAAAAACATTACATAATACTAAAATACTAAATTTCATAATACTAAAAAACTAATTTTCATCGTCTTTATCATCCACCTCGAGGTATTGTAATTGTTGAGCCTGAATATGCTCCATAAGATCAAATCGGAGACGAAAATGTGTTTTCTCATGTCGTATTTCGGCTAAGGCTGCTTTGTCAAACACCGGTTGGATTGGAGGATCCTGAATAAACTGGGGAGATTGCGTTACCGGCGTCATGTATAATCATGTTGTACAATATCACACACGTATAAACTATTTTACTAATTCTTTCCATTGTGTGTGGCCGTAAGGGTCGATTCAGTATACCCTATCTACCCTTGAGAACACTAAATGCCCGTTCAACATCCTTTCGAGCCGACTCTTTTACTTTCTTGAACTTTTTCTCTTTCGGGTCGGTTGGATATTTGAACGCTTTAACAAAAGTAGACCATGCAGGATATATGCCATCGGTTAGATAGTAGTTACACTTGTACGTACGGCCGTTCACAACAAATGGGCACTCAGGTGCCGTACCATTACGCTCGGTGAGGAATCACAGAGATTGCATCACAACATTCACATCATTGTTTGAACCCGGCGGTCTAAAGAACGCGTGCCATATCCACAAATCTTGAGACGCCACTGCCTCCATCATAATCGTGAGGTATTGATGATCACCCCTTTTATATTGACCCCTCAATTCCATTGGACAATTCCCCCAAACGAAATATGTGTAATCTAGGCTACCGATCATACCCGGAATGTGATGTCTCTCTTCGTGTGCTTCGTATAAACGTGCAACATCATGGCTTGTTGGCCTACTTAGGAAATCTCGAGCGTTAATAGCGTCACAAAAAAATTGAAGGCATTCACGTGACGTTCTTTGTGCCATTTCTAAATATTCGTCAAACTCATCCGGTGGAATACCGGTTGCAAGTTGTTTAATAGCAGACGAATATTTTTGTATGGCTGTGAAACTTTTGTACGCTCTAGCATCATAACCTTCTTGAAAATACTCGAATCTAGCCTCAGTAGCATGTGTGATTTTTAAAAATAAACTTTTAGGCATACGATACATGTCTTTAAAAAAATCATCGTTGAATTTCGGAACTTCACAAAAATAATCACGATGCAATCTTTCTATAGCTTCGATCCGATCGCGTTTTACTGATCTTCGTGTCGACCCTGCCGTATCATATTCCTCATCTTCGTCAATCGCGTTAGCAAAAACCTCGAGACTACTATCGTTAGACCACTTAAACGGCTCGTCTAACAATAAAGTCGAACTAATTCTTTTTTGCTCCATATGGTTGAGGGTTTTTTTTTGGATCGTATGGTTTTTTTTTTTTTTTTTTTTTTTTTTTTTTTTTTTTTTTTTTTTTTGTACACTTCTTTTTTGCTCCTCTTGTCCAATATATACTCAAAAGGAAAAAGTATGCAACGGTCAAAATTTACTTTGCAACGTTCAAAAAAAAAAAAAATCTTCCCATGCGTGAAACTTTCACCCACATGATGGATGCCGTGCGTGATAAGGGGGACGGCGGCGGTGTTCCCGCGCCACACCGATCCCTTCACACGCCTTCTCGTGACCACTGCCAAACCCCTAAATGAAGTACGCTTGTCTTTTGGCATTTGTTTGGTTTTTTTAGATTTTAAACGAAATGTGCCCGGTTGCATGTGCGCTTTGGTTTGTCGGGTTTTTTTTTTATTATTTTTTTTCCTAGTTTAAATGAATAAACATAGTGCGCTTTGGTCTTTTACATGTCTTTCATCCAATGGAAGCACTTTGATAAAACATTTTCTTAAATCTTATTTGCGTCGTTCATTTTCGTAAGATAGCATTGTAAGGTGTTCATTTAAAAAAATTTCTCTTGTTTGAATATTAAAATAATAAGAGGGCTCACAAGAAACATTTCAAGGAGAAAAAAGTATGGTTAAAAAAAAATTGGCGGGCAAATAGGGCCATAGATGATAAGCTTTTTAAAACCCAAACCTTTTTCCTCAGGTTTAACGCACGCTGGAAATTTATAACTCAATCCCATTTTAAATACCCATGTATTTTTTTATTTTTTTATTTTTTATTTTTTATTTTTTTTTTTCAAATGAAAACCTGTTCCAAAATAGTAAACCAAACGGCCCTGGTAGTCCTTGAACGGATAAGGTTTTATCTCTTCAAGTTTAACTAGGAAAGCTAATCTTTTGACTCGAATTTACGCAACTTAACCAGGACATCGTGATGACCATTTTTGATTTTTCTCTAACCACCCTCAAATGTGCACATAACGAGATTTGAAATTTTAATCTTTTGTGAGGAGGTCATGTATCTTACCACTATTACATTTGGTGGTGGTTTAGCTAATAGCCCTTGATGTCATCTTAAATTGTTTTACTTCTTACAACGGAGGAGTCCAATGTTCAATCACTAAAAAGATTATATATGAAAGATGATTTAAGAAAATCATTCTTTACAACCAACAAAAAAAAAAACATGACAATAGCTATGTAAAGTACCTCTTAACTATATACTTTTTCGTCTCAAAATGTTGTCCACCGAACAATAGTTTAAGAAAAACACTTGACATAATTATTTAATTGAGTATTCAGTATTGTAAATAATTGTAGTAAGAGTGATATATTTTTAGTACTTAACTTTGAGACAAACTTAAAAGAAAGAGTGACAATAAAAATGAGAAAAGAAATATCTTTATAGGCTTAAGTTATGTTTAGCAAAACACATTTTAAATAGAATAGTAATTTTGTTTATTTGGCTTATCACGTTGTGCATCCCATCATTCTCTGATCTCTACTGGTGCATTTTCATAACCATTTGGTCAAAGTTTGACAAAGGTATTTCATAGAAACAAATGTTCTAATATTTAAAACTTACATACAATATGTTATCAACAAATACCTACAACCCTAAAACCTTGTTTTATTAGAAAGATTGGACCAGACCTGGAAGACTATTCCATAACCTGTTATGAATAAAACCGCGCTTGCATTATTTATTACCAAGGGGCTTTATCGTAGGAACGTTCTTTTGTGCATCTCTACTCACATTTCTCACAAAGAATTATTATACCGTATCATGTTAGGTGCCAAATACAAAGAAGATATGGAATAATGAGATGTTAAGAAGAGTTAAGATCATTGGTGTTGAAGTAGAGGTTGCTTTGTTTCTTAGAGAAACTTGTGATTGTAGGCACAGCAGAGAAGCCACTATACTTTTCTTCTCTCTTTGCTATGCATATCTTCGCCATATACTTGAGAAGATCATGCTTTTGCACAAATTCTTGAGCTGCATATTCCTCGAACGCCATCCACTACACATTAAATTACCAGAATTATTTAACAAGAAATGGAAGTAAAGTATGTATCCTTATTAGCCATTTTTTATACCTGGGCTGCCTCTATTTCTCTTTCTTGCTTCTCGATGTTGAAGGATACGGGTTTCAACATGCACATGAAGAATAAATCTGACTTTTCAAAGAATGACTTATGGCTTTGTCTGCACAATGAGAATAGGACAGCATTGATATTTTTATTGATTGCAAAGATATGGACGATTTATAAATGAGCATAGCCAAATTCATTGAGAGTCGGATAGTTGGATATATACTTCCAGATCATATGCAGAGTACATGAGCATGATCACTGTTGAAATTTTGTTTTGCAATGAATTATTTTCCATGTTCAAAGAAACAACCAAGAGAATCTAATCATTTCCAAATATGTTGCAGCCACTTTACCTGAATGCCAATATTTCCACGAATTTGGTGTCAATCTGAAGAATCAAAAACATCCAATTAGTTCACCAGAATTATTTCCAAGTTCAAACGTGACTTTCTAATTACGGGAAAAAAAATGAACTTTGACTTTTGAGGTCAAAGCTCATATTTTTTAAATTAAAACTGAATAGGATGTTGACAGGATTTTGAAACTTACTCCTGTCTCTTCTTTCACCTCCCTAACCGCTGCATCACAAATATCTTCACCCTGTTAAGATTTCAAAACATTTTATGTCCCAACTCCCGAAGGCGAGATACTTTTGGACATGTAATGAGTAAATTTACCAAATGGGCATACCTCATCAACAACTCCAGTAGGAAACTTCCATACCCCGGATCCTTGGAATTTTCCACTCTTCTCTTGCACCACCAAAACCTAAAGACATGAATTCACATAACTTACTATATCAAATTATTTCCGTGACGTTTCACATAATCCACATCATAAGCCAATAAAAAAAGACGACACTGACACAGGCCACGGACTACATAAGCAGCGTACCTCTCCCTTTTCAGTCATGACAAAAGCCCCAATACCCACTCGATGACTTGCATTTGCTGGCAATGTATTTGTTGTTTCAGGAATCCAACGCACCAGCATCAAGTGTTTTGGTTCCGCATGATGATATGAGAAACCTTCCTGCGACCAACATGAAAGAAATTGAGATAAATTCAGGTTATATAAGTAAGAAAATACAATCCACAAAAAGTTGCTGTGCAAAAATTTCATCTAAAATGTAACCTCCAACTTACATTAACCACAGGCTCGATGAGACTTACAAGCTCGATTGGGAGTTTGATCCAAATACCCCTTTTACCCTGCACAAATGTTGATCTTGTGTTCAATGCATATGTTATATAAATTCAATAAATATTACTTCAACAAAATAAATTCATAGAATACCAACAAAAAGAAGCCCAGAGGGTGGTGTATAACTGCATAATTAGCCAACAAAAAGATTTCTGATCCGCAATCATCCGGTTATCCAAACAACAATCTTCACAAATGTATATTATGACCACCGAGTAATATTTTTGGTACTCGCAAGTGATAACATGATGTCCATGCCAAATCTACTTGTTATTTATAGTATTATCTTTAGTTTGTATGTTGTTTTATTGGCACGTGCATTAGTTTTGCCCGCTTAGACACATGGCGTTAGTTAAGACACAATTTTCTGACAAGAGTCAAGATGTGTGTTTTAGACTTATAGTCCCGATTTATGGACCTGGTTACGGGTCTTTGTAGGGTGAAATCAAATGACAGTTTAGAGTGTTTATTTTTTGTTCTGCCTTTCTTATTTGATTTACTCATGAACTTTAAGAGCTTATTAGAGATCTTAAAAACACACACACACAGATTTCTGGAAAAGACAACTTGTTTGTCCCTATACGAATTACTTTAAGCTGGACTACTAAGTTACTTTATTGAAGCAGCTAGCCTTACATTGATATAACAATGTGCATATTTTATCATATGGCTGATAGTTATTAGGTTCACTTATGCAGTTAGGTTGTTTTAATTATTGTTTCAGTATAAAATAGTCACAGTTAGTAATAAACGATTTGACAGTCGCAAAGAATACCATATGCAAATATATAATCAGACAAGGGTCTATTCAATATGTTGCACTAATGCAGCATTTTTAGGTACTAAGTAATCAATATTGCTCACCCGTTCATCAAAGGAACCGCATAAGCTCATTTCACACAATAAATACTAACCTATTTATTCTGAAATCATATTTAGGATAAGAAACAAGGGTCAACCAATACATTAATATATAAAAAAAGTAACAGGTAACAAGAAGTGAAGCTGGGAATAACCTGTTGTTTCCAATGCAGCATTGACGCTTTAAGTAGAGAAGTAAATATAACTGGATCCATGGGTTCTTTGGACATTTCCACAATAACACCTCCATGTTCATCCTCTGTGCCACTTAAAACATTATCAACTTGTTGTAATTGTTTATCCGGCAATACAGGCGACGGAGATGAAGAACTCGCCGAAGCTGACATGGACCGTACATTCAAACTGATCCTAAAAGTATTCTTGAATTTTCCTGAAAACCAAGAAAACACATCTCAAAAACATCTCCCAAAGTTATACAATCCAACACTGGTGTCTTGCATTGCGTTTTGAAAGACTATCCGACTATTTCGTTTTAAATTTGAAAGAATATCCGA
The DNA here is from genome assembly GCA_030686995.1 of Artemisia argyi. NCBI lineage: Eukaryota > Viridiplantae > Streptophyta > Magnoliopsida > Asterales > Asteraceae > Artemisia > Artemisia argyi. The sequence goes on from CM060684.1 coordinate 113,461,814, forward strand.
CTATTTCACAACCTTTTTGTATCTTAGAATTGCTTATTAAAAATGTTTTTAATTTTTTTAAAAACAACTAACTAACAGCATTCGAAGTGGGACTTAATTTGCTTGGGATGGGAGGAGGTCAGGGTCGGCGTGGGTAGCGATCACCATTGCACCTCTTGGTGACCACGAGCAAAACATGCTCAATCGGGGTCGGGAGACCGAGCCTTGGTGAACGATTTGTGTGCGTTTTAGTTTATCATTTTGTGTTATTTAATAATAAAAAATGAACGGGTGGGTAGTGACCATTGCAAATGCTTTCTTATAATTTTTTATGAAATGCAGATACACACACCTATCAGACAGAAGATAAGCAGTTTGGTAGAAGCAACAATTCGAAAAAGCTCATTTCACCTTCAAAAAAACAGGATAAGCAGTTCTAAACAGCAATGCCAAACACCCTAAACTCTGCTCCCAAACACAAAAGCAGTCAAATTCAAACATTGTCCTATTCAACCAGTTTCACCTTATAAAGATTCTTGAATATACCTTATCTAAAAATCTAAACACTACCCACATAAAAAAGAACCTAAATTAAGGTCCCATAATCAAACCAAACGACTAAAGATTCAATTTTTACAACTGGGTTCATTAAATAACAAATTAATAACAACCCACATTAAAAAAAAAAAAAAAAAAAAAAAAAAAAAAAAAAAAAAAAAAAAAACCCTGACCTTCAATGGGTAGCAAATTAGGCCTAAGACGTAAGAAGGAACGATTAGTAGTAATGAAACATAGAAATGAAGAAGGTTTAGGAACAAATCTGATTAACATTCTATTTTTGGAAATATTTCTTTCTAACTTTTGTATGAGTGTTTGTTACATTTAGAAAGAAATGAAGAAGAGTGTTTTTTACTTGTGGGGTTGGAAAAGAAAATAGGAGATGTGGTCAAGAATGGTGAAAGGGGATGATAACGAAAATTGAAGGTGTATGGAACAAACATGGATATGTTGTACTTTCTTTTCGGACTTCGTTGACATGTGGGTCAATCACAACAACAACAATAATCCCTTATTGGTGGGAGTGAGGAGGTATCAAAGACACTCACATTACTACCCGAAAGTAAATTAACTGCTTCAGATTCATCTATACTACCTATACTAAGGGCCGTTTGGTTTGGGTGGTTGTGGTGGGCATTGGATTTAAAAGTTGAAAACATTTGTTTGGTTGCAATTTTAGAATTTAGGTTTAAATTGATGCACCAAATATCAAGGGATGTATTAAAGATTGTAGTTTGATGGCTTTTATGATAAAAGTTTGAGACCACCTATTTTATCACTCTCATTTTTTTTTAAATTGTCTCATCAATATTAATATAATAATTTTTATTTTATATTTTAATATATAATATATCTTTAAATATTATTTTCTCTCTCCTATCTTAAATCTAAATCTAAGGGCCCGTTTGGTATGTGGGATTTGATTGGGTTTAGGATTTAATAATGCAAAACCAATGTTTGGTTGAATTTTGTGGATTAAGATTTGGGAGTGAGACCCACAAATGAGGGGTTGTGTAAAAGTTAAGGGTATAGGTAGGTTTTATGAATTTTGTGAGGTTTACTCATCTTTTTTTTTTTGTCTCTTTCTATTTTTTTTTTTTTTTTGTTTAGTATTATTAAAGTATAATTTTAAATTAAATTCATTTCTTTTTTATAAATTAATTATTATTAATTAAATATATTATTTTCTCTCTCATACATTAAATTCAAATCCAAATTTAAATCCAAATCTAAATCCATCTACAAACCAAACGGACCCTAAATTCAAATCCAAATCCAAATCCAAATCCTAATCATAAACCCATCTACAAACCAAACAGGCCCATTAAAGTTTAAAAACTTAAAAAACAAGTATGTTGTTAGATTAAAATACTTTTAACTATAAAAAGTAATCTATTAATATTATACAATTTAAATTACTAATTTTTTTAACTCTCATTTTCTTCGCACCCTCATGTATACATAAAAAATACATACAAAAATTAATGTTATATATCATACATCGTTACTGCTATGCGCGGGTAATCGCCTAGTCTTATTAAACCAGTTTGATGTTAAAATTTATCAAAATGAAGAAATTAATAATTCTAAGTGGAAGATTATTCTAAAGTTAGAATACATTATAATTTCCAAATATTTTTAGTGCAAACATCTTGTATTTCAACATGAGCTTAATTTAGCTCATAGTAGAATATTTAGCATAGACATCTTATGTTTCAACATGAGCTTAATTTCTAAAAAAAGTTGACTCATTTGCTTGAAAATTTCTTCTATTGCATCGATAAATGTTAAAAGATTCTGGCTTACCTGTGATTCTAAGGAATTCACCATTTCCTGGGATAATGAAGATTGATTTAGTCTAACTATTGGGATGATGTCGTTGCCAAATTATCTTCTAGGCTCTCTAAATGGAAGCTTAAAACTTTAGCGGTTGGTGGTTGTCTAACTCTCCTAAAATCGGTATCGAGCTCTTTGCCTCTTTATTATATGTCTTCCTTCAAGATGCCTATAAGTGTTCTAAAAGAATGGAGTCAACCCGTATGAATTTTTTTAATGGTGCGGATTACGGGGAAAAAAAGATGTCTTTGATCAGCTGGAAGAGAGTTTTATCTTCAAAGAAGAATGGTGGTCTTGGTGTTTCTAGCTTCTTTGCTATGAATCGAGCCCTTCTTTTCAAATGGGTGTGGAGGTTTATTGTAAATGGGTCCTCTCTATGGTCTTGCTTTATAAGAGCAATTCATGGTATTCATGGAGGTCTTGACAATCATTTACCTTTCTCTAAGTGCACTCCTTGGACGGATATTGTTAGTGAAGTTAGAAAGCTTTCTAATAAAGGCATTGATCTCCTTTCGCTTATTAAAAAGAAGGTAGCAAATGGTGAGACAACATCCTTTTGGGAAGAAACGTGGCTTGGAGATTCTCTTTTTAAAACATGCTTATCCAAGGTTATATTCCTTGGAATTAAACAAGCATATTAGTGTGGCTTCTAAGTTTAGCGATGACTCTCTCATTGCCTCTTTTCAAAGACCCCTAGAGGTGGTGTTGAAGATGATCAACTACAGCTACTTATTTCAGATACCACCTCGGTTATTCTTCACAATTCTAACAATAGATGGACTTGGCGGTTGGATTCTTTGGGTGTTTTCTCAGTTAAATCGGTTCGTGAATTTATTGATGATTCTTTTCGTCCTAAGGCTAATTCTTGTACTCGATGGGTAACAGTGACGAAGCCAGGATTTATCATGTGGGTGGGCCAGAAATCAAATAGCAATTAACTAGAAGAGAGGTGTTACTACTCGTACATTTTTGTTCGAATTTTCTATTTCGAATGTATGGCTCCTCCACAAGATAACATGCACACTATCTCAATATTTAAAACAAGTGACAAGAAAGCAACAGTAAGCTAATAACCAAAAAATCAATATTATTCGTCCATCTTCAAACAAATTATTGTACGTGCATTTAAACTTTAAGGTCAACAAAACCAAAATGAATGATAAAAGGTGATTTCTATCTTAAAAATGAATTAAAGATGTAACAACATAAAAACATTTATATTAATTTGAAGCATTTCAAGTACTAATGCCTTTGCATACATATGATAGAACAAAAGTATGAATATTGAATATATTTTAATTAATAAGCATTTTGAATTTGAACTAATGGTTATATAAGTTATAACATTATAATACACATGAAAGACAAACTATGCTACCGAATCCTCGTATCTCAATTTGGATAGGGTATCACCTTTTTAATCTTTATTAGTTTCAGAATTTTGGGTGGGCCAATCTATTATTTAATGGATCAATTCACTTTAATAGTTTAGAATCAATAGTCCCTAATAAAACTTTTGGGTGGGCCTTGGCCAACCCAAGTCAATACATACCTCCGTCCCTGATGGATAAAGTATATCCTAATCAAGATTAACATCTTTGCATGGAAAGTCTCCTTGGATAAGCTCCCTTCAAGGTTAAACGTTTCTCTCCGTGGGCTTGAAATTCCATGTATTTATGTCCTATTTGTAGTGTGGCTGTAGAATCAACTTCACATCTTCTATTATTATTATTATTATTATTATTATTATTATTATTATTATTATTATTATCATCATCATCATTATTATTATTATTATTATTATTATTATTATTATTATTATTATTAACAATAAATAGGATTTTACAAGAAATTGGTGGGGAGCCGAGAAACCAACTGGGTCCCCACACATCTAGCAATAGCGAATCCAATCCTATTAAAAATATGAACGGCAGCCCGCGCCCCAATGTCTTGAGTCGTAGAGAAACGTCGAATACGCTTTAGAAGAGTTACTACATCTTTCTCAAGTTCTCCAAAAGAGGAGAAAGAGAAGGGGAGGAACCCATATCCGATATCCACACATTTGGCCTCATACTTGACACGTTTACATTGTGCAGCTTCAATAACTGCACGACCTGGCATAAAATCAATCATACCAGATTGTGTCAAAGGTGACGACCCCGTAAGATCAACACAAACATCAAGCCCACTATCCCAGGAGTAAAGTAATATATCAGCTGGGCGCAAAGATCTATCACTATCACCGTAAAGCCCAATATCCACCTCCTTACGAGCTGAAATTCTGGACCGAGAGCATATATCAACAAGAACATCACGCACAATATTATGCCGATGTTTAATGCCAACAATACCCGCACATGAAACCGCATGATCCCCATAAATATCTCCAGTAAAAACACGAGAACAAGCTGAACACGGTACCTAAACAGTGAAAAGGGGAACACCCAGCCAATAACACAACACACAACGGTATGTCCGGGCATTCATAGTTTGACCCAATCCAGATATAGGAGCCACCCTGAGCCAATCTGAAGTATGATCCTCCTTTAGAGAGCTCCATAACGCCATCTGTCAAGGAGAAAGATGGAATGTAGATTCAACAGTTTGGGTAACCCGATCGAAATATATATCTGATTTGTACAATCTTATCCGTTGTTTCACGGACGAGTTCTGGACCAGTGAGTTGAACTTCTCCCACTTCAGCTCAACAAGCAGGTGAACGACATTTTCGACCGCAAAGTGCTTCAAATAGAGCTGCTTTAATACTTGTATGATAGCTGTTATTGTAGGAAAATTTGACTAATGGTAGATGAGTATCACATCCTTTTTCAAAGTCTATTATACAAGCTCAAAGCATGTCTTCAAGTGTTTGAATGTTTCGTTCACTCTGACCATCGGTATGAGGATGATACGCTGTACTCATGTCTAAATTTGTTCCAAAGGCGTCCTGGAGTGACTGCCAGAAATTGGAAGTAAATCTACCATCTCGGTCCGATATGATGGATATCGGTGCACCATGTCTTGAGACTATTTCTTTGACGTACAGTCGAGTAAGTTGTTCCATTTTGTAAGTCTCTTTGATTGGTATAAAGTGTGCGGATTTTGTGAGACGATCAACTATGACCCAGATGGAGTCATAACCGCTTGATGTCTTTGGGAGCTTGGTAATGAAGTCCATAGTAACTCTTTCCCATTTCCACATAGGAATCTCTGGTTGTTGCAATGGACCTGATGGTTTTTTATGTTCGGCTTTTACATTGGAGCATGTAAGACATTTGCTAACGTATGTTGCAATATCGGCTTTAATGTTTGGCCACCAATAGAGTAGTTTAAGATCATGATGCATCTTATCAGATCTTGGATGTATGGAGTATTTGGACTTGTGAGGTTCATGCATGATCAAGTCTCGTAGGCCACCATAAAGTGGTAACCAACTTCGACCTTGGAAGCATAGAGTTCCATCTGAACGGGTTTCGAATTTCTTCTGTATCATGCCATCCAACTTTTCCTTTTGGATGTCTTCTTTCACTGCCTCAGCTTGAACGTGAAGGATTTGAGCAGGAAAGTTTGAATTTATGGTTAAAACTAAGGCTCGGACTCGTAGTGGTTTAACCCGTTCCTTTCGGCTCAGTGTATGGCGTAGGATGAGGTTTACTTTTATGTGGGAAAGGTAGAGTAAGAGTGATTAATTGTCGTACTCTATCGGATGAATACTTCATGAATTTCACACGAAATTTGTCTTAAGATTCTAAGTGAGAAGTTTGTTTCTAAGAAAACATACAGGTGACTGCTCCCAGCATAACATGATCCCTCCTGAATTAGACATAGGTGATCAGGCTATGTATAATTTAGGACCGATAAGGTGATGTTCGGTTTAGTTACGTAGTATTGTGTTTCCTAAAAGTTTTAGATGATATTAAATTTTGTAAAGCTGATGAGAGTGCTTGTGGTGTAACTAAGGATGATTTGAGCTTTAAAAGTGCATCAAGATCAGAAAGTGAGCTTGTAGGATTAAGGGTTGTGAAGATGATGATGGTGAGAAGGTTAAGAAGGTTTGTGTTCTTCATTTTGGTATGTTGAGATTTAGTGGTTTGTGATGAAAGTTGGAAATGAAGGCATGATATTGATTTATAGGGTGGTATCAACGAAGTGATTTTTCTAAGATGGTGGTAGAATATCTTGGAGTAAAATGATGTGAAACAATAAAGTGATAACAAAATAGCTTGAAGTAAAATTTGTTGAATGGTTTATAAGATAACTGGGTAAATCTTATAGAATGGTAATAGTCTACTAAACAATCAAATTGGTTTGGAGATAGAAAGTACAATAGATGAGAATTATCACAAAGAGTTGTTTATTGAACAGTAAATATTCTTAAGTCATAAAACTCCCATTACTAGGGATGACATACACGTAGTACAACATAGTGCATAAATAAATATGACTGCTAAGTTCTAAACTTCATTGTTCTGCAGTGTTGTTGAGATTCTGATAAGCTTCTTCTTCTCTTATCATATATGCTCTCCCCTGGTTGTCTTCAACTTGTTGACCATGGTTTTGGGGACATCGGTGCTTGTAATGTCCACTTTCTCCACATCCGAAGCATATAGCTATCGGCTGTGTACTGCTAACAGTAGCTACAGCCTTGCCTCTACAATCTCTGGCAAGATGTCCTGGCTTTTGGAAATTGTTGCACTTGGCGGGGCAAGGACCTGAGTGATGGTAATTGCACTTAGTACACTGTGGTTGAGTCCCAGTATATCCACCTCTGGTTGGTGCAGCAACATAAGCCGTTGCAGCCCCTTGTCTTTTGTTTTGCTGGTTATGATGGTTGTTGTTGTTACTCCCATGGTTACCATCCCATGGTCGCTTGTTGTTGTTGGTTCTATTGTTATTGTTGTTGGAGTTGTTGAAGTTTTGTCTTTGGGTTTCCGCTGTCTGCACCACCTGATCCATGAGGCTGCGAGACCTCCGCATAGCCTCATCAAGTGTTTTGGGACTAGACGTAATCATGTTCCCTTGTATGCTTGGTGGGAGTCCCCATATATACTCTTCCAATAGTTTCTCATTTGTCGAAACCATCGTTGGGCATAGTATCCTCAATTCATGGAATCGGCGGTTGTAACTCAGGATGTCGGTTCCTTTAACAACATGGTTCCAGAATTCTACTTCTGGATGACAACATGGTTCCTTTAACGGCATTTCACTGTGAGGGCAATACTCTTTCTTCATGTTATCCCCAGAAAGCTTATAATCATTTTGGATGTCCATTGATTGAGATACTAAATTCCACCATGATAATGCTTCATCCAATGGTGGACCGGTGGCATATTGAACTTTATCATTCTCGGTGCATTTGTTGATCAATACTACTAACTCCGCTTTTTCAAGCCAGGGGTTAAAATTTACAACTCCATTAGTACCTTTGTAATTGGTGGGTTGGCAATTTAAATAACCCTTGAATGTGCAGCTCTTATATACCGGATCAATATTTATTACTAGAGGACCGGCTGGGTTTGGTCCTCTAGTATTGATGGTAGTTACAGCAATTCGAACAGCTTCAGCAGTTCTAGTAGTTTCAGCAGTTCTTGCAGTTTTAGCAGTTCTAGTAGCTTTAGCGGCTTTTGCTGCCTTTGTAGCTATGGCTGCTTGTTCAGTTGCTATTGCTGCATTTACACTATCTTTAACTAGTTTGCGAATAGCAGCTTGAGTCATTGCTGGTGGTGTCTTCTTCGTTGGCGCCATGATTCTATTATATAAAAGGTATGTCATGAGTAGAGAGTTGTGAAATAAGCATGATTTTTGATGGGAAATGATAGAATAATTATGTTTGAAGATTTAAAGGCATAACACATGATAGTATAAAACAAGAGTTTTATTCATACAACGTTGGTTGATTTACAAAATCGAAACTTATTACAAGCTTCTTCAAAATTTACTAACTGATACTTTCAGTTTAGTAATTACAACGTTTTTACTATCGCTAGTTATTACATGGATTTCATAACATTTACTAACTGAGTCTAATCAGTATAGTAGTACAAAAGTTAACTAGTATCATCACACTAGTCTATTGTGGGTTAGAAGGTCCGAGCAGCTCTGATTGATTGGCAACTTCTTGGTTTAGTGTGTCATAGAGGTACGAGTCGATGAAGTTTGAGAAGCTGTAGTTTTCATGTTGACTTTCTTGTTGGATCAATGGTGGTCGAGGTACGATCCATAATGAGTGATCCAAATCATCACATGTAGGGATATCAAAGGGAAGTGATAGTGGTGGTGGTAATGGGTCTAGTACATATTCGTACTCATTATCCTCCTCGGAGTCTGCCTCAACCCAATTTTGTTCAAAATAATTAGAAATATTCAACGCAAAATTAGTTGGCATTGGTTCCTCCTCTTCTTCATCGGTTGAATCTTTGAAGGGTTCTTCTTCGTCATCAGAAGCGAAGGCATTTACGAAGTTAAATCCGAACTCGGGTGAGGGTGGTAAGACTTGGAAGTTATTAGGTAGAGTGGGCACATAATCGGGAGAAGTGGGTACGCACATGATTTCTATGAAAAGAATTTCTATGTTAGAACAATTCAATGTTTATGGGAAGTGCTCAAAATGTGATAAGTGTGTATAAACCAATATACTAATATGTTCATGTAGTATATAATGCTTACGGGAAATGCTCAAAATGGGTATATATGAATGTACTAATATGTTTGTGTAGCATAACATGCTTACTAAGTCCATAATCGTCTGGAGGATGGAAGACACGGAGAGCGGAAGGCTATAAAATGTTTTTGTTTGTGATTGTAGTTATAGTTTAGGTCTCACTTAGACCCGTTTCTCTATAACCATGGCTCTAGTACCAATCTGTAACACCCCCAATTCATGATGCAGCGGAATTCAACTTGGGTGTTACTCGATGGCACAACAGTCATAATAATAGAAAACGATCTCTAACCGAGTCGTATTAAAAAGATTTATCATTCAAATTATATAAATATCAGAGGTTACAAAATGAGGTCCCAATTGGTTCCATGTTTACAAATCAGATTAAGTGAGTTTTCGAATGATAATAAAATTTATAGCCCTCTTGAGTATCCGTGCCCTTCCGTGTCATCCTTGATCGTCATGAACCTGAAATACATGCTTGAGAGGTCAACACAAAGGTTGAGTGATATTCATAGAGTTTGTTTAATGTTTGAACACAATATGTTGGTAGTGTGAGCTATAGACTCACACCAATGTTTGGAAAACAAAACAGTTATTATCATTACTAAGCTTATGACACCAAAACGTTGACGTGTACCAATATCGATCGGCAGATTTATCCTGGTAGGTACTTTGTTAACATACCTAAATCTCAAATATTAGTGCATTTGTTTGAACTTAGTCAATACAAATGGGATTCGTCAATCCCAATAGGCCTATTCACAATATTTGCGCTCACTATTGCTAGTGATTAAATGGTTCATAATAAGGGATCTCGGTTTAGCAAGGCTGGTACTTAGTGATAATAAAAGAATCAGGCAAGCATACAATTTAAAAACATTGTGCTCGGTTAAAATAGCATGTATTTCCCCCAAGGGTTTGTAAAACAATTAAGTAATGGAAAGTGGGGCTATGAACTCACCTTAAGTAAGATAGCAAGTAATGAATGTAACGGTTGAATCGTGAAAGTTTCTACGAGCAACCTATAATAGAATGTTGCGACTTAGGATTTGAGTAAAGAATATGAATAAGTGCCTATATAAATATCTTGCATTTAGTCCATGATGTGGTATGATGTATAGTGTAAGTCTTTGAAAGAAAAGATTCATGAAACATGTATGTTTTGATATATCGTTTACTACCGTTCGGGCCGATATAATTCAGAAGTCATGTTAGTAAGCGTTCGAGGAGCCAGGACACTTTAATTCGTAAATCCACAACTTATCTCGACGGCTTACATAATGAACTCCTCACATGAGGCTCCCTACTATTGTAGTAGTTGATAAAATATATAGATATAAGTTTTGATCTGAAAAGTTACATGTCCGATATTTAAATAAACTTAGGAAAGTTTATTATTACATGAAGATTGTTATTAGGGTAAGTTTCATAAGTCTTGTATGACCATTTTTCTTTGTATTATCTCATGGTTCTTTTAAGTGAAGTAGATCCAAATTGCTTGTTTCATGTTTTCGCCTAAGTAAGCTTCTATGGTCATTTAGTCATGGCCTTGCCATGACCTTTGGTCCTTGTTCCATGGTCATGAGACTCAACCTTGGCTCTAGCCATGGTTGTGGTCTTGATTATAGGTCATAAGACCTCTTGTTCCTTTTAAAGTATAACCATAATATAGTGACTTATATATATGTAAATAGCTGTTAAGAAACTGAGATATATCTCATTCGTTATTGATTTTCTGGAGACGTGCTCCTGAGTTTTTAAAGAAAACGTGATTCCGGACAACTTTCGTGATTTAACTTTTTCATGAAACGGACCAGAAATGCCTCTTTTTGCGTGTTTTAAGTTTCTGTAACAGAAAGTTTTGGCAGCTTTGCCGCAAAGTTTTGGTAACTTCAAATGGTCATAACTTTTGACTCGTATACTCTTTTTAGGTGGTTCAACTTGCTACGGTTTCCTTGTTAGGTCCTCTACTACAATATGTAATGATCCAATATCATAATTTTACCATTTTGATCAGGTCTTACCAAGAAAGTCACTAGTTTACTTGTTTTAATAACTTGTCTTAACAATCAATAACAATAACTTGTTTTACTCACTTTTATACATCATGGACATGAATACAAGACATAATATAGCAAGAATAATATGTAAATAACATGAACATGATTATTTAACAAGAAACATGTTAGGGTTTGGCTTACAACTTTTGGCTTTCAAATAAAGAAAGGAAGTAACTAGTAAGGATAGGACTTTGATAGACTTGCTTCAACCCACTTCACTTCATGCAATCTTTCTACTCTTGTAATCTTGAAAGATGGATGATGAAGGTTGAGGTGACTTGAGTGGATTCAAACTCAAGAGAAATCACCAAAGTTCTAAAGATTGGAAGTAGTTTTGATGAATCAAAACCAAACTAGTGTTTATGTGTTGTTATAGCACTTGAATCTTGCATGAAACTTGGAGTAAATTTTGCTAAGAAGATGGTGTTGGTGTGGTGGATATGGGGCGGCAACAAGAGAGGGGGAGGGTATTTATGGGAGCTTGAGGAGGTTACATTTCATTGACTTGTCAACACTTGCTCACCAAGGTTAACACATGTTAACATCTTAAGGCCTAAAGCATGAGATCAAGACACCTAGTGTGAATCCCCCCCCTAGTGGCGGTTTGCCAAGCTTGGGGAGGAAGTATTGGTTTGTGATGATCTTATCCAAGCTTATGTAGTTAGTTTTGACTCCGTAAAATGCTAACCGTAAACGATTAAGCCATAATACGTAAAACCGGGTATCGTAAAAATACGAAACTTGGAAGAATGACTAAACTTGTTAAAATACTCCATAATAAAATATAAAATGAGTGGTAGGTTCGATTTGGGTGGTAAAACCCTGCTAAAACTGAAAACACGGGTCTAAAACGCGTAATACGTAAAACGTACGAATATTGCGTAAAATTGAGAAAAGTAAAATGTTACTTTTCTAATAGGATAAAAATGATTTAAAATGACTTATAATGTCTAGACTGGGCTCAGTCTAGTGTCGGTTGGTATTAAATGTCTTTTAGACATCAAACCGTAAGCCTAAAAATCAAGGAATGACTTATAATGTCAAGGAATGATTTTTGGTCAAAGGAGGAGGAAAAAATATGTTGACTTTTTCTAATAAGTTGAAAACTCAAATCGTCTTAGAAATGCGGTGCAGGTATAGGCTAAGGTTACGGCTGAGTAAAAACGCTTAAAACTGAAAATTCCAGTTTTTCACGGCCGATGTTTATTTTTGGTCATGTTTTTCTCAGTCATGATTTATTCTCAAATAAATCATGAGTGTGTCAAACATTTTTCCAATGTGGGGTCACTTAATGTGGTCGAGTTTCGTTGTGCGTAGAATTTCTGAATGACGTTTTACCCTAAAACGTGTAATTCCTTAATAACTTTCACGAAAATGATCTGACGAATGTCAAACATTTAATTTGCCATGGAAATGATTTATCACTCGAGAATATCAAATAAAAATCAACTTTCGGGAAAATTTCGGGAAAAATGAATAGTACAATGAATAGTAAAAGTGAATAGTAAATTTTCCAGGAATAGTAATTAACCTGAAATTGCGAATTGTTACAGAAACCCCTAGTACACCCCTCCGAGCCTATCTTTTCATTTCTAACTTTAAGCATCTTACTTAAAGGAAGAATTTGTTACACCCCACTTAAATGTACACCCAAATCGCCTTAGCCTTCCGTGTATGCACTCATCTTTAGTGCATTATTGTTATTTGTTTAAGCCCTTAGCTAATTATCTAATTGATTACATGGTTGCTAAGTCGAGTCATATCCTTGTACATACTGTTTTGGGACGATTGGGACTCATGGGTAAAGTACTTATGTTATAGAGTAATGGGGAGGAACATCATATTATTACCCCCATATGTGCGTTAATCTTAAAAGTACTCCAAGTGTTTTGATTATCTTAATTCGAGTCACTAGATTAGTTTATTGTAAAGTATGTAAAAATTCAAGTGTAAGGGGAATGTTCATTGTGTAACTTGCTTGAACGTCTTAAGAAACATGAACCGATGTGTACTAGGTTTTTATGGTTGTATTTAATGCATGAGCGAATTCTAGTGATCCTATGTTAGGAGCTTCTTGCAGGCTCAAAATAGGAGTGAAGCAACTAATTCCGCCCACTCTTCCAATACCCGAGATTTTTATTTGCTTTTATAAAATATAAAAAAATACAAAAAAGAATCATCCCTCACCTCTAGACCTAGTTCTTAGGTTTTCTAATCCTAGCGATACTATTCCTGAGTTGAATGATCAATCCCCCGGTACTTGTCACTATACTATACTACAACGATCAGGTACACTGCCTGGTGGAGGCTGTAAGCTTCTCGAGATCCCTCGAGAGGTAAAGCCTGGTGCAATTCCCACGCATCAAGTTGTCTTTTAGTTGGTGTTCTAATCGTTGTAGTTTAAACTTTGAATGGAACTCTTGGATGAAAAATCATAGTTCTTTTATTTTGTAATTTTTCTAGCTCCTTGCTAGCCCTTAATAAATTGTCGTTCAACAAAAAAAAAAAAAAAAAAAAAATCCGAAGATTGATTTAGTCTTGAGGCAATCTAATGGTTATATTAAGGAGATATATCAGAAGTGTTAAATGAAAGAAGTCTTAGTTTAACTTTGATATCTTATCTTTTGTTTCTTTGAAGTTTAAGCAGATGTACTGTTCAGAATTGAGGTTTATTGGTTTAAAATTAAATGAAATCCCACAAATTAAAGAGATTAAGTGAACATTTTGTTTAATAAATAACAAGCGATAAATATTTTTGAAGTAGGAATATAAACATCATGACAACGTTGATACATCACATAGAGTTGTTGCTTTCCCTTAATGAATGACAAAAGAACCGCGACTTAGTAAGGAGATTCATGATATGGTACATGAAATTCTGTCAATATACGTGACCAACTTCAGTTGCATGAAGAATATATACTTTTATAAAATAAGTTTCTAAATTAGCAGAAAAAAAAAATAATGTTAACAAAAATTGAGACACAAGAAACAGAAATCAAAACTTGGCTAATGTTGGGGAGATGCAGAGCTTTCATTTAAGAGAGGTATGGTTATGGGAGCCGGTGGTACTGACAGAGAGCTTTTTGCTTCTTTTTTAGAGTGTAAGTTAAAGGCCTGAAAAACCTTTATATTCTAACTTCAAGGTAAAACTTAATATGTAAACACCCAAACAACAATGGTCATATTCAAATTCTAACCTCAAGGTCATGCTCACCGCCATATAATCTTGTATGATTAAAGGGCCCTGCAATCTTTGCTTTTAACCAAACCAAACCAATCCGTTTGACAATGTAACATACCCTTTATACCGGAAGTAGCCCGTGCAAGAATATCATATCATAATAAACCCTTTTGACCAGCCTAATGGCATATCTTGTACTACTTTAGCTGCAAAAGGTCAAAAATAAAATAACAATTAAAGTTCAAATTACATTATATTTATGGAAATTTGAGCAAAAGTAGTACCGAAAAATCAAAACAACATTTTATATGGCTCATAATTATTAGTCATTGAGTTGCTTGCAGTGTGTATAATTGGAAAAATAGATACCTGAACACACTCGTTGATTGAATGCAGCATACTTGTGCATATTTCAGTCTCGGGTTCCTGCAAGCAAAAATTTATTAAATAATGGAAAAACCCACTAATAAGGATAGGGAAAATGACAAAAATAACCTTGTGTAACGCCTCTATTCCAATTAAATGCCTGTGAAGTAAGAAGAGTAATTAGCTCAACGTTAACCAAACCAACAACAATGAAATGGAAAATGTTGTATGTATATGTACCAAACATCGTCAGAAAAAGAGAGCATCAAATGAATCTATAATACCAACCGAACTTAAGTTGAGAAGTTTGCTGCATCCTTGATCAACTATATGAATAGTTACATCCTCGTTTATGCCCTGCCAAAAATGAGCACAAATGATTAAAAGACCTTCTTGACTTTTAAACTCAAAGAGGGTAAAAACGACTAATGGTTTTTTATTTGATAAAAATGCAAGCATTTGGGTGATAATGCAAATATAGTGGTGGTAAAAGGTACACCCATTGTAGTCATTCCCACTAAGACAAACACCCTAACCACAATCCCACCCTCTAGGGCTCCACAAACAAATAAGAACGATACATGTAATATCGTACCTGGCTTAAGCATAGTCTTGTTTCCATGCTATAGAAGTCTATATATCGTACCTGTATGTATATATACCAAACATCGTCGAAAAAGGAGAGCATCAAATTAATCTATAATACCAACCGAACTTAAGTTGAGAAGTTTGTTGCATCCTTGATCACCTATATGAACAGTTACATCCTCGTTTATGACCTGTCAAAAATGAGCACGAATGATTAAAAGACCTTCTTGACTTTTAAACTCAAAGATGGTAAAAACAACTAATGGTTTTATATTTGATAAAAATGCAAGCATTTGGGTGATAATGCAGATATGGTGGTGATAAAAGGTACACCCATTGTCGTCGTTCCCACTATGACAAACACCCCAACCACAATCCCAACCTCCAGGGCTCCACAAACAAACAACAACGGCACATGTAATATCGTAACTGGCTGAAGCATAGTCCTGCGTCGATGCTAAGAAGTCTATATACTTGATCATGAACATACCACAATCATATCGGCCCACAAAAAGGCCATTAAAAATCAGTGATAAATAAAACTATCATACAAATACTCAGAGAATCACCAAATAATCTAAAATTTCTTATTTTTTTTACAGCTTTTAATTTTAAAACACACCCATTCTCTTCATTAGGAAGGTCGGTGACATATTCTTGCTCCCAAGAAGCAACATCGACGCTTTTCCCAGCCTTGTCTTTCACCTCATCCATGATATATTTCATCAAACACTTGGTGTAATGTTAGGCTTCTCAAATCAAAATCAAATCCAAACAACCTTACTGCTATATCATATACGAACAAAAGAAGGCAAATATATATATACAGGTGATACGTGGGAATCGCACCAGGCTTTACCTCTCGAGGGACCTCGAGAAGCTTACAACCCCCACCAGGCAGTGTACCTGATCGTTGTAGTATAGTATAGTGACAAGTACCGGGGGATTGATCGTTCAACTCAAGAATAGTGTCGCTAGGATTAGAAAGTCTCCTAAACTAAGTCTAAAGGTGAGGGATGATTCTTCTTGTATTTTTATATTTTATAAAAGCAAGTAAAATCTCGGTTTTTGGAAGAGTGGGAGGAATTAGTTGCTAGCCAACTAACCCAATAACTAAAGATGCAATCAAAATAAAATAACAAAAATGAAAATGAAAATAAATCTAATTATACTAGTGTGGTGTAAACAATGATGGGGAAAGTTGCGTTTACTTAGATTTCATTACTCCCTAGATATCTTTTACAGGTTGATAGATTTGTTACAATTGCATGGATGACGGGTCATATTCCTTAATACTAGTCGTAGGGCCGTGTACAATACTCCCTAACTCTATAGGATCCTACTTCACTCCTATGTCGAGCCGTTAGAAGCTCCTAACATGCGATCATTAGAATTCTCCTACGCATTAAATACAACCAAATATCGTAGTACACCTCCGATCATGTTTCTTAAGACGTTCAAGCAAGTTACCAATGGAAGTCTGCCAGTTTTCTTAAGCCTAACATCGAATACAATCATCTGTAACAACTATAAACAAACAATCAACCCATAATTAACATCTAGGTTTCACTACATCTAAGCAAACATGATTGACTCCAAAAAGTCAACCTAAATCAACCAATGTGAATGGTCAACAAGGTCAGACTGCCTAGAGTCGATGCTCCGTGGAATACAGTGTTTCCCCGGGTCGTTATGTCCCGACGAGGTGTGAATTGTATTCAAAACGGGTTTGTGATCGAGTGAATTTGGACAGGAAAGGGTTTGTGAATGATTACACTACTGAAATATACAAGGAAATAGCTTAAATAAGCTATATAAACAAAACTGTAAAATTAGAAAACCCAGAAACGTTTAAAACCTAAAAACGCGTACGTCTAATTTAAATTTACGTAAATGTACGAAATAAAATGCGAGTTTTTGTGAAATAAAATACCTACGGATATGAAAATTACATTTTTACAATCCTAATAATAAAAGAAAATTATTTTTACAACTATTTAATTAATTATTATTAATTAATTACTAATTTCCTATTTATTTTTAATTGTTTAAATTATACTAAAATAAAAATAATTATGAAATTAACTTAGGAAAATAAAATTTAAACTTGGAAAACTCCAAAATAATATAAAACTAATTTTAAAACAGAAAATATATTTTTAAGACTTTTAAATAATTATTACTAATTAAAAACTAATTATTAATTAATTAAAACTAAATTAAATTAAGAAAAATAGCAAATGAACAGGGAAAAATATAAAAATTTTTCTAAAATTATTTTATAACCTCTAGAACATAAGAAAATTATAAAAATGAGATTAGCTTTTTAAATAAGCTGAAAATAAGCTAAAAAGCTTAAATAGAAGCTATCACTTTTGGTATTTTTGTCTTTTTTAGATTTTCTTTTTTCAAAACTACTTAAACACTCAAAATACACAACTTTAACAAAGGCACTTTAGCCAGAACTTAAAAATAAGCACAGTGAGAGCTTAGGAGCTTAACAGCTTGGACTTTTTGGCTTAAAGTAGATATTAAGCTCAAGCAAACTAGCAAATAAGCTAACAAAGGTAAAACAAGATGGAAATAAGTACAAGAAACTAAAAATAAGCCAAATTGCACAAAGGATTACACTGATAAGCTCAGATTAAGCAAATAAGCATTTCCAATGTACATTGTTAGCCAAACAGGCCTGCAAGGCTTTTTGAAGGCAAATTCAGCTTATTGAATAAGCTAAATATCCAAAAATAAGCCTGGAACAAACAAGTTGGGCTGGTGGTATTTCCAAAAAGCCAAAGCTCACACAGTGGGGTCCACTAATGAGCTTATAAAGGGCTTGTGAAAAAGATTGTAATATACTGAATTGGTCAGTGTGCACAGGAAATGGGACAAACAGCAAGCCACTTTTCAGCTTATCA
Organism: Artemisia argyi; assembly: GCA_030686995.1. Lineage (NCBI taxonomy): Eukaryota > Viridiplantae > Streptophyta > Magnoliopsida > Asterales > Asteraceae > Artemisia > Artemisia argyi. Next base: position 113,479,964 of record CM060684.1, read on the forward strand.
AATAAGCTATGGAAGCTAATTTGAGCCTTGATCCTACAAGTTCATATACTGACCTTCCCAAAAAGCCAAAGGGCTTAAAGTGGGACCCACTAATAAGCTCTAAAAGAGCTTATGAACCAAGCTCACTTACATTGACTCCTAAGTGTAAAATGCTTAATGATAAGTACTTTGAGATCCAAAATAAGCATGTAAATAAGCATAGCAAGAGATAAAAAGCACATGCAAAAGAGATGATACAACAAGCTTTCTAAAGAACTCAGAATAAGCTACACTATAGAACAAATGATAAGCTCATACAAATGGTTTTTGAAACAAACTCCCCTGGTGCAGGGGAGTTTTTATGAAAACAGGCCAAACCAAGGCTTTGAATAAGCACTTTAGAAAATTCATAAAATTAAGTAAAAATAAGCATTAGAAAGGTAAGCTTTCAAAGTTTTAAAATCCAAAAGCTCCAAAGATAAAACCAAAAAATGAGATCAAGAAAAATCTCTCTAAATTTGGAAAAACTGACACTACATGAGGTTTGACTTTTTGAACTTTTGAGATAAGTTGACTTTGGTGAGTTTTGGACTGGATTAAATGACTGATTAAGATGTTAGATGCTAAAATGGGACTAGATTATGCAAATACAACAACTTTTAAGCTAAATTGAGTGATAATGCTTCCTAAAAACTCCATAGTGAAACTGTGAGAGTGAATCAAAGAGAGTTTTGACTTTTTTTCAAATGGACACCCAATTTTATGATTTATATGACCTATTTTAACCTAATATAGCATGTTTAAACAACAAGCAATAACTGAAACTCATTAGGACCTACAGAACTCAGTTTATCCAAACACCCCTAATGAACTTGTTATGAAGGATTTGTGAAGCAACCTTTCAACCTAAACCATGAAACTGATACCTAAGCTTATTCTAACATTAAATAAGCATACATGAACTGAAAGAAGCCATACACAACAACTATAACTAATTAAAATAGAATAAGCAAATATTATAAGAGGATTAGCTTACAAATGGATACTGAGTAGTACAATGAACCAAGGACAATCACAACCCAATCCTATTACTCCCCAAGGAGTTTTAATACCAAAGGGGCATCCAAACTCAACCCTTATCAGCTTTCTTCTTCTTCTTCCTTTATTTCTGAATTTCCACTTATTTATTGGGTATTTTTAGAATTATGAACTAAGACTTATTTTGATAGATTCTGAGCTTGCAAAAACTTATAATGAGATTAAGTGACTAAATGGAACAGAAACAACAACTTTTAACTACTTTGAAGTTAAAAGGAATTTTTCATTAAAATAATCAAAATATGAAACTTACATCAATACTGGAATTTAAGATCAAAGGAAGGTTTATATTACTCTAAAAAGGACTGAATGAAACTTTTTAGCTAAAAGATACACTTGAAATGGAAAACTACATTAGAACGATATTAAACCTACACTAATTTTCTACATTAGCTAACTACTACTCCCTTTCTTCAATCTTCTTGATTTATATAAGCCCTGGGGAGTTCCTGAGTAAATCCCACTTCAATATAGACCCTTGGATTAGCTTCAATTGATCATGGCCGTTGAATGGGTATTTTGGCGGGAAATGCCAATTTGGCAGTTATATGTAACTTGGAGGGTTTTTAGGATCATTTAATGCAATTGGATGTATTAGAGACTTAGGGGGAACAAGTGATGGGGTGAGTGAGCTTGAGGTGAGGAGGGGGTGGAGCGTGCAGGGCTTGTTGCAGGCAAGTGGGAGTGAGGTGGCTTGATTTGACTATTGTTGATCGAAGGGGGAAAGGGATAAATAAAACGGGGGTGTTATTGTTTGTGTTGGATGGGCTTAGGGTGGACTGGGCCAAGGGATTTGTGGATCAGGGGTTGGGATTTGAAGGGTTTATTTTTGTTTTGGGTTAAAATTAACAATAAGGGTCCATTTGGTTTGTATTATTTCACAAGGACCAATCTTGCAATTTCTGATTTTGGAGGGGCTGGAATGTAACATTTCCAAAGTTATCAAAAGGACTAATTTTGCCATATAATGAATAGTACAAGGGTTGTCTTTGATAATTTTTCAATTTTTAAAACCCGGGGACTAATTTTGACATTTTTGAAACTTCAAGGACCTAAGTTGCCATTTTGTTAACTCGAATTTTTAAAAGACTAATTTTGACAATTTTTGAATCCCTAAGGACCTTTGATGACAATTTTCCATTTTTTTTGAATAACCAAGGACTAGTTTTGACATTTTCTGAAAGTTCAGGGACTGAAACTGCCAATTATGCAAACTTGACTCGTTTTTCATCAGTTTTCAATCATTTTGCATCTAAAACATATAAAACACAATTTTAGGATATTTTTAGTATTTTGATGTATTTTTGAGTGTTTTTAAATGTTTTTGCAGTTCAGATTGACCAAAAATGATGAGTATTTACACACTCATCAATCCCCCACACTAAACTATTGCTAGTCCCTAGCAATATAGAATCCGAAAATGAGCTGTTTTGAAAATTTAATGGATTTGATGTCTCTTTACCAAAAGCCATTACTTCTGGAGTAGCCAAATGTTACAGTTCAAGTAAGAACTATGGTACATTGATAACGATATGATTTTGAGCAAACTACAAGCTGTCAACGGATTTGATTTGTTTTTACCAGAAGCCGTTTGCTTCTGGACTAGCCAACTCTTTACTTTTTAGGATATGGTGAGTTGAATACCATACAATTTTCGGCAAATTGTCAGCCATAAACGGATTTGAGATATCTTTACCAAGAGCCGTTTGCTCCTGGATTAGCCAGTCCTTTTGTCGGTTAGAGATGGTGGACTGATAACCACAAAAATTTTGAAATAAAGTAAATTTTGTTTTTTAAAATTTTTGCCAAAAACGGGGGTACTAGAAGGTAAAATGTGATCAAATTCGCTAGAATTCCCCCCACACTTAGAATTGAATATTGTCCTCAATATTCAAAGTCCTGGCTGTTATGCCGACTCTTTGAACATAAAAAGGCAACATTACAAGCTAAATGTGGAAACACCATATTTCACTTTATTTGATTTATTGATATATATACATGGTAACAACAGCAGGGGCACTCCCCCACACTTAGGGTGAAAACGCATATGCATGCTACTGTTTTTGTTTACCGAGTCGCTAGCTTGACTCAACCCCGAATTCATTGGTTCTTGGGGAAGCAAGATGTGGAAGAAACAATCTCCATCGGACTTTCATTCAAGATGTTTGGACAAACATTTGAAGCACATGAAAGTTCCACACCGATGAGATAAGTACCCGGTTTTAAATAGTATAAACTATAAGCGGTGATACCGGGGTCAAAGATAATATCTTCATTCCCGAAGGAGTGAAGAACAGGAGAAGTCACCCGGTAGGTGAAAAATGGAAGAAAGATCTTGATAACAATCAAGACTAACTCATCATTATCAGAAAGAGAATTCATAATTGGTATATCATGAATCTCATCATTGAAGCTCATTTGATCTAGACATATTATGGGCGTGAGGGATAGGATTTTGATATCAAGCAAATTCTCATGGCTGAGAACATTTCCCCCCGGGACACAAGGATCATCTTTGTCTAGATCAAAGTAAAAGTTATCATACTCCGGTGTAGATATGATATGAGTGAGTTCACAGGAGAACTCCTCGAAGGTGAACGAATCATATTCGGGGAGAGAAATTTGAGAATGAGAAGTGGTACTGCCACTAATCTTCTCTCCCATATGATCAAAACTAAAGGCTTCAAATTCCGGTATAGGATCATCGGAAAGAATGTTACTATCCTTAATGGGGATAGGAGATGAAATGGGTTTCATATTGAAAGCCTCGATTTTAGAAATGAGGAGATTGACATTCAATAATGTTGCACGAAGTGCTTCATCTTGGATTTCAGTGTCAGTTTCTTCATCATTCTCTTCTTCTAAGCTGACTAGCTCAGAAGGTAATTCTTCCACATAACTGATGTCTCCACAAGATAACAAATCGTCATAAGTAGAATCGGAGAACATCTCAGCATGATTAGTTGGGAAGACAAGAGGAGGAGGGATATCACACATATGACCAAGAATTCCCTGTGACTCGCTTGGGATTGGGACATGGTTCTCAACACTAGACTTTATGAATTCGTCCAATTCCTTTTCAGGAACAGTGTCAAGATGCTCGTCCCCCATGTTCAGAGAATGAGTGGGAACCTCGGGTGTGATAACAGCAGATTGAGATGGAATCTCAACTGATGGTATCTCAACTCATGAGTTTGATGAATCTTTAAAAAATTCAAGGATATCAAGGGTATCTTCATCATCACTGTCATCAGGGATGAAACGGAATTGAGAGCTAGATCTGGCTGCTTTTTCTTTTTCAATTGATTCCCTAATAGAGTTTTCAATGGCAATTTGAGAATTTATTTTAGTAGCCTGTTCTTTAGCTAACAATTCTTCCATGGATTTCTCATGTTGTTCATGACCAAGAAGTTCATTATGACAAGTGTTTAATAACACTTGTATTTCTTTTACGTCTTGGATGAAATCATGAGAAAGAGTGTAAGGCTGTGGAGGCTGATCAAAATGACGTGTGTCATAATTGTCATAAGGTTCGGGCTCAAAGATAGGTGTGTACATATTTTGGCAATCAGAGCCGAGATGTAAACCTCCACAGTATGTACAACAGTTGAAATGTTGTGACTGATCATGTGAGTTATGTGGATATTGGTTAAAACCAAATTCGTAATCATTACAAGGAACTTGCTCATAGATAAGCTGGTTCCCAGTTTGACAATTAGAACTGTCATGAGGACCTCCACAATACTCACAAGAAAAACTTGGTGTATTTTGATACGAAGCATCATTCAAATTTGAATGATATAGTTCTTGTTCGTATGGGTTATGAGGAATGTGGTTGAAGTCGTTTTGAGAATATTCACAAAAGTTCTGATCATAATCAGAGGTGAATGTAGGTTCAGTTCTCAAAACATAACATGCACAAAGTTCATGGCTAAATCCACAACTAACGCAATGAAGTTGTTTCAACAAGGATGTGTGAGGAGGGTCATCAGAAAGATTTGGTGAATCATTAGGAGAATTTGGATTTATGAACAAATTGTACACAGTACAAAATCTGTTACTACAATTATTTCCACATTTCTCACAAATACACCGGAAACAACGATAGTCGCTCTCAATCGGGTTTTTACAATGAAAACATGTGTACCCGAGAGACGCCATAAGAATTATACATGAGAGGGGTCTAAGAAGGTAGAATCAAACGGATAGAGGGTAAGGAAAAATATTTTTGGGCTTTTTGTGTTCGTTGAAAACTTAATTAAAATGATTTTGGTAATCGTTTTGAAAGACCAAATCGTTTCCTCGTAGATCACACAAAGTAATCCTTGAGTAATCTGATATGGTAAAATTCACGATTCATTTTGTTTTTGATAAAAATATGAAAATATGAACAAGGATGGTAAATATACAATGAGCGTATATCCAGATTCACTAATCTGCAAACCGTTTAAGAATAACGCGCACAACCTCCCCGGCAGCGGCGCAAAAATTTGATTGGCTCCAAACAGTCAACCTAAATCAACCAATGTGAATGGTCAACATGGTCAGATTGCCTAGAGTCAATGCTCTGTGGAATACAGTGTTTCCCCGAGTCGTTATGTCCCGACGAGGTGTGAATTGTATTCAAAACGGGTTTGTGATCGAGTAAATTTGGACAGGAAAGGGTTTGTGAATGATTACTATTGATATAAATAAATGACTAAAAACGTTATTCATATCTTTCGATATCTCTATGTTTTGATAATCACAAAACGAAAACACATCAAACCAAAGATCATGACGTAAACAAGTATTTAGTAGTAAATAATCACTTTTACCATCTAATCACTTAAGGTATGAATAAACATAGTGTTTAATGCATTATAAGATCAAAGGGATATTATTACAAAGTTTATTTTAATATATAAACTCATTATATATTTTTGAAAAACAATTTTGGTAATAAAGAAAAATGTTTTAATCATACTAAATATATGATTTCAAATTTTTAACCAAAATCAGTTAGTTTTTCACCAAATAAACTTTCCCCACTAAAAGACAAAAAATCTGGCCGTTACAGCTGGGCGGCCCCCTTAATTATAAAGGGCGTTCCCTTAATTTTAAGGGGGCCGACCTTGATTTAAGGGGACCGGCCACGCTCCTCTGTCAGATTTTGTTGCCTATAAATACCACCTCAAATCTGGAATTTTTCTCACCTTTTTGCACTAAAAATTTTCTGATTCAAATATCCATTTCAATCTTAAAAATCCTTTGATCATATAATTCATAAGCCTTTGTTTCCAAGTGATCCAAAGCCTCATTCATTCAAGTGCAAAGAGAAGAATACTTCTATTCATCAAGACTAGGAGTATTACAACTTAGTATCATCTTGCTATCTAAGTTGCTTGATCATTTCATCTTGTATATCATTCATTCTTTGGTGAATATAGTGTATACATTGGTTAGATAGATTTAGATATAGGATCTAGATTTATTGAAGGTGTACTAGAAGTGAAGAAGTAGAGGCGGATAAGATTAGTGATAGAAGAAATAAGTAGTGGTAGTATATTGAAGTGGAGATAGTTGTGAAGACAAAGAAGTTGAAGCTTTGAAGTTGAGAAGACCTTGGAGCCTAGAAGTTGTGAAGTAGTATATATCTTGGAGTAGTGGTTAGGACTTAGTAGTGAAGGTGTGAAGAAACAAGTGGCGTGAAGAAAAAGAGTTAGGAAGTAGTAAGTTGTGAAGAAGCTAGGAGTGAAGTAGAAAGGTGTGAGGAAGAATTGGTGTGAAGAAGTTGTGATTGTGTTGTGACAAAGTTGTGGTGTGTAATTTGGTGTGTAAGATTTTTTCCGCTATAAGGGAGGCTTTTGATCTAGTGAAGAAAACTCTCGAGTAGGTGACTCGGGGAGTGGAGTAGGGCAAGGAAGGTGTCCTTGTAGCCGAACCACTATAAATCCTTTGTCTCTCGGTTTCATCTTTCCATCTCACTTTTTGATTACTTACTTATTAGCATTGCATACATAATTATTATTGATTGTGTTGTGCATATATTGATTTCACATAAAGATCAAACTAAAATTCATTCATAACATTAATTTTACAAAAACAAACCAAGTACATAAACTTATATTAAAACACTTATACATATATATATGCTTATATATATGATATATGAAATTATAAATTCTTTCCCAACATTATACATAAGTAGTGTTTATACAAAATCGTAAATAAACTAGTATGTACACTTTTGCATTAAAGAGTTTTGAAGTTGTACATTATACATAAGTAGTGTTTATACAAAATCATAAATAAACTAGTATCTATATTTTTGCATTAAAGAATTTTGAAATTTTCGTCTAATCTTTAGAAACTAACTTTTACAAAACAAATAAAACAAAAAAGACGTAAAATTATTCAACCCCCCCTTTTAGTTTTCCACAATTACACTACTGAAATATACAAGGAAATAGCTTAAATAATCTATATAAACAAGACTGTAAAATTAGAAAACCCAGAAACGTTTAAAACCTAAAAACGCGTACGTCTAATTTAAATTTACGTAAACGTACGAATAAAACACGAGTTTTTGTGAAATAAAATACCTACGGATATGAAAATTACATTTTTACAATCCTAATAATAAAAGAAAATTTTTAGAAAAAGAAAATTATTTTTACAACTATTTTATTAGTTATTATTAATTAATTACTAATTTCCTAATTACTTTTAATTATTTAAATTATACTAAAATGCAAATAATTATGAAATTAACTTAGAAAAATAAAATTTAAACTTGGAAAAATCCAAAATAATATAAAACTAATTTTAAAACAGAAAATATATTTTTAAGACTTTTTAAACAATTATTACTAATTAAAAACTAATTATTAATTAATTAAAACTAAATTAAATTAAGAAAAATAGCAAATGAATAGTGAAAAATATAAAACTTTTTCAAAAATTATTTTATAACTACTAGAACATAAGAAAATTATAAAAATGAGATTAGCTTTTTAAATAAGCTGAAAATAAGCTAAAAAGCTTAAATAGAAGCTATCACTTTTGGTATTTTTGTCTTGTTTGGATTTTCTTTTTTTTAAACTACTTAAACACTCAAAATACACAACTTTAACAAAGGCACTTTGGCCAAAACTTAAAAATAAGCAGAGTGAGAGCTTATGAGCTTAACAGCTTGGACTTTTTGGCTTAAAGTGGATATTAAGCTCAAGCAAACTAGCAAATATGCTAACAAAGGTAAAACAAGATGGAAATAAGTTCAAGAAACTAAAAATAAGCCAAATTGTACAAAGGATTACACTGATAAGCTCAGATTAAGCAAATAAGCATTTCCAATGTACACTGTTAGCCAAACAGGCCTGCAGGGCTTTTTGAAGGCAAATTCAGCTTATTGAATAAGCTAAATATCCAAAAATAAGCCTGGAACAAACAAGTTGGGCTGGTGGTATCCCCAAAAAGCCAAAGCTCACACAGTGAGGTCCACTAATGAGCTTATAAAGGGCTTGTGAAAAAGCTTGTAATATACAAAATTGGTCAGTGTGCACAAGAAATGGGACAAACAGTAGGCCACTTTTCAGCTTATCAAATAAGCTATGGAAGCCAATTTGAGCCTTGATCCTACAAGTTCATATACTGACCTTCCCAAAAAGCCAAAGGGCTTAAAGTGGGACCTACTAATAAGCTCTAAAAGAGCTTATGAACCAAGCTCACTTACACTGACTCCTCAGTGTAAAATGCTTAATGATAAGTACTTTGAGATCCAAAATAAGCATGCAAATAAGCATAGCAAGAGATAAAAAGCACATGCATAAGAGATGATACAACAAGCTTTCTAAAGAACTCAGAATAAGCTACACTATAGAACATACAAATGGTTTTTGAAACAAACTCCCCTGGTGCAGGGGAGTTTTTATGAAAACAGGCCAAACCAAGGCTTTGAATAAGCACTTTAGAAAATTCATAAAATTAAGTAAAAATAAGCATTAGAAAGGTGAGCTTTCAAAGTTTTAAAATCCAAGAGCTCCAAAGATAAAACCAAAAAATGAGATCAAGAAAAATCTCTCTAAATTTGGAAAAACTGATACTACATGAGATTTGACTTTTTGAACTTTTGAGATAAGTTGACTTTGGTGAGATTTGGACTGGATTAAATGACCGATTATGATGTTAGATGCTAAAATGTGACTAGATTATGCAAATACAACAACTTTTAAGCTAAATTGAGTGATTATGCTTCCTAAAAACTCCATAGTGAAACTGTGAGAGTGAATCAAAGAGAGTTTTGACTTTTTTTTCAAATGTACACCGAATTTTATGATTTATATGACCTATTTTAACCTAATATAGCATGTTTAAACAACAAGCAATAACTGAAACTCACTAGGACCTACGGAAGGATTTGTGAAGCAACCTTTCAACCTAATGAACCTGTTATGAAGGATTTGTGAAGCAACCCTTCAACCTAAACCATGGAACTGATTCCTAAGCTTATTCTAACATTAAATAAGCATACATGAACTGAAAGAAGCCATAAACAACAACTATAACTAATTAAAATAGAATAAGCAAATATTATAAGAGGATTATCTTACAAATGGATACTGAGTAGTACAATGAACCAAGGACAATCACAACCCAATCCTATTACTCCCCATGGAGTTTTAATACCAAAGGGGCATCTAAACTCAACCCTGATCAGCTTTCTTCTTCTTCTTCCTTTATTTCTGAATATTCACTTATTTATTGGGTATTTTTAGAATTATGAACTAAGACTTATTTTGATAGATTCTAAGCTTGCAAAAACTTATAGTGAGATTAAGTGACTAAATGGATCAGAAACAACAGTTTTTAACTACTTTGAAGTTAAAAGGAAATTTTCATTAAAATAAGCAAAATATGAAACTTACATCAATACTGGAATTTAAGATCAAAGGAAGGTTTATATTACTCTAAAAAGGACTGAATGAAACTTTTTAGCTAAAAGATACACTTGAAATGGAAAACTACATTAGAACGATTTTAAACCTACACTAATTTTCTACATTAGCTAACTACTACTCCCTTTCTTCAATCTTATTGACTTATATAAGCCCTGGGGAGTTCCTGAGTAAATCCCACTTCAATATAGACCCTTGGATTAGCTTCAATTGATCATGGCCGTTGAATGGGTATTTTGGCGGGAAATGCCAATTTGGCAGTTATATGTAACTTGGAGGGTTTTTAGGATCATTTAATGCAATTGGATGTATTAGAGGCTTAGGGGGAACAAGTGATGGGGTGAGTGAGCTGGAGGTGACGAGGGGGTAGAGTGTGCAGGGCTTGTTGCAGGCAAGTGGGTGGGAGATGGCTTGGTTTGACTATTGTTGACCGAAGGGGGAACGGGATAAATAAAACGGGGGAGTTATTGTTTGTGTTGGATGGGCTTAGGGTGGACTAGGCCAATGGATTGGTGGATCAGGGGTTGGGATTTGGTGGGTTTATTTTTGTTTTGGGTTAAAATTAACAACAAGGGTCCATTTGGTTTGTATTATTTCACAAGGACCAATCTTGAAATTTCTGATTTTGGAGGGGCTGGAATGTAACATTTTCAAAGTTATCAAAAGGACCAATTTTGCCATAGAATGAATAGTACAAGGGTTGTCTTTGATAATTTTTCAATTTTGAAAACCCGGGGACTAATTTTGACATTTTTGAAACTTCAGGGACCTAAGTTGCCATTTTGCAGACTTGAATTTTTAAAAGATTAATTTTGACAACTTTTGAATCCCTAAGGACCTTTGATGATAATTTTCCATTTTTTTTGTATAACCAGGGACTAGTTTTGACATTTTATGAAAGTTCGGGGACTGGAACTGCCATTTATGCAAACTTGACTCGTTTTTCATCAGTTTTCAATAATTTGCATCTGAAACATATAAAACACAATTTTAGGATATTTTCAGTATTTTGATGAATATTTTCAGTTCAAATTGTTCAAAAATGATGAGTATTTACACACTCATCAAAACACAAAAGAGATCTAGCCGAGCATGTTAAATTGAAGACAAGTGTAAGATATATTCAAGCAACACATAGACATATTGATTGAATTGAAAGCGTACTTATCTCAAATTGCACATGAAAGTTTCAAAGGGTTGAAACCCTTGAAAAAGCTGGAAAATTCGACCTAGGGTTTTTCCCTCAAAGTTGCACACTAATGAATGAAATTTGGAATACTATATATAGATTTTACATGGTGATGGCGTCAAGAAGGAATCTGTGACGCCGTCAACTCGCCGCCTATGATGAAATCGTATTGCCTAGATCTGATTTTGACGCCGTCATGTAGGAATTTCTTTTGGGCCGTCACTAGCAAATGGACCATGACGGCCTAGGTGACGCCGTCATATCCAATACACAAAACACTCTGGACCGTCACGTGTATCTTCCACTTCCACCTCTTTTGTAACTCTTGACGCCGTCACTTGTAGACTCTTGACGCCGTCATGTACTGTTCCCAGCAAGGAAAATTAAGACTTTGTTGTTTTCTTCACTTTTATGCTCCAAAAACGTCCAAAATGCTTCCTTTTCTAGATTTCACTCCAAAAGTACCTAAAATGACAAAAGGAACGATTTAGGGCAATATTTGATCAAATAATCTCGAATCCGGGCTTAAATAACCCCCTAAAAACGGTTCATTTTTCGCCTCATCAAATACCCTTACACTTGAGATTTGCTTGTCCTCAAGCAAATGCGCTTTTATTCTAATCAAAATACAAGTTAGGGGTCATTTAACACTAATATAAAAGTAATTACAACAAATAATCGTTCCACTAAATACCAAAGACAAGCACGGAGGTCATACACTAGCACCTTACAAATAGTGTTTAGATACTCACATCTCTCGGGTGTAATAAAGAATATTTCACAATATGGAAACGGAAAACATCTCTCACTACCTGTCATAACAAAATAGATTACCATAGGCTTGGGAAATGATTAAACCTCCACCACTTGGCGTAAGCACCTAGGATAAACTATCAAAGAGGTCTTTCAAAGGGTTATAACGTTAGGTGTAGGGATATGAAAAACACGGTTTTGTTGGATAAAGGCAATATTTACTGGTGGTGAGTTAATCATCTTGGTTAATTACATGTACAATATGGCGTTGCTGTAACAATTCACATTTTCAAGTTACCTTCTATTCACGAAAATTTCACTATTCATTTTTACTATTCACTTTTTACTATTCACATCCAAAATTTTTATTTCATATTCTCGTAAGTTAAACTATTTTAATGATAATCCGAGAATTTCACACTCGTCAGATCATTTCTGCTAAAATCACGAAGCCGTGTCCGAGATTTACTTTTAGGTTTAAACATCATTCCAGCATCTCGATATGTCCATAAAACATTATAAACAATAGAAATATGATTTTCTCTCATTTTATGACAATTCCAAAAGTTTTGGAATTTTACGTTTTTCAGTTCAGCGTTTTTACGCGAATTACGTGTTTTATACCCGTGTTCCCAGTTTTAGCAGGGTTTGATCAACCCAATAGAACCTACCACTCATTTTATATTTTATTATGGAGTATATTTACATGTTTAACCATACTTTCAAGTTTCATATTTTTAGGATACCCGGTTTTACGTTTCGTGACTTAATAACTTACGGTTAGCATTTTACGGAGTCAAAATGCACAAACTAAGCAAGATAGCACCAAGAGTCATCATCTAGTCACCCTTATCCCTTATGAACCGCCATTTAGGGGGGGGGGGATTCACACTTGTGGCTTCATCTCATGACTTTAGCCATTAGATCATACTTATTTACAACTTGGTCACCAAGTTTAGGCACTTTCCTAACCTCCCCATCCTAGCCTATATAAATGATCACACATGACTTAGAAAACTCATTCTCCTTTCTTTCTTCATCAATAAAAACGACACAACAAATCCCTAGCACCATGATCCTTTGATCTTCAAACTATAAGTTACGCATAAGAGTTCAAGGTCTTAGTATTCTCTACCTAGTTCTCAAGTTTGTTTGGTGATTCCATGGTTGATTTAGGAGCTACACAAGGTTACTAGGGCTGAAGTTAAATGATTTTCACAAGGGTTAGATCAAGGCTAGCAAGGGTTACAAGAGTTGTGGTAAATGGTTTGCAAGCATAAGTTTAGTGTCCTAGTTCATACTTGACTTCCTTTCTTAAGAGAAAGCCAAAAGTTGTAAGAAACCCTTATACAATTTCTTGCTCCATATCATTTTCATACTTATTATGTTTCTTTCATGCTATATATGGTCTTTGTATTATGCTCATGATGTATAAAAACTAGAAAAACAAGTTATGGTATATATATGTTAACTTATGTTATTTAAACAAGTAAACTAGTGACTTTTTGGAAGAACCACGACAAAAATAGTAAAACTATGATATTTGACACTTACTTACTGTTATAAAGGACTTCAAAAGGAAAACATAGCAATTTGAATCACCCAAAACGAGTACACGAGTCAAAAGATACGGCCATAAGAAGTTAGCGAAACCAAAACGCCGAAACTGCCAATACCCTACTGTTTGCATTCTGCCATTTTGTAAGTCACTCTTCTGGTCCGATTCATCAAAAAGTTAAAACACGAAAGTTGTCCGGAACGACGTTTTCGTTCAGAAACAAAGAAGCTCGAGCCCTGAAAACACTTTCTGAGTGATAATTTTCTTCAAATTCTTAACAGCCCATTTTTAGACCAAAGGAACTATATAATGGTTATGATTTACTAAGACCAAGAGGTCTAATGACCTAAAGCCAAGACCACAACCATGGCTAAAGCCAAGGTTGAGTCTCAAGACCATGGTAACAATGACCAAGGTCACGGAAAAGCCACGGCTAAAGACCATATAACTTTTAAAGATCAAAACTTATATATATATATATATATATATATATATATATATATATATATATATATATATATATATATATATATATATATATATATGTTATCAAATACTACAATAGTAGGGAGCCTCATGTGAGGAGTTCATTAAGTAAGCCGTCGAGATGAGTTGTGGATTTACGAATTAAAGTGTCCTGGCTCCTCGAACGTTTACTCCATGACTTCTGAATTATGTCGGCCCGAACGGTAGTAAGAGATATACAACCTATACATGTTTCATAAACAATTTATATTCAAAGACCTACACTATGTACTAAGTACTACATCATGAACATTATGCAAGACATATATGGGCAAATTCTTCGTATTCTTAGACGTTACTCCAAACCTAAGTCGCAACGTTCTATTATAGGCTGCTCTTAGAGACTTTCGCGATTCGACTACCACTTTCATTTCTCATTACATAAGCTTAAGGTGAGTCATAGCCCCTACTCTTTTTATACTTGTTTTAACTCTTTGGGGGAGATACATGCTCAACTACTTGCTTACTTGTACAAATACTCAAAACATTTATACTTGATTGTTTTATACTTGATTGTTTTATACTTGATTGTCTTATACTTGATTGCATTATACTTGATTGCGTTATACCTAAACTTGTAAGTCTCCTTGTGATAACACATGCATTGGGTTTCGGAGATGAAGTAGAACCAATGCTATTACCTTCCTTGTGAGCATCATAAAGTCTCCTTGGATAGCACATGCATTGGGTTTCGGAGATGCAGTAGAACCAATGCTATTACCTTCCTTGTGAGCAGCATACCCAAGTGAGGTCTTCGGAGATGAAGTAGAGACTCACTTCTAATTGCTTAATTGTCTTGATGAACTTATACATGTCTTATTCATACTATATATGTTAGCAGTGGGTTGTGAACACACAGGTTACAAGTCTCTTATGGCAGGACTTGCAACTGAGTGGATTCACAATGCCTTTGCTGTGTAAACATTCTTTTGAGGCTTTTTCAACTGTTTTAAGACAAACTCTATGAACTCACCAACCATTGTGTTGACACTTTAGCATGTTTATCTCAGGTTAGTAAGGCGATAGCTAGTGCGTGGAACTTAGAGTCAAGCTGCATATTCTGAAGACTTACGCTTTTATCATTTACCATTCAAAACTTTGTATACATTTATGTATCATACTTTGGAATCTCATGTTTGTAACTTTGAATTCATTAATCGAATGGTAACTTTTCAAAACGTCTCATTTAGAGTTCGTTTTCTATAACTTGTACTTTGTATTATGAAGTAGCACCCCTATGACACAGTCTTCCGCTGCGGTATTTTAGGGGTGTTACAGATTAGTACCAGAGCCTTGGTTATAGAGAACTAGGTTGCATTTATTGCCTAGACTATAACTACTATATACGTTAAGACTCTCCTCTTTATTTGCCTTACACACACTACATACGCATACGCTTTTTGGTAGTTGTTGGTTTAGTTCCACGCTGTTAGATGATGTGACTTTAGTATTATAAGGAACCCTAGAGATTAGCCGAGTCATTAAAAACATGGAGCTCAGTAACAACTAATTATTTAACTTGATCTTGTGACAGTTCTTGTTTGATGAGACACAAGATTTGAGTTAAATAATATTATTGCTTAGCTTTAGGGATTTGATGACTTGATTATCTTACTATCTGCCTCAGAAGGCAGATTTTGTGTCGGAAATTCTTAAGTAGGATGATTTAGAATCTCCTTATTTAAATGGATTGGGACGCCTTTTCATTTAAATAAAGAAATTGTAAATCACCGAACCATAACTTTATGAGACCTTACTTACATAAATTTGGACGCTTCTTTATGTAAGTAATGTGTTATAAATAAGTGGGCTTAATTGTAGCCGATACAACTCCTTAACCAGAACCTTAGACGAATCAGAGTGAGCACCACTATTTTAGAGATCCTGAAATCCCGAATTCTCTTAGACACACCGTAAGTAGTTAACATCAACTGAACTTCGGGACGAAGTTCTCCTTAAGGGGTAGAGACTGTAACAATTCACATTTTCAGGTTAACTTCTATTCACGAAAATTTCACTATTCATTTTTACTATTCACTTTTACTATTCACATCCAAAATTTTTATTTCATATTCTCGTAAGTTAAACTATTTTAATGATAATCCGAGAATTTCACACTCATCGGATCATTTCTGCAAAAATCACGAAGCCGAGTCCGAGATTTACTTTTAGGTTTAAACGTCATTCCAGCATCCCGATATGTCCATAAAACATTATAAACAATAGAAATATGATTTTCTCTCATTTTATGACAATTCCAAAAGTTTTGGAATTTTACGTTTTCCAGTTCAGCGTTTTTACGCGAATTACGCGTTTTATATCCGTGTTCCCAGTTTTAGCAGGGTTTGAGCAACCCAATAGAACCTACCACTCATTTTATATTTTATTATGGAGTATATTGACATGTTTAACCATACTTTCAAGTTTCATATTTTTAGGATACCCGGTTTTACGTTTCGTGACTTAATAACTTACGGTTAGCATTTTACGGAGTCAAAATGCACAAACTAAGCAAGATAGCACCAAGAGTCATCATCTAGTCACCCTTGTCCCTTATGAACCGCCATTTAGGGGGGGGGGATTCACACTTGTGGCTTCATCTCATGACTTTAGCCATTAGATCATACTTATTTACAACTTGGTCACCAAGTTTAGGCACTTTCCTAACACTTTCCTAACCTCCTCATCCTAGCCTATATAAATGATCACACATGACTTAGAAAACTCATTTTCCTTTCTTTCTTCATCAATAAAAACGACACAACAAATCCCTAGCACCATGATCCTTTGATCTTCAAACTGTAAGTTACACATAAAAGTTCAAGGTCTTAGTATTCTCTACCTAGTTCTCAAGTTTGTTTGGTGATTTCATGGTTGATTTAGGAGCTACACAAGGTTACTAGGGCTGAAGTTAAATGATTTTCATAAGGGTTAGATCAAGGCTAGCAAGGGTTACAAGAGTTGTGGTAAAGGGTTTGCAAGCATAAGTTTAGTGTCCTAGTTCATACTTGACTTCCTTTCTTAAGAGAAAGCCAAAAGTTGTAAGAAACCCTTATACAATTTCTTGCTCCATATCATTTTCATACTTATTATGTTTCTTTCATGCTATATATGGTCTTTGTATTATGCTCATGATGTATAAAAACTAGAAAAACAAGTTATGGTATATATATGTTAACTTATGTTATTTAAACAAGTAAACTAGTGATTTTTTGAAAGAACCACGACCAAAATAGTAAAACTATGATATTTGACACTTACTTACTGTTATAAAGGACTTCAAAAGGAAAACATAGCAATTTGAATCACCCAAAACGAGTACACGAGTCAAAAGATACGGCCATAAGAAGTTAGCGAAACCAAAACGCCGAAACTGCCAATACCCTACTGTTTGCATTCTGCCATTTTGTAAGTCACTCTTCTGGTCCGATTCATCAAAAAGTTAAAACACGAAAGTTGTCCGGAACGACGTTTTCGTTCAGGGAAAAAGAAGCTCGAGCCCTAAAAACACTTTCTGAGTGATAATTTTCTTCAAATTCTTAACAGCCCATTTTTAGACCAAAGTAACTATATAATGGTTATGATTTACTTAGACCAAGAGGTCTAATGACCTAAAGCCAAGACCACAACCATGGCTAAAGCCAAGGTTGAGTCTCAAGACCATGGTAACAATGACCAAGGTCACGGCAAAGCCACGGCTAAAGACCATATAACTTTTAAAGATCAAAACTTATATATATATGTTATCAAATACTACAATAGTAGGGAGCCTCATGTGAGAAGTTCATTAAGTAAGCCGTCGAGAAGAGTTGTGGATTTACGAATTAAAGTGTCCTGGCTCCTCGAACATTTACTCCATGGCTTCTGAATTATGTCGGCCCGAACGGTAGTAAGAGATATACAACCTATACATGTTTCATAAACAATTTATATTCAAAGACTTACACTATATACAAAGTACTACATCATGAACATTATGCAAGACATATATGGGCAAATTCTTCGTATTCTTAGACGTTACTCCAAACCTAAGTCGCAATGTTCTATTATAGGCTGCTCTTAGTGATTTTCGCGATTCGACTACCACTTTCATTTCTCATTACATAAGCTTAAGGTGAGTCATAGCCCCTACTCTTTTTATACTTGTTTTAACTCTTTGGGGGAGATACATGCTCAACTACTTGCTTACTTGTACAAATACTCAAAACATTTATACTTGATTGTTTTATACTTGATTGTTTTATACTTGATTGTCTTATACTTGATTGCATTATACTTGATTGCGTTATACCTAAACTTGTAAGTCTCCTTGTGATAACACATGCATTGGGTTTCGGAGATGAAGTAGAACCAATGCTATTACCTTCCTTGTGAGCATCATAAAGTCTCCTTGGATAGCACATGCATTGGGTTTCGGAGATGAAGTAGAACCAATGCTATTACCTTCCTTGTGAGCAGCATACCCAAGTGAGGTCTTCGGAGATGAAGTAGAGACTCACTTCTAATTGCTTAATTGTCTTGATGAACTTATACATGTCTTATTCATGCTATATATGTTAGCAGTGGGTTGTGAACACACAGGTTACAAGTCTCTTATGGTAGGACTTGCAACTGAGTGGATTCACAATGCCTTTGCTGTGTAAACATTCTTTTGAGGCTTTTTCAACTGTTTTAAGACAAACTCTATGAATTCACCAACCATTGTGTTGACACTTTAGCATGTTTATCTCAGGTTAGTAAGGCGATAGCTAGTGCGTGGAACTTAGAGTCAAGCTGCATATTCTGAAGACTTACGCTTTTATCATTTACCATTCAAAACTTTGTATACATTTATGTATCATACTTTGGAATCTCATGTTTGTAACTTTGAATTCATTAATCGAATGGTAACTTTTCAAAACGTCTCATTTAGAGTTCGTTTTCTACAACTTGTACTTTGTATTATGAAGTAGCACCCCTATGACACAGTCTTCCGCTGCGGTATTTTGGGGGTGTTACAGTTGCTAAGCCAAGACTAGACTCGACTTAAGCTAATAAATCAAAAATAACAAAAACATAAAACAAACATAGAATGAAACGGGATGGTAGTCCGTATGTTTTTTTTATTTATTTTTATTTTTTTATTTTGTTGCATACACTCTTACCCTACCATCCAAAACAATACATCATAGGGAATGTACATTCCCCTTACACTTGAATTTTTACATACTTTACAATAAACTAATCTAATGACTCGAATTAAGATAATCAAAACACTTGGAGTACTTTTAAGATTAACGCACATATGGGGGTAATATATGATGTTCTTCCCCATTACTCCATAACATAAGTACGTTACCCGTGAGTTCCAATCGTCCCAAAACAATATGTACAAGATATGACTCGACTTAGCAACCATGTAATCAATTAGATAATAAACTAAGGGTTTAAACAAATAACAATAATGCACTAAAGATGAGTGCATACACGGAAGGCTAAGGAGTGGGTTGTAACAAATTCTTCCTTTAAGTAAGATACTTACAGTTAGAAACGAAAAGACAGGCTCGGAGGGGTGTACTAGGGGTTTAGTGTACTAAAAATGAGTACAACGCTAAGGTGTGGGAAAAATTAATTGACTTTACTAGCCAAGTAATATGACTTAAATGGTCAAGTAATTATGATACGGGTTTAACATAAGGGTGATCCTAATGCCTCTTATCATGTAGTAAATCCTACTACACGAATGTAGTCTCACTAGCGGTCTCGGGATGCATCACTAACGCAAGTTCTAGAATCTAAATACTACCGGTACACTCATAAGCACTAATAGTAAATGATTTTCCTATCAAATCTAAAGGAAAACCTCACGTATTTGGGTGTAAAATTTTTCTGAATAGTACGGTTTCGTGCTAGTCATACGACTCCTATCCATGAGACGCTTGCTAAGGCTAAAGTTTCACTCCTAAATGTTGTAAAAAATTTTAAATTTGGTGCTAAAATTACACTAACAAGTATTTCTCTTAGTTTTATTACACACCTACCATCAAACAAACAAACTCAAGTGCAATAGTATCCTATAAGGTATCATCATTTACCCTCCCCTTACACTTAGGATGAACATTGTCCCCAATGTTCAATTAAAGAATGTAAAAGTGAAATAAGTAAAAGAATGAAAGCAAATACTCCCCTGATTCGTTCGGTATGGATAGTGTGGTAACAAGGTTAGATCTTCCTCCAAGAAAATGAACGTTCAAAGCTTCCCTTCCAGAAAAATAAATCATCTTCTTGTCATACATAACCTGTTAAACTTGAGAAAACAAACAAGGCAACCTCGCCTAAAATCGGCGGCAATCTATATATACTAACAAGTCCTAGAAAATAGTGTAAGATATAATGCTTGTGGAATGAATGTTTGCAGATTTCCTGGAGTTTATAAAACTAAAGAATTAACAAAAACTTTAAGACTCTGTTAGAAAAACAAAACTCGCAAAATTTCCAGAATTTTACACATGACGCCGTCAGGAATTAACTCATGACGCCGTCAGAAGTGACCTACAGAAATCTTTACGTTAAGTTTCCGGAAAATTTCTGGAAAAACTTATGTCCTACTTCCTGGAAAATCCTTCAAAACATCATTATGACTCGATACAAGCATTTGACTCTAACAAATACTAATACACATGTCCATTTAATTTTGTGGCGAATCAAGATCAATTTCGTTCTTATAAACAAATTTGGGGTTTCCCCTTACACTAAGCTTTTGCAAAATACCTTTATATGAAGTTAAGACGAAGTTAAACAACAAAATAAAGCATTTTCACAATTTTATTTTGAAACATGATCTACCAACAATAAAAACAAAGCATGCATTCGGAAGCAAATAACAATCAAACAATTAAAAATCACACAAAACATGGGTTGCCTCCCAAGAAGCGCTTTTCTTTATTTACGAGTCTTGTAGCTAGACTCAAGGTCATGGGCTATGTTTTCCTTTCCCACTTCTGTGCTAATTCAAAATATCTAACCCAATTCTCATCACGCTTGTACTCAGGGCCTAGATTCATGCAACCCGAATAGTATGTTCGCCTCCTCTCATAGTAAACATCATCATCAATTCCGTTGTGCTTAATCTCATAAGGTCGAATCTCATCAATTGGTAAATTCTTGATTTCCTTTAATTCTTCCCTCATGTGAGGCATCATAGAAGTGATCTCTTCTATCCCATCGGTAAACTGAACTATTCCCTTCCCATGATCACAATACATCTTAGTCATCTCAACAAAAGGTTGCCCTAGGACCATTTCTCCTAAGTGTGGATCTATAATGCCTCTAACATCTTCTAGGATTACAAAGTCACATTGATAAGTAAAATTTCCTACAAATATGTTTACCCCTTTCACTCTCTTGACAAAATTACACAGTCGATTAGGGTTGTAGGGGTCTTTTCTAGGGCTTAACCTTTCATTCATTATCCAATTGTAGTAGAGCCTAGACATAATATTCATGGGTGCTTTTAAATCAATGTATGTATGTTCTCTTGACATGTACCCAATCATGCAAGGAATTTTTATGTTCCTAAAGTTATGCCTCCTAATCCATGGCATTCTCCTATATTTTGTGGGGCAGGGGTGTTGTAAAAGGAATCTATGGTAACTCAATTCCTCCGGGGTTGGGGAGAAGTCTCTAAACTCAATTTTCAACTGGAGGGGTTTATTAAATTCCTTAAATGTGTTAACTTCCCTTTTTCTTTTTTTACGCACTATAAGCCTCTTGCTAACTTCTAAACGGCGATTCTCTAAATCCATACAGACAAATCTTATACGAACAAAGACTCAAAGAAATAAGATAGACTAAAGAAAAACCTAAAAATAAAAATAAAATCTTACTAGAAAGGAATCTAGCAAGTAGACCTAATAAAAAAAATCCTAACCTAGACAATAACTATTCCTCGAGCTGCGGCGCCAAAAACTTGATACGTGGGAATCGCACCAGGCTTTACCTCTCGAGGGACCTCGAGAAGCTTACAACCCCCACCAGGCAGTGTAACTGATTGTTGTAGTATAGTATAGTGACAAGTACCGGGGGATTGATCATTCAACTCAGGATTACTGTCGCTAGGATTAGAAAGTCTCCTAAACTAAGTCTAAAGGTGAGGGATGATTCTTCTTGTATTTTTATATTTTATAAAAGCAAGTAAAATCTCGGTTTTTGGAAGAGTGGGCGGAATTAGTTGCTAGCCAACTAACCTAATAACTAAAGATGCAATCAAAATAAAATAACAAAAGTGAAAATGAAAATAAATCTAATTATACTAGTGTGGTGTAAACAATGATGGGGAAAGTTGTGTTTACTTAGATTTCATTACTCCCTAGATATCTTTTACAGGTTGATAGCTTGTTACAATTGCATGGATGACGGGTCATATTCCTTAATACTAGCCGTAGGGCTGTGTACAATATTCCCTAACTCTATAGGATCCTACTTCACTCCTATGTCGAGCCGTTAGAAGCTCCTAACATGGGATCATTAGAATTCTCCTACGCATTAAATACAAACAAATATCGTAGTACACCTCCGATCATGTTTCTTAAGACGTTCAAGCAAGTTACCAATGGAAGTCTGCCAGTTTTCTTAAGCCTAACATCGAATACAATCATCTGTAACAACTATAAACAAACAATCAGCCCATAATTAACATCTAGGTTTCACTACATCTAAGCAAACACAAAAGAGATCTAGCCGAGCATGTTAAATTGAAGACAAGTGTGAGATATATTCAAGCAAAACATAGACATATTGATTGAATTGAAAGAGTACTTATCTCAAATTGAACATGAAAGTTTCAAAGGGTTGAAACCCTTGAAAAAGATCGAAAATTCGACCTAGGGTTTTTCCCTCAAAGTTGCACACTAATGAATGAAATTTGGAAAACTATATATAGATTTTACAGGGTGACAGCGTCAAGAAGGATTCTGTGACGCCGTCAACTCGCCGCCTATGATGAAATCGTATTGCCTAGATCTGATTTTGACGCCGTCATGTAGGAATTTCTTCTGGGCCGTCACTAGCAAATGGACCATGACGGCCTAGGTGACGCCGTCATCTCCAATGCACAAAACACTCTGGACCGTCACGTGTATCTTCCACTTCCACCTCTTTTGTAACTCTTGACGCCGTCACTTGGAGACTCTTGATGCCGTCAGGTACTGTTCCCAGCAAGGAAAATTAAGACTCTGCCGTTATCTTCACTTTTATGCTCCAAAAACGTCCAAAATACTTCCTTTTCCAGATTTCACTCCAAAAGTACCTAAAATGACAAAAAGAACGATTTAGGGCAATATTTGATCAAATAATCTCGAATCCGGGCTTAAATGATCCCTAAAAACGGTTCATTTTTCGCCTCATCAACAGGCAAAGGGGAAAAAAATGGTGAAATGTTAGGCTTCTCAAATCAAAATCAAATCCAAACAACCTTACTGCCATATCATGTATACGAACAAAAGAAGAGTTTTCTTAATTAGAACTTTTTTAGGCATTTCATCGACCACTTGGTGTTCATACACTTAGAAAAATATATTACTGTTAATTACTGAAACATATATTACCTTAACTAAACACCCAAAATCTCCCAATAAAAAGAATTAATTTTTCATGTAAAAGCAATCAAAATAAATACATTAGTGTTACTCTACGATTGTTTTGATGAATTAACATAAAAAGTCAAAACGAATGCTAGTTTCTGGGTTTAGATTGGACAGCGTTGTGCGATGTTTTCTTCTTCTTCTTTTGATCATGTAGTGTGGAATAATAGGGTAATTAGTTTGATTTTTGAATTGGGACATGGTTTGAATGATTAGTTTTTTGAATCTGGTATTGTGATAGAGGAATGATTTGATTATGATTTGAGAATGAATATAATTAAGGATTTTTTGATCAACCGAATTAAATGTGGCTGCGTAACTTTTGGGTGAAGGATTTGAATTGTGAGTAATTGTAGGGAATGGGTTACACATTTATGAAGGGATTGTTGAATTTTGAAAAATGAAGGTCAAAAGAAGTAGGTGAAATCATAGCATGACATTATTGTTTTCAAATGTCTAACACAAAAACACACCTGGTCTAGCAGTTGCAGTGTTGGTTGTTGTTAAATGGGATGAAAGACCCGGGTTCGATTGCCACTTGTGTCATCTTTTTTAAACACAATCCGAAATAATGTTAAAGTGCCAACATGCAGGAAGTTGATGACATTGCATATTACTCATATTATCCAGTCAGCAGTGTCAGGGTACAGCTTTCAAAGCATCATGTGCAAGTCGAAACTTGTCTCATATATATGTAAAGATAAGCTCAAATGCCAATTTTGCCCTTCCTAGCTTATTTGTTTTTTAAATGATACATGTTTTGCAAGGATCTCACCTCTTATATCAATAAATAGAGGAAAATTCAGTTGCATACCTTTATTTTGGAGCATACCAATAGATAAATTCCCACCATCCATCTAGTTTGATCTAATGGTGGGGGATTAACCTAAGTTACTAACATAAGTCCATGTTTATCCCCTTTTTCTTTGTCTTTTTGTTTTTCTTATTTATTTATTATTTACTTTTTGTATATTTTTTTCTAATTAGTAATGTTCTTTTTCTTCAGTTTTTTTGTTTTTTTTTTGTAATTCTATTTTTTTCACTTTTTTTTTGTCTTTTTAAAAATTCACGCTTTTTTTCTTCTTCTTTTTCTAATTCATTTTTTTTAATAATTAATGTTTTTTCCATCCGATTTCATACGTTTTCGTCTGTTTTCAAACGTATTCATCCGTTTTTTACGCTTTCGTCTATTTTCAAACGTTTTCGACCCTTTTTACACGTTTTCAAACGTTTTCGTTCATTTTTATACGTTTTCGTCCGTTTTCATACGTATTTGTCCGTTTCTATACGTTTTCGTCCATTTTCAGACGTTTTTGTCTGTTTTTGTCTGTTTTCAAACATTTTCGTCCGTTTTTTTACGTTTTCATCTCTCTTCAAAGGTTTTCGTCTGTTTTATACGTTTTCATTCGTTTTCATTCGTTTATATATGTTTTCATCCGTTTTCATACGTTTTCGTCCATTTTCAGACGTTTTTGTCCGTTTACATATGTTTTCGTCCATTTTTTACGTTTTCGTCAACTTTTTGACGTTTTTGTCTGCTTTCATACGTTTTCGTCCGTTTTCATACGTTTTCGTCCGTTTTCATACGTTTTCGTTTGTTTTCTTACGATTTTGCCCATCTACATTCGTTTTCATACGTTTTCGCAAGTTTTCTTATGTTTTCGTTTGTTTTCATACGTTTTCATTCATTTTAATACGTTTTCGTCCTTTTTCATCTGTTTTCATCTATTTTTCATACGTTTTCGTCCATTTTTAGACGTGTTTTTACGCTTTAATACATTTT
This sequence comes from Artemisia argyi, assembly GCA_030686995.1. NCBI lineage: Eukaryota > Viridiplantae > Streptophyta > Magnoliopsida > Asterales > Asteraceae > Artemisia > Artemisia argyi. The sequence continues at coordinate 113,505,405 of CM060684.1, forward strand.
CGTCTGTTTTCGTCTGTTTTCTAATGTTTTCGCCCATTTTCGCCCATTTTCATATGTTTTCGTTCGTTTTCATTCTTTTTCATACGTTTTTGTCCGTTTTCATCCGTTTTCCTTTATTTTCATCCATTTTTCTTATGTTTTTTCTGTTTCCGTACATGCTTTCATGCTTTCATACTTTTTTTCTTCTGTTTTTATACGTATTCGTCTATTTTCTTACTTTTTCGTCTGTTTTCTTACGTTTCTGAATATTACAAGTGATATTCGTAATATCACTTGTGATTTTCTGAATATTACTTGTGATATTCAGAATATCACTTGTGATTTTCTGAATATCACTTGTGATTTTCTTATATTTTCATCCATTTTCTTACGTTTTTCATACGTTTTTTAATATCACAATTGATATTCAGAGTATCGCTTGTGATTTTCTGAATATCTATCACTTGTGGTTTTCTAAATATCACTTGTGATTTTCATGTTACAAAACATTAGTTGAAAATAACTTGTGATATTCAGAAAATCACTTGTGATATTCAGAATATCACTTGTGATATTCTGAATATCACAAAATATCACTTATGATATTCGGAATATTATTTGTGGTACTCAGAATATCACTTGTGATATTCAAAAAATCAAAGAATATCACATGTGATATTCAGAAAATCACTTGTGGTATTCAGAATATTACAAAATATCACTTGTGATATTATGAATATCACAGAATATCTCTTATGATATTCAGAAACGTATGAGTATGTCTGAAAACGGCCAAAAGCATTTAAAACTGACGAAAATGAATGAAAATGGATGAAAACATATGACATCTTAAAAACACATATGAAAAAGGACGAAAATGTATGAAAAATGAATGAAAATGAAAGAAAACGGATGAAAACAGACGAAAACGTATGAAAACGAACGAAAACATAAGAAAACGAACGAAAACGTAAGAAAACAGACGAAAACCTATGAAAATGGACGAAACGGATGAAAGCGTAAGAAAACGGATGAAAACGCAAGAAAATGGACGAATATGTATAAAAGCGGACAAAAACATATGGAAGCGTAAAAGCACGTCTGAAAATAGATGAAAACATATGAAAATGGACGAAAACGAAAAGAGAATGGATGAAAACGTATTAAAATGAACGAAAACGGACGAAAACGTATGAAAATGGACAACAACGTAAAAAAACAGATGAATATCACTTGTGATTTTCTTATATTTTCATCCATTTTCTTACGTTTTCCAACGTTTTTTAATATCACAATTGATATTCTGAGTATCACTTGTGATTTCTGAATATCACTAGTGATATTTTGAATATCACTTGTGATTTTCATGTTACAAAACATTAGTTGAAAATCACTTATGATATTCAGAAAATTACTTGTGATATTCGTGGTACTCAGAATATCACTTGTGATATTCAGATAATCAGAGAATATCACATGTGATATTCAAAAAATCACTTGTGATATTCAGAATATCACGGAATATCACTTGTGATATTCTGAATATCACAGAATATCTCTTATGATATTCAGAAACGTATGAAAATGTCTAAAAATGGCCAAAAGCATTTAAAAATGGACGAAAATGAATGAAAATGGATGAAAACGTATAAAAGCGTAAAAACACATATGAAAAAGGACGAAATGTATGAAAAATGGATGAAAACGAAAGAAAATGGATGAAAACGTATGAAAACGGATGAAAGCGTAAGAAAACGGATGAAAACACAAGAAAACGGATGAATATGTATGAAAACGGATAAAAATGTATGAAAGCGTAAAAGCACGTCTGAAAACATATGAAAAATGAACGAAAACGAAAGAAAATGGATGAAAACATATTAAAACGAACGAAAACGAACAAAAACGTATAAAAACTACGAAAACGTAAGAAAACAGACGAGAACAGGCGAAAACGTAAGAAAACGGACGAAAACGTATGAAAACAAACAAAAACGTAAGAAAACGGGCGGAAACGTATGAAAACGGGTGAAAACGGACAAAAACGTATGAAAACAGACAAAAACGGATGAAAACTGGTGAATACGTAAAAAAATAGGCGAAAATGTAGGAAAAAAGGAAAAAAAAGTGAACCAAAAAAAAGTGAATTATTAAAAAAAAGCTAATTAGAAAAAAAAAGAAAAAAAAAAGAAAGGAAAAAACGTGAAAATAAAGTGATTACACAAAAAAAAAGAAAAAAACTTTAAACAGAAAAAAAAAATAGACAAAAAAAAAAGAAAAAAAAAGAAAAGAAAAAAAGAATAATGAGAAAAACAAAAAGACAAAGAAAAAGGGGGGAAAACATGGACTTAGGTTTCCATATTAAATCTTAGGTTAATCCCCACCTTTAGATCAAACTATATGGATGATGGAGATTTATCCCTTTGTATACACCAAAATAAAGTATGGAAAATAAAGTGACTCCAATAAATATACGTATCTCCACCTAAAGGCTCGGTCCAAGTCCACAACCGGGTATACACTACAACAACCCTATTTTGACTCAACTGTTAACCTAGCTTATCTCTCATCCGCCCCCTTCAAACACTTGCAGTCACCAATTGCCAACACCAAATCTCCTTATCTTCAAACGAAATAATTTAATAAACGCTCTCCCTCATCCTTCTCCCATCAATATGCAGTCACAAACAATCCCAGCTTTTACTCATTTCCCATCATTTGTCCATCGTTAGAATCCGGGTATGGTCGTCGGCGTATGCACCTTGCCGAAACCCTAACCGCTATGTATCACTGTGATACATGCTTCGGTTATGCATGTTTCCGTTCTTGGGTTTTGTAAAAGTGCTTTGGCGCTTGACTTTGTTAACGCCTCAGCCATCTAAACCCACATCACAACGACAGTATGGGCATGTGAGAGGAAAATGACCATACATATTTTCTTTTGTCACGGGCATGGCTAAGAGCTCTTTAATGCTTCCATGCCTGGGTTCAGAAGCCACAACAGGTAAGCTTATTGCAATCTCATCGACATCACTAAAATTTATAACTCTTATTAGTGTTCAATTTTTTTGAAGTTGTACATGCTTCTAAATGCATGATAGTGAGTACCTGATTTTTGTTTTAAACTCAACGACTGCAGAAATTTCATCATTGTCCAAAGTAAGTGTGGCTGGCCTGGAAAGTAGTGATGGACCAAAAGTTAGACGCAACGATGTGTCGGTGTGCAAATATTGTTGAGTAGCAGTATTGTTTCGAAACTGTGTCTGGTGTGTAGATGAAATGAGGCTTTATAGGAACCAATCTAGATAGTAGATGAGTAGATACATTTAATGGTGAGTAGATGAAATGAGGAGTTGATGCATCATGGAAACATGAAAGGGTTTGCATCAATCGATTTGTATGGGCAATTTTAAAGAATGGCTTTATAATTGAGTTGTTTAATTTTGTAAGTTATATCATTTATAGGGGGAACTCATTCTTTATATATATATATATATATATATATATATATATATATATATATATATATATATATATATATATATATGTATATATATACATACATATGTATATATATATATAAATATTTAAGATTGGGTGATGGCGTAAGAACGACAGTTTGAAGAAAACTTAATTACTGTATAATATTAGTAAAGCTGATTGAAATTTCTAGGAGACATTCCTAGAGACACTTTCCCGCATATGATTTTACATTACTAAGCTTAATGTAAGCTTAGGTAGAAGTAGATACATGCGAAGAAGTGTATCAGAAAATGGCATTTGAAAACATCAATTAGCCTAAATTTGATGGTATCCTTCCCTTTCTATTTAAACTCAACATTTCCTAACTACTTTTCTTCACAGCTCAATGTGGGATATCCAAAACTCAATTGTTCCTCATGGCTTATTCAATTTTAGTCTAATATATATATATATATATATATATATATATATATATATATATATATATATATATATATATATATATATATATATATATATATATATATATATATATATTAGACTAAAATCGAATAAGCCATGAGGAACAATTGAGTTTTGGATATCCCACATCGAGAGTTAGGAAATGTTGAGTTTAAATAGAAAGGGTAGGATACCATCAAATTTAGGCTAATTGATGTTTTCAAATGCCATTTTCTGATACACTTCTTCGCATGTATCTACTTCTACCTAAGCTTACATTAAGCTTAGTAATGTAAAATCATATGCGGGAAAGTGTCTCTAGGAATGTCTCTTAGAAATTTCAATCAGCTTTACTAATATTATACAGTAATTAAGTTTTCTTCAAACTGTCGTTCTTACGCCATCACCCAATCTTAAATATTAAGTCATCTAAAGTATCATGAACACATAAAACTGAAGCACAAATCAACTTATCGCGGGTAAAGGTGCTGCACTCCCGAATCAACATATCACGGGTAAAGGTGATGCAGATAGTCGACATTGTCAAGAACACCATGCGCAATGAGCATTTACAGCTAATTGTTAAGCTTTTAAGACACATGATCGATGTTAGTCACTAAACTCAGACGTACGCTATGCTGTTCAAGGAATGTTTTATCGTAACAATCTTAATGCTACTAGAGTTGACATCCATCAATAATGTAAATCTTTTTCAACTAAGGCGAGTACAATCTTTGTTCAAGCTCAGTATCCAACTAAGCTAAGTGCGGAATTACAAAATGCACTTGGTGAACATAGATAGGCTTAATGATAATTGGAACTTACAAGAACAACACTTGAACATGGAAGAGTTTGCTATTAAGTCAATCGCAGACAAGCTTCTTGCAACTTTCGCACAAAGTTTAGAGCTTCAGTGGCTTTATAGAGGGTATGATCTAGCTTTAGTGCCTTTTGTATATTAGTAACTTATGTTTACTCTTAGTTTTTTGTATATTTCAAACTTCTTATGATATTTTATGTGTACTTTGGTAGGAAGTATCGACTTATAATATTGTATTCCTTACTAACTTATGTTTTAGAATGTACACACTGACTTGATAATAATTGAATACAAACCCAAAGACCCTAATAAAAACTAAAACTAATGAAATTATATAAGCTTAACATATGTTGGGTAAATTTAAAACGTATACACTAACAAAATTGTGTAATATCAGTTGGGGTTTAGTCATCCCACATCGCGCAATGAAGAAAAGTAACAGCAAAGGTGTTGAGTTAAAATATGAAGGAAAGGAACTGTGTTTCAGCTCTTTTCACTGCCTGGTTGGCAAGAAGGATCAACTAAAAAGTAACATTTAAAAGTTATATAGTTAATTGTCTATTTGAATTAGCTAAACACGCTAAAATGTTTTAGCAGAAACACTAGTACAATTGACGTCACTCCCGCAGACATTTTTAACCTGACGGTATGAGACGCTCCTGTCGACATGTCGACGTCAACTGTTTGTCGTGAAAACTTCGTCGGGAACGACTATCCCGTCGACAATGCCCGTCGACAAGGTGGGTCCCACATGGTTTTTCAGTCAAAGATTATGGTTGTCCGACGTTAAAATCCCGTCGACATGTCGGCGGGATAATAAAGTTAATTATTTTATTAATTATGATTCGTTAATTATTTTACTAATTCCCGTCGACATGTCGACGGTATGTATTCGTCAAAGTCAACATGCAGGTCAAGGGTGTGTTATTGTGCCGTCGACATGTCGACGGTAACATAAATATTATAATTTAATTAGTTTATGTTACCGTCGACATGTCGATGGTAACATAAATATTATAATTAACTTTAGTAGTATTATGTTACCGTCGACATGTCGGCGGTAATATACTAGTATACTGCCAACAGCATGCTTCATACCAGCAAAATTCCAGATTTTTTCCAAAAAATTTTCCCAAAAAAATCTACCAAAACCTGTAACCAACCAATTCTAACATGTCCTAAACACATACAACTCGACATCGGCTAAAACACTTGCAAATTATCGCTAAACACCCTCAAAATGCATTAAAACATATAAAGTCTACAAAATGGGGTGTGGTAATATCTAAACCTAGCTGCCATATCCACAAATGTTTCAATATCCGCGATTTTCAAGTCGCCAAAAGGTTAAACTACACAATACTAACATAAGGGTCGCCAAAATATTGTTTCAAACATAAGTACAACACAAAATAACCAAAGTTTGTACCTCTACATCCCCAAATCACTCATCATCACCAGAACCCTCATCATCACCAGAACCATCCTCATCGCCTCTGCGACTCCCGCTCCCTCCAGCTGAGCCACTACCTCCAGCGCCACTGCCCGAGCCATCCACGTGCTAAGAACCCGCCTGACTAACATACTCGTTCCATCACGGGTTGGACGAGATAAAACCTGTCACCAAATCAAGCTGCGCCTTCATGGCCTTACGATCTTCAGCATCTTCCCGGCTCTTCTTCTCGGCCTCAGCAATCTTCTTCTCGTACTCAGCAAGCTTCGACTCCATCTCGGCTAATTCTGAAAACAAAATAATCAAAATTTAAAAACATCTATTGCAATACTTAATTTGAGTCATGATCGAGTAATCTATAATTAATATATTATCACAATGTACATACCTGGAGGTGGAGGCGGGGTGTATGGTAACGGTGGCATGTTCAGCCCGGGTAGCACCCTACCCCGTCCGGCTATATGGCCCCGCTGCTTGCCCTTCAAAACCATAGCAAGTATCTGCTCCTCCGTGTACGCCACCCCTTCAGGCGTATTCGCTCCCAGATCACGAAGCCGAACCATCTCTTCCTATTTAGTTGAAAAAAATTGAGAAAATTAATATATATGTCGGGTAAATTACAAGATTATGTTTCAATGAATCATTAAAGTGTGTGTTTGGGGAAATAAATAAATAAATAATAATTTTTTTTTAAAAAAAAAGAAAAAATGATACTTACATACTGAACCCGAGCCTCATCCAGCAACCACATACCATTATTGACGCAGTTTGTGTCGTAAAAGCTCTGGAAGAGTGACGGGTACTGCTTGTGTTGATATAAATAAATGACTAAAAACGTTATTCATATCTTTCAATATCTCTATGTTTTGATAATCACAAAACGAAAACCCATCAAACCAAAGATCATGATGTAAATAAGTATTTAGTAGTAAATAATCACTTTTACCATCTAATCACTTAAGGTATGAATAAACAAAGTGTCTAATGCATTATAAGATCAAAGGGGTATTTAATTAATTATTACAAAGTTTATTTAATTATATAAACATATTATATATTTTTGAAAAACACTTTTGGTAATAAAGAAAAATGTTTTAATCATACTAAATATATGAATTCAAATTTTTAACCAAAATCAGTTAGTTTTTCACCAAATAAACTTTCCCCACTAAATGACAAAGTTTCTGGCCATTACAGCTGGGCGGTCCCCTTAAAATTAAGGGGACCGGCCATGAATTAAGGGGACTGGCACGCTCCTGTACAGTAATTTTTGTCCCTATAAATACTGGTTCATTTCACAGATTTTCCTCACCTTTTTGCACTAAAAACTTTCTGATTCAAACCTCCATTTCTATCTTAAAAATCCTTTGATCATATAATTCATAAGTCTTTATTTCCAAGTGATCCAAAGCTTCATTCATTCAAGTGCAAAGAGAAGAATACTTCTATCTATCAAGACTAGAAGTATTACAACTTAGTATCATCTTGCTATCTAAGTTGTTTGATCATTTCATCTTGTATATCATTCATTCTTTGGTGAATAAAGTGTATACATTGGTTAGCTAGATTTAGATATAGGATCTAGATTTATTGAAGGTGTGAAGTGGTACTAGAAGTGAAGAAGTAGATGTGCATAGGATTAGTGGTAGAAGAAATAAGAAGTGGTAGTATATTGAAGTAGAGATTAGTTGTGAAGACAAAGAAGTTGAAGCCTTGAAGTTGAGAAGACCTTGAAGCCTAGAAGTTGTGAAGAAGTATAAATCTTGAAGTAGTGAATAGAACTAAGTTGTGAAGGTGTGAAGAAACAAGTGGCGTGAAGAAGAAGAGTTAGGAAGTAGAAAGGTGTGAAGAAGATTGGTGTGAAGTAGATAGGTGTAAAGTAGAAAGGTGTGAAGAAGAATTGGTGTGAAGTAGATTGGTGTGAAGAAGTTGTGTAGAAGTTGTGATTAAGTTGTGCCGAAGTTGTGGTGTGTAAGGTTTTCTCCGCCATAAGGGAGGTTATTGATCTAGTGAAGAAAACTCTCGAGTTCGGTGCTCGGGGAGTGGAGTAGGGCAAGGAAGGTGTCCTTGTAGCCGAACCACTATAAATCCTTTGTCTCTCGGTTTGATCTTTCCATCTCTCACTCTTTGTTTATTTACTTGTTAGCATTTCATACATAGTTATAATTACTTGTGTTGTGCATATATTGGTTTCACATAAAGATCAAACTAAGCTTCATTCACAACATTAATTTTATACAAACAAACCAAGTACATAAACTCATATTAAATCACATATGCATATATATGTTTATATGTGATATATGAAATTATAAATTTTCACTCAACATTATATATAAGTAGTGTTTATACGAAAAAGGTGAATAAACTTGTATCTATATTTTTGCATCAAAGAGTTTTGAAATTTACGTCTATTCTTTACAAGCAAACTTTTATAAAACAAATAAAACGAAAAAGACGTAAAACTATTCAACCCCCTTCTAGTTTTCCACAATTGGTATCAGGAGCCATGTCTAGCAAGATTTTTAAAATATATTGTATTTTAAAACTTGTAACGATCTACGGAATTTGAAAAATATCTTGAAGGGGAATTTACGCAAAAACCACCATTATTTGAAAATGATCATTTTCTTGAATGGAAAAATAAGTTTGAAAATTATGTGAAATCAATAGATCTTGATCTTTGGCATGTCATTTCAATTGGTGATCTTCAACCAACCAAAATGGATTTTGAAAATCAATATAATAATCTTCCAACAAAGATTGATAAAAATACTAAAGCTAAATTACTTATTTTCAAAATTCTACCAAGATTTGAATATGAAACAGTATTCTTTTGTAAAACGGCAAATGATATTTGGAAATGTCTTTTAAAGTTTCACAAAGAGAAATGTAAAACCAAAGATGATAAACTAGATGTTGCACAAGAATTAGTCACTCTAGAAAATTTGACAGATAAATATTTAGTTGAAATAAACACATGTACTACAAGTTCAAATCTGATCATTGAAGGTACCAATAACGAAGAATACATGAGCCAAATCCGAAGAAAGAGTGTAAATAAATCATGGTGCAACAAGGACGAAGAAGATAATGAAAATATGGCGTGCGAAGATGTTCAAACTAATGTAAATACAAGTATTGATGGCAAGGATTACATGTTTCAAGATCTAAGCGAAACTACAAATAAAACATGGAGCGACATGGACGATGGAATTGATCATATATAGCATGTGAAGATTGTACAACTACAAATAAGGTACAATCCGAAACCAAACATTTTTGCTATGATCAATTTATATTAGAATTTTCAAAATTAGAAAACAACTTCAAACATCTTTGTAACATTGACTCAAAAATTATTTTTAAAAATGGATTTTCAATTTCCATTGAAAATAACTTTGAAAAAGAAATAATTTTAGAAGATAAAATGTCTAGACTTGAAAGTAATATTGAAATTGATCTTGAATGTAAAAAATGCCAAGATTACAAACATGGAATTAAAATGGAAAATGAAAAAGCAAAAATGTTAGCCAAATTCGAAAATAGTTCTAAATCTTTAAAATATCTACTTAACATTCAAAAGTCATTTTATGATAAAACCAGTTTAGGATTTACCGCAAATGATCCTTTAACAAATATATCAAAACAAATAAAATTTGTTAAATCTAGTGGAGAAATTTAGAACTAATATTATTTACACTCATTATTTATCACTCTAGTCAAGAAAGTCATTGTTTGTTAGTTAAAACAAACTATTGATGAATTCTTATACTTCTCGACGACATCCTCATCATGTGCATTTAAATGCAATGGATGTTCTCAACTAACCATTTCGGACCCATGAGAATCTGGGTACCAAGCTCCTTTTCATGTTTAGGTAGTTAACGAATGAAGAGACTATTAATTTTGGATCGCTCACTTTGCTCTCTTACATTTGATGACTATTGGTTCCTATTACTCTGATTCATACGATTTGCTTATGACGTTGTTGCAGCCATTTACTGTTTTGGCGTTGTGCTCTTCACTTTTGGAGTATTGGTTTTATAGTGTGTCCGCTACTACCTCATGATGAAGGATTCAATCGCGATTATTCTTGATCTACACGACTTATGATAATTGTTGTGATCAATTAAGTATTTCGGATCAAGCCTCCTTGAATTTTATTGCGTTGAAACTTTACCTTGCTACTTCGACATGCTTCGGGATAACCTTAAAGATGTCTTCTTACATGCTCACTCTTAAGGATAAGCTGGACCTGAGGTAAGTTTTCTTTTCAAAAACTTGTCAATATCACATTATACTAAAGTATGCTCTAATTAGTATATTAATATGATTAAATTTATAGGTTGCCATGTTCATAGATCATTAATACTAATATATGTATATATGAAATTAGACTAGCTAACCCTCTTGATTTTAAGTCTATTACCATTCTTCTTATTCATCATTTATATTGAAAATCATCTATGATCAATAGTAGAATACTTACTATTTAGACTAAATGACTATTCTAGTTGCATTAATAGATGTGCTATAATTAAGACTTGTTAGCATTCAATACTATGATAAGTTTAGTGTATATATATATATATATATATATATATATATATATATATATATATATATATATATATATATATATATATATATATATACATGTGTTAATCTTGTATCTATAGATGATTTACTTTATCCCTCTCAATCATATTGCATTTAGATCATTAGAATTTACCTTCACCCATCCATGTCTTTAATTGCAACTAAAGATGATTATATGTGACAATGGGCTCAACTGATTCTTTTGAATATGATAAGTTTCTATTTCAAATCCTTCATTTGTGATTTCTTGTTATCAAAAGTAAAACATCATGTTTAAAACCTCTCGCTTTGAAAAATTATTTATCTCATCTTTCAAACCTCTCGCTTTGAAAAATAAAACATCATGTTTAAAACATCATATTTTCTTTCAAATATCTATCTCATCTATCTTCAAATAACATATTTAACTGCAAGCTAGCATAACTTTATTGTAATCAAAATCAAGATTGAAAAATTTTCTTATCCAATTTGTCAACATGTTATGAAGCAAAACTCAATCTATTGTTGAATAAAACTAAAAACGTTTTATTAAAAATATATTTGATTATCTCATATGTGTCATACACTTCTATGGAAATGACATTCACAATTTAATCAAATCATTTCATGAGAATCATGGTTTGCCCATATGGATCTTGTTTGTAACAAGTCTTGAAGTCCATACAATCATATTTTCCCATTTGTTACTTGTAAGCACTCATCAACATGTTTGTACTAGCCTACATATTATCATTTTCATATAGTTGCATATTTGACTAGTATGTTTTATTGCTTCCTTGGTTGTTTAACTTAATTGGCTAATAAGTAGATTGCATGTATATTAGAAATTACTTGTCTACTTTATTCATTCTTATTACATTCTCTACATTTATGAATAGTATACCCTATATTGCCTCAAAGAGTTGAACTTACTTGAATCCAAACCCAAAAACACAACCTTTCTGAAAATTTTCTGCCAAAAACCCAATTCTGGCATTCTGGAATTCACCAGATGGGTGGCCCCCTTAATTATTTAAGGCGGCCCCCTAAATGATTAAGGCGACCGGCCCCTAATTAAGGGGACAGGCCATCTGATGGTCGAGGTTACTGTTTTCTTTATCACTTTTTGACCCATTTCACCCTATACTTCCCAAAATTCACAAACATATTTTGTCCCATACTATCCCTCAAAATTTACCTTCCTAAACCACATTTCTCATACACTATAAATACCTTCTTCCCATCATTAATGCCATCACATCCAAACATGTCATCTCCCAACAACCAAAAACCCAAGATTTCAAGAACCGCAAGGATCTCCGTCAAACCCGTTTGGAGGAGGAAACTTGATTCTTGTCATAATTCAAGTGATGTTGTTCCAAGTCAACCAACAACTAAACCTCAAACCCATACTAATGACTCATCTCACAACCTATCATTCACTCATGCCCTCATTAATGCTTCTTCATATGATGAGCATGCTCAATCCCAAAACAACAATCCCAATCTCTCAATCAATACTTCACATGTTGCTCATTCAACAAAAACACCATCCGCTCATGAAGAACCTCTTCCACCCATATCATGTTTTCAGGATTACCCAAGCTCAATCATGTCTCCACCACCAAGAGTACCACCACCACATCCTACAACCTCACATGCCACTCCTATGTTGCATGTTAAATCTTCACCCAAGACAACTATCATGCTCCTCCACCATCACCTTCCTCCGAACACTTGAAGTTCGTTGAGGAGCTAAAAGAGGCACATGAGCTTAGTGCTCTTTTAGCATTACATCTTGATCAACGCATTTTGGATCCACCTCAATCAAGCTCACCATCATTACCACACAACATTAACCAAATTGAGAAGCATGTTAACAATTTCCCTTGTTGCATCTTCCTCCAACAACAAACTATTGCATTGAATGAGCACTTTACTTGGATTGCGTATCTTCTTACTTGATCTCAACAAACACCATCACTTGAACAACATCAAAACCCTCAACCAACAAACCCAACTTCAAATCCACCACCTCCAAGCTCCACATCTCCAAACTCACCAAGATCCATGCAACCAAAAGTTTACCTCCATTAAGCCACCAAAATGATCCCCATTCACCATTCTCACCCAAGCATTTTATATGCTTATGTTTCTTATTTTTCAAATAAAACACCTCAACCATTTTGGGATGCAAGAAAGTTTGATGACACTCTTTGTTGGCACAATAGGATATTCTACTTGGTTTAGAATTCTATCATTATGGCTTATGTAACAATGATTATGTGGTTGACATAATCATTTTGAATTAATGAATGCTTTTATATGTGTTTAAAATTCTCCTTTGCCATGCTTGTTATTTGTTATTAGTATGTTTTTGCTTGTGCTTCTAATATTTTTCTTGCAAGAATTCCATAGCTCGAACCCTTGATGCCCTCAAACGAGGGGGAGCATACATCAAGGGGGAGCTTTCACCTTGTCGGGTTAAACCTTTTTGATTCTACAAAAAGGGAGAGAAGTGAATATAAACTCAGTAAATACTTGTCTAAAAATTAATTTTTGGATTTAATGAGTTTAGGTTTTGTAATCATCGAAAAGGGGGAGATTGTTGATATAAATAAATGACTAAAAACGTTATTCATATCTTTCAATTTCTCTATGTTTTGATAATCACAAAATGAAAACCCATCAAACCAAAGATCATGACGTAAACAAGTATTTAGTAGTAAATAATCACTTTTACCATCTAATCACTTAAGGTACGAATAAACAAAGTGTCTAATACATTATAAGATCAAAGGGGTATTTAATTAATTATTACAAAGTTTATTTAATTATATAAACATATTATATATTTTTGAAAAACACTTTTGGTAATAAAGAAAAATGTTTTAATCATACTAAATATATGAATTCAAATTTTTAACCAAAATCAGTTAGTTTTTCCCCAAATAAACTTTCCCCACTAAATGACAAAGTTTCTAGCCGTTACAGCTGGGCGGCCCCCTTAATTATAAGGGGCAGTCCCCTTAAAATTAAGGGGACCGACCATGAATTAAGGGGACCGGCACGTTCCTGTACAGTAATTTTTGTCCCTATAAATACTGGTTCATTTCACAGATTTTCCTCACCTTTTTGCACTAAAAACTTTCTGATTCAAACCTCCATTTCTATCTTAAAAATCCTTTGATTATATAATTCATAAGTCTTTGTTTCCAAGTGATCCAAAGCTTCATTCATTCAAGTGCAAAGAGAAGAATACTTCTATCTATCAAGACTAGAAGTATTACAACTTAGTATCATCTTGCTATCTAAGTTGTTTGATCATTTCATCTTGTATATCATTCATTCTTTGGTGAATAAAGTGTATACATTGGTTAGCTAGATTTAGATATAGGATCTAGATTTATTGAAGGTGTGAAGTGGTACTAGAAGTGAAGAAGTAGATGTGCATAGGATTAGTGGTAAAAGAAATAAGAAGTGGTAGTATATTGAAGTAGAGATTAGTTGTGAAGACAAAGAAGTTGAAGCCTTGAAGTTGAGAAGACCTTGAAGCCTAGAAGTTGTGAAGAAGTATAAATCTTGAAGTAGTGAATAGAACTAAGTTGTGAAGGTGTGAAGAAACAAGTGGTGTGAAGAAGAAGAGTTAGGAAGTAGAAAGGTGTGAAGAAGATTGGTGTGAAGTAGATAGGTGTGAAGTAGAAAGGTGTGAAGAAGAATTGGTGTGAAGTAGATTGGTGTGAAGAAGTTGTGTAGAAGTTGTGATTAAGTTGTGCCGAAGTTGTGGTGTGTATATTGGTGTGTAAGGTATTCTCTGCCATAAGGGAGGTTATTGATCTAGTGAAGAAAACTCTCGAGTTCGGTGCTCGGGGAGTGGAGTAGGGCAAGGAAGGTGTCCTTGTAGCCGAACCACTATAAATCCTTTGTCTCTCGGTTTGATCTTTCCATCTTTCACTCTTTGTTTATTTACTTGTTAGCATTTCATACATAGTTATAATTACTTGTGTTGTGCATATATTGGTTTCACATAAAGATCAAACTAAGCTTCATTCACAACATTAATTTTATGCAAACAAACCAAGTACATAAACTCATATTAAATCACATATGCATATATATGTTTATATGTGATATATGAAATTATAAATTTTCACTCAACATTATATATAAGTAGTGTTTATACGAAAAACGTAAATAAACTAGTATCTATATTTTTGCATCAAAGAGTTTTGAAATTTACGTTTATTCTTTACAAGCAAACTTTTATAAAACAAATAAAACGAAAAAGACGTAAAACTATTCAACCCTCCCTTCTAGGTTTCCACAGCTTGTCATTGCCGTTCTGAAACTGTATATACACATGCATATAAGATGAAACAAATTAAAAATGACAAATCAAACACCATATTTATTTTAAGTAAACTTAAATACTTTTATAAAATTAAAATTAATTACTTTTATATCATTAAAATTTTTAATTAATTTATAATTAAAATTAAATAATTTTATAAAAATAAAATACTTTTATAAAAATAAAATGTGTCTTACATAGTCGTGGCGAATAGCGGCCAATGACTTGGAACCATGGCGGCTGTACACCTTGTTCTTCTTTCGGTTCTCCTTGTTCACAGCAGCTCGCTTCAGGTTCTTCTCATTCATGTAAAACTTGATATTTTCCTCCCACACAGACGGCTCGATTCGGAGGAGGGTTTCTTCGTATCTCATCCACTTTAGCAGGCCCACCCGGCCTCGTAAAGTAAGTCTTCTTCATAGTGCCCTTGTTGTCGGAGTAGACCTTAGCAATATACGCATTGATGCCCTTCGAAATGTTTTTCCAATCGGGACTGCGCATGTGGGTGTGCAAGTCGAAGAATTCCTGCAATGAAATATAGTTAATATTAACATAAAGATATAGATAAATAAACAAATTTAAATAAATATACACAGTTAAACAAATTTAAATAAATGTACACATTCAAATAATTAAATATAGAGATATAATTAAAAGGAAAATAAACTAACTGACCCCGAGTTGGTTCATGAAGGTATGTCGAGTTGCTTCCTCAAGGTCGTGCCAGGAGGGATAGTGCAACGGCAGGGACCTAACCAGCTCACCAACATAGTTACTGAACCATGCGCAGTTGGGCCCGACATGAGTATATGTCCTCTGATCTGCCGACTCGAAATCGATCGATTGTGGACCCGATCTAGTCACGGCTTTCCTGAGCTCTATGTTCTTGTTGGCTTCATGGACATGTGGCCTGCCACTATCCCGACCTCCACCCCTGCCGCCACCTCGTCTCGCCCTACCTCCTCGTCGAGGTTGTTGTGACGATCCTACAATTGAAGTGAGTGAAAATGTTATAAAATAACAAGTAACAAAATTCAAATTATCAAGTTTAAGTTTCTTACCACTACGGTGACCGCTCCGAATCGAACGAAAAGGGGGTGGTGGGTCATCGGCGCCGTCACCACCGTGACCGCGCGCTGCTGCTGCCATCTGTAAAAGTACAAGTTGAATTAACATATAGAAATTCGGGAACAAATTAACATAAGCATGCACACATTCAAAATAAATATTCATATTTAAACAATCCATAACAATTTCATTAAAATAAGTGTCGTTTTACAAGTTACAATTTAAGATCAATCTGCTAAATCTACATCACTATTATAAGCAACATCAGTCGCATCTTCACAATGAAAGATTAAGACATGTTTGATAAAGCAAAAAATCCAGTGACACAATGATGATATTAGATGGAAGAGATAACATTGGTGGGTTGGGTAGCTGACATAACTGGTTCATGTCAAAGCAGGCAAAAAAATTAATACAGGTCAAACGAATCAGGTTGCGTTATCCATCACATATTTTATCATTTTATCACTACTGTATTATATATGATATATAAGGCTATATTATTAGTTGTTATACGAATTTTAAATTAAGCGATTTGGGAGATTGTAAAAGCATTAGCATACACTTTTGGAAATATTCAACCCGTTTGACCCATTTCATTATGAGCAAATGTGCACGAAATAGTTAGAAACCTTATGATATGTTGTTACTGAAAAGAAAAACTTCCCAATAGAAATGAATGAGTAACCTCAACTTTGTAAATAAAGCTGAGAGTAACCTCCTTTGAAGGTTGACTTGAACCATTTACAGAGATAATAGCTTCAATGCAAAATTAGCAATTGGCCACCCTTGAGGTACCTTAAGGGAGCAACAGATATATGGTAGAGCATCAACGCCATCCACCATATGAGCCACGATCATCTCATCTCTGTCTTCATACTCGATGGAAAGCCTGTATTCAAACAAACAGATTAAGGGAGCAACAGGTATATGGTAGAGCAGATACAGTGAAATAAAATAAAAACTGCACCAAATTCTCGCCTTGACTTGCTTGCAGCCTTGACCAAAGACTTCCTCAGTTAGAAAATAAACCTTTCAATAATTCTATCTTATACCATTTACTCAATAATTCACAACTACCCTCTTTAAATAAAATATTACACATATAACCAGGTCTTGGCCAGATCTAACCTAATATTGTCGGGTCTAGCCGGGTCTTGGCCGGTTCTAGCCAGGTCTTATTTATTAGCTATTATAGTAAAAATATAATCATATGTCTCAAGAATATTTGGGAGGGCGTCATTAAGTTTCATGTCGAGTTTAGTGAGCTTTTTCACACTTGTCACTATTTTATTAAGTCCATAAAAGGTCTTTATATTGCAGTCCATAGTAGCAGCCTGTTGGTCATTTATCAAGTTTCTGAATAAACCATATATATAAGTATGTATCATGGGTCTAGCAGATAGGTAATCAACATCAAACCCAATAAATAATATAACAAATTCACCAATGCTTCATAATTTCGGGTTCCATCTCAAAGTAACGGGTGTGAATGTGTGTGTAGAGAGAGAGAGAGAGAGAGAGAGAGAGAGAGAGAGAGAGAGATGTCCATACCTTACTAACGAAATTAAGCAATGGAGTTGGCGCTTACGGAGGAAGCATAATTAATGTAATAAATAAATAAATAAATAAATAAATAAATAAAAACCAACTAGAACAAAGTACTACAACCAATTCTTGTAGTACGCGGTGCTTTTGGTTAACTTGTTTACCACAATTGATAGTTATAAAGACCTCACCGCTTTTACTTCCTATATGTGTGGGACAAAATATTGAAATATATAAAATCATGTTATGCTATAACAGAAAACATAAATTCACAATTAGATAGACAACTTGCTTGATAGCATAAAACACCTTTAAATTCCTTGACTTACATGCTATCAACTTCATCAAACTATTTGTATATGATTTCTACACCAACTAGTAATAAACTATTTTATCCCACCGTTTCTGTTTTTTAATTACTTCTATAACCGTAGAAATATGACTTGCGTGTTTATGAAAGATATAGTAAGGTTTCTTCTATTTTCTTAAATTACAATCCTGATTTTTATGTTATTTCTTTTGTATATTAATAAAAACATGCTTGTAAAAATGTCGGGTATTACAATTGTTGTTTAAGATTCACCAGGATGAGAAGGCATTTTCGATTTGGGATATGAGTCAAAATGGATTTACGAACATGTTTGTTATTGTAAAAAATTTCAATCATAACTAAGGTATACGGTACTAAACTAATTTGATGATCTCAAAATATTTTCTAAACTAGACCTGTAAAGAAAAGATTCAAGGAATGAATCCACAGTAGTTGGATGACCGACGTGTAAAATTTAATCAATCTTTTATCACTAAATGAAGGCGCAAACTTATTTTCCCAATATGACGCATAAGACACACAATCTAGCGATGTGATGGGAACATGAAAAGCAATTGAAACTCACAAATTGTTAGCTATTATATCACATTTATAGGCGTGACCGCGTGACACCATTCAGGTTCTCTTTACTACTTGGACGAAAAGAAAAGCATTGCTACTACAAGGATTGTTTACCAAAAACTTTGGTTTATAAACTAATGATATTGAAATTTCTGAGATGGTGGAATATAAGTTAGCATATGTTTGGACTATCAATAACATGACGGACTATTCAAGCTTATACTTCATGTTCGTAGTCGCGATGGGTGATGATGCCAAGAAATGACAAAATGATATTTCCCTAGTGACATATATGCGTGTGGTTTTGTATAAAAATGTGCTATGTGAAACATTATTCTAGTTATAAGGCATGGTGAGACTTTCTTTTCAGAACTCATATAAATGTGAGAACTTTCAGAACTCCCTTTAACCAATCTAAATCTAGTAAATTAATTTATGTTTAATTTATTATATGTAATTTTCATAAAATGATATCTCGTACAAACGCAAATCTACATCGAATTCAAAAAAAGTTTTTGTATTTTGATCCATTAGATAAGACCATGAACAATACTTGAGAGAATTTTATTATGTTTATTAAATCCATTTTACGCAAATTTACAATGAATTCAAAGAAAGTCTTTGTATTTCGATCTATTAAAATAAACCACGAACAATAATTTGAAAGAATTTTACTATTATTAAATGGTGTATAAGAGTTCTGTCGGTGCTCACAGTTATATGAGTTCTGAAAAGAAAGTTCCCCATAAGGCATATGTGTATTACTAGTATTTAGTTTCATCAAGAAAGAAGAGTTAATTGGACTACTTAAGAAAATATTAAAGGCTTAATATACTTCATATTTGATAATTTGACCAGAGTAATGTCGCAAGAACAACAGGTTGACATTTGCGAAAGTTAGCTTAGCAAACATAGGTTAATTCTAATTAAAGTGATGGCTTATGCGTTTATCTAAAATGTCCCCGTAGGATCCTTATTATATTGAGGGCTTTGAGTTATATTACTCTTTTCACTACAAGAAATAGGAGAACACGCGACGAGCTTTTTCCCGTCAACACAATGTCGACGGCAATATGGAGAAAACGACAAAAAAAACGCTTGACCGAGTCCGGCTGCGTTGAATTTTTTGAGTTCATACGATCCCGTCGACATGTCGACGGGACAATAGTGGTCAAAAATTTCAGCCTCAATAATTGCCAAAACTTGGGCGCGAAAGTATCCCGCCAATACGCTCCCGTCAACATATCGACGGGAGCATATTAATCACGAATTATGACGTAATAGACGTGTGATTAGCGTTAATTATGTGTTTTGGTTTAACATTCCCGTCGACATGTCGACGGGAGGATAAATTAAATATAAATGTACAAAATTACTGGCCAATATATATGGCGGGATTTTTCCCACGTGTTTTTCCCGTCGATATGTCGACAGTATTATCTCCCCAAATATTTTACTCATATACATACTCACAAAATCATTCCCATCTCATTCTTTACCTATATACATTCTCATAAAATCATTTCCGTCTCATTTTACACATACATTCTTGATTCACACAATGGATGGCTTAACGCCAGAACAGCAGTGGTCGAAGGCTTTATCACACGAGCTCTTGTATAATGAAATTATAAATCATTGGGGCATTAAAATTTTTGATGAATATGGTTCTTATGCGAACTGTGCGCCGTGGAAGAGAGACCAGATTCTGGTATGGTTGTGGAAAAAGTCATACTATAGAGAGTATTTGGAAGAGCTAGATGCTGCTGAAGCGCAAGCTGCTGCTGTTGGAGGTGAGGATGAAGCTTAAAGCACGTTTGATGAAGCTGTTGCTGTTGATAATCTGGAAAATAGAATAACAGGTCTTGAAGCTATGTTTGTACATCTCAAGGAAATGAGAGCAAGGAAAGGAAGAGATGGTGCGAGTTCAAGCAAAGCGGGAGGTAGCCGCAAAAAAAAATAAATGGGTTGTTTCATTTGGTTGTCGAGTTATTTAGTTTGAGTTGTTTTGTTTGGTTGTCGAGTTGTTTAGTTTGAGTTGTTTCGTTTGATTGTCGAGTTTGCTTCATTTGATCTGGTTCATTTGCTTGTCGAGTTGTTTAGTTTGAGTCTGTATGAAAATGTATCTAGTTTACAACTTTTGTGTGGTTTGAATAAAATGTTTGCCTTCGTGTTTGAAGCTAAGCGTCTGGTATTTGGGATTGCTTTATAAACTGCTTAGTTTCTTACTGCGGATGTTTTGTTAGATTAATAATTACAATCTTGAGTGTTTGGATAGAAGTTTACGATTTCTAGTGATTAAGCAATTTTGAGTTTATCTAATTGTGTGTGGACATCCGTTTTCACAACAACAACAACATTTTATTTAACAACAAAAACACAACAAACAACAACAACAACAATAACACAACAAACAACAAACAACAAACAACAACAACATTACATACGAAGATTTTCCATGTCACCTAACAGGTTATGGAGTATTGCATCCGATTGACATGCGTGGTCATTGTTGTCGGGATTCGTTGCCATTTCAAGTCTTGTCACGAGCGCCATGACTTTTGTCTCTAGCACCTGTTTTTGTGCCTCTAGCATATTTATCCTAAGATCTTTTTCATGGCAATTTGTGCACCCAGAACCGTGAGATGTTAAAGCAGAAGAAATTACTTGTAATTGTTCATCAAATTCACTCATCCATATAAAATATCCATATCCATGACCTTTGTCTCTTGGCTTCGAAAGAGGACATGCATAATACTCCCATCCAAATGTATCTTGTTGATGTGATGTTCTTTTTTTTTTATATTTCCTGCTCCACAAGTACACATAAAAGGATTATATCACTGCATCTGGTTGAGGTTGAGTGGTTTTGAGGATAAGAGGTTGTGAAGTTGTATGGATAATATGTTAGTATATAAGAGCAGATTTG
The DNA here is from genome assembly GCA_030686995.1 of Artemisia argyi. Lineage (NCBI taxonomy): Eukaryota > Viridiplantae > Streptophyta > Magnoliopsida > Asterales > Asteraceae > Artemisia > Artemisia argyi. Next base: position 113,526,950 of record CM060684.1, read on the forward strand.
GTGGGAAGAGTTTTGGCAGCAAGATTTTGGTGGGAAAATTTGGTGGGATGAGGTTTTGGTGGGGAAACCCAAAACCTGAACCCTACTTTCTGAACCTGTCTAACATCTCGTGTATAACCATAGCATCTTGAGTCGCTCGTTTAACATCTCATGTACAACCATAGCATCTTGACTCATCTATCTAACATCTCGTGTACAACCATAGCATCTCGACTCGTTTGTTTAACATCTCGTGTATAATCATTGCATCTCGAATCGTTCATTTAACATCTCATGTATAACCATTGCATCTCGACTCATTCGTTTAACATCTCGCGTATAACTATGCATCTCGACTCGTTCGTTTAACATCTCGTGTATAACCATTGCATCTCGACTCGTTCGTTTAACATCTCATGTATAACCATAGCATCTCGACTCATCTGTTTAACATCTCGTGTATAACCATAGCATCTTGACTCGTTCATTTAACATCTCGTATATAACCATTGCATCTCGACTCGTTCGTTTAACATCTCGTGTATAACCATTGCATCTCGAATCGTTCATTTAACATCTCAGGTATAACAATTGCATCTCGACTCGTTCGTTTAACATCTCGTGTATAACCATTGCATCTCGGATCATCTGTTTAACATCTCGTGTACAACCATAACATCTCGACTCCTTCGTTTAACATCTCGTGTATAACCATTGCATCTCGACTCGTTCGTTTAACATCTCGTGTATAACCATTGCATCTCGACTCGTTCGTTTAACATCTCGACTCGTTCATTATATTAATTTTATAAAACTATTTTTTCAATATTTTCTTTTTATTTTATAAAAGTATTTATAATAAATAAAAAAATTTAATTATATAAAAGTAATTTATTAATTTTATAAAACTATTTTTTCAATATTTTCTTTTTATTTTATAAAAGTATTTATAATAAATATTATATTAAAGTAATTAATATTAAACTTAACTAGTTATTTTATAAAAGTATTTATAATAAATAAAAAAAATAATTATATAAGAGTAATTTATTAATTTTATAAAACTATTTTTTCAATATTTCTTTTTATTTTATAAAAGTATTTATAATAAATATTATATTAAAGTAATTAATATTAAACTTAACTAGTTATTTTATAAAAGTTTTTATAATAAGTATAAAATTTTAATTATATAAAAGTAATTTATTAATTTCATAAAACTATTTTTTTTATATTTCCTTTTTATTTTAAAAAAGTATTTATAATAAATATTATATTAAAGTAATTAATATTAAATTTAACTTATTTTATAAAAGTATTTTTAATAACTACTTATTTTCCCGTCGACATGTCGACGGGAATATAGAACTCTTGACTCAGGTATTCACCACCTCTGTCGGATCGAAGAGCTTTAATCTTCTTTACAAGTTGCAACTCTACTTCTGCTTTAAACACTTTGAATGTTTCAAATACCTCATGTTTATGTTTAAGTAAATAAACATAACTATAACAGCTGAAATCATCCGTAAATGTTAAGAAAGTAGCTAGCACCCCTCCTTGACACATGTCTAAGTGGTCCACACACATCTTTGTGAATAAGACCAAGTAGATCAGAAGCTCTTTCCATACGATTATTGAAAGACTTCTTTGTCATCTTCCCAGCTATACAAGATTCGCATTTATCAAATGATTCATCATTGATCTTTTCTAAAAGGCCATCGTGTTGCAGCTTTCCCATGCGAGCCTTACCTATGTGAGCAAGTCGACAATGCCAAAGATAATATGAATCCAGACCTTTCTTGATTCTCTCATTACTGTTGCTATACATGGAATTATTATAATTATTGGATACATTCACATTCATATCAATTCCAAAAATACCATTCACAGCAAAAACATTAAAATAAAAAACATCATTAAACGAAACAGAAATTCCATTGCTATTAATAGTATGTTGAGAATCAAGATCTAATAAACAAGAAAAGGAAACTACACCCCTAACAATTGAAGGTGCATAATGACAATTATTCAAAGACAATACTAAGCCCGAAGGCAAAACTAATTCAAATACGCCTATAGCTTCAACAGCTGCATTCGCTCCATTACCGACGTGCAGATATTGTTGTCCATAAGCAAGGTTCCTGTCAACTCTGAACCCCCTGCATAGTATTGCAAATATGAATACCACAGCCCGTATCATATACCCATGAATTTTTATGAGTTAAGGTAAATAATTCAATCATAAATAACGCACCTGAAGTACTGGGGTTACTAGCTTCATTCTTCTGCTTCTTTTGTCGCAAGTCATGAATGTATAGTGGACAATTTCTCTTCCAATAACCTTTCTCATGATAATGGTGACAAGTATGATCCTTCTTGTTAGGAGGATTCACCTTGTTCAGCATGGGTTGATGCTGATTCATCTTTGGATTTGGTTGATAGGCCATGACCTGCTTGCCTTTGTCAACTTTACCCTTACCCTTTTTCACCTGCGATTTCTTTTGGATCCTACCTCCTTGAATTGCCAACACTTGAGGAGTAGGTGCCTTGCCCTTAGCTGGTAAACCCTTCTCATAGTCAACATGCGAGTAACTCTGAGACTTTCTTCCCCGAGCAATGCATGTTGAAGTTCTGAACAAAACCTTTAAAGTCCTTGTTAAGGGACCTATTGATCAAGTTCACTTGCACATTCTCAGGGTAACCAAAGCCGATTTTATGTAGTTGATTGATGAGGCGAAAAGTGTACCGCTTTTAAGGGGTCATTTAAGCCCGAATTCGTGATTATTTGATCAATTACTGCCATAAATCGTTCCTTTTGTCATTTTAGGTACTTTTGAGAAGAAATCTGGAAAAGAAAGCATTTTGGACGTTTTTGGAGCATAAAAGTGAAGAAAACGGCAAAGTCTCAAAATCCTTGCTGGGAATAGTAACTGATGACGTCAAGGCTTCACACATGACGGCGTCAAAAGTGGTAAAAGAGGTGGTTGTGGAAAATACTCGTGAAGGCCCAGAGCATCTTCAAGGCTATTTGGCATGACAGCGTCAACAAGGCCGTCAGGGTCACAACACGTGTGACGGCCCAGAGTATATTTACACATGAAGGCATCAAGACTGGATCTAGGCAATACGAATTTTATATTGGCGGCGAGTTGACAGCGTCAGATGCTACAACGTGGCGCCGTCAGGATGTATTCTCTATATATATTTTTCCAATTTTTCATTGTAAAGGGGGTGGAACATTAGGAGGAACTTTACCATAAACCCTAGGTCGAATTTTCATCATATTGTAAGGGTTTCAAACCCTTCTTTCATCCATGTTTGAATAAAGATAAGTCTTCCAACAATCATTCAATATGTCTATGTGTTGTTTGATTCTATCTTATGCTTGTCTTTCTTTTAACATGCTAGGCTAGGTTTTTATTGTGTTTGCTTAGATGTAGTGAAACCTAGATGTTGATTATTGATTGATTGTTTGCTTATAATTGTTGTGGATGATTGTATTCGATGTTAGGCTTAAGAAAACTGGCAGACTTCCATTGGTAACTTGCTTGAACGTCTTAAGAAACATGATCGGAGGTGTACTATGATTTTTGGTTGTATTTAATGCATAAGTGAATTCTAATGATCCCATGTTAGGAGCTTTTAGTCGGCTCGAAATAGGAGTGAAGTGGGAGCTTATAGAGTTAGGGAATATTGTACACGACCCTACGACTAGTATTAAGGAATATAACCCGTAATCCATGCAATTGTAACAAGCTAATCAACCGGTAAAAGATATCTAGGGAGTAATGAAATCTAAGTAAACACATCTTTTCTCATTATTGTTTCCACCACGTTAGTTTAATTTCGTTTATTTTTATTTTATTTTGATTGCATTTGTAGATAATTGGGTTAGTTGGCTAGCAAATAATTCCGCCCACTCCTTCAAAACCCGGAATTTTATTTGCTTTCCTAAAATATAAAAAAATACAAAAAGAATCATCCCTCACCTTTAGACTTAGTTTAGTAGGCTTTCTAATCCTAGCGACACTATTCCTAAGTTGAACAATCAATCCCCCGGTACTTGTCACTATACTATACTACAACGATCAGGTACTCTGCCTGGCGGGGATTCCAAGCTTCTCAAGATCCCTTGAGAGGTAAAACCTGTTGCGAGGACGCAATCCCGCATATCAAGTTTTTGGCGCCGCAGCCCGGGGAATAGTTATTGTCTAGGTTAAAATTTCTTTTTATTAGGTCTACTTGCTAGATTCATTTCTAGTAAGATTTTTATTTTTAGTTTTAGGTTTCTTTAGTCTATCTTATTTCTTTGTTCCTTTGTTCGTAACCATTACCATCAGACATCATGGAAGGTGGTAATATCTTTGAACCCATCAACCCACCATGGACTTCGTTCCAAAGATCCTAATCAACATCTCAAGGATTTCCTAAAAATTGTAGATTCCATAGACCTTGATGTTGCAACTAGAGAGACGACCCGATTACGTCTATTCCAATTCTCTCTACGTTACCACGCTAGTCAATGGCTTGAACGTTTTCCCGCGGGATCCATCACCTCTTGGGATGATCTCACTTATCGTTTCTTTGCTCAATTTTTCCCACCGGGGAGAACTACCAAGCTTAGAAATGACATCTTGATGTTCCAACAACTTCAAGGTGAAACTTTCTATGAAGCATGGACTCGTTTCAAGGACTTACACCAAAAAGTCCCTCATCGTGGCATAGATCTTTGGCTATTAGTTCAAATCTTCTAAGACCATGTGGACTTTCACACCAAACGCACCATTGATCGAGCCGCCGAAGGCAGGTTGCGTGATAAAGACACCGAGGAATTTTGGGAAATTATTGATGAACTTGCCTTCGACAATCGTGAGTTATAGGAAGTTACACATGTTATAAACTCGGCTATCAACGCAATCTCAACACCTGGGGAAACCACTCAAATCTCCGAAGAACTCCTTTGCAAACTTGAGAAAAAGGTTGATTATCTCATGGAAAAACAAAAGAGACCTTTAAGTCCTAGACGAGCAAGGGTCAATTATATCTCTAATATAAACCTAACACCATTTTCTGAGTCACCTCTTAGAGAGAATGTCGAAACCTTTCAAAAATATGCTCGACCTTATTCGCCTCCTCAAAACCTTAGAAGCTCGAATGAGAGAGTACATGGCAACCCATTTTGAGTGGCTTGCTAAATTCGAGGAGGCTGTTTATAAACAAAAAGAGGAGATGCAAGAGAAAATGACGAAGATGATGAGCTTAATGGAGGAATACTCAAACCAAAAAACCCCGGAAATGATGTTATTAAGGAAGGAAAGCGATACCCCCACTACCAAATTTGTTATCTCTATCACAATTGTCCACGAGGGTAATGAAGAGAAGGAAACCCCTATTGTACAAACCGTTGAGGAACCACCAAAATCCCAATCATTAGGGTACTACCTAAAACATGATATAAATGTGAATACCATAACAAATTGGATAAAGGGTAACGGGCGTAACCAATCCTCCCAACGGGTTTTCAAAAAAGAGAAATAAGGGAAAGATGAGTATGATACATTACCTGGGGGCGGTATTTGAGAAGCTACTCATATAAAAGTTGGCTACAAAGTAGATGGCTTATAGGAACTTTGAGCTACCAGCCAGCATTAGAAAGTTACAATATCTGGATGTTTTCGCCGATCAAGGATCGGAAGTAAACCTAATGCCTCTAACTATTTACACCCAACTCACTACGGAAATGCCGGCTACCACCCGTGTTAGGCTATCCTTCGTTGGTTACTCTTATGTATACCCTTTGGGAATTGCAGAGGACATACTGGTCAACGTAGCAGGTTTCATGTATCCTGTCGATTTCATGATCATCGATGATAAAGGAGGTGGGTGCATGCCAATAATCCTTGGAGCACCATTCCTCACCACAGCAAGAGCTGTCATTAGGTATGAAAAGAGGGAAATTGAACTTAAGTCAGGAAAAAGGAAGATTAGCCTTCCTATGACCCCACAATGTGTGCAAGAAAGCCTGATGAAAAGAAAGCTCAAAAACAACATTGACACATCGCCTAATCATGTTCAAGAAAAAAATCCTCGCATGAGAAACAAGAATCAAAAGCTACAAAGAAACTGAGCCTGAGAGAGGCAAAAGTAGCAATAAAGTTCATGTCAAGTTTGAATGCAGTCAACTGACGGAGAATCATGTACCATTTGCAGAAGGAGACTTGGTACTCTTAAGGCATTCAAAGATAAAAGTACCTCCCGATGAGCCAAGTCCCTGGTGGTATGGACCATTCACAATTGAAAGCCTACGCCAAGATGGTATAGCTACCTTGTGGAATAAAGGAGGACGGGAGGGGACTGCAAGTGTCGAACGATTGAAACACTACCACCCCGATAGCGAGGATCATAATTATATGGGATACGTCATCTCAAGAGATGAGGTCACGTAATTGCCCGTGACCTTGAGTCTAGCTACAAGACTTGTTAATAAAGAAAAGCGCTTCTTGGGAGGCAACCCATGTTTTGTGTGCTTTTATTTGTTTGATTTTTAATTGTTTGATTTTATTTGTTTCCGTATGCATGTTTTATTTTTATTGTTGGTAAATCATGTTTCAAAGTAAATTGTGAAAATGCTTTATTTTGTTTTTAACTTCATCTTAATTACATATAAAGGTATTTTGCAAAAGCTAATTGTAAGGGTAATCCAAATTTGTTTAAAAGAATGAAAATGAGCATGATTCACTAAAATTTTAAATGAGCATGTATATTAGTAATTGTTCGAGTCAAATGCTTGTATCGAGTCATAATGATGTTTTGTAGGATTTTCCAGGAAATAAGGCATAAGTTTTTCCAGAAATTTTCCGGAAACTTAACATAAGATTTTTCCAGGAACATTCTGACGGCGTCAGAAGTTACAAGTAACTTACAACCTGACGGCGTCAGCCGTCAGGTACTAAAATTCTGAAAAATTTTGCGAGTTTTGTTTAAACCGGAGTCTTAAAGTTTTTGTTGATTCTTTAGTTTCGTAAACTCCATGAAATCTGCAAATATTCATTCCACAAGCATTATAACTTAAATTGTTTTCTAGGATTTTTTTTAATATATATAGATTGCCGCCGATTTTACGCGAGGTTTGTCTTGATTGTTTTCTCAGGTTTAACAGGTTATATGTGACAAGAAGATAATTTATATTTCTGGAGTGAAGCTTTCAAAGTTCATTTTCTTGGAGGAAGATCTAACCTTGTTGACACACTATCCACACCGAACGAATCAGGGGAGTATTTGTTTTCATTCTTTTATATGTTTTACTTTTACATCCTTTAATTGAATATTGGGGACAATGTTCATCCTAAGTGTAAGGGGATGGTAAATGATGATACCTTATAGGATACAATTGCACTTGAGTTTGTTTGTTTGATAGTAGGTGTGTAATAAAACTAAGAGAAATACTTGCTAGGGTAATTTTAGCGCCAAATTTAAATTTTTTTACAACATTTAGGAGTGAAACTTTAGCCTTAACAAGCGTCTCATTGATAGGAGTTGTATGACTAGCACAAAAATCGTACCACTCAGAAAAATTTTCCACCCAAATATGTGAGGTTCACCTTTAGAATTGATAGGAAAAGCATTCATTATTAGTGCTTATGAGTGTACCGGTAGTATTTAGATTCTAGAACTTGCGTTGGTGATGCATCCCGAGACCGCTAGTGAGACTACATTCGTGTAGTTAGGATTTACTACATGATAAGAGGCACTAGGATCACCCTTGTGTTTAAACCCGTATCATAATTTCTTGACCATTTAGGTCATATTACTTGACTAGCGAAGTCAATTAATTTTCCCACACATTAGCGTTGTACTCATTTTTAGTACACGATACCCCTAGTACACCCCTCTGAGCCTATCTTTTCATTTCTAACTTTAAGCATCTTACTTAAAGGAAGAATTTCTTTACAATCCACCCCAAATGTGCAACCAATTCGCCTTAGCCTTCCTTGTATGCACTCATCTTTAGTGCATTATTGTTATATGTTTAAACCCTTAGTTAATTATCTAATTGATTACATGGTTGCTAAGTCGAGTCATATCTTGTACATATTGTTTTGGGACGATTGGGACTCATGGGTAAAGTACTAGTGTTATGGAGTAATAGGGAAGAACATCATATATTACCCCCATATGTGCGTTAATTTTAAAAGTACTCCAAGTGTTTTGATTATCTTAATTCGAGTCATTAGAGTAGTCTATTGTAAAGTATGTAAAAATTCAAATGTAAGGGGAATGCAATTTTCCTATGATGTATTATTTTGGATGGTAGGGTAAAAGTGTATGGAAAAAAATCGAATAAATCAAGAAAAAGAAAGAAAAAAATAAAAAAATAAAAAGAGAAAAACATACGGACTACCATCCCGTTTCATTTTATGTTTGTTTCATAGTTTGTTAGATTTTGATTAGCTTAAGTCGAGTCGAGTCTTGGCTTAGCAACGCCTATGGTAATCTATTTGCTATGACAGGTAGTGAGAGATATTTTCCATTTCTATATTGTGATATATACTTTATTACACCCGAGAGATGTGAGTATCTAAACACTATTTGTGAGGTGCTAGTGTATGACCTCCGTGCTTGTTTTTGGTTTTTAGTGGAATGATTATTTGTTGTAATTACTTTTAAATTAGTGTTAAATGACCCCTAACTTGTATTTTGATTAGAGTAAAAGCGCATTTGCTTGAGGACAAGCAAATCTCAATTGTAAGGGTATTTGATGAGGCGAAAAGTGTACCGCTTTTAAGGGGCCATTTAAGCCTGAATTCGTGATTATTTGATCAATTACTGCCCTAAACCCTTCCTTTTGTCATTTTAGGTACTTTTGAGAAGAAATCTGGAAAAGGAAGCATTTTTGACGTTTTTGGAGCATAAAAGTGAAGAAAACGGCAAAGTCTAAAAATCCTTGTTGGAAACACATGACAGCGTCAAGAGTGGCAAAAGAGGTGGATGTGGAAAATACACGTGACGACCCAGAGCATCTTCAAGGCTATTTGGCCTGACGGCGTCACCAAGGCCGTCAGGGTCAAAACACATGTGACGGCCCAGAGTATATTTACACATGAAGGCGTCGAGACTGGATCTAGGCAATACGAATTTTATATTGGTGGCGAGTTGACGGCGTCAGATGCTACAACGTGACGCCGTCAGGATGTATTCTCTATATATATTTTTCCAATTTTTCATTGTAAAGGGGGTGGAACATTAGGAGGAACTTTACCACAAACCCTAGGTCAAATTTTCATCATATTGTACGGGTTTCAAACCCTTATTTCATCCATGTTTGAATAAAGATAAGTCTTCCAATAATCATTCAATATGTTTATGTGTTGTTTGATTCTATCTTATGCTTGTCTTTCTTTTAACATGCTAGGCTATATTTTTATTGTGTTTGCTTAGATGTAGTGAAAACTAGCAGTTGATTATTGATTGATTGTTTGCTTATAATTGTTGTGGATGATTGTATTCGATGTTAGGCTTAAGAAAACTGGCAGACTTCCATTGGTAACTTGCTTGAACGTCTTAAGAAACATGATCGGAGGTGTACTACGATTTTTGGTTGTATTTAATGCATAAGTGAATTCTAATGATCCCATGTTAGGAGCTTTTAGTCGGCTTGACATAGGAGTGAAGTAGGAGCTTATAGAGTTAGGGAATATTGTACACGGCCCTACGACTAGTATTAAGGAATATAACCCGTCATCCATGCAATTGTAACAAGCTGATCAACTGGTAAACGATATCTAAGGTGTAATGAAATCTAAGTAAACAAATCTTTTCTCATTATTGTTTCTACCACATTAGTTTAATTTCTTTTATTTTTATTTTATTTTAATTGCATTTGTAGTTAATTGGGTTAGTTGGCTAGCAACTAGTTCCGCCAACTCCTTCAAAACCCAAGATTTTATTTGCTTTCATAAAATATAAAAAAAATACAAAAAGAATCATCCCTCACCTCTAGACCTAGTTTAGTAGGCTTTCTAATCCTAGCGACACTATTCCTGAGTTGAACGATCAATCCCCCGGTACTTGTCACTATACTATACTACAACGATCAGGTACACTGCCTGGTGGGGATTGCAAGCTTCTCAAGATCTCTTGAGAGGTAAAACCTGTTGCGAGGGCGCAATCCCGCGTATCATTGATCAAAGTAATCTTTCATCTCTAACACATAATCTTCTACTGGTTTACCATCACCATGTCTGTAGCTGTGTAATTTGTCAAGTGACTCATACAATTCAACTGCAGGAGTCTTTTCAAAACACTTTTGGAGCTCTTGAAACATGTTGTATGGAAAGTGGTGCTCAAACTTCTTTTGCAACTTTGCACCCATACTTGTGAGCATTAAGCACGCAACTTCATTGTAACACCCTAACCCGATAAGGGTAGAAGTATTACGTTATGGTGACATATCAAAGCAAACACAAGCATAAGACTTAAATAATACAAATGAATCTCAAAGGTTACAAAGGAAAAGTCCGAAGTACAAGGTTACAAATGAGAAAGACAATAACATACTAAGTCTGAAATGTAATCACATCTAGTCATCTCTAATCCAGAATAGCTATCAAGGTATACTCTTCTAAGTCCAAAGTACTCTCCACTCTTAACCCAACTTCTTATTAAAACCTGCCACAGGAAAAGAAATGCGGTTGAGCTTAAAAAGCCCAGTGAACAGATATAAACAAACAAAAGCTAATAAAAAAAAGGAAATGAAAGTGAATACAAAATGAATCCAAGCAAACCTGTTGAGACGAATATCAAAGAATATAGAACATATGATAGAATCAACAGAACACGATCAAAGGGAATACGTATAAGGAATATCAAATGAATCAAAGGAAAAATGAAACGAATCATAAGTGTAAGCAAATGAACTAAGGAAAGCTTAAGTCAATAACAATAAAGAAGTTAGAACAACAAGGATCACATATATAGTAGAAGTAACAGATAGGGCATAGGAATACTATAAGAATAAGGACTATAGCATGCAAAAAATATCAAGCAAATCATAACAGAAATGGATCGATCAAATATGGATCATACAAAGGGAACATATCAATGGTTCAAGTCAAAGGTATAAATCAAAGATTCATATCATGAGGTTCAAATCAAAGGTTCATAATAGCAAAAGGGTTCATAGCAAAGGTTCAAAATTTGAAGTTAAATAATCAAAAGATGTTAAAGAAAGTCATGAGAACTCTTAGAGAATAAAAGAGATTAAAGACTTTAGAAAATTATTTAAAACCTTTTTATTGTAAAAGTATTCCTTTAAAAACACATTTCATAAAAGTTATAAAACCTTCATATAAAACTGGCATTGTATCGTAATCACATAAATTATTTCAAAAATAGTTTTTCTCAAAAGTCATCAGGATATATTTTTAAAAGGGTCTTCATACAAAATTATACTATCAAATGAACCAAGGATATCAGGCGTATAAAGATCAGAAATCATAATAGTGGCAATGGAACGGATCATGAGTCATAAGAAACCTTACTGAAAGGTTAGAATATTTGTACCTTAACGCGTATGAAAGGAAGCAAAAGAATGAATGAACACAAGGAAACAACGTCGCGCCTCTTCAAATGATCTACACAAAATAGGGATCACTAAATACTTATATGTTTACTTCATAAGTTACAAATGATCTTTAATGATTTATACTTATAGTTATACTCATTACTCGTTTTAGGTTTATTTTACAATTCTGGATCAGTTTCTCACGAATTTTAAGACACATCAAATGAACTCCAGAGACTCTACCAATTTTTCCTGAGGTTCCCACATAAGTTAAGTAGTTACTCAAATTTTTGTAGATTTTATTTCAAAGGACAAGTACCTTTACAAAAATGGTTTCCCCAAATCTACCCAGAAAATTATCTGCAGAAAGACACAGAAAGTTTGCCTTTAACAAACCCATTTTGAAACCTCAGAAAAATCCACAAAAATTCCAGGAAGTCACACATAACCCAGATATTACTCCTGTCAAAGGAGAGCTCCTAACTACTTACAGTTTGAAAATTAAAAATCAAAAACTGCTATTGATTTTCAAACCCGATTTACTCAGCTTTGACACTTAATCTTATAAAAACCAAAAAGCTCACCTCCCGACCTCCAATCACCATGAAACTTATATTTCCAGAAACTAGACAAATAGTACTTATGTTTAGACTCAAAAATCAAGCAAAAACACATTCATATCATTATCGCCTTACAACCCGACCAAAATTCTGCACTGTAGAAAGTTCAGAAATTCATAATAAACCATAACCTAATAAACCCCAATCGACACCTCATAAATTCTAGGGTTTCCCTAATTTAATTCCATCAATTGTACCTTGATTTTTAGGGTTATATATCAGATTTAAGGCTATGTCAATCAAAACAAAAAACCATTAGTCAATTGAGCTTGTAATTCTTATGATTTCATGTGAAGTTTCAATTTGTATAACTTGTTATCTTTTAAAGCCTATTTATATAGCAATCCAAACCATGAGATTAAACGTTTAGAAGAGGTTAAAAAGGGAGTAAATCGAACCAAGATGATGAGCATACCATTTGTGACAAATTGTTGAAGAGGAAAGAATGAGAATCAAAGTCAAACACCAAAACCAGGCCGATGATCAAAATAACTCCAACCTTCTTTGAATCAAACCAAACCACAATCAAGAGGTCACCAATAAACCACCCATAGAATCCTTTTACACCTTCTTACATTCGGAATTTGAAAGAAACAAAACCAAGCCGCCAATTGTAGTTTAGGGTTTTGTAGGTGCGTTGTTTATTTTGAGAGGAAACCGTAATTAATGAGGGGGGGATAAGATGGAAAAAAGCGTGTATGGTTAATGAGGAAATCAAGGTTTCCTGATTTTGTGGGATACCGGAATTTGTCGCCCTTTATCACAATCCTAGATGTGGAATGGGCCAAGCTCATAGTTAACTTTCAATTGTTAAGACCCAATGTTATGCCTTATGGTTTGCAACTTAATTTCGGCCCAAAAGGAAGCTTATGAACGTGTGATTAGTCTTAGTTTGTAGCTTGTATTACATAGTTAAGAAATTTAGTTATTTAAGTCACAATGTAATAGTTTAGAATGTTATAGACGTTTTATTGATAGTGTAACTTAGGTTTTAGTTTATATAGTAATATTATAGATTTCAAAGTTAGAGGGGCAATTTAGGGATTTACATGTTTGGAAATTTAGGGTTTTACAACTCTTCCCATCTAAAAAAAATTTTTGTCCGCGAAAATTGAAATGAGAATGGATAGAAGACACACCAGACTATGAAAAGAAATGAGGGTAACTTGTTCGCATCGATTCCTCGGTCTCTTCAGGTAGCTTCACGCTCTAGGTGATTCTTTCAAAGAATTTTTCACAATTGGAATAACTTTGTTTCTCATGACTCTATCTTGTTGATCTAAAATAGCTATAGGTTCCTCAGAAAGAGACATATCAGATTGAATCTGATCAACGGATAAGATGTCACATGTAACAGATGATAATTGTATCCCCTCAGAAGGGATACATTGAAGGCATAGGATTTGACGGATATTCGTCCGTAGAATTTGAAATAGACAAATCAGATGGGAACGTATCGAATTGCAGCAAACATGAGAGTGATCTTCATATTTAGCTCTTCACATTATCAAATAGTCTCGTGTTCAAATAACCTTTCAAAGGTATACACATAAAGAAACCGATCTTGTTCCTTAAACTCCAAAATCTCATATCTTAACTCATAGCAGATCATAATGAAACAGATTCAACGATGGTGAAACGCACATGTAGCAAAACACAGATGTACTTCCTTATAGTAACAGACCAAATCCATAATGGCAAAAGACAGATTGTTGGATAACATCTAATGGCAGAATGCTCTACAACAGAACCTAAGATTCTTATCAGAAACACAGAGGTCAACACATACATGTCGAGTATCCGAATGTATCAAGTCGTATAACGATGAAGGCAGATTAAACGCATAGGTAGAATTAACCTAAGGTCTGCCTAACCGCAGATAATCTCAATCAGATGTCAGAAATTCTAAGGCTTCTAAGGCACTCCTCGAAATATCCTATGATCATAATAAGTGCACGTTATATGATGTAAGTATTATCACGTTGGCTAGGTGTCATAATACTAGCATCATATAAATATGCCCTCATGATAGCGATACTTTATCTCAAGTCATGAATAAGCATCTATCAACCACCTAACAGTCCATTCTACACCTTAGGGTTGGCACGAATCAAACATTACTCATGGAATGTAATCAGAGAAACATATCGTACAAATAACGTAACGGAATCTAGTAAGCGGCAAATAAAGCACGTCGTCAAAAGCATCAGATGTTCCATAATATGTCAAAATTCTCATAAAAAAAATCATCATCCAACATACGTAGAGTGAGCACAGAATGGAATTACTAACAAAGAACCTAAATCAATCAAAGGATCTTATCATCAGGTAACGGAAACTTAAGTGGGATAAGCAAAAGTGAAATACGTCATCAATAACTTCATCCGTCACAAAGTCAACTCATTCAAACATAAGTGTTTCCTTCAAAATTCGTCCATTCACATACATGATTTCAAAATTTCTTCCAAGTCCGAGTAGTCTGTCTATGCTTGTCCATCTGATCATAAGGTGAAAAGGAATTGTAAACTTGAGTCTGGCCCCTCAAGCCTTCGGCACCTCTTTTTGAAATTGTGTAGTAGTAACGTGAATCTCTGACATAATCACTGTGCATCCTTCCATCCGCAAATCTGCTTCTGCTTTCAATTCACCTTAGTACAACTAAAATGAATAGAGAAGTAAGATTGCGTATCTTCGATAGGTCTTCTAGCACAGTTCGAAATTCGCCAACTCGATTACATTCTCCTACTACTCTTCTACAAGGTTTCTAACTCCGATAACGGTCTTCAATCTTTGTCCTTTTGTGGGAAACTCTGTCTTCATAGGATTCATGGTAGTGTTGTCTACTACGATCTCTGAACGCCAATCAAAATTTCTCTTCCAGAACAAAGGGTCATTCTAACTTAATACAAGCATGATCTCTATGCTTTTCCTTTGTCTCTAAACACAACACAATGCCATACTATAACAATTTGTCCAAGTACTCGTGAAAACATGATTATATTAGCCAATACAATTGGCATCATTAAAGCTCATAATGATCACAACGAGTACGAAAACAGCTTTAGGAATCGTCTTAAGGAAACGTCATATCCACTTCACATCACCTATCTTCTTCTTCATGAATAAAACTGAAATACTTCACGGAGGTTACTCTTGGTTAGTCAACCGCCTTCTTAGAAGTTCTTGTGGTTGCTTCTTCGGTCCTTCAAATCAAATGAGGCCATCTGATACGGAGTTTCAAAAGTAGACCGAGATCAATCACTGATACACGGAAAAGAATAAAGATTACGGATAGTGATATGGTTAAGTTCACGATAGTCGATACGCCGCCGCATACTTCCCTCCTTCTTCTTAATAAACCAACAGAACTATCTCAAAAGAAACATTGGGGGTAAACAAATTCATGTTCCATCAGCTCCTTTAATCTCTCGCCTACTATGGCACCATGGTTTCGTCAACTAAGATCAGTTCAATGCCAACTCTACTTCCCAAGCAGGAGGAAAGATACCAAGAGGTTCATCAGAGAACATCGGAAAATTTGTGCACAACAAAATAATTCCAATGCCAGAGCTTTCCAAGAGTGGATACTAATAGGTGTCAGGAGAACTTAACAATCAAATGGGATCGGAGTCTGTACTTCCATAGCAGCATTAATCTTAACAGATTTAAGTGGTTGAGAGACATCATAACAGAACTAGGATGAAGTAGACTGCTAAAGGTCACATATCGGATACGCTATTCTATGGTAGCTTTATGAGGAGCCAACCAAACCATAACCAAAAGACTTCAAAATCAAATATATTGAAAGTAAACGGAATCATAGAACGAATAAAGTCGGTAAACCAGACAAATAGTTCATATATCAGAGTCAAGTACATGGTTCATCAAAGTGTTGAGATAGATAAGCGAACAATTCAAAGTGTTAGAATCCTGTCTAGCTCCTTAGCATAAGTGACAGGTAGAGTGTATATCGTTGGTAAAACGAACATCGTATAATTGTCAAAAGTGAGATGCATGGGATATCAGTTGTTAGCATCATCATGCTTAGCTAACAAATTCATACTGAGATAATAATTTCATCATATCCTTCCAAAGGAAATGATTGGTAGACAAAGTTTATCATTCAAAGGGAGGGAACAAATATTCCTATATCTGTGGTTAATAATTTACCAGAGTTCTCATAGGAGTAGAAATGGATTATGCAGAGTCAAGTAGTATCAGATGATACATTTGATATTCAGCATAAGTAATGAATTCACAGAATGTGTCAAACACAATATGGTTGAACGAGCTTCTGAATGGTCAAAAAGGTATCAAATTGTTTATCAAACAAATCGGAGATGGAGATCAAAATCAAAAGTGAAACTTAAATGGTGTAAGGTATCCATGTAATCTCGAGGCACTCTAAACTTACTTGGTTACTAACTTAGGTTAAGCATAACTTTCTAACTTCTGAAACAAATGTTCTTATAAGGCTTAACTAAGGGCAGAGGCACGAATCAGAGTGATGCGGAAACAATGCTACTTACACAGATGTCCTAGTCTACCCATTCCTCACCATAATAATTTAAGTTCCTATGGGGAGATCTTAAAGCAAATTCTCAAAGGTTGTCTTCTGAGCGCCTACAGTGGAAACTTAATGGTCCAAACTTCACAGGTCAAGGTTTAATGTACTACAAGTCGCAGCCTAGTCTCTGATACCATAATTGTAACACCCCAACCCGATAATGGTAGAAGTATTACGTTATGGTGACATATCAAAGCAAACACAAGCATAAGACTTAAATAATACAAATGAATCTCAAAGGTTAAAAAGGAAAAGTATGAAGTACAAGGTTACAAATGAGAAAGACAATAACATACTAAGTCTGAAATGTAATCACTTCTAGTCATCTCTAATCTAGAATAGCTATCAAGGTATACTCTTCTAAGTCCAAAGTACTCTCCACTCTAAATCCAGCTTCTTATTAAAACCTGCCGCAGGAAAAGAAATGCGGTTGAGCTTAAAAAGCCCAGTGAACAGATATAAACAAACAAAAGCTAATAACAAAAGGGAAATGAAAGTGAATACGAAATGAATACAAGCAAACCTGTTGAGACAAATATCAAAGAATATGGAACATATGATAGAATCAACAGAACACGATCAAAGGGAATACGTATAAGGAATATCAAATTAATCAAAGGAAAAATGAAACGAATCATAAGTGTAAGCAAATGAACTAAGGAAAGCTTAAGTCAATAACAAAAAAGAAGTTAGAACAACAAATATCACATATATAGTAGAAGTAACAGAAATGCCCAACAATCATATATCAAATTGTACATAGAGTAGCTAGCTCGATGTACCAAATGTGAAATGGAGTGTATTGCACACACATACCCATTCACCAAATTCAAACGAAACAAAGTACCTAGGATGCATCCATACGCTCCCTGCAAAAAATTATATACATATACCAAGCTCTAGGCTAAGCATACATACAATAATAATAATGGCCATGGTGCTATAGCATAATAGGGAACATTGTGGAGAATAACCCACCTCCACAGATAGTGTCAATACCACTGGTGCATCAGTGGCAAGGCCATGGACTCCCCATGACTGGCTACAATCAAATCAAATAATGGGCAACAAATAGGGTATAGGAATGCTATAAGAATAAGGACTATAGCATGCAACAAATATCAAACAAATCTTAACAGAAATGGATCGATCAAATATGGATCATACAAAGGGATCATATCAATGATTCAAGTCAAAGGTCCAAATCAAAGATTCATATCATGAGGTTCAAATCAAAGGTTCATAATAGCGAAAGGGTTCATAGCAAAGGTTCAAAATTTGAAGTTAAATAATCAAAAGATGTTAAAGAAAGTCATGAGAACTCTTAGAGAATAAAAGAGATTAAGAACTTTAGAAAATTATTTAAAACCTTTTTATCATAAAAGTATTTCTTTAAAAACACATTTCATAAAAGTTATAAAACCTTCATATAAAACTGGCATCGTATCGTAATCACATAAATCATTTCAAAAATAGTTTTTTCTCAAAAGTCATCAGGTTATATTTTTAAAAGGGTCTTCATGCGAAATTATACTATCAAATGAACCAAGGATATTAGGCGTATAAATATCAGAAATCATAATAGTGGCAATGGAACGGATCATGAGTCATAAGAAACCTTACTAAAACGTTAGAATATCTGTACCTTAACGCGTATGAAAGGAAGCAAAAGAATGAATGAACACAAAGAAACAACGTCGCAACTCTTCAAATGATCTACACAAAATAGGGATCACTAAATACTTATATGCTTATTTCATAAGTTACAAATGATCTTTAATGATTTATACTTATAGTTATACTCATTACTCGTTTTAGGTTTATTTTACAATTCTGGGTCAGTTTCTCACGAATTTTAAGACACTTCAAATCAACTCCAGAGACTCTCCCAATTTTTCCTGACATTCCCACATAAGTTAAGTAGTTACTCAAATTGTTTCAGATTTTATTTCAAAAGACAAGTACATTTACAAAAATCGTTTCCCCAAACCTACCCAGAAAATTATCTGCAGAAAGACACAGAAAGTTTGCCTTTAACAAACCCATTTCGACACTTCAGAAGAATCCACAAAAATTTCAGGAAGTCACACATAACCCAAATATTACTCCTGTCAAAGGAGAGCTCCTAACTACTTACGGTTTGAAAATGAAAAATCAAAAACTGCTACTGATTTTCAAACCCGATTTACTCAGCTTTGACACTTAGTCTTAGGAAAATCAAAAAGCTCACCTCCCGACCTCCAATCACCATGAAACTTATATTTCCAGAAACTAGACAAATAGTAATTATGTTTAGACTCAAAAATCAAGCAAAAACACATTGGTGTCATTTTTTTGTACGCCTTACAACCCGACCAAAATTCTGCACTGCAGAAAGTTCACAAATTCATAATAAACCCTAACCTAATGAACCCTAATCGACCCTCATAAATTCTAGGGTTTCCCACATTTAATTCCATCAATTGTATCTTGATTTTTAGGGTTGTATATCAGATTTAGGGCTTAATATATATGTCAATCAAAACAAAAAACCATTAGTCAATTGAGCTTGTTATTCTTATGATTTCATGTGAAGTTTCAATTTGTATAACTTGTTATCTTTTAAAGCCGATTTATATAGCAATCCAAACCATGAGATTAAACGTTTAGAAGAGGTTAAAAAGGGAGTAAATCGAACCAAGATGATGAGCATACCATTTGTGACAAATCGTGGAAGAGGAAAGAATGAGAATCAAAGTCAAACACCAAAACCAGGTCGATGATCAAAATAACTCCAACCTTCTTCGAATCAAACCAAACCACAATCAAGAGGTCACCAATAAACCACCCATAGAATCCTTTTACACCTTCTTGTATTCGGAATTTGAAAGAAACAAAACCAAGCCGCCAATTGTAGTTTAGGGTTTTGCAGGTGCGTTGTTTATTTTGAGAGGAAACCGTAAATAATGAGGGGGGAATAAGATGGAAAGAAGCGTGTATGGTTAATGAGGAAATCAACGTTTCCTGATTTTGTGGGATACCGGAATTTGTCGCTCCTTATCACAATCCTAGATGTGGAATGGGCCAAGCTCATAGTTAACTTTCAATTGTTAAGACCCAATGTTATGCCTTATGGTTTGTGACTTAATTTCGGCCCAAAAGGAAGCTTGTGAATGTGTGATTAGTCTTAGTTTGTAGCTTGTACTACATAGTTAAGAAATTTAGTTATTTAAGTCACAATGTAATAGTTTAGAATGTTATAGATGTTTTATTGATAATGTAACTTAGGTTTTAGTTTATATGGTAATCTTATAGATTTCAAAGCTAGAGGGGCAATTTAGGGATTTTACATGTTTGGAAATTTAGGGTTTTACATTCATTGTATTTATTATACTCAAGCCTCCATTCTGCCTTTGCTGCGTTAGTAGCAGCAGCAGCAGGCTCCTCTGGGCAAGGAGTATTCAAATAATTGGGCTTTCCAGCCGCTCTCAAGACAATTATGAGTGATCAGTGCCAATTATTGAAATTCTTTCCAGTCAATTTTTCCCTTTCTAGATGACTCTTGAAAGCAGAAATTACAGTGGAGTTATCGGGTTGAGCCATTCTATAGAAAAAAGTTCAAACATTAGTATTATCGATAATTCATATTTTCAAGAAAACATAATACCCAAGGATATATTCATATAACCAACTAATTTCTTGAAAATCTAGGATCCAACTTTTCATAGATTTCACTACATCAGTTGATCTGCTAGTAATGAAAGTATAAAAGATGGTAATCTATCGAACAATAATTGGCAAACAATTTTCCAATTCCTAGATCATTATGGAAATTACATGAAATTGATTCATCAATTTGCAATGTAAGCATGTTTCATCCCATCTCATGCCTTAAGTTCTGGGTCTCACGCACAACTTAATTATGTCATCTAACTTAGAAACATGTAAAATATCTATCTATGGTCTCACGCATTAACAGAATTTTACCTTGTCGTTAAAATTTTACCTTGTCGTTAAAATTTACCAAGTGTTTCTTATAGTTAGATGGCATGTAACTTAAATTTTATAGGGTATTAAATTTCATGTGACAATCAAAACATGTACGAAGATGCATGCACTCATCTTCATGACATTAGTTTTCAAAACCTTTTAGTTAACCGTTTTTAAGCTAAGATTAAATCAAAAACTTGTTACTTGAGGTATCGAGTTCACCAATTAAAGAAGTACTAACAATTATCACCAACTATGTCCTACTCTTACATGTTATTCGGACAATTACCACAAAGGTAGCCCGTGGAATTGAGGTAAATCACGTTTAAGATGATATTGTACATGTAATGGTTGTTCAGTAAGTCTAATTTGCACACAAACAAGCGGAAAAACAGAGTGTTGTCTCTTTGAGGCCACAATTTAATACAAAACCAACCTTATACCCATCTTATAGAGTGCAAACTTCGGTTCGCCTAGTTAACCATTAGGTACAAAAACATCAATCAAGAAAAAGTTTTTGACTTTAGTCTTAAAAACATGTAATAAAGTATAAAACTTGCTAGTCTCGCCTGGGAGCAAATTACCGTGCGAAGCGAACCACTGTCGGCACATAAGACCTTGCAAGAATCATAATTTATCACTTCAAGTTTCATCATTATTAATCCAATTAATTTTTCTTATCAAAATTACCCTTTTATTGCTTACAATTTATCCAATAAAACAAGTAATAAAACAAATTAATCAACTAATAATCATAACAATTATAAAAGTGAAACAATTAGCCACATGCATACTTGATTAGACAAACCCTAATCAAATCAATTCTAGGTTTTCATATGCATATACTCAACTAAGGTCTTCCCTTCTTAATGGAAGTGGAGCCACATACATTGACGAATCAATTGTGTAGGCCATAGTCAATAACACACCACATAGCACATAAATTGATTTTAATTAATTGAGGTCTTCCCCAATTTTAGATCTATCTAATAATTACATGTGATAAACCAAAACAAACAACTAATCAATCAATTAATCCATGACTAACATGCATGTTTCGTCACGGATTCATGCGTAACAATTACCAATTAGGTCATAGGATAAGTTTAAATAACACATAAACATGTAGCCAACCTAGGGTTTTTAATCCAATTAATATTAATAACAAACCCTAATTTGGATAAAGGAGTATTCGACCCCCCTCCCCCCCAAAAAAATTTATTAGGGTTTCAAAAAAATTTAAACCCTAGATCTAAAAATTCGACTTAACATGTATCTAAAATAATCAAAATTCGTTTTTTATGTGTTTTATGTAATCAATTACATGTTATAGCAAGCTCATGATACCACTGTTAGAAGTATTATTGTGTGTTCTATGGGATGTCAAGAAGGTTTCGGAAGCCCTCTTCGGCTTGTGTGACCGATCGGCCAAGGAGAGGGGAAACCCACTCCTTGTCAAACTTGGACACTAAGTTTCATAGCCTATAAATACAACTGGGATTTCTAGGTTTTGGGGACTCTTTACACACACAATACCTACAGGTTTTTCTTTCTTTCTCTCTTGCTCAAATCCGGTTGAACACCCCTAACCCTAAGGGTTTCAATTTTTGCTTTGATCCAAAAATTGTTTTGTGTTTATATAATAATTATTATTCATTTACTTTTCATACGTAAAGTGTGCAATCCCGAGGTCTCGGGTTCGATACTAGTCATATGTATATTAATATTTATCCACAAACTCACAGTTCCAAGCATCAATAAACCTATAAATATTCATCAAGTGCGTTTGTAGTTTAGCGCTTAGCTTACCAGATCATGAGCTTGAACAAAGATTGTACTTGGATTAGTTGAAAAAGATTTACATTCTCGATGGATGTCAACTCTAATAGGATTAAGATTGTTAAGATATAGACACTTTGCTTTTCGTAAATGAATGACAAAAGAACCGCGACTTAGTAAACAGGACAACATTAATCCATCACATAGAAACTTTGCTTTTCCTTAATGAATGACAAAAGAACCGCGACTTAGTAAGGAGATTCATGATATGGTACATGAAATTCTGTAATTATACGTGACCAACTTCAGTTGCATGAAGAATATATACACAATGAAAGACTAAGCATGTTTGATGAAGCAAAAAATCCGAGTAACACAGTGATGATATTAGATAACATTGGTGGGTTGGGTAGCTGACATAGCTGGATCGGTCCAAAGCAGGCAAAAAAATTAACACATGTCAAACGAATCAGGATGCAAATAAAGGTAAGAGTAACCCTATTTGAAGATTGACTTGAACCCTTTAAAGATAATAGCTTCAATGCAGAATTAGCAATTGGCCACCCTTAAGGTACCTTAATGAAAGCATCTACGCCATCCACCATATGAGCCACGATCATCTCATCTCTACATACTCGATGGAGAGCTTGTATTCAAACAAACAGATTAAGGGAGCAATAGATATATGGTAGAGTAGATACGGTGAAATAAAATAAGAACTGCACCAAAATCTGACCTTGACTTGCTTGCAGCCTAGACCAAAGACTTCCTCAATTAGAAAATAAACCTTTCAATAATTCTATCTTGCACCATTTACTCAATAATTCATAACTACCCTCTCTAAATAAAACATTACACATATAACCGGGTCTTGGCTAGATCTAACTGGTTATTGCCGGTTCTAGCCGGGTCTTATTTATTAGCTATTACAATGTAAAAATATAATCCTATGTCTTGGGAATATTTAGGAGGGCGTCATTAAGTTTCATGTCGAGTTTAGTGAGCTTTTTCACACTTGTCACTTTTTTATTGAGTCCGTAAAAGGTCTTTATATTGCAATCCATAGCAGCAGCCTGTTGGTCATTTTTCAAGTTTATGAATAAACATCATATATATGTGTATATATCATGGGTCTAGCAGATAGTTAATCAGCATCGAACCCAATAATTTATATAACATTCACCCATGCTTCAAAATTTCAGGTTCCATCTCAAAGTAACGGGCGTGAATGTGTGTGTAGAGAGAGAGAGATGTCCATACCTTACTGATGAAATTAAGCAATGGAGTTGGCTCTTCCAACCTTGCCGAATGCTCCAAACATGGGCCTCATTATAACCTGTTATTTTTTTTGAATGGTAATCAAAACAAATAAAGTACAACAATAGCTCCTCATCCTAACAAGATGCTTGAGAACCACGGGACCCAAAAGAAAAAGAAAAACACGACTGGGCAAAGGAAACAAAAGAAATTGCGCACAGGCCCCATAAAACAAAACCACTACAGAAACTAAAACTTAAACATGACAGCACCTAAACCTTAAAACATAAACTAAGCACCATTATAGAATGCCAAGGTTGGAACTCCAGATGCACCATTGAGCAGACTCATTATAACCTGTTATAAGTAGCAAGCTAAATTCAACTTAACAGGACACAACGATTTTATATAGTTAGCAAGTTCCGTATGTTTGTGGACAATTTTTTGGAAACGGGATGGAGGATTTTCTCCAAACGGAGGAAGCATAATTAATGTAATAAAAAAACCAACTAGAACAAAGTACTACAAACAATTCTTGCAGGACTTAGTGCTGTTTGTTAGCTTGTTTATCGCAATCAATAGTTATAAAGACCTCACCGCTTTTATTTTCTATCTATGTGGGACAAAATATTGAAATATATAATATCAAATCATGTTATGCTATAACCGGATACATAAATTCACAACTAGATAGATAACGCGTTTGATAGCATAGAACACCTTTAAATTCCTTCACTCACCTTCTATCAACTTCATCAAACTATTTGTATATGATTTCTACAGCAATCAATAATAAACAATTTTAGTCCACCATTTCTGTTTTTTACATCTATAGCCATAGAAATATGACTTGCGTGTTTATGAAAGATATAGTAAGGTTTCTTTCTATTTTCTAAAATTACTATAATGATATTTATGTTATTTCTTTTGTATAATAATAAAAACATGCTTGTAAAAATGTCGGGTATTACAATTGTTGTTGATCCACCAGGATGAGAAGGCATTTTCGATTTGGGATATGAGTCAAGATGGATTTACGAACATGTTTGTTATTGTAAAAATTAATCATAACTAAGGTATACGGTACTAAATTGATTTGATGATCTCAATATATTTTCTAAACTAGACCTATAAAAAAAAGTTTCAAGGAATGAATCCGCGGTAGTTGGATGACGTGTAAAATTTTATCAATCTTTTATCACTAAATGAAGGCGCAAACTTATATTCCCAATTTGACGCATAATTTATGGGTGTGATGGGAATATGAAAAGCAAAAGAAACTCACAATTGTTAGCTATTATATCACATTTATAGGCGTGACACCATTCATGTTCTCTTTACTACTTGGACAAAAAGAAAAGCATTGCTACTACAAGGCTTGTTTACCAAATAAACTTTGGTTTATAAACTAATGATATTGAAATTTCTCACCAATAACAATATATTGTGTAAGACGATAGAATATAAGTTAGCATATGTTTGGACTATCAATAACATGACGGACTATTCAGGCTTATACTTTTTCTTGGTGTAGAAACATTGTTGTTTACATCTCTCATGTTCGTAGTCGCGATGGGTGATGATACCAAGAAATGACAAAATGACATTTCTCTAGTGACATATATATATATATATATATATATATATATATATATATATATATATATATATATATATATATATATATATATATATATATATATATATATATATATATATGTGTGTGTGTGTGTATGTGTGTGTGTGTGGTTTTCTAGAAAAATGTGTTATGTGAAATATTAATTAATAGACTTCATATTTGAACCAGAGTAAACATTGGTTCATTCTAATTAAAGTGATGGCTTATGCGGTTATTGGAAAATCTTTTTATTTTATTTTTTATTTTTTTTTGCTAAAACATTTTAGCGTCTTTAGCTAAGTGTTTTAAGTGTTACTTTTTTACTTGAACCTCCTTCGGTCCACACAGAGCCCAGCCATATCGACACTATAACCAGGTCAGTCAAAAGGGCTGAAACACAATAAAGTTACTTTAAAGGGGCAAAATGAAACTTATAATATTAGTAAGCTGATTGAGATTGGAAAATGACCACTTTCAAAGACCATGCCAGCATATAAATCATTAGTCAGCTTAGTATAAGCTCGCATAGATATCGATACACGCCGATCAGATTTCCAAAAGTAGGCAATTGAAAATTTCAACTAGCCTACATTTGTTGGGATCCTTCCCTTCATATTTAAACTCAACACCTTTGTTGTTACTTTCTTCACTGCTCGATGTGGGATGCCTAAACCCCAACTGATAGAATTACACAATCTGTTAGTGTATATGTTTTAAATTTACCCAATCATATGTTAGGTTTTTATAATTGCATTAGTTTTAGTTTTTATTAGAGTCTTTGGTTTTGTATTTAGTTATTATCAAGTCAATGTATAAGTCGATACTTCCTACAAAAGTACACATAAAATATAACAAGAAGTTTGAAATATACAAAAATCTAAACATGAGTAAACATAAGTTGCTAATATACACAAAAGGCACTGAAGCTAGATCATACCCTCTATAAAGCCACTGAAGCTCCAAACTTTGTGTGAAACTTGCAAGAAGCTTGTTCACGATTGACTTCATAGCAAACTATTCCATGTTCAAGTGTTGTTCTTGTAAGTTCCAAGGATCATTAAGCCTATATATGTTCATCAAGTGCGTTTTGTAATTCCGCACTTAGCTTAGTTGGATACTGAGCTTGAACAAAGATTGTACTCGCCTTAGTTGAAAAGGATTTACATTATTGATGGACGTCAACTCTATAGCATTAAGATTGTTACGATATAAATTCCTTGAACAGCATAACGTACGTCTGAGTTTAGTGACTAACTTCATGTGCCTTAAAAGCTTAATAATTAGCTGGAAGTGCTCATTTCACATGGTGGTCTTGACATGGTCACACTATCTGCGTCACCTTTACCCGCGATATGTTGATTCGGGAGTGCAGCACCTTTACCCGCAAAAGGTTGATTCAATTGTGCTTCAATTTTATATGTATATGATACTTTAGATGACTTAATATTTAAGCTTGGGTAATGGCGTGGGAACAACAGTTTGAAGAAAACTTAATTATAATATTAGTTATAAGCTTACATGCCAGAAAGTGCGTCAACAAAAGGCATTTGAAAACATTTTCTAACTACTTTTCTTCACATCTCAATGTGGGATAACCAAAACTCAATTGTTGCTCATGACTTATTCGATTTGGTCTAAAATGGCACAATAAATGGGCCAACGTTTTTCTTTATTGGGTTTGAAACTTAATTTATGGATAAAAATGAGCGAGATCGAGATAGATTATTTTGAAAAAAAAAATATAAACAATTATGGACAGTAAGTCATTCAAATATCATTTTGCTTTCATTTCTATTAACACCAACTTAAAATTTGTAGGATAACAAATATATATGAACTAATTACTTAGACAAAATTCAAACGTGCATGACATTTAGACATTGTTGTTCAAGATCCACGAGGATGAGAAGGCATTTTCGAATATGGATTTACGGACGTTTTTGTTATTATAAAAATTTTCAATCATAACCAAGGTAAACGGTACAAACTGATTAGATGAGCTCAAATTATATTTTCGAAACAAGACCTATAAAGAAAAGATTCAAGGAATGATCCACATTAGTTGGACGACAGATGCGTAAACTTTTTCAACCTTTTATCACCAAACGAAGGTGCAAACTTATAGTCCCAATACGACGCATAGACACATAATCTACCGGATGTGATGGGAATATGAAAGCAAAAGAATCTCACAAACGGTTAGCTATTATATCACATTGATAGGCGTTACTCATGCAGGTTATCTTTACTACAAGGACAAAAAGAAAAGCATTACTACAAGGGTTGTTTAGCAAGTAACCCCTAGTTTATAAATTCTCACGATGTTTGACTGTTTTTTTTAACAACGGAATTTATTAAAACACTAGCAAGAAGCGAGAAGCAAACAATTACATAGAAATAAGCGAAGTGTTCTTGAGCCATTCTATCCAACTAAAATTTGAATTGCATCTAGACCTACACAGAGAAAGAGCGAGCCACAATATCATCCAAGATACGAGATTTAGACAGAGGATTAGAACCAAAAATAGAGTTATTGCGAAACATCCAAATCGACCACCAAGTGATATAGAAAACTCCTTCTAAGAACATCTTTAACTTGGTCGGGAGATGAAGAGTCACAAGCCAAGCCAACCAATCTTCATAAGAAGAAATCTCCAAGATATTGATATCCCACCAGGAAGCGATACTCTTGTAAATCTCTTTCGCTATAGGACAATCAAAGAAGATATGGCTAGTAGTTTCAGCCGCTACATTGCAAGTAGGACATAAGATAAAGGCGAGATCCATACCTATGCGAGAAAAATTGAAACATGTGGGAAGGTTATTCATTTTGACTCTCCAAGCAAGAATGTTGATTTTTTTCACTATGTTTGAATATAAAGACTACAAAGGAAATGAAAGATTAAAATTGTAAGAAAATGAGTTTGACGTGCATTTTTCAAAACATGGGAACAACCATTATAGTCTTACGTTAGCATATGTTTGGTCTAGCCATAACATGACAGACTATTCAAGCTTATACCTTTTGTTGGTGTAGAACATTGATGTTTACATCTCTCATGTTCGTAGTCACATCTCTCATGTCTGTAGTCGTGATGGGTGACGATGCAAAGAAATGACACTTCTCCAAGTTACATATATGTCTGGTTTTGTAAAAGATGTGCCATGTCAAACATTATTCTAGTTATACGACATTTGCCACAAACAAAAGAAAAAAAAAATGTTGAGTTGATGTCTATTATTAGTATTTTAGAAACTATTAAGAAAGAAGAGTTAATTGGACTACTTAAGAAACTATTAAGGGCTTCTTAATAGACTTCATATTTGGACCACAGTAATGTCGCAAGAACAACGGTTTTATATTTGTGAAAGTTAGCTTAGCAAACTGACGCAGTACGTGTTGGTATAGGATAAGTAATTAGAGAAGTATTTTAGTTACGTTAAGAGTTTTAAATAAATTAGGATTGTATTTATCTTTTATTAGGTTAGTTTTTATTTATTTAATAATTATCTTTTAATTGGGTAAAGATTATATTTACCTTATTAGAGTCCTAATAGGTTTAGTAATATTATCTTATAAATAGCGTGCTTTGTTTAGGTTTTTTGGTGTGTTATATTTTGATTGAACTGAATTAAAGAAAAGAGTCTGAGAAGAGTTTTCTCAAAGTCTTGTGTTCTATCATCGTCAGGTAAACGATACTAACCACTTTATTTGATAATTCATTAATTATCGACGTTTGGCAATACTTTTATCCTAATGGCCTAAAACCTGTGATGCTACATCAGTTGGTATTCAGAGCCAGCAATCTAATCTATCTCAACTTGATTAGTTGGGCCTCTCCCACTTTTTCGATTTAGATATTCTATCGTACAGAAAAAAATATCAAAGTTTTTGTTAATCGTAAAAAATAAACTGTCAAAGTTCTATTGATTTCTGGTTCCCTTCTCATCTGCAATCGTTGCTTTCTTTAGTGGTAACTTCTATGTCGTAAACTTTAAAGTTATTGCCAACTCTTATTTGCTTGTTACAAACGTTCTGTTCGCAAAATTTTTGCTCACCACCTGGTTACCTAGTAATGTTTTTCTAGGAAGTGTAAGCAGCCCATTATTTTAAATAAATCATGGTCCTTGATCTTAACCGGAACAAGTTGATCGAGTCGAGCAAACCGAACAACACAATTTATTTCAGACACGTTGTATCGTGGAGCACAAGATCTTTGATGTTGTTATCGATGGTGACAACCATGAAAATTTTATCACGCGAGATATTGTCCATCAGTTAAATTCACCTACCGAAAAGCATCCATTACCATATAATCTTGGAAAATTCAAGGTTACCGAATGTTGTACCATTTCGTTTTCCAATGAAAAATACAAGGACGAGATGTTATTTGATGTTGTTGACACGGATGTTTGTCACATTATTCATGGGAAACCATGGGTGTACGATCTTAATGCAATTTACAACATTGAAGACAACACTTATAAGTTTCTACATAATGGTGGTAGGTTTATTCTAGTGCCATTGATGGAAAGCAACCATGTTTTAGAACCTAAGGAGAAGAATTCATTCATCATGGGATATCAAGACTTTGAGGAAGAAAGAAAAGATGAATTCCTAGTGAACTCGAATATTACAACAACAATGATACAAGATGAAACCTGAATAAGATCTCCAAAAAGCTGAAATCGCAAGACGAAGTCTCACAAGCTCTTATTCTAGACGAACTACAACCAATACTATCTCCAATGCAAAATATTCCCCTACCGACTGTTCCATGTCATAACATTGAAAAAGAGAAGGGTTTATACACAAATAGGTTACCCAACTTTCCAACTTTATTCGCCTAAGTTACCAAACTTTTTTTTTTGTGCAAATGGGGTATTGGACTACACGGGGTTGACATTCAGGTTACTGAACTTCAAAAGTGTGTTCAATCAGGTTACTGAATGACTAAACTGATGAAAATACCTCATTTTCATTTTTGTTAACAACATAAATGGTCCCTGTGGCTTGCCCAGTGTTATGGATTCAGCCTAGTTTTCATTTTTGTTAAGTTTTCATAAGTTTCCATCCATGTTTATACGTTTTCGTCTGTTTTTCCCCGTCTCGATCCATTTTTATACGTTTTCGTATGTTTTCCTCGTCTCGATCCGTTTTCGTCCGTTTTTATCTGTTTTCTTACATTTTTATCCGTTTTCGTCCGTTTTTATACGTTTTCATCCGTTTTATACGTTTTCACCCCTTTTCGTATGTTTTTATCCGTTTTCGTTCGTTTTTCCTCGTCTCGATCCATTTTTATACGTTTTCTTATGTTTTTATCCGTTTTCGTCAGTTTTCTTATGTTTTTTTTTCGTTTTTATACTTTTCTTAAATTTTATCCGTATCGTCCGTTTTTATATCGACGTCTGGCAATACATGTATCCTAATTGACTAAAACCTGTAGCATCACGCTACATCACAAACATAAGTTCATTTTGTTTAAATTGATAGCGCATGCGCTTATTTAAAAAGCTATTGTAGCTTGCTTATTATATAGAGGGCTTTGAGTTATATAACTTTTTGCTAAAACATTTTAGCGTGTTTAGCTAATTCAAATAGACAAATAATTATGTAAACTTTTATATATAACTTTGTTACATGAAACCTCGAACCTCCTTCGGTCCACCTGGAGACCAGCCGACACTATAACCAAGTCAGTCAAAAGGGCTGGAACACAATGAAGTTACTTTAAAGTTTAAAGGGGCATTTGTTAAATAATAGAAGAGTATTATTGAATGGATGTCTTGCATTTGTGATATTGCATGTCTATTTATAATAGACATGTAGCTTTGATAAAAAGAAACATAAACCCTAGACCTAATAAGGCCTAAGCCTACAACCTATCTAATAGCACTAACATGAAACTTATTTATAATATTAGTAAGCTGATTGAGATTCGAAAAAACCCAATTTTACGACCATGCCAACAAATGAATTTACATCAGTAAACTTAAACTTTGTGCGAAAGTTGCAAGAAGCTTGTTCACGATTGACTTCATAGCAAACTCTTCCATGTTCACGTGTTGTTTGTGTTAGTTCCAAGTATCAATAAGCCTATATATGTTCATCAAGTGCGGTTGTAGTTTAGCGCTTAGCTTAGTTGGATCGTGAGCTTGAACAAAGATTGTACTTGCCTTAGTTGAAAAAGATTTACATTCTCGATGGACGTCAACTCTAGTAGGATTAAGATTGTTATAATAAAAACATTCCTGACTAACATCATGTGTCTAAAAAGTTTGCTGAGTAACATCATGTGTCTAAAAAGCTTAAGAATTTGTTGTAAACTTGTAAATGCTCATTTCACATGGTATGGTCTTGAGATGGTCACACAATCTGCACACCTTCGCGCGCGATAAGTTGAGCCGGTTGTGCTTCAGTTTTAGGTGTTTCTCAAACTCTAGTTTACTATGGTTTATGTCGTGAAAAAAATAAATAAATAAAAAGACTTTTTCATAATATTAGCTAATTGAGATTCCAAAACGCAAAAAGTAAATAAATAAATAAATAAAATCATCATAATATTAGAAGCTAATAAAGAAAACTTTCATAATAATATAAGCTAATTGAGATTCCAAAAAGCATTTCCTTTGACATGCTTTTAGCATAAGAATTTACACTAGTTATAATTCCCGCACACGCGCGGGTTTTTTTTTTTTTTTTTTTTTTTTTTTTTAATTTTTTGAATCATATATTTTTATTTATTAAAAAACAAATAATTTAATCTTTGTTTTGTTTGATTTATGAAGTTTAATTATAGTTTTTTATTATTAAAGATAATTATTTAAAAATCTTAATCCTATTATTAAAGATAAATATAAAATATTACCTAATAAGAAAATAATCTTTTTTTTAAATAAAATTATTACTAAATAAGGTATGAATCCATTTTTTTGAAATGAAAAATCCCAATAGCGGTTTTGTTTTATTATATAAAAGATTACTAAGCTTAGTATAAGCTCACATACTAAAAAGTCGCAACGTAAAGGCATTTTAAAACATCAACTGGCTTATATTTGATGATATCCTTCCCATTACTATTTAAACTCAACATCTTCTAGCTATTTTTCTTTGCTGCTCGATGTGGGATAACATGAGCCAAGATGGATTTACGAACATTTTCAAACATAACCAAGGTAAATGGTATTAAACTGATTTGATGACCTCAAATTATATTTTTGAAACAAGACCTATAAAGAAAAAAATTCAAGGCATGAATCCACAGTAGTTGGATGACCTATGTGTAACACTTTTTTAATCTTTTATCACCAAACAAAGGCACAAACTTATAGTGTCAATACGACGCATAAGACACATATTCTATGGTTGTGCTGGGAATATAATGGTTAGCTATTATATCACTTTTAGAGGTGTGACATCATTCATGTTCTCTTACACTGTGTTTTTGAGATTCATATACAAGAGAAAGGAAAAGATTTGGGAAGAAACTGAAAAAAATCGTGTTCTTAAGATCTAAAAAGGGAAAGAAAGGAAAAGATCCGGAAAGAAGAGGAAGGAACTTGTAGGCTTTTTTTTTTTTTTTTTTTTTTTTTTTTTTTTTTTTTTTTTTTTTTTGTAAATGGCTCCGCCCAGTTTTGGGAAGAAGATTAAGGAAAAGAAGTGATTTTCTTCCTCTTCACTTTTTTTTCTTTCCTTTTATGAAGTTAACTCAAGAACACAGTGTTACTACTTGGACGAAAAGAAAAGCATTGCTACAAGGTGTTTACCAAGTAAACTTTGGTTTATAAATTAATGATATGGAAAGTTCTCCAAGTTACATATATGTATGGTTTGTAAAAGATGTGCTATGTGAAACATTATTCTAGCTACAAGGATTTTCCCACAAAAATAGAAAACAAAAAACAAATGACAAGAGTTGAGTCGATGTCTATTATTAGTATTTAGTTTCACCATCAAGTAAGAAGAGTTAATTGGGCTACTTAAGAAAATATTAAGGCCTTAATATTACATGGGCTACAAAAGAAGTTCTATTATAATGTTCTGGGCTGTAAGAAGCCTTTATGGCCCAGTTTGATTTTTGTTGATCGTTAATCAAACAACGAGTAATCTGTAAACATTATCTAATAGTTCATATTCTTGAAGGATGGTTTTTGCAAAACTTTTCGCCAAATTTTCTGCATACATCATCCCAAAAAATACTTGAAAATGACGATATTTGTTAGACATTTGATATTTTAGAGATAATATTTGGTAATATTTTCTGACAATGATAATTAATGTCAATATGAACAAACCAAAATACCAAATAGATGATTTTATTGCAGTTTACTCTTTAATAAATACTAAAAATGTGTTTTCTATTGTTTGGGAATTTAGCATGATATCGAGTGCTATCTTATTGTAATAAGCGAGTTAAATTAGATTTTGTGACATGAAGGGTTTAATATGGTGCAATTGTGCAAATAGAGCAATGAATGATTTCTTTAGCATTAAACAAGCTTCTTTAATTTTTTCCTTTTTCTGATGACCCATGTTTTCCATAATTTAAGTGGTAATGTACATTAGTGGTAGTAGACGCATTCTGAAGTATCCTATATAGCATAAAAGTGAACTAAAAGACTCAAATTTTAGACTTACTTCTTTACTCTCTAATTCAACTTTTTTTAGTTCCATTTATTTTAATTTAGAGACACATGAAAATTACATATATGAAAATTCTTACTCCCCGTTAAAAAGTGTATGAAAAGTATCATGCCGCGTCATTGTAGAAAAGCGCAGCTTAACAACATCTTTTATAGTTTAGGTAGCAACTATTTTTCCGTTTTCGTAACCCGTAATTGAGGTTGTGTTGGTTGTATAATATGTTGGATCGATCACATCACTCATTTTTAAAGTTGTGCATTGTCATCCAAATTATCTAAAAAGCAACGCCTTTTAAAAGTGTCCCTTTAAATTTGGGTGGATAATAATTAATAAAGTTAATCTTGACATGGCAAAATGTGTATATGACAAACTTGAATTGTCTGTATTTGAGAAAGATTAAACGCACATATATTGCTTTTGAACGAGTAAAAAGATAGGAAAACAAATATTAGAAGAAGTTATTGTGTTTACAAATTTAATCTTAATTTTGAAGAGCGACTAACTATATATAACAATATTTACATTATATATCTATCTTACATATATCTTACATATAGTAAGCATGATTCAAACCTGTAAATATATTATCGTAGAGCATCATCATATACTATGAGGTACCACTAAGTCAAAAAGCTTTTTGTCAGGTTAGTTTTGTTGTTATTTGTTACACAAGTACGTATGTTTTCTTTAAATTCATTTGATCCAAAAAGAAGTATCATCTTAAAAAAAAATTGTTAGGCTACTAATAAATAAAAAGTAAGCTAATTATATATTAAAAATCAGCTGATTTAAAAACATTTTTTTTTTAATGCTTAAAGAAATGTGTATCCCGCCAATTGTGGTCTTGATTCCTCCACCATCTGAAGGCAAAATCGTATTTATGTTGTTTTTCAAATATTTTATAATTAATAGTAGGTAAAGTAACAAATGATCGACGATAGATCTCTTGGCGTTTAGCAAGAGATATATAATGAAGATTCCATCATTGGTTCTTTACATAAAACTTTCCTTTTCATCATTTTAAATTAAATATTACTCGTATACTTTATAATTATTATATTTTTAAAGATCAACTTGTGTTTGCATCACTACTAGAAAAATGCCAATAGCAACGGACAAAATTCGTTGCTAAATGGCCCAAATTCGTTGCTATTCGCCCTTAGTAACGAGATTAGCAACAACTTACGGTCGTTGCTATATCGCCCATTGCTAACATGAAAATCGTTGCTAATTTCTCCAAGTCGTTGCTAATAGCAACGAATTATAAGGTCGTTGCTAATTTTGAGTTCCATGGTAAGTTGTTGCTATTTCTGTAGACAGCAACGAAATTATGTTTGTTGCAATTTTAACACTTAGCAATGATACACTGTTGTTGCTACTATTAGCAACAAAGTTTAGATTTAGCAACAACAAGTATCTTGTTGCCAATTGACAATTGCAATGACTAGTTTTGTTGCTATGTTTTGTTATAATTGCAACAACCATTGGTCGTTGCTAAATTAATTTTCAACAAAAATATGCTATTCGTATATTAATTATTTCCACAGCATATATAAACCTACACCTGTAACTACTAATTAAACAAACTCTTTAAACCAAAAGGAACCATTCCCATATATGATCCGATAAACTATTCGTCTACTAACCGTTTACACTTGCAACCGGTCATCAAGATAGCTAAAGTT
The DNA here is from genome assembly GCA_030686995.1 of Artemisia argyi. Lineage (NCBI taxonomy): Eukaryota > Viridiplantae > Streptophyta > Magnoliopsida > Asterales > Asteraceae > Artemisia > Artemisia argyi. Next base: position 113,562,631 of record CM060684.1, read on the forward strand.
ATAAATACAAAATATAGCTATACCGGAAAGTTAATACAACAAAACAAAACATACATGAGTGGCTTTTACTTATGCCTCTAGTAGGTCCAGGTGAAGATCAAGAGCAGGATCGACAACATTAGCAAATATAACAGGCGCATGCGCAAACTTTTATGATCTTGTATCACGCCAATCACCTTCATGTCTATTTTTCTTGTACAACTTTTCAAACAACTGCATATTAGATGGTCTTTTCCCAGACTCTTTGGCCTACAAAAATAACCAAAAATTATGACCATAATACACGCTTGATAATGCACAGTATATCATGGGTCAAGTTCACAAGCATCAAACATTATAAACTGAGATGTCAACATGTATATGCTTGGTATGATACACTATAAATTGTCAAGTGGTTCTGAATGGTTGGTTGCATTTCAAGACAAATGAACAAAACTTCTTCTAAAACATCACAAAATGAAAAACTTCAAGTTTTAAATACATTAAAAATAAAGGCATACCAATCGATGACGATGCACACCAAAGTTGAAAGATAATGTAGAAGGTCGCTTCACTGGTATTGATAAAGACGCCAAAAACTTCAATTTCACGATGTAGAAAGTAGCTTCACTGATGTAGAAAGTAACTCCACTGGTAGACTTCATTCTAATTGCATCCATATGTGTCACACATGAGATGGTATCATTACACATGAAATGTTAAACAGATGAGTCGAGATGGTATCGTTCCACATGAGATGTTAAACAGATTTGTCGATCTAGTATCGTTGGACATGAGATGTTAAATGGACGAGTCGAGATGGTATCGTTAGACATGACATGTTAAACGGATGAATCGGTATGGTCTTGTTACACATGACATATTAAACGGACGAGTCAAGATGGTATCGTTAGACATGAGATGTTAAACGAATGAGTCGAGATGATATCTTTACACATGAGATGTTAAACGGATAATTCGATCTAGTATCATTAGACATGAGATGTTAAACAGACGAATCGATATGGTATCGTTATACATGAGATGTTAAACGAACGAATCGAGAAGGTATCTTTACACATGAGATGTTAAACGGACGAGCCGAGATGGTATCGTTAGACATGAGATGTTAAACGGATGAGTCGATATAGTATCATTAGACATGAGATGTTAAACGGACGAATCGAGATGGTATCGTTGTACATGAGATGTTAAACGGACGAATCGATATGGTATCTTTACACATGAGATGTTAAACGGACGAGTCGAGATGGTATCGTTAGACATGAGATGTTAAACGGACGAGTCGAAATGGTATCGTTAGACATGAGATGTTAAACGACGAGTAGAGATGGTATCTTTACACATGAGATGTTAAACGGACGAGTTGAGATGATATCGTTACACATAAGATGTTAAACGGATGAGTCGAGATGTCATAACTCCTTCATACGAACTCTGCTTTTAATGATTAAAATGGCCACAAAAACGGGATAGAGAGTTCTACAACTTTGGTTTTTTGACCTAAAAACTGAAACTAAACCCGTTAGCATCACGAGTGAAATCAAAGAAAAATTAAATTTTTGATGTGAGTCAAACACTCGCGACACGGGTAGCCGCATAAATATGATTATAGATCCATTCACATTATTCAAGAGGTCATATGCTGACATAGTTACATTGTTTTAGGCATAGCTCCTTTATACGCACTCAGCTTTGATGATTCAAGAGGTCACTGAACCGGGAGAGAGAGAGAGAGAGAGAGAGAGAGAGAGAGAGAGAGAGAGAGAGAGAGAGAGAGAGAGAGAGAGATCTACAACTTTCATTTTGGAGCTCAAAACTAAATTTTTAACCCGTTTTGCGTCACGAGTGAAGTCACATAAAACTTCAGTTTTTAACGCGAGTCAAACACTCATGATGTTGAAGTTCATGCTTTTAAGACACACAGACAATGTGCGTTATTTAATTTTTATAGATAAACCATAAATTACATATATACACATATAATGGTTTGCATGTTATGTTTATATGTGCATAGATTATCGTAAGTAGATTGAAATTAAACTGCCATTATTTAATAAGGTTTAGTAAAAAGAGGAAATTTTTTTCCCTATACCATTTCATAAATATAGTAACTAGAAAATAATTTAAAATAAAATTGGTTAACTAAAAAAATTGAGAATTTTCCCTTGATTTTTTCATATATTTAGCAACAAAAATGTTTAAAATTTTGACCAACAATTTTTGCAACAAAATATTCGTTGCTATATTTACGATTTCGTTGCTAATATTTGATAATTTGATTGGCAAAAATTAAAACTTACTTGCTAATTTTTTTGCAACGAAATTTTTTGAGAAAGTCATTGCTAAAAAAGAGAGGGAATTTTCCCACCAAATTTTGAGAAGATAGCAACGAATTTAGCAACTAAAAGTCGTTGCTAACCAAAGATTCAATTTTTACTGAATTTCGTTGCTAATGTGTGAATATAGCAACGACTTATTGGTTGTTGCAAAATTTTCGTTGCTATTGCTATTGGCACTTTTTCTAGTAGTGCATAATAATATATTTTTTAACCTAAGGACTATGTTTAAGAAGTCACGATCTTCCTCACATAATTGAATATTTGTGGAGAAACAACCATGACTATAGTCTATTCAAGAGATGAGACTCCATTAGAGCTTAAGGTAAGTATAATTTTATTTTTAATATTGACTAGTATAGAACATATATCCTTCTGTGTATAATGTTTTGTATTTTTTTTAGGGGAAATGGAGTGCAGTAGCGATGTGCTGGATTTTTGGACTTGGTACTTTATTATCGTGGAATATTATTTCAACGCTAGGCGACTATTTCTATGAAGTGTTCCCGGTAAGTATCTTTTTACAACAAAATTCACACATTATTACATACACACAATATATATGTTCTAGTTGGCTACTGTAATTTGATAGTTTACCTTTCTTATACACAGGAATATCATCCTGAAAGGGTACTCACTATCGTTTATACACCATTATCCATAGCTATCATGACAATTTTCTTGTGCAAGAATACAAGAGGCGATACTAGTAAGCGTCACCTCATTGGATATGTCCTTTTTTCTGCGAGTAATATTGGCCTCCTCGTGGTTGGTTTAGTGTTATATAACTTTATCACATAAAACATGTTATTAAGCTAAAGTTTAAGTTATGATGCACATGTAATTGTGTAGTTGGATTTAGCAACTTCAGGAAAGGGTGGAATGGGAAAATATGTCGGAATATTGCTTCTAGTCTTGGTTTCTGGTGTCGCTGATGCTCATGTACAAGGAGGGATGGTCGGAAACTTAGCTTTCATGTGCCCCGAATTTGTCCAAGTTAATGATTTTTTATTTTTCTTCTTTTCAATTAGTTAGGAAACAACATCTAACCGTTTCTTTGTTTTCTTATCTGAAGTCTTATGTTGCTGGTATGGCTGCATCTGGAACTCTCACCTCTGTTCTAAGGCTAATCACCAAAGCTGCATTTAAGAATGTTGAAAATGGACTACGCAAAGGGGCATGTAAATATACTATTCTTTTTCTTTTCTTATTATCGACAAAGTTACACACATACAGTGCCGTCTCTGTGTTTATGGAATTCAGTTTGAAGACAAGTACAGGGCCTAAAATAGAAAGTAAATAATTTAATTAAAAGATAAAATGAAAAAAATAATCGTTTTCAATGTGCCTGACCATCATTTTTTAATGCAACACTATAAATCAAATACATGAAGTCACTTTTATAGGATATATATACATATCATATAAAAAATTTGAGGCCCATAAAATTTGAAGGCCCTGTGCGATAGCATGCCTCGTACACCTTCATATACGCCTCTGCGCACATATATATACTCTGAAAGTGCATTATATATGTCCGTGATGAGACTCTAGTCATTATCCAGATTGAGAGGCATCTTATCCACTCTTTATGTCTTTCTCATTGCAGTGGTATTCCTTGCTATTTCTATTATTTTGGAGTTACAATGCATATATCTCTACGCATTTGTCTTCCCAAACTTACCAGTCGTTAAATATTATCGAGCAAAAGCTGCTCGAGAAGGTTCTGAAACAGTTGCTTCCAACGTGTCCAATGTTGGAGCTGAAATCGAATTTGATCAACAAGTAAAAGTCATTTTGTTTTCTTTCTATAAGTTTATATGGAGTACTTGTTTAACACTTAATTGATCAAATATATGACAATAAAGTCACTTACGTCTCTGCAGGCTTATAATGAGGCCACATATTCAAAGAGACTGAGCAAGAAACAACTTTTCTTTGAAAATTACGATTATGCAATGGATTTAATCTTGATCTATGTTGTGACGCTATCAATTTTTCCGGGGTTTTTATATGAAAACACAGGATCCCACCAGCTAGGAACATGGTAAAAACAAATCAACCTTTATGATTAGAGATTTACGCTACTATGAACTCGCCTATACGTTGTGCTTCAGTTATGATGTTATATATTTTCAGGTATCCACTTGTCCTTGTGACAATATATAATGTATCCAACTTGGCAGTTAGATATGTTCCATTAATCAAGGTTCTAAAATTGGAATCAAGAAAAGGTATCACGATGTTGGTTTTATCTCGGTTTTTATTCATTCCTTTGTTCTATTTCACGTCAAGATATGGTGATCAAGGATGGATGATTGCGCTTGTCTTTTTTCTTGGAGTCACAACCGGTTATCCTACAATATGTATCATGACGTCAACTCCTCAATCATACATGGTAAATGATTTATTTACTTTACTAAAATAAAAGATGTTTAAACATTGTTAGTCAAACTTTTTAATTAGTGATCTTAAACTTTTATTTGATTTATACAGGGTCCAGAAAGATATGCACTAGGAAACGTGCTCGTGCTTTCACTTCAGATAGGGAGTGTTATAGGTATTGGTCTCGACTGGTTATGGATTATTGGTAATGGGAGTTTCTAATTGTTGAAAGAATATGATAATGCCTCCTAATTATTTATATCATTATTAACTAAATAATAGTGATATATATAGGCCTAACAATGACACATAATAATATACTTAATTACTTTATTATCTTTTGACAAGTGTCACACATTATTTTTGTCTTTCATCATTTCCACAAATTATGGTTGACGATGGTCTTCTATTCTTCATGTTCGAAGGGATACAGTGCCCAACTTTATAGTGCCCAGATATGTTATCATTACCGTATCTCTATGCATGCATACACGTACTCCTAAATAAAATGTTACAACTTCATTCAATATTTTATGTTAGCAAAATAATTGTAATTATTAAAAAAAAAAAAAAAAAAAAAAAAAAAAAAAAAAAAGATATTTGTATCGTAATTTCGGCCCAAAAGGATTGAGGGGCTATAGAATACACTGCTTTGAAAATATTTTACTTGTAACTAGTTATAATACCCGTGCCCGCACGAGATTTATAAAAGAATTTGATTATGTTTTCTTTTGAGTGTGTAACTAGTTTAAGACCCGTATAATACACGGGCTTTTAAAAAGTTGTTGATAAATCTAACATTTATAAGCTAACGGATTTTACTATTAAAGAGTGTTGAGTGTTTAGGTGCGTGTGTAACAAACTTCTAAAATAGCCAAAACTTGATTTTCATTTGGTAAATGAAAAGTTGAAAACTTAAATTCTGAAAGTATAAAAGTATTTTTAATCGCTTATTTGAAATATTAAACAGCAACCATTTAAAATAGGCACATGGCATCATATAGGCACATTTTACACAAGACCAAACTAAAACTCCCATTACATGCTTAAATTGAAGACGCGCGAGCAGCAATATACAATGTACATCAAGACAATTACAGTCGACCCCTTAAGTATAAATCATACATAAACTTTAGCTACTTATAAAAGATTATCAAAAGTTAAAATGATATGGCAAAGAAAAGGAGTTATAAAAAAGATAGATAATGATTGTGAGAACATTAGTTTTCTTAAGCATGGCAAGAGAAGGTAGAACAACTTACGGAACATGACTTAAAAGACCTATTTGGGTGTCTTTTTTGTTGTTGAGTTTTCACAATATCCATTGCTAATACCGAGCAAGTCTTAATGTTTCATCACATTGTCAGGATTACCTCACTCTTGCTTTATGGGTTTAATTGGTTTTAGGTGGTGTTTGAATTCGACTTAATAAGAAAACAAACTGAATTCATTAAGTTATATGAAAACTGTTTGTTTATAACTCAATAGACAAAGATGACTGAAAATATTAAGTAATAAAACTAAGGAAGTCTGCATTAAGTTATCTCTTAAATAAACATGACTTAATAGAAAATTTTAACAACCAAAAAGAGTGATATTTTCACAAGGCATGCCACACAATGAACCTTCACAAAGACCTCAACATTTTAAATTGGGTAAACTGCAAAAAAAAATGTCCTTAAACTTTCTCGATTTTGCGAAAGTTGTCCTCATACAAGATTTTTAGCAAATAATGTCCCTGAGCAGGTTTCATTAAGCAAAAAGTGTCCTTGGGGATGACGTTTGTTTGCAAAAACGGTTTTATGGCCTAACGCTCGTTAGCGAGCCCGTTAAGTGCCTTGTGAAATGACTATTTTACCCTCATTTTCTTCAATAATCGCAATTCCACCATTCCCCTTTCTTTCCCACCAATCACAACCATCTTCTCCAACCTCCTAGCGAAATTGCGATCCATTTTATATCCTCCCAGTGATTCACCATCTTCTCCAACCCATTCAAAATCAACTATTCATCATCTTCCTCCCAGTGATTCACCATCTTCTCCAACCCATTCAAAATCAACTATTCATCACCTTCTCCGCACACCTTCCCTAGCTTTTGCTTCAAACAATGAATCAAGAAGAGAATAACCATTTACATGGAATGGACGTTTCTAATATAATTCGGGGCAGAGCCACGATCCGGTCACATAGATTTGCATGAAAGGTTGAAGGGTCTATCAGTTAACTGATTATTTGGGTGTTTGGATTTGAATTCTGGAACTATTATCTAATTCAGGATCTGAGTTTGGATAACAAAATTGCTTCTGATTATTTAGCTATATATGGGGTTGGATAATCAGTTTCATATCAGCTGCTGCAAACAGACTGAAAAACTTAATCCCAGAAAACTGTTATTTCTACTTCAATAGGGGCGACTTTTTCAGAAAAAATGTCGGTTTTGTTCACTTTATATATTTAAGTCGTAACAAATCAAATTTGTCACTTGCTCAAACATTCTAACAGCTTTAAAAGTACAATAGCACATCCAAAAAATAGTTTGAATGACCCGTTTTTATACAATTAATTATCTGTTTCTGATTTATAGTATCACATAATCACTTTCGAAGTTTCGATAGCACATCCAAACAACCCTATGCATAAAGGAGCCTAGATCTAAGATAATGGAAACATAGTGTACTCTGATTTTGCATTTGCTATTTTGCCAAAGCAATTGCTTCAAATGCTACTTCTCCATCTACGAACCATTGAGCTTGACTACCATCATTTGTTAAACCCCTTTGTGGAGTAAATGAACTAAACCTGTGAGAATTGCACCAACCTTCAGTTGGCTTTTGACTTGCATCATAAATGGCAGATATCCAATCTTTGGTTTTTGCACTACTTGTAGTTCTTATCTTTGTCATGCACAACTGTGTCTGATCTCCTATTACTATGTGGTGATGCCAATCCTTAACCTTACAGAAAATAAATAAATTTGAAAAGCATTTTCCGGGATCTAATATAAGGCCTGTAAATTGTCTCACCAAACTTCATTCAAATTTATATGCCTTTAGAAATATTAAGTATATTGGAAGTACATGCTCTTGTTCCTCATGAATTTCCTCAACTAGTGCACGTTTCTTCAATGCAAAGTGCAAGTATATAACTTGTGATGCCTTCTTTAGTAAACACCACTTGAACTTTTGGAGTACACTTGGTTGGTTAGTTAAAATTATTTATCAACTCATGCTATGAACAAGTAATTTAAACCACATAGAAGTGTGTTCGAGAGTCATATCAGTGAGTCCGAAAGATTCTTATCCACAGTTATCCTAAATAAGATTTGATGCCACTTTAATCTTTTCACAAACTTTTCACCATTCGTTAACACTTAACAGGAAAGCTAAACTATTGTAACAGTAAAAGCACAAAAACATATCTGCATAATGTATATTATACAGATTCATAACCAAAGCTGTAGATGTTTCTTACTGGTGAAGTAACCGAAAATCCCTACACATCCAGATAACATTTTTAAGTCGTGAAAGCACAACTCACAACTCGCAAGTATGACTTTGAATTCTAAATATCTATACCTAAATAACCCCATTTCAAGCAGACATCAATAAAAAGTCACTAGCATACCTGAGCAGAGCGGTGGCCACTAATAGTTTTCGGCAGTTTTTTTTATTTATTTGGCGTTTTCAAGTGGTGGTTTTGTAAGGCAAGGTGATGTGTCACATTTGGTAGTCTATATAACATAGCTCAAAATACATTCTAGGAACCTTTACATGTTTAAAACTAGCTACTCCGTAGTAATTAAATTAGCACTACCAATGCTACAGCTAATTATCCCTCCTCACCTTCCCTAAATTATCGGCTTAAACTTAATCCGGATTGAATTTGTTTCTCACAACCTCATACTCCTTAAACTATCAATCATCGCCCACATTATCCCCAATATATCTATAAAAGTTGATTACATTCCCCTCATATTTCCTATATGATTTTGTTTGGGAGTAGCTAATACTCCATAATTGTGTTTGCAAAATGCAGATAACCAAGAAGGCAAGTCAACCGTGAAAAGAAACGATTATGTGCTCTTTCATAGAGACATAACACATTCTGAAAACTGATTGTTGGACATCACATCAATAATGCAATTATAGACCGAATTTGTAACATCACATGTCAATATCCATTTAAACATTGAAATAAGCTGACCTATGAGCAAAGTAAATATATGAACCTCTCCACATCCTAAAACATATGCTTCTCATTAGTACTACTATGCTTCTTATTAGTCCTGCTTATGGTTTCTCGCTTTTACAAAAATCACCAATCTTTAGTCTACATCGAGAAAATAGAGATCACACGTAAATTACACTTTCTCGAGCATAATCACCTAAGTTAAGCTACTTTACATCATCTTAACACAAAATTCATCGCCCAAACCAAAATTTTTGTACCTAAACAACAACTTATCAATGAGATATACAAACCTAATACATATATAGATATACAAAGTTGATAGAAAAACCATAACGCACATGTATAAAGTATTTCATAGAATGATTTCTCACAGAAGTAAAACCATAGTAAACTATTCCAGAATCCAAAAACCTATTTTCGTCGTTGTCACAGAACTAAAAGTTTTACTATATCCAAATACCCTGTTCACCAGTCACAAACCACCAACTGGACTTCTTCAACCCATTTTCTAATTATCTATTGCTTTTCATTTTATTTATTTCCCGTTTGACCTACTATATATAAAAACTAACCAAAAGTGACCCGTTTCATGTAAACACGCGCTATTATCTCATCATGACAAATTAGTAGGAAGTCATTTCAGTCAGGATAGAGGAGCATAAGTCTGAAAAACACTTGAACATAACATAAGTTATCATAAAAGTATGTGGTGACTGATAATGCGTCAAAGAGAATACTAGAGAAATTCTAAAAAGAGCCCGCATAGGATGAACATCATGGTAAGGCGGTAAACCAGTAAGTAGCTCAACAACAGTAGCCAAGACTCCATATATCAGATGCAACACAAACTCTTGTCGTTTGCACCACCTGTTATTTTTTGCCGATAGACATCAATGTAAAAAGAAGATAGACAATATGAGGTTCCCATCTAAAAACCCTCGACAGCCATCCAATAAGGTGTACCAACAGATGAATATCTATTAGTTTCAGCCTCGGTTAGCTTCATGGCTACCTTAAAATCAGCCAATTTGACATGACCCTAAAAATAATCGTTGACACAAGTGACATGGTAAGGTTCAATTAAAGCTACAAGAACCAAAAAAAAAAAGTTAGCAGCATAAACCCGAAACGTAGCAGCATTAAAACATATCGAGCAGTAGTAAAAAGGATAATTATGGCTATCAAGGTATTTCATGGCCTCAAAGAAACTTTATGTGCAACTTTGCAACAAAGAATACAAATCTCCACAAGCTCTTGGTGGTCACATGAATGTTCACAGAAGAGATAGAGCTATGATACACTCTTCGCCTCCGTCTCTTGATCCAAACCCTAAACCTAACCCTAACCCTAACCTATGCATGCTCTCTTTAAGATTGTTCAGGTGTTCTTTCATCTATAAAGTGTCAATCTTACGACATGATCTATGATAACTTATGTGTTTTCTGACACGTGCCTTGAATGCAATGTTTTCATTTAGCATTAATTAATTAACATATAAAAGTACCTTGTCAAACTTGTTGTGAATGGTCAATACCATATCGACGAGTGTACTCATTTACCGGCTTTCCTCTAACTTGTTTATTAGGATGACAATCCTCCAATACCCAACGACTTATCACCTAGAGTCACAGACTTTCTGAGCCACTGCTTTAGAAAGGTAACGTGTAAAATAGGCCATCTGATTATATTAGAGTTATCAATATGGGTGGGTAAGGTACACGTCAAAACATGTTATATATTTGGATGGGTCAGGTTGAGTTGGCCGCTAACTTCATATTCTACTCTTTATTAATTCAGGATGCTAGGTTGAGACCCGGTGCAAAGACACTCCTTTCTCACACTTGGATACAAAGTTTTTGACGTGTTTTTAGATAATATTGTTAAGAAGCTCGTATTATGCTAATTTGGAAATACTCTTTACGCAACTTTGTTAATCTTAAACAATTACCAAGCAGTAACGAAGCCGGGATTGTTTAGCCGGGTAGGCCAAAACAAAAAATTTGGAAAAAGATACTACAAATATATATATATATATATATATATATATATATATATATATATATATATATATATATATATATATATATATATATATATATATATATATTAAAGAGTCTTACAATAAGAGCTTTTCATTTAAAGCGCGCACGACGTTTTCCAACATCATTAAAATCATCTAGAACACTATATAAACTAAAGGTATCTGCAATTTCGTTTTCAATATAAAGTAATAAATTATGTGAAAGAAACTCATCACCCATTTTATTACGTAATTTGTTCTTCACAATTTTCATGGCTGAAAACGCACGCTCAACACTCGCAGTAGACACCGAAAGAGTCAACACCAGTCATATCAACCTGTCAACTAGATAATAGTGACTTGCTTTTCCGGTGTATGCTAAGCCTTGACATAAATCAGCTATAGAATATGACTTTCCTAACTTTGAATAATCTTTCACATCAAGTTCGAAGTGTTTCAACTGGAATTCAAGGGTATCGAGTCCTTGCTCTGTGAAATCAAGATAATAGTATTTCTTTGCAAGCTTTAGAATCGAATATGAATTGAAAGATATATATCCGTCTCTAGGATCCAAAGCAGAGCTAAGTTCTAAAAGTTCCACAATTTTCTCACTAAACCTTGAATCAAGTTCTCGCAACTGAGAATCGATTGTTTCATTATATATATCATAATGATAGTGATGCTCATTAATAGCGTTATCTTGATTCCTTACGATTCTCCCTTCGAAATACGGAGCACCGAAATCAGGAATACGAATACCATGTTTTTTGCAAAAACAAATGACACCGTCAAGAAAAGAACCCCACATTTGTCATCTCTTAGTGTTTGAATCAGCTTTCTTGTTTGTGAAACCATTTTAATCGCACTTATGACCTCTTGATCTTTTTGTTGCAAAGCTTTACAAAGAACGTCAGCATGGCCCAACATTGTTTTCATCATATGTAATATGAAAGCAAAATCAAAAGAAGTCAACATCTTTAACGCTGAACTAGTGCCACCCTTTGTTTTAAAGTTACACCCGTCTTTTTTTATCATCTCCAAAACTGTACATCCGAATAAGGCTAGTAATTGAAGTAAAATGTGAGCTCCAACGTGTATCGCCAGCACGTTTCATAGTACCAATTTGGTTAGCTTCTTTACCAGACTCTATTTCACCTGTCTGTTACATTTCTTCAATTTGAGCGGCTTGTAACTGATCATTTCGTTTACAAGAGGCACCAACAGCTGTCACAATGTAAGATATTCATGTACATAATTTACCTCTTTAGCTGATGTAACCAATGAAAGTTTCAATCGATGAGCCATACAATGTATATAATAAGCACATGGATTAACCTTGAGAAACAGTGCTTGTAATCCATTCCATTCACCTCTCATATTGCTAGCTCCATCATATCCTTGTCCACGAATATTTTCAATGGGAAGCAAATAAGAAGAAAGTGTTGCACAAATTGTTTTGTATAAAGTGGCGGATGATGTATCTTCAAGATGGATAACACCAAAAAAAAGCGTTGTTGTATGAATCCCTTATTGTCAACAAAACGAAGAATAATTGCCATTTGTTCTTTCTTACTTTCATCACCTGCCTCGTCTACCATTATACAAAATTTAGAATTTCCAATATCTTCAACAATCTTCTTTCGAACTTTCTCAGCAAACAATTTTAAAACTTCTTTTTAAACATCAGGTGAAGTGTATTTTGCATTACCAGGAGTGTTTTCTAAGCAAATACTTGCAATTTCTTCAATATATGAACCTATGAAATTAAGAATCTCAAGAATGTTACCCCAGTTTTTAGAGCCAACTCTTTCATCACGACCTCTAAAGCTAATTCCTTAATGAGCACAAATGAACCAAATCAATCGTTGCTTTCACCCTTAGCCTATTCAATCTAATTTCTTCGTCCGATAGCCATTGCATAACCTGATCAATATGCCCTTCCTGATTTAGCAAAGCATAACAAAATCTTATATCATTATTATGTTGACAGTTCGGTCCATCTCCTACAATATGCCCTTCCTGATTTAGCAAAGCCTGAATTCGTGATTATTTGATCAATTACTGCCCTAAACCCTTCCTTTTGTCATTTTAGGTACTTTTGAGAAGAAATCTGGAAAAGGAAGCATTTTTGACGTTTTTGGAGCATAAAAGTGAAGAAAACGGCAAAGTCTAAAAATCCTTGTTGGAAACACATGACAGCGTCAAGAGTGGCAAAAGAGGTGGATGTGGAAAATACACGTGACGACCCAGAGCATCTTCAAGGCTATTTGGCCTGACGGCGTCACCAAGGCCGTCAGGGTCAAAACACATGTGACGGCCCAGAGTATATTTACACATGAAGGCGTCAAGACTGGATCTAGGCAATACGAATTTTATATTGGTGGCGAGTTGACGGCGTCAGATGCTACAACGTGACGCCGTCAGGATGTATTCTCTATATATATTTTTCCAATTTTTCATTGTAAAGGGGGTGGAACATTAGGAGGAACTTTACCACAAACCCTAGGTCAAATTTTCATCATATTGTACGGGTTTCAAACCCTTATTTCATCCATGTTTGAATAAAGATAAGTCTTCCAATAATCATTCAATATGTTTATGTGTTGTTTGATTCTATCTTATGCTTGTCTTTCTTTTAACATGCTAGGCTATATTTTTATTGTGTTTGCTTAGATGTAGTGAAAACTAGCAGTTGATTATTGATTGATTGTTTGCTTATAATTGTTGTGGATGATTGTATTCGATGTTAGGCTTAAGAAAACTGGCAGACTTCCATTGGTAACTTGCTTGAACGTCTTAAGAAACATGATCGGAGGTGTACTACGATTTTTGGTTGTATTTAATGCATAAGTCAATTCTAATGATCCCATGTTAGGAGCTTTTAGTCGGCTTGACATAGGAGTGAAGTAGGAGCTTATAGAGTTAGGGAATATTGTACACGGCCCTACGACTAGTATTAAGGAATATAACCCGTCATCCATGCAATTGTAACAAGCTGATCAACCGGTAAACGATATCTAAGGTGTAATGAAATCTAAGTAAACAAATCTTTTCTCATTATTGTTTCTACCACATTAGTTTAATTTCTTTTATTTTTATTTTATTTTAATTGCATTTGTAGTTAATTGGGTTAGTTGGCTAGCAACTAATTCCGCCAACTCCTTCAAAACCCAAGATTTTATTTGCTTTCATAAAATATAAAAAAATACAAAAAGAATCATCCCTCACCTCTAGACCTAGTTTAGTAGGCTTTCTAATCCTAGCGACACTATTCCTGAGTTGAACGATCAATCCCCCGGTACTTGTCACTATACTATACTACAACGATCAGGTACACTGCCTGGTGGGGATTGCAAGCTTCTCAAGATCCCTTGAGAGGTAAAACCTGTTGCGAGGGCGCAATCCCGCGTATCATTGATCAAAGTAATCTTTCATCTCTAACACATAATCTTCTACTGGTTTACCATCACCATGTCTGTAGCTGTGTAATTTGTCAAGTGACTCATACAATTCAACTGCAGGAGTCTTTTCAAAACACTTTTCGAGCTCTTGAAACATGTTGTATGGAAAGTGATGCTCAAACTTCTTTTGCAAATTTGCACCCATACTTGTGAGCATTAAGCACGCAACTTCATTGTAACACCCTAACCCGATAAGGGTAGAAGTATTACGTTATGGTGACATATCAAAGCAAACACAAGCATAAGACTTAAATAATACAAATGAATCTCAAAGGTTACAAAGGAAAAGTCTGAAGTACAAGGTTACAAATGAGAAAGACAATAACATACTAAGTCTGAAATGTAATCACATCTAGTCATCTCTAATCCAGAATAGCTATCAAGGTATACTCTTCTAAGTCCAAAGTACTCTCCACTCTTAACCCAACTTCTTATTAAAACCTGCCACAGGAAAAGAAATGCGGCTGAGCTTAAAAAGCCCAGTGAACAGATATAAACAAACAAAAGCTAATAAAAAAAAGGAAATGAAAGTGAATACAAAATGAATCCAAGCAAACCTGTTGAGACGAATATCAAAGAATATAGAACATATGATAGAATCAACAGAACACGATCAAAGGGAATACGTATAAGGAATATCAAATGAATCAAAGGAAAAATGAAACGAATCATAAGTGTAAGCAAATGAACTAAGGAAAGCTTAAGTCAATAACAATAAAGAAGTTAGAACAACAAGGATCACATATATAGTAGAAGTAACAGAAATGCCCAACAATCATATATCAAATTGTACATAGAGTAGCTAGCTCGATGTACCAAATGTGAAATGGAGTGTATTGCACACACGTACCGATTCACCAAATTCAAAATGAAACAAAGTACCTAGGATGCATCCATACGCTCTCTGCAAAAACAAATATACATATACCAAGCTCTAGGCTAAGTATACATACAATAATAATAATGGCCATGGTGCTATAGCATAATAGGGAACGCTTTGGACAAAAACCCACCTCCACAGATAGTGTCAATACCACTGGTGCATCAGTGGCAAGGCCATGGACTCCCCATGACTGGCTACAAATAAATCAAATAATGGGCAACAAATAGGGCATAGGAATACTATAAGAATAAGGACTATAGCATGCAAAAAATATCAAGCAAATCATAACAGAAATGGATCAATCAAATATGGATCATACAAAGGGAACATATCAATGGTTCAAGTCAAAGGTATAAATCAAAGATTCATATCATGAGGTTCAAATCAAAGGTTCATAATAGCAAAAGGGTTCATAGCAAAGGTTCAAAATTTGAAGTTAAATAATCAAAAGATGTTAAAGAAAGTCATGAGAACTCTTAGAGAATAAAAGAGATTAAAGACTTTAGAAAATTATTTAAAACCTTTTTATTGTAAAAGTATTCCTTTAAAAACACATTTCATAAAAGTTATAAAACCTTCATATAAAACTGGCATTGTATCGTAATCACATAAATTATTTCAAAAATAGTTTTTCTCAAAAGTCATCAGGATATATTTTTAAAAGGGTCTTCATACAAAATTATACTATCAAATGAACCAAGGATATCAGGCGTATAAAGATCAGAAATCATAATAGTGGCAATGGAACGGATCATGAGTCATAAGAAACCTTACTGAAAGGTTAGAATATTTGTACCTTAACGCGTATGAAAGGAAGCAAAAGAATGAATGAACACAAGGAAACAACGTCGCGCCTCTTCAAATGATCTACACAAAATAGGGATCACTAAATACTTATATGTTTACTTCATAAGTTACAAATGATCTTTAATGATTTATACTTATAGTTATACTCATTACTCGTTTTAGGTTTATTTTACAATTCTGGATCAGTTTCTCACGAATTTTAAGACACATCAAATGAACTCCAGAGACTCTACCAATTTTTCCTGAGGTTCCCACATAAGTTAAGTAGTTACTCAAATTTTTGTAGATTTTATTTCAAAGGACAAGTACCTTTACAAAAATGGTTTCCCCAAATCTACCCAGAAAATTATCTGCAGAAAGACACAGAAAGTTTGCCTTTAACAAACCCATTTTGAAACCTCAGAAAAATCCACAAAAATTCCAGGAAGTCACACATAACCCAGATATTACTCCTGTCAAAGGAGAGCTCCTAACTACTTACAGTTTGAAAATTAAAAATCAAAAACTGCTATTGATTTTCAAACCCGATTTACTCAGCTTTGACACTTAATCTTATAAAAACCAAAAAGCTCACCTCCCGACCTCCAATCACCATGAAACTTATATTTCCAGAAACTAGACAAATAGTACTTATGTTTAGACTCAAAAATCAAGCAAAAACACATTCATATCATTATCGCCTTACAACCCGACCAAAATTCTGCACTGTAGAAAGTTCAGAAATTCATAATAAACCATAACCTAATAAACCCCAATCGACCCCTCATAAATTCTAGGGTTTCCCTAATTTAATTCCATCAATTGTACCTTGATTTTTAGGGTTATATATCAGATTTAAGGCTATGTCAATCAAAACAAAAAACCATTAGTCAATTGAGCTTGTAATTCTTATGATTTCATGTGAAGTTTCAATTTGTATAACTTGTTATCTTTTAAAGCCTATTTATATAGCAATCCAAACCATGAGATTAAACGTTTAGAAGAGGTTAAAAAGGGAGTAAATCGAACCAAGATGATGAGCATACCATTTGTGACAAATTGTTGAAGAGGAAAGAATGAGAATCAAAGTCAAACACCAAAACCAGGCCGATGATCAAAATAACTCCAACCTTCTTTGAATCAAACCAAACCACAATCAAGAGGTCACCAATAAACCACCCATAGAATCCTTTTACACCTTCTTACATTCGGAATTTGAAAGAAACAAAACCAAGCCGCCAATTGTAGTTTAGGGTTTTGTAGGTGCGTTGTTTATTTTGAGATGAAACCGTAATTAATGAGGGGGGGATAAAATGGAAAAAAGCGTGTATGGTTAATGAGGAAATCAAGGTTTCCTGATTTTGTGGGATACCGGAATTTGTCGCCCTTTATCACAATCCTAGATGTGGAATGGGCCAAGCTCATAGTTAACTTTCAATTGTTAAGACCCAATGTTATGCCTTATGGTTTGCGACTTAATTTCGGCCCAAAAGGAAGCTTATGAACGTGTGATTAGTCTTAGTTTGTAGCTTGTATTACATAGTTAAGAAATTTAGTTATTTAAGTCACAATGTAATAGTTTAGAATGTTATAGACGTTTTATTGATAGTGTAACTTAGGTTTTAGTTTATATAGTAATATTATAGATTTAAAAGTTAGAGGGGCAATTTAGGGATTTACATGTTTGGAAATTTAGGGTTTTACAACTCTTCCCATCTAAAAAAAATTTTTGTCCGCGAAAATTGAAATGAGAATGGATAGAAGACACACCAGACTATGAAAAGAAATGAGGGTAACTTGTTCGCATCGATTCCTCGGTCTCTTCAGGTAGCTTCACGCTCTAGGTGATTCTTTCAAAGAATTTTTCACAATTGGAATAACTTTGTTTCTCATGACTCTATCTTGTTGATCTAAAATAGCTATAGGTTCCTCAGAAAGAGACATATCAGATTGAATCTGATCAACGGATAAGATGTCACATGTAACAGATGATAATTGTATCCCCTCAGAAGGGATACATGGAAGGCATAGGATTTGACGGATATTCGTCCGTAGAATTTGAAATAGACAAATCAGATGGGAACGTATCGAATTGCAGCAAACATGAGAGTGATCTTCATATTTAGCTCTTCACATTATCAAATAGTCTCGTGTTCAAATAACCTTTCAAAGGTATACACATAAAGAAACCGATCTTGTTCCTTAAACTCCAAAATCTCATATCTTAACTCATAGCAGATCATAATGAAACAGATTCAACGATGGTGAAACGCACATGTAGCAAAACACAGATGTACTTCCTTATAGTAACAGACCAAATCCATAATGGCAAAAGACAGATTGTTGGATAACATCTAATGGCAGAATGCTCTACAACATAACCTAAGATTCTTATCAGAAACACAGAGGTCAACACATACATGTCGAGTATCCGAATGTATCAAGTCGTATAACGATGAAGGCAGATTAAACGCATAGGTAGAATTAACCTAAGGTCTGCCTAACCGCAGATAATCTCAATCAGATGTCAGAAATTCTAAGGCTTCTAAGGCACTCCTCGAAATATCCTATGATCACAATAAGTGCACGTTATATGATGTAAGTATTATCACGTTGGCTAGGTTTCATAATACTAGCATCATATAAATATGCCCTCATGATAGCGATACTTTATCTCAAGTCATGAATAAGCATCTATCAACCACCTAACAGTCCATTCTACACCTTAGGGTTGGCACGAATCAAACATTACTCATGGAATGTAATCAGAGAAACATATCGTACAAATAACGTAACGGAATCTAGTAAGCGGCAAATAAAGCACGTCGTCAAAAGCATCAGATGTTCCATAATATGTCAAAATTCTCATAAAAAAAATCATCATCCAACATACGTAGAGTGAGCACAGAATGGAATTACTAACAAAGAACCTAAATCAATCAAAGGATCTTATCATCAGGTAACGGAAACTTAAGTGGGATAAGCAAAAGTGAAATACGTCATCAATAACTTCATCCGTCACAAAGTCAACTCATTCAAACATAAGTGTTTCCTTCAAAATTCGTCCATTCACATACATGATTTCAAAATTTCTTCCAAGTCCGAGTAGTCTGTCTATGCTTGTCCATCTGATCATAAGGTGAAAAGGAATTGTAAACTTGAGTCTGGCCCCTCAAGCCTTCGGCACCTCTTTTTGAAATTGTGGAGTAGTAACGTGAATCTCTGACATAATCACTGTGCATCCTTCCATCCGCAAATCTGCTTCTGCTTTCAATTCACCTTAGTACAACTAAAATGAATAGAGAAGTAAGATTGCGTATCTTCGATAGGTCTTCTAGCACAGTTCGAAATTCGCCAACTCGATTACATTCTCCTACTACTCTTCTACAAGGTTTCTAACTCCGATAACGGTCTTCAATCTTTGTCCTTTTGTGGGAAACTCTGTCTTCATAGGATTCATGGTAGTGTTGTCTACTACGATCTCTGAACGCCAATCAAAATTTCTCTTCCAGAACAAAGGGTCATTCTAACTTAATACAAGCATGATCTCTATGCTTTTCCTTTGTCTCTAAACACAACACAATGCCATACTATAACAATTTGTCCAAGTACTCGTGAAAACATGATTATATTAGCCAATACAATTGGCATCATTAAAGCTCATAATGATCACAACGAGTACGAAAACAGCTTTAGGAATCGTCTTAAGGAAACTTCATATCCACTTCACATCACCTATCTTCTTCTTCATGAATAAAACTGAAATACTTCACGGAGGTTACTCTTGGTTAGTCAACCGCCTTCTTAGAAGTTCTTGTGGTTGCTTCTTCGGTCCTTCAAATCAAATGAGGCCATCTGATACGGAGTTTCAAAAGTAGACCGAGATCAATCACTGATACACGGAAAAGAATAAAGATTACGGATAGTGATATGGTTAAGTTCACGATAGTCGATACGCCGCCGCATACTTCCCTCCTTCTTCTTAATAAACCAACAGAACTATCTCAAGAGAAACATTGGGGGTAAACAAATTCATGTTCCATCAGCTCCTTTAATCTCTCGCCTACTATGGCACCATGGTTTCGTCAACTAAGATCAGTTCAATGCCAACTCTACTTCCCAAGCAGGAGGAAAGATACCAAGAGGTTCATCAGAGAACATCGGAAAATTTTTGCACAACAAAATAATTCCAATGCCAGAGCTTTCCAAGAGTGGATACTAATAGGTGTCAGGAGAACTTAACAATCAAATGGGATCGGACTCTGTACTTCCATAGCAGCATTAATCTTAACAGATTTAAGTGGTTGAGAGACATCATAACAGAACTAGGATGAAGTAGACTGCTAAAGGTCACATATCGGATACGCTATTCTATGGTAGCTTTATGAGGAGCCAACCAAACCATAACCAAAAGACTTCAAAATCAAATATATTGAAAGTAAACGGAATCATAGAACGAATAAAGTCGGTAAACCAGACAAATAGTTCATATATCAGAGTCAAGTACATGGTTCATCAAAGTGTTGAGATAGATAAGCGAACAATTCAAAGTGTTAGAATCCTGTCTAGCTCCTTAGCATAAGTGACAGGTAGAGTGTATATCGTTGGTAAAACGAACATCGTATAATTGTCAAAAGTGAGATGCATGGGATATCAGTTGTTAGCATCATCATGCTTAGCTAACAAATTCATACTGAGATAATAATTTCATCATATCCTTCCAAAGGAAATGATTGGTAGACAAAGTTTATCATTCAAAGGGAGGGAACAAATATTCCTATATCTGTGGTTAATAATTTACCAGAGTTCTCATAGGAGTAGAAATGGATTATGCAAAGTCAAGTAGTATCAGATGATACATTTGATATTCAGCATAAGTAATGAATTCACAGAATGTGTCAAACACAATATGGTTGAACGAGCTTCTGAATGGTCAAAAAGGTATCAAATTGTTTATCAAACAAATCGGAGATGGAGATCAAAATCAAAAGTGAAACTTAAATGGTGTAAGGTATCCATGTAATCTCGAGGCACTCTAAACTTACTTGGTTACTAACTTAGGTTAAGCATAACTTTCTAACTTCTGAAACAAATGTTCTTATAAGGCTTAACTAAGGACAGAGGCACGAATCAGAGTGATGCGGAAACAATGCTACTTACACAGATGTCCTAGTCTACCCATTCCTCACCATAATAATTTAAGTTCCTATGGGGAGATCTTAAAGCAAATTCTCAAAGGTTGTCTTCTGAGCGCCTACAGTGGAAACTTAATGGTCCAAACTTCACAGGTCAAGGTTTAATGTACTACAAGTCGCAGCCTGGTCTCTGATACCATAATTGTAACACCTCAACCCGATAATGGTAGAAGTATTACGTTATGGTGACATATCAAAGCAAACACAAGCATAAGACTTAAATAATACAAATGAATCTCAAAGGTTAAAAAGGAAAAGTATGAAGTACAAGGTTACAAATGAGAAAGACAATAACATACTAAGTCTGAAATGTAATCACTTCTAGTCATCTCTAATCTAGAATAGCTATCAAGGTATACTCTTCTAAGTCCAAAGTACTCTCCACTCTAAATCCAGCTTCTTATTAAAACCTGCCGCAGGAAAAGAAATGCGGTTGAGCTTAAAAAGCCCAGTGAACAGATATAAACAAACAAAAGCTAATAACAAAAGGGAAATGAAAGTGAATACGAAATGAATACAAGCAAACCTGTTGAGACAAATATCAAAGAATATGGAACATATGATAGAATCAACAGAACACGATCAAAGGGAATACGTATAAGGAATATCAAATTAATCAAAGGAAAAATGAAACGAATCATAAATGTAAGCAAATGAACTAAGGAAAGCTTAAGTCAATAACAAAAAAGAAGTTAGAACAACAAATATCACATATATAGTAGAAGTAACAGAAATGCCCAACAATCATATATCAAATTGTACATAGAGTAGCTAGCTCGATGTACCAAATGTGAAATGGAGTGTATTGCACACACATACCCATTCACCAAATTCAAACGAAACAAAGTACCTAGGATGCATCCATACGCTCCCTGCAAAAAATTATATACATATACCAAGCTCTAGGCTAAGCATACATACAATAATAATAATGGCCATGGTGCTATAGCATAATAGGGAACATTGTGGAGAATAACCCACCTCCACAGATAGTGTCAATACCACTGGTGCATCAGTGGCAAGGCCATGGACTCCCCATGACTGGCTACAATCAAATCAAATAATGGGCAACAAATAGGGTATAGGAATGCTATAAGAATAAGGACTATAGCATGCAACAAATATCAAACAAATCTTAACAGAAATGGATCGATCAAATATGGATCATACAAAGGGATCATATCAATGATTCAAGTCAAAGGTCCAAATCAAAGATTCATATCATGAGGTTCAAATCAAAGGTTCATAATAGCGAAAGGGTTCATAGCAAAGGTTCAAAATTTGAAGTTAAATAATCAAAAGATGTTAAAGAAAGTCATGAGAACTCTTAGAGAATAAAAGAGATTAAGAACTTTAGAAAATTATTTAAAACCTTTTTATCATAAAAGTATTTCTTTAAAAACACATTTCATAAAAGTTATAAAACCTTCATATAAAACTGGCATCGTATCGTAATCACATAAATCATTTCAAAAATAGTTTTTTCTCAAAAGTCATCAGGTTATATTTTTAAAAGGGTCTTCATGCGAAATTATACTATCAAATGAACCAAGGATATTAGGCGTATAAATATCAGAAATCATAATAGTGGCAATGGAACGGATCATGAGTCATAAGAAACCTTACTAAAAGGTTAGAATATCTGTACCTTAACGCGTATGAAAGGAAGCAAAAGAATGAATGAACACAAGGAAACAACGTCGCAACTCTTCAAATGATCTACACAAAATAGGGATCACTAAATACTTATATGCTTATTTCATAAGTTACAAATGATCTTTAATGATTTATACTTATAGTTATACTCATTACTCGTTTTAGGTTTATTTTACAATTCTGGGTCAGTTTCTCACGAATTTTAAGACACTTCAAATCAACTCCAGAGACTCTCCCAATTTTTCCTGACATTCCCACATAAGTTAAGTAGTTACTCAAATTGTTTCAGATTTTGTTTCAAAAGACAAGTACATTTACAAAAATCGTTTCCCCAAACCTACCCAGAAAATTATCTGCAGAAAGACACAGAAAGTTTGCCTTTAACAAACCCATTTCGACACTTCAGAAGAATCCACAAAAATTTCAGGAAGTCACACATAACCCAAATATTACTCTTGTCAAAGGAGAGCTCCTAACTACTTACGGTTTGAAAATGAAAAATCAAAAACTGCTACTGATTTTCAAACCCGATTTACTCAGCTTTGACACTTAGTCTTAGAAAAATCAAAAAGCTCACCTCCCGACCTCCAATCACCATGAAACTTATATTTCCAGAAACTAGACAAATAGTAATTATGTTTAGACTCAAAAATCAAGCAAAAACACATTGGTGTCATTTTTTTGTACGCCTTACAACCCGACCAAAATTCTGCACTGCAGAAAGTTCACAAATTCATAATAAACCCTAACCTAATGAACCCTAATCGACCCTCATAAATTCTAGGGTTTCCCACATTTAATTCCATCAATTGTATCTTGATTTTTAGGGTTGTATATCAGATTTAGGGCTTAATATATATGTCAATCAAAACAAAAAACCATTAGTCAATTGAGCTTGTTATTCTTATGATTTCATGTGAAGTTTCAATTAGTATAACTTGTTATCTTTTAAAGCCGATTTATATAGCAATCCAAACCATGAGATTAAACGTTTAGAAGAGGTTAAAAAGGGAGTAAATCGAACCAAGATGATGAGCATACCATTTGTGACAAATCGTGGAAGAGGAAAGAATGAGAATCAAAGTCAAACACCAAAACCAGGTCGATGATCAAAATAACTCCAACCTTCTTCGAATCAAACCAAACCACAATCAAGAGGTCACCAATAAACCACCCATAGAATCCTTTTACACCTTCTTGTATTCGGAATTTGAAAGAAACAAAACCAAGCCACCAATTGTAGTTTAGGGTTTTGCAGGTGCGTTGTTTATTTTGAGAGGAAACCGTAAATAATGAGGGGGGAATAAGATGGAAAGAAGCGTGTATGGTTAATGAGGAAATCAATGTTTCCTGATTTTGTGGGATACCGGAATTTGTCGCTCCTTATCACAATCCTAGATGTGGAATGGGCCAAGCTCATAGTTAACTTTCAATTGTTAAGACCCAATGTTATGCCTTATGGTTTGTGACTTAATTTCGGCCCAAAAGGAAGCTTGTGAATGTGTGATTAGTCTTAGTTTGTAGCTTGTACTACATAGTTAAGAAATTTAGTTATTTAAGTCACAATGTAATAGTTTAGAATGTTATAGATGTTTTATTGATAATGTAACTTAGGTTTTAGTTTATATGGTAATCTTATAGATTTCAAAGCTAGAGGGGCAATTTAGGGATTTTACATGTTTGGAAATTTAGGGTTTTACATTCATTGTATTTATTATACTCAAGCCTCCATTCTGCCTTTGCTGCGTTAGTAGCAGCAGCAGCAGGCTCCTCTCGGCAAGGAGTATTCAAATAATTGGGCTTTCCAGCCGCTCTCAAGACAATTATGAGTGATCAGTGCCAATTATTGAAATTCTTTCCAGTCAATTTTTCCCTTTCTAGATGACTCTTGAAAGCAGAAATTACAGTGGAGTTATCGGGTTGAGCCATTCTATAGAAAAAAGTTCAAACATTAGTATTATCGATAATTCATATTTTCAAGAAAACATAATACCCAAGGATATATTCATATAACCAACTAATTTCTTGAAAATCTAGGATCCAACTTTTCATAGATTTCACTACATCAGTTGATCTGCTAGTAATGAAAGTATAAAAGATGGTAATCTATCGAACAATAATTGGCAAACAATTTTCCAATTCCTAGATCATTATGGAAATTACATGAAATTGATTCATCAATTTGCAATGTAAGCATGTTTCATCCCATCTCATGCCTTAAGTTCTGGGTCTCACGCACAACTTAATTATGTCATCTAACTTAGAAACATGTAAAATATCTATCTATGGTCTCACGCATTAACAGAATTTTACCTTGTCGTTAAAATTTTACCTTGTCGTTAAAATTTACCAAGTGTTTCTTATAGTTAGATGGCATGTAACTTAAATTTTATAAGGTATTAAATTTCATGTGACAATCAAAACATGTACGAAGATGCATGCACTCATCTTCATGACATTAGTTTTCAAAACCTTTTAGTTAACCGTTTTTAAGCTAAGATTAAATCAAAAACTTGTTACTTGAGGTATCGAGTTCACCAATTAAAGAAGTACTAACAATTATCACCAACTATGTCCTACTCTTACATGTTATTCGGACAATTACCACAAAGGTAGCGCGTGGAATTGAGGTAAATCACGTTTAAGATGATATTGTACATGTAATGGTTGTTCAGTAAGTCTAATTTGCACACAAACAAGCGGAAAAACAGAGTGTTGTCTCTTTGAGGCCACAATTTAATACAAAACCAACCTTATACCCATCTTATAGAGTGCAAACTTCGGTTCGCCTAGTTAACCATTAGGTACAAAAACATCAATCAAGAAAAAGTTTTTGACTTTAGTCTTAAAAACATGTAATAAAGTATAAAACTTGCTAGTCTCGCCTGGGAGCAAATTACCGTGCGAAGCGAACCACTGTCGGCACATAAGACCTTGCAAGAATCATAATTTATCACTTCAAGTTTCATCATTATTAATCCAATTAATTTTTCTTATCAAAATTACCCTTTTATTGCTTACAACTTATCCAATAAAACAAGTAATAAAACAAATTAATCAACTAATAATCATAACAATTATAAAAGTGAAACAATTAGCCACATGCATACTTGATTAGACAAACCCTAATCAAATCAATTCTAGGTTTTCATATGCATATACTCAACTAAGGTCTTCCCTTCTTAATGGAAGTGGAGCCACATACATTGACGAATCAATTGTGTAGGCCATAGTCAATAACACACCACATAGCACATAAATTGATTTTAATTAATTGAGGTCTTCCCCAATTTTAGATCTATCTAATAATTACATGTGATAAACCAAAACAAACAACTAATCAATCAATTAATCCATGACTAACATGCATGTTTCGTCACGGATTCATGCGTAACAATTACCAATTAGGTCATAGGATACGTTTAAATAACACATAAACATGTAGCCAACCTAGGGTTTTTAATCCAATTAATATTAATAACAAACCCTAATTTGGATAAAGGAGTATTCGACCCCCCCCCCCCCCCAAAAAAAATTTATTAGGGTTTCAAAAAAATTTAAACCCTAGATCTAAAAATTCGACTTAACATGTATCTAAAATAATCAAAATTCGTTTTTTATGTGTTTTATGTAATCAATTACATGTTATAGCAAGCTCATGATACCACTGTTAGAAGTATTATTGTGTGTTCTATGGGATGTCAAGAAGGTTTCGGAAGCCCTCTTCGGCTTGTGTGACCGATCGGCCAAGGAGAGGGGAAACCCACTCCTTGTCAAACTTGGACACTAAGTTTCATAGCCTATAAATACAACTGGGATTTCTAGGTTTTGGGGTACTCTTTACACACACAATACCTACAGGTTTTTCTTTCTTTCTCTCTTGCTCAAATCCGGTTGAACACCCCTAACCCTAAGGGTTTCAATTTTTGCTTTGATCCAAAAATTGTTTTGTGTTTATATAATAATTATTATTCATTTACTTTTCATACGTAAAGTGTGCAATCCCGAGGTCTCGGGTTCGATACTAGTCATATGTATATTAATATTTATCCACAAACTCACAGTTCCAAGCATCAATAAACCTATAAATATTCATCAAGTGCGTTTGTAGTTTAGCGCTTAGCTTACCAGATCATGAGCTTGAACAAAGATTGTACTTGGATTAGTTGAAAAAGATTTACATTCTCGATGGATGTCAACTCTAATAGGATTAAGATTGTTAAGATATAGACACTTTGCTTTTCGTAAATGAATGACAAAAGAACCGCGACTTAGTAAACAGGACAACATTAATCCATCACATAGAAACTTTGCTTTTCCTTAATGAATGACAAAAGAACCGCGACTTAGTAAGGAGATTCATGATATGGTACATGAAATTCTGTAATTATACGTGACCAACTTCAGTTGCATGAAGAATATATACACAATGAAAGACTAAGCATGTTTGATGAAGCAAAAAATCCGAGTAACACAGTGATGATATTAGATAACATTGGTGGGTTGGGTAGCTGACATAGCTGGATCGGTCCAAAGCAGGCAAAAAAATTAACACATGTCAAACGAATCAGGATGCAAATAAAGGTAAGAGTAACCCTATTTGAAGATTGACTTGAACCCTTTAAAGATAATAGCTTCAATGCAGAATTAGCAATTGGCCACCCTTAAGGTACCTTAATGAAAGCATCTACGCCATCCACCATATGAGCCACGATCATCTCATCTCTACATACTCGATGGAGAGCTTGTATTCAAACAAACAGATTAAGGGAGCAATAGATATATGGTAGAGTAGATACGGTGAAATAAAATAAGAACTGCACCAAAATCTGACCTTGACTTGCTTGCAGCCTAAACCAAAGACTTCCTCAATTAGAAAATAAACCTTTCAATAATTCTATCTTGCACCATTTACTCAATAATTCATAACTACCCTCTCTAAATAAAACATTACACATATAACCGGGTCTTGGCTAGATCTAACTGGTTATTGCCGGTTCTAGCCGGGTCTTATTTATTAGCTATTACAATGTAAAAATATAATCCTATGTCTTGGGAATATTTAGGAGGGCGTCATTAAGTTTCATGTCGAGTTTAGTGAGCTTTTTCACACTTGTCACTTTTTTATTGAGTCCGTAAAAGGTCTTTATATTGCAATCCATAGCAGCAGCCTGTTGGTCATTTTTCAAGTTTATGAATAAACATCATATATATGTGTATATATCATGGGTCTAGCAGATAGTTAATCAGCATCGAACCCAATAATTTATATAACATTCACCCATGCTTCAAAATTTCAGGTTCCATCTCAAAGTAACGGGCGTGAATGTGTGTGTAGAGAGAGAGAGATGTCCATACCTTACTGATGAAATTAAGCAATGGAGTTGGCTCTTCCAACCTTGCCGAATGCTCCAAACATGGGCCTCATTATAACCTGTTATTTTTTTTGAATGGTAATCAAAACAAATAAAGTACAACAATAGCTCCTCATCCTAACAAGATGCTTGAGAACCAGGGGACCCAAAAGAAAAAGAAAAACACGACTGGGCAAAGGAAACAAAAGAAATTGCGCACAGGCCCCATAAAACAAAACCACTACAGAAACTAAAACTTAAACATGACAGCACCTAAACCTTAAAACATAAACTAAGCACCATTATAGAATGCCAAGGTTGGAACTCCAGATGCACCATTGAGCAGACTCATTATAACCTGTTATAAGCAGCAAGCTAAATTCAACTTAACAGGACACAACGATTTTATATAGTTAGCAAGTTCCGTATGTTTGTGGACAATTTTTTGGAAACGGGATGGAGGATTTTCTCCAAACGGAGGAAGCATAATTAATGTAATAAAAAAACCAACTAGAACAAAGTACTACAAACAATTCTTGCAGGACTTAGTGCTGTTTGTTAGCTTGTTTATCGCAATCAATAGTTATAAAGACCTCACCGCTTTTATTTTCTATCTATGTGGGACAAAATATTGAAATATATAATATCAAATCATGTTATGCTATAACCGGATACATAAATTCACAACTAGATAGATAACGCGTTTGATAGCATAGAACACCTTTAAATTCCTTCACTCACCTTCTATCAACTTCATCAAACTATTTGTATATGATTTCTACAGCAATCAATAATAAACAATTTTAGCCCACCATTTCTGTTTTTTACATCTATAGCCATAGAAATATGACTTGCGTGTTTATGAAAGATATAGTAAGGTTTCTTTCTATTTTCTAAAATTACTATAATGATATTTATGTTATTTCTTTTGTATAATAATAAAAACATGCTTGTAAAAATGGCGGGTATTACAATTGTTGTTGATCCACCAGGATGAGAAGGCATTTTCGATTTGGGATATGAGTCAAGATGGATTTACGAACATGTTTGTTATTGTAAAAATTAATCATAACTAAGGTATACGGTACTAAATTGATTTGATGATCTCAATATATTTTCTAAACTAGACCTATAAAAAAAAGTTTCAAGGAATGAATCCGCGGTAGTTGGATGACGTGTAAAATTTTATCAATCTTTTATCACTAAACGAAGGCGCAAACTTATATTCCCAATTTGACGCATAATTTATGGGTGTGATGGGAATATGAAAAGCAAAAGAAACTCACAATTGTTAGCTATTATATCACATTTATAGGCGTGACACCATTCATGTTCTCTTTACTACTTGGACAAAAAGAAAAGCATTGCTACTACAAGGCTTGTTTACCAAATAAACTTTGGTTTATAAACTAATGATATTGAAATTTCTCACCAATAACAATATATTGTGTAAGACGATAGAATATAAGTTAGCATATGTTTGGACTATCAATAACATGACGGACTATTCAGGCTTATACTTTTTCTTGGTGTAGAAACATTGTTGTTTACATCTCTCATGTTCGTAGTCGCGATGGGTGATGATACCAAGAAATGACAAAATGACATTTCTCTAGTGACATATATATATATATATATATATATATATATATATATATATATATATATATATATATATATATATATATATATATATATATGTGTGTGTGTGTGGTTTTCTAGAAAAATGTGTTATGTGAAATATTAATTAATAGACTTCATATTTGAACCAGAGTAAACATTGGTTCATTCTAATTAAAGTGATGGCTTATGCGGTTATTGGAAAATCTTTTTATTTTTTTTTTTTTTTTTTTTTTTTTTTGTTAAAACATTTTAGCGTCTTTAGCTAAGTGTTTTAAGTGTTACTTTTTTACTTGAACCTCCTTCGGTCCACACAGAGCCCAGCCATATCGACACTATAACCAGGTCAGTCAAAAGGGCTGAAACACAATAAAGTTACTTTAAAGGGGCAAAATGAAACTTATAATATTAGTAAGCTGATTGAGATTGGAAAATGACCACTTTCAAAGACCATGCCAGCATATAAATCATTAGTCAGCTTAGTATAAGCTCGCATAGATATCGATACACGCCGATCAGATTTCCAAAAGTAGGCAATTGAAAATTTCAACTAGCCTACATTTGTTGGGATCCTTCCCTTCATATTTAAACTCAACACCTTTGTTGTTACTTTCTTCACTGCTCGATGTGGGATGCCTAAACCCCAACTGATAGAATTACACAATCTGTTAGTGTATATGTTTTAAATTTACCCAATCATATGTTAGGTTTTTATAATTGCATTAGTTTTAGTTTTTATTAGAGTCTTTGGTTTTGTATTTAGTTATTATCAAGTCAATGTATAAGTCGATACTTCCTACAAAAGTACACATAAAATATAACAAGAAGTTTGAAATATACAAAAATCTAAACATGAGTAAACATAAGTTGCTAATATACACAAAAGGCACTGAAGCTAGATCATACCCTCTATAAAGCCACTGAAGCTCCAAACTTTGTGTGAAACTTGCAAGAAGCTTGTTCACGATTGACTTCATAGCAAACTATTCCATGTTCAAGTGTTGTTCTTGTAAGTTCCAAGGATCATTAAGCCTATATATGTGTTAGAATTATACAATCAAAGTACATATATTCTAATACCAAGTAGTCACATATGCGGAAGCGTAGGATCAAGAATAACACATACAAAGATTAACTAAAACATAAATAGGAACGTACCGTGGTGATTCTAGCCCGAACAAGAATCAAAAGCAATTATCTTTAACAATATGAAGAACCCTAATTAGGGTTTATAAGGATCAATGAATAACCCCTTACCGTTTTGTTATTCGATCCAAGATGTAAACAAAAGTATGTTTACACCACGTTCTTGTACACACGTACTAAATCAAATTAAAGTAATGCTAGTTTTATATTACACAAAACAATTTTGTTTAAAACAAAAAACAATGACCGAATAAAACAATATCACCCAACCAATTTGTGACACTGTTGTAGTCGATTACATAAGTCAAAAGATACAGCCAATCATTATTAAATAATATGTATACATGCACATGCATGATATCCACATGCATGTATATATTATGAATCTGTGATCTATTCGACAATGGAGAAAAGCGATGTTCAGGTTTTTAGATTTAATGCGTGTACAAGAGCCACCCACAAAATAAAATCCTTGACTTTGCTTTTATAGGATACAAAACTTAGGGAACAAGTTTAGGGTTCTCCATTTTTTATCCATGGTCCTTATCTTTGTATGTTAGTCAATTTTCGCCAATTACTAACATTCTTTATTTGTTTTGTGTAATTAATAATTAAATATAACTTTTTATATTAAATTATTAAACTTTAATTCTCATACGTAAAGTGTGCAATCCCGTGGTCTCGAGTTCGATTCTAGACATATACGTATTATTATTTATCCACAACTCTAACAGCTCCCACTTGGATATCTATTAATAGTATAATGACATTGGTTAGCGTCTAGCAACACGCCAATGCCCCTAGTTCAACTCGAGGAAGGTCTCCTGGAAAAAAACCTTTAATGATTCATCATTATTATTATTATCCTTTTGTTTCTAATACCACGTTAATAAAGATATGGATCTTAGTCATTCTTTAATTAACAATTCTGTTTCTCGTTGTTTATGATTGAGCAAGATTACCAAAACATCTGAACGTATTCCAGATAGACTTTGGGCGTGCGCACGCAAACATCTTGACAACCCTACGAGGGGCCCAGCAGTATTAAACTTCTGAACAAATCAGAAGGAACAAATTCTCTCTTGACTACAAGAATAACCCATGAACTTTGCAACACTTCTGAAAACAACCCTTATAACTCCCTGTTACGGTGAGCGGTAGATTGCTTCACAAAAATGCACTACATCCATGACACTTATCTGGTATCTCAAGTCTAAGGATAACAAATTTATGATTTACTTACTGACAAGATCCATAAAGTAAAATCATGTAGTTGGGATAAGTCCTATATTCAATTCATTGAATATCATGTGAAATTGGTATGTCAACGCATCAATATACTTTCAAGTATATTCTTAACCAATACTCAGATTTGTCTTAGTTTAATGATATTCCCATATCATTAATTGACAATGGACAATTTAGAATAATATAAGTTATTCACGGATTTAAACATGCAAATATAGGACACAATTTATTATTAATGAAAACAAACGTACTAAGTACTTTAATTCATTTATAAATAATAATTGCTTGATGTCCTTTATCCAAATACTAAATAGATCAATGCATGATAATTCTAGTTAATGAATTTTGTCTCAAGTAATGACTTGTTGACAATTATGCCTCAAGTAATGACAATCATACTTGTTGACAAGGCATTATTCAACTAACTTTGATCTATCCGAATTTTGAGAATACTTCTTTCAAGAATTTAATTAGCAAAATTCTTGTATGTGTATATCCAACTATTTTGATATAGTTACACATAATTTTTTATAAATGGTGTGACATCCTCAATCACCATCTTATGATAATCAAACTTTCAAACATTTTAAAGTTTAAGTATTCTAATTCTTTAATGTATAATGCAACTATGCTCTTAGTAGAGCACAACTAGTTTACATGGCCATTAACAAGGATAAAATCCTACCATGACTAGTATTGAGTGTCATCTCAATTAAACTAGCATCATTGTATAAAATTACAATATGCTCTTTAAAATCCCGTAAACTTAATATCCATTGTGTAATTTTGGGAGCAATTCCAGGTTTGAGGATCATTATTCTAAGTCAAACATATTTCTTTAGAATATTCATTACACAAGATATCAAATATTGTTAAATCATTAAGCATTTAAGCATGATGTAACAATAATACGATGCACATGAAAATCCTTCAGTCATACTTAGATTTATATTCATGTTCTATCTTTCCAAATATGTATATCCATTTACTAAATGATATATCATATTCTATTAGAATTTATTTACCGCACATGTTTATTAAATAATAAACTTTTGTTCCAAGGTTGTATGTTTTATTTTCTAAATCTTTCACTTAACGTTTCATTCCAAATTAAGTCTAACCTTTTACTTATATGGAATGTTACTCTTATATGTTATACAACATATATGATTTAGTAAATCAAACACAATACTCCCACTAGCTTTCAGGAATACTTAGAAATTACCTTATTTTAATTATAAACCTAAACATAGATTTAATAATTTATCATAAGAATAATCTCCTAGATGCATGCATTTATCCATTCATGGATTATTGCATTTTGTACACTTCCAAAGATTTGCATGAATTCATAAACTCCTTTTTGATTACTTATCGTCCTCGGTCAAGTAATTATTCAAGAAAGAGTTTTTGATATTCCATTGTCAAATTTCACATTCATGTAAATATGACAATTACCATCTTTATATCTTTAATGTACTTAAGAAAGAGTATTCAATCATAGTTAATTGCTTAAGTATGATTAATAATCTTGTCATAAGATATTCATTAAGATATGTGTACAATCTTGTCCATATGATTTCTACTCAAAGATTTAACCACTAGGGTTACATTATCTTTGAATAAACTCATCATCATTCTCTAACTATTAAGAATTAAGATAAACCAAATTTTTTATAAATTTGAATATCTTTATGAACTGCATCTTTAACATTCATAATATGAGTAATTCACCCAATTCATTATTTTGGTAATACTACATCATATTATCATCAGCATATTAATTAAATATCTGAGATATCCAAGTGGATCTATGAATGATAATTCCATCATCTTGAGGTTTATCATTTACATGTTAAACCTTATCATGATTTTAACTAGTGTGGTTTTAGAAGATTATGTATCTTGTAATTCTATCTTTTCAAGATAAAATACTCCCACTTGCCTTTAGTAATACAGAGACTATCTGTAACTACTTAGCAATTTAGAGCAACAATCCAACGTTCTCTTTTAGGACATTACAAATACACATTGATAGTTCCTGATATTCTTTTGTTAACAATCCTTCTTATAAGTAGCTTAACAAATTCAGAACTTCAATTTAAGACTTAATGTGATTCATCACAACAACGTCTTATTAATCTTCTAGGAGTCTAATTGAGTATATTCAAGCCATACTCAATTTCTAACCTTGATAACTTTTAGAAGAATAGAAATCATAGTTATCTTCAATCAAACAATCTAACAAGAGTTTGATTTCCTAACTGAACATACCATCTTTATGTGGTATTTCAATTAGAATTAATATTGTAAGAAGATCTAACAATATATATAAGATAACCATATTCCTGTTGGCATACCTATTTACCAACTAAATCAACTTAATGGTATAATAGTATTTTCAAGCCAATTGCATGCTTTATAACAAGTACTTATTAATCAAGTCACTTCATGTTTATGTCTTATAAAACATAAACTTGTTATAATCCCACTATTCGTTATTAATCATTGATTAACTCAATGACTTCTTGTATATGTCTTAATTAAAAGACCATAACAAGCTAACGTCTTACTTAATTATAAGTCTTGTAACACTTAGAAGACTTCATATTTATAACTATACAATAAAGTATAAACATGTATAATTAAAGTAATCATGAACACCATCATTTGGTTTCAATAATATTTTCAAGTTAACACACTACCTTATTTATTTATGTCATTCTAAGAACACATAATTATTGAAGTAGTATTATACTACTTCATGCATTTATGTCATTCGAATAATACATAAATATTAAAGCTGAAGTAGTATTTTTATTTGACACATATGTTCTAATAGATGTCTAATTTAGAAACAGTAAATTATCCATGTTGGTCTCACGCATACATGGAAATTCACCTTGTTATTAATATTTAGCCTGCGTCTCACGTTTACTAAATTTCAACACCAAGTGTTTCTAAGATTAGATGTATTAATCTAATTAGAATTATAATCTCTTACTTGCAGTTAAGAGAATCCTTTAAATCATATTCTTATGTGTTGTACTTTGCACATAATGAAGATTTCTCCCACTTGTGCATGGTACAACACCATGTACCACATAAACAACACGCACGCGTTTGTTAATATGAATAATATGATTTGTGTCATTAACATAACTTAGTAGATATAGAGTTTACTCAATCAATCAAGGAAACGTACATGACTATCCTTGAAAATATTAGTGTCTATATTTGGAAAGTAATTACCTTGAGATATTCAAAAGATAATCTAAGTTACAATCAAGACAGTAAGTCTTGTAACTCCCACTGAATTAGAGAACATAATAATAATCCCTTATTCATTCATAAGAACACAATGCTCCCACTGAATTTGACAACATTGTAAATGTTTCATTAATCAGTGAAAGAAATAATGCACTATTTACTTTCCTACATCTTTTAAGAAAACCCATTCAAACAATTATATAGGTTATAAAAGAATGTAATCTACTATATAAATGTGATTCATCACATTCCAAATTATTAACTTGAAAAGGCTTGGGCATGCAATTTCTTCCTGTATAGATCTACCATTCCAACAATTGTATGTAGTATCTTTAAATGGTCAAATCAAAACAACTAGATAAAATAATCTAATTTGTCTTTTACCATTATGCAGTAATCAGTCTAGCTTCTACTTTAATAACTCATAAGGTGCATATACTCTTACTATTAAAGTTTGCTATGAGTTATGTATTTAGAATTTAGACAATTCTATTCATCCTATTATACCTTTCTCATTCATGAAAAGGAATAGGACTTAAGTCTCATACTTCTCGTAATGGAAAGAAGACTATATTTATTCTTTTTGTAAATATTGACTCTAACCAAAAACCCAACCGGGTGTAGATCAATTAAAAGAATAACTTATGTTTACGGTTTTGAGTTGCATTAATACATTTAAAGAATTTTACAAAATTCCTTTTTAGTATTTTCGATAATTTATATTTCCAAGAAAATATAATACCCAAGGTTATATTCATATAACCAACTAATTTCTTGAAAATCTAGGATCCAACTTTACATAGATTCCACCACATCAGTTGATCTGCTAGTGGTGAAAGTATAAAAGATGGTAATCTGTCGAACAATAATTGGCAAACACTTTTCCAATTCCTAGATCATTATGGGATTTACATCAAATTGATTCATCAATTTGTCATGTAAGCATGTTTCATCCCATCTCATGCCTTAAGCTCTAGGTCTCACGCATCAACTTAATTAAGTCGTCTAACTTAGAAACTGCAAATTCTCCATGTGTGGTCTCACGCACACTCGGAAATTTACCTTGTCATTAAAATTTAGCCTGCGTCTCACGTTTACTAAATAATAACTTCAAGTGTTTCTTATAGTTAGATGGCATGTAACTTAAATTTTAGGGTATAAATTTTTGATGTGAAAATCAAAACATGTATAAAGATGCATGCACTCATCTTTATAACATAAGTTTTCATTAAAACTTTTTATATCCAATTCGGGAAATTAATACATAAAGTTTTACTTGAGGTTTATGCCAAAACCCTAAGATGACTTTCTACAACATATGATTTTAAAAGTAATTCGTTTAAGACATATTCAAGATTGTGATAACCAAGGCAGACTCTAAGGCTCTTTTCAAAGCCTTCAAATCACGGTTATGAATATCATCTTAAAAGACTTAATTTTAAAAGCATACTTGCACAAAACATCATTCAAGCAAAAGTTTATGGATTCAATCTCAAAATAGTAATAAAGTTTGAATTTTTGCTAGTCTCGCCTGGGAGCTGATTACCGTGCGAATCGGACCACGATTGGCAATAAGACCTTGCAAGATTCTTACTTTATCACTTTAGGGTTTCACAATTATTAGTCCGTATTAATTTTCTTTATGAAAACAACCCTTTTATTGCTTACAACAAGTCCAACCGAAAAACAATAAAACAAGTATCAAAGAAAATCAAAACAACCAATAATTAATAAGTGAAACAATTAGCCACATGCAATCCGTATTAGAAAAGATCCTAATAAAATCAATTCTAGGTATAATTATGCATGCAATCAACTAAGGCCTTCTCCTCTTAATGGAAGAGAGCCACATACATTGACGAATCAATTGCGTAGGCCAAAGCTAATAAACACACCACATAGCATATATAAATCGATTTTAATATGTATTGGAGTCTTCCCCAATTTTAGATCTATCTAAAACATGTGATAAATAAAAAAAAAAACAAGATCCATGACTAACATGCATGTTTCGTCACGGATAAAACCTAACAATTAGCACATAGGTCACAAGATACGTTCACTTAACCGGTTAATGACCTAGGGTTTCTAGTGATTACACATAATCCAAGAAAACCACAAAACCCTAATTAGGGTTTCATGGAAAATCGACCCCCCCCCCCCAAATTAGGGTTAGGGTTTCGAATTTTTCAAAAAAAAATTTAAAAAGAAAAAAACCCTAGATCAAAACATGTATCTAGAACACTTAAAGATCCGATTTTGATTAAATTTTAGTAATCAATTACATGTTATCCATGGCTCGTGATGCCACTGTTAGAATTATACAATCAAAGTACATATATTCTAATACCAAGTAGTCACATATGCGGAAGCGTAGGATCAAGAATAACACATACAAAGATTAACTAAAACATAAATAGGAACGTACCGTGGTGATTCTAGCCCGAACAAGAATCAAAAGCAATTATCTTTAACAATATGAAGAACCCTAATTAGGGTTTATAAGGATCAATGAATAACCCCTTACCGTTTTGTTATTCGATCCAAGATGTAAACAAAAGTATGTTTACACCACGTTCTTGTACACACGTACTAAATCAAATTAAAGTAATGCTAGTTTTATATTACACAAAACAATTTTGTTTAAAACAAAAAACAATGACCGAATAAAACAATATCACCCAACCAATTTGTGACACTGTTGTAGTCGATTACATAAGTCAAAAGATACAGCCAATCATTATTAAATAATATGTATACATGCACATGCATGATATCCACATGCATGTATATATTATGAATCTGTGATCTATTCGACAATGGAGAAAAGCGATGTTCAGGTTTTTAGATTTAATGCGTGTACAAGAGCCACCCACAAAATAAAATCCTTGACTTTGCTTTTATAGGATACAAAACTTAGGGAACAAGTTTAGGGTTCTCCATTTTTTATCCATGGTCCTTATCTTTGTATGTTAGTCAATTTTCGCCAATTACTAACATTCTTTATTTGTTTTGTGTAATTAATAATTAAATATAACTTTTTATATTAAATTATTAAACTTTAATTCTCATACGTAAAGTGTGCAATCCCGTGGTCTCGAGTTCGATTCTAGACATATACGTATTATTATTTATCCACAACTCTAACAATATGTTCATCAAGTGCGTTTTGTAATTCCGCACTTAGCTTAGTTGGATACTGAGCTTGAACAAAGATTGTACTCGCCTTAGTTGAAAAGGATTTACATTATTGATGGACGTCAACTCTATAGCATTAAGATTGTTACGATATAAATTCCTTGAACAGCATAACGTACGTCTGAGTTTAGTGACTAACTTCATGTGCCTTAAAAGCTTAATAATTAGCTGGAAGTGCTCATTTCACATGGTGGTCTTGACATGGTCACACTATCTGCGTCACCTTTACCCGCGATATGTTGATTCGGGAGTGCAGCACCTTTACCCGCAAAAGGTTGATTCAATTGTGCTTCAATTTTATATGTATATGATACTTTAGATGACTTAATATTTAAGCTTGGGTAATGGCGTGGGAACAACAGTTTGAAGAAAACTTAATTATAATATTAGTTATAAGCTTACATGCCAGAAAGTGCGTCAACAAAAGGCATTTGAAAACATTTTCTAACTACTTTTCTTCACATCTCAATGTGGGATAACCAAAACTCAATTGTTGCTCATGACTTATTCGATTTGGTCTAAAATGGCACAATAAATGGGCCAACGTTTTTCTTTATTGGGTTTGAAACTTAATTTATGGATAAAAATGAGAGAGATCGAGATAGATTATTTTGAAAAAAAAAATATAACCAATTATGGACAGTAAGTCATTCAAATATCATTTTGCTTTCATTTCTATTAACACCAACTTAAAATTTGTAGGATAACAAATATATATGAACTAATTACTTAGACAAAATTCAAACGTGCATGACATTTAGACATTGTTGTTCAAGATCCACGAGGATGAGAAGGCATTTTCGAATATGGATTTACGGACGTTTTTGTTATTATAAAAATTTTCAATCATAACCAAGGTAAACGGTACAAACTGATTAGATGAGCTCAAATTATATTTTCGAAACAAGACCTATAAAGAAAAGATTCAAGGAATGATCCACATTAGTTGGACGACAGATGCATAAACTTTTTCAACCTTTTATCACCAAACGAAGGTGCAAACTTATAGTCCCAATACGACGCATAGACACATAATCTACCGGATGTGATGGGAATATGAAAGCAAAAGAATCTCACAAACGGTTAGCTATTATATCACATTGATAGGCGTTACTCATGCAGGTTATCTTTACTACAAGGACAAAAAGAAAAGCATTACTACAAGGGTTGTTTAGCAAGTAACCCCTAGTTTATAAATTCTCACGATGTTTGACTGTTTTTTTTAACAACGGAATTTATTAAAACACTAGCAAGAAGCGAGAAGCAAACAATTACATAGAAATAAGCGAAGTGTTCTTGAGCCATTCTATCCAACTAAAATTTGAATTGCATCTAGACCTACACAGAGAAAGAGCGAGCCACAATATCATCCAAGATACGAGATTTAGACAGAGGATTAGAACCAAAAATAGAGTTATTGCGAAACATCCAAATCGACCACCAAGTTATATAGAAAACTCCTTCTAAGAACATCTTTAACTTGGTCGGGAGATGAAGAGTCACAAGCCAAGCCGGCCAATCTTCATAAGAAGAAATCTCCAAGATATTGATATCCCACCAGGAAGCGATACTCTTGTAAATCTCTTTCGCTATAGGACAATCAAAGAAGATATGGCTAGTAGTTTCAGCCGCTACATTGCAAGTAGGACATAAGATAAAGGCGAGATCCATACCTATGCGAGAAAAATTGAAACATGTGGGAAGGTTATTCATTTTGACTCTCCAAGCAAGAATGTTGATTTTTTTCACTATGTTTGAATATAAAGACTACAAAGGAAATGAAAGATTAAAATTGTAAGAAAATGAGTTTGACGTGCATTTTTCAAAACATGGGAACAACCATTATAGTCTTACGTTAGCATATGTTTGGTCTAGCCATAACATGACAGACTATTCAAGCTTATACCTTTTGTTGGTGTAGAACATTGATGTTTACATCTCTCATGTTCGTAGTCACATCTCTCATGTCTGTAGTCGTGATGGGTGACGATGCAAAGAAATGACACTTCTCCAAGTTACATATATGTCTGGTTTTGTAAAAGATGTGCCATGTCAAACATTATTCTAGTTATACGACATTTGCCACAAACAAAAGAAAAA
The DNA here is from genome assembly GCA_030686995.1 of Artemisia argyi. Lineage (NCBI taxonomy): Eukaryota > Viridiplantae > Streptophyta > Magnoliopsida > Asterales > Asteraceae > Artemisia > Artemisia argyi. Next base: position 113,603,485 of record CM060684.1, read on the forward strand.
AAAAATGTTGAGTTGATGTCTATTATTAGTATTTTAGAAACTATTAAGAAAGAAGAGTTAATTGGACTACTTAAGAAACTATTAAGGGCTTCTTAATAGACTTCATATTTGGACCACAGTAATGTCGCAAGAACAACGGTTTTATATTTGTGAAAGTTAGCTTAGCAAACTGACGCAGTACGTGTTGGTATAGGATAAGTAATTAGAGAAGTATTTTAGTTACGTTAAGAGTTTTAAATAAATTAGGATTGTATTTATCTTTTATTAGGTTAGTTTTTATTTATTTAATAATTATCTTTTAATTGGGTAAAGATTATATTTACCTTATTAGAGTCCTAATAGGTTTAGTAATATTATCTTATAAATAGCGTGCTTTGTTTAGGTTTTTTGGTGTGTTATATTTTGATTGAACTGAATTAAAGAAAAGAGTCTGAGAAGAGTTTTCTCAAAGTCTTGTGTTCTATCATCGTCAGGTAAACGATACTAACCACTTTATTTGATAATTCATTAATTATCGACGTTTGGCAATACTTTTATCCTAATGGCCTAAAACCTGTGATGCTACATCAGTTGGTATTCAGAGCCAGCAATCTAATCTATCTCAACTTGATTAGTTGGGCCTCTCCCACTTTTTCGATTTAGATATTCTATCGTACAGAAAAAAATATCAAAGTTTTTGTTAATCGTAAAAAATAAACTGTCAAAGTTCTATTGATTTCTGGTTCCCTTCTCATCTGCAATCGTTGCTTTCTTTAGTGGTAACTTCTATGTCGTAAACTTTAAAGTTATTGCCAACTCTTATTTGCTTGTTACAAACGTTCTGTTCGCAAAATTTTTGCTCACCACCTGGTTACCTAGTAATGTTTTTCTAGGAAGTGTAAGCAGCCCATTATTTTAAATAAATCATGGTCCTTGATCTTAACCGGAACAAGTTGATCGAGTCGAGCAAACCGAACAACACAATTTATTTCAGACACGTTGTATCGTGGAGCACAAGATCTTTGATGTTGTTATCGATGGTGACAACCATGAAAATTTTATCACGCGAGATATTGTCCATCAGTTAAATTCACCTACCGAAAAGCATCCATTACCATATAATCTTGGAAAATTCAAGGTTACCGAATGTTGTACCATTTCGTTTTCCAATGAAAAATACAAGGACGAGATGTTATTTGATGTTGTTGACACGGATGTTTGTCACATTATTCATGGGAAACCATGGGTGTACGATCTTAATGCAATTTACAACATTGAAGACAACACTTATAAGTTTCTACATAATGGTGGTAGGTTTATTCTAGTGCCATTGATGGAAAGCAACCATGTTTTAGAACCTAAGGAGAAGAATTCATTCATCATGGGATATCAAGACTTTGAGGAAGAAAGAAAAGATGAATTCCTAGTGAACTCGAATATTACAACAACAATGATACAAGATGAAACCTGAATAAGATCTCCAAAAAGCTGAAATCGCAAGACGAAGTCTCACAAGCTCTTATTCTAGACGAACTACAACCAATACTATCTCCAATGCAAAATATTCCCCTACCGACTGTTCCATGTCATAACATTGAAAAAGAGAAGGGTTTATACACAGATAGGTTACCCAACTTTCCAACTTTATTCGCCTAAGTTACCAAACTTTTTTTTTGTGCAAATGGGGTATTGGACTACACGGGGTTGACATTCAGGTTACTGAACTTCAAAAGTGTGTTCAATCAGGTTACTGAATGACTAAACTGATGAAAATACCTCATTTTCATTTTTGTTAACAACATAAATGGTCCTTGTGGCTTGCCCAGTGTTATGGATTCAGCCTAGTTTTCATTTTTGTTAAGTTTTCATAAGTTTCCATCCATGTTTATACGTTTTCGTCTGTTTTTCCCCGTCTCGATCCATTTTTATACGTTTTCGTATGTTTTCCTCGTCTCGATCCGTTTTCGTCCGTTTTTATCTGTTTTCTTACATTTTTATCCGTTTTCGTCCGTTTTTATACGTTTTCATCCGTTTTATACGTTTTCACCCCTTTTCGTATGTTTTTATCCGTTTTCGTTCGTTTTTCCTCGTCTCGATCCATTTTTATACGTTTTCTTATGTTTTTATCCGTTTTCGTCAGTTTTCTTATGTTTTTTTTTCGTTTTTATACTTTTCTTAAATTTTATCCGTATCGTCCATTTTTATATCGACGTCTGGCAATACATGTATCCTAATTGACTAAAACCTGTAGCATCACGCTACATCACAAACATAAGTTCATTTTGTTTAAATTGATAGCGCATGCGCTTATTTAAAAAGCTATTGTAGCTTGCTTATTATATAGAGGGCTTTGAGTTATATAACTTTTTGCTAAAACATTTTAGCGTGTTTAGCTAATTCAAATAGACAAATAATTATGTAAACTTTTATATATAACTTTGTTACATGAAACCTCGAACCTCCTTCGGTCCACCTGGAGACCAGCCGACACTATAACCAAGTCAGTCAAAAGGGCTGGAACACAATGAAGTTACTTTAAAGTTTAAAGGGGCATTTGTTAAATAATAGAAGAGTATTATTGAATGGATGTCTTGCATTTGTGATATTGCATGTCTATTTATAATAGACATGTAGCTTTGATAAAAAGAAACATAAACCCTAGACCTAATAAGGCCTAAGCCTACAACCTATCTAATAGCACTAACATGAAACTTATTTATAATATTAGTAAGCTGATTGAGATTCGAAAAAACCCAATTTTACGACCATGCCAACAAATGAATTTACATCAGTAAACTTAAACTTTGTGCGAAAGTTGCAAGAAGCTTGTTCACGATTGACTTCATAGCAAACTCTTCCATGTTCACGTGTTGTTCGTGTTAGTTCCAAGTATCAATAAGCCTATATATGTTCATCAAGTGCGGTTGTAGTTTAGCGCTTAGCTTAGTTGGATCGTGAGCTTGAACAAAGATTGTACTTGCCTTAGTTGAAAAAGATTTACATTCTCGATGGACGTCAACTCTAGTAGGATTAAGATTGTTATAATAAAAACATTCCTGACTAACATCATGTGTCTAAAAAGTTTGCTGAGTAACATCATGTGTCTAAAAAGCTTAAGAATTTGTTGTAAACTTGTAAATGCTCATTTCACATGGTATGGTCTTGAGATGGTCACACAATCTGCACACCTTCGCGCGCGATAAGTTGAGCCGGTTGTGCTTCAGTTTTAGGTGTTTCTCAAACTCTAGTTTACTATGGTTTATGTCGTGAAATAAAAAAAATAATAAAAAGACTTTTTCATAATATTAGCTAATTGAGATTCCAAAACGCAAAAAGTAAATAAATAAATAAATAAAATCATCATAATATTAGAAGCTAATAAAGAAAACTTTCATAATAATATAAGCTAATTGAGATTCCAAAAAGCATTTCCTTTGACATGCTTTTAGCATAAGAATTTACACTAGTTATAATTCCCGCACACGCGCGGGTTTTTTTTTTTTTTTTTTTTTTTTTTTTTTTTTTAATTTTTTGAATCATATATTTTTATTTATTAAAAAACAAATAATTTAATCTTTGTTTTGTTTGATTTATGAAGTTTAATTATAGTTTTTTATTATTAAAGATAATTATTTAAAAATCTTAATCCTATTATTAAAGATAAGTATAAAATATTACCTAATAAGAAAATAATCTTTTTTTTAAATAAAATTATTACTAAATAAGGTATGAATCCATTTTTTTGAAATGAAAAATCCCAATAGCGGTTTTGTTTTATTATATAAAAGATTACTAAGCTTAGTATAAGCTCACATACTAAAAAGTCGCAACGTAAAGGCATTTTAAAACATCAACTGGCTTATATTTGATGATATCCTTCCCATTACTATTTAAACTCAACATCTTCTAGCTATTTTTCTTTGCTGCTCGATGTGGGATAACATGAGCCAAGATGGATTTACGAACATTTTCAAACATAACCAAGGTAAATGGTATTAAACTGATTTGATGACCTCAAATTATATTTTTGAAACAAGACCTATAAAGAAAAAAATTCAAGGCATGAATCCACAGTAGTTGGATGACCTATGTGTAACACTTTTTTAATCTTTTATCACCAAACAAAGGCACAAACTTATAGTGTCAATACGACGCATAAGACACATATTCTATGGTTGTGCTGGGAATATAATGGTTAGCTATTATATCACTTTTAGAGGTGTGACATCATTCATGTTCTCTTACACTGTGTTTTTGAGATTCATATACAAGAGAAAGGAAAAGATTTGGGAAGAAACTGAAAAAAATCGTGTTCTTAAGATCTGAAAAGGGAAAGAAAGGAAAAGATCCGGAAAGAAGAGGAAGGAACTTGTAGGCTTTCTTTTTTTTTTTTTTTTTTTTTTTTTTTTTTTTTTTTTTTTTTGTAAATGGCTCCGCCCAGTTTTGGGAAGAAGATTAAGGAAAAGAAGTGATTTTCTTCCTCTTCACTTTTTTTTCTTTCCTTTTATGAAGTTAACTCAAGAACACAGTGTTACTACTTGGACGAAAAGAAAAGCATTGCTACAAGGTGTTTACCAAGTAAACTTTGGTTTATAAATTAATGATATGGAAAGTTCTCCAAGTTACATATATGTATGGTTTGTAAAAGATGTGCTATGTGAAACATTATTCTAGCTACAAGGATTTTCCCACAAAAATAGAAAACAAAAAACAAATGACAAGAGTTGAGTCGATGTCTATTATTAGTATTTAGTTTCACCATCAAGTAAGAAGAGTTAATTGGGCTACTTAAGAAAATATTAAGGCCTTAATATTACATGGGCTACAAAAGAAGTTCTATTATAATGTTCTGGGCTGTAAGAAGCCTTTATGGCCCAGTTTGATTTTTGTTGATCGTTAATCAAACAACGAGTAATCTGTAAACATTATCTAATAGTTCATATTCTTGAAGGATGGTTTTTGCAAAACTTTTCGCCAAATTTTCTGCATACATCATCCCAAAAAATACTTGAAAATGACGATATTTGTTAGACATTTGATATTTTAGAGATAATATTTGGTAATATTTTCTGACAATGATAATTAATGTCAATATGAACAAACCAAAATACCAAATAGATGATTTTATTGCAGTTTACTCTTTAATAAATACTAAAAATGTGTTTTCTATTGTTTGGGAATTTAGCATGATATCGAGTGCTATCTTATTGTAATAAGCGAGTTAAATTAGATTTTGTGACATGAAGGGTTTAATATGGTGCAATTGTGCAAATAGAGCAATGAATGATTTCTTTAGCATTAAACAAGCTTCTTTAATTTTTTCCTTTTTCTGATGACCCATGTTTTCCATAATTTAAGTGGTAATGTACATTAGTGGTAGTAGACGCATTCTGAAGTATCCTATATAGCATAAAAGTGAACTAAAAGACTCAAATTTTAGACTTACTTCTTTACTCTCTAATTCAACTTTTTTTAGTTCCATTTATTTTAATTTAGAGACACATGAAAATTACATATATGAAAATTCTTACTCCCCGTTAAAAAGTGTATGAAAAGTATCATGCCGCGTCATTGTAGAAAAGCGCAGCTTAACAACATCTTTTATAGTTTAGGTAGCAACTATTTTTCCGTTTTCGTAACCCGTAATTGAGGTTGTGTTGGTTGTATAATATGTTGGATCGATCACATCACTCATTTTTAAAGTTGTGCATTGTCATCCAAATTATCTAAAAAGCAACGCCTTTTAAAAGTGTCCCTTTAAATTTGGGTGGATAATAATTAATAAAGTTAATCTTGACATGGCAAAATGTGTATATGACAAACTTGAATTGTCTGTATTTGAGAAAGATTAAACGCACATATATTGCTTTTGAACGAGTAAAAAGATAGGAAAACAAATATTAGAAGAAGTTATTGTGTTTACAGATTTAATCTTAATTTTGAAGAGCGACTAACTATATATAACAATATTTACATTATATATCTATCTTACATATATCTTACATATAGTAAGCATGATTCAAACCTGTAAATATATTATCGTAGAGCATCATCATATACTATGAGGTACCACTAAGTCAAAAAGCTTTTTGTCAGGTTAGTTTTGTTGTTATTTGTTACACAAGTACGTATGTTTTCTTTAAATTCATTTGATCCAAAAAGAAGTATCATCTTAAAAAAAAATTGTTAGGCTACTAATAAATAAAAAGTAAGCTAATTATATATTAAAAATCAGCTGATTTAAAAACATTTTTTTTAATGCTTAAAGAAATGTGTATCCCGCCAATTGTGGTCTTGATTCCTCCACCATCTGAAGGCAAAATCGTATTTATGTTGTTTTTCAAATATTTTATAATTAATAGTAGGTAAAGTAACAAATGATCGACGATAGATCTCTTGGCGTTTAGCAAGAGATATATAATGAAGATTCCATCATTGGTTCTTTACATAAAACTTTCCTTTTCATCATTTTAAATTAAATATTACTCGTATACTTTATAATTATTATATTTTTAAAGATCAACTTGTGTTTGCATCACTACTAGAAAAATGCCAATAGCAACGGACAAAATTCGTTGCTAAATGGCCCAAATTCGTTGCTATTCGCCCTTAGTAACGAGATTAGCAACAACTTACGGTCGTTGCTATATCGCCCGTTGCTAACATGAAAATCGTTGCTAATTTCTCCAAGTCGTTGCTAATAGCAACGAATTATAAGGTCGTTGCTAATTTTGAGTTCCATGGTAAGTTGTTGCTATTTCTGTAGACAGCAACGAAATTATGTTTGTTGCAATTTTAACACTTAGCAATGATACACTGTTGTTGCTACTATTAGCAACAAAGTTTAGATTTAGCAACAACAAGTATCTTGTTGCCAATTGACAATTGCAATGACTAGTTTTGTTGCTATGTTTTGTTATAATTGCAACAACCATTGGTCGTTGCTAAATTAATTTTCAACAAAAATATGCTATTCGTATATTAATTATTTCCACAGCATATATAAACCTACACCTGTAACTACTAATTAAACAAACTCTTTAAACCAAAAGGAACCATTCCCATATATGATCCGATAAACTATTCGTCTACTAACCGTTTACACTTGCAACCGGTCATCAAGATAGCTAAAGTTATAAATACAAAATATAGCTATACCGGAAAGTTAATACAACAAAACAAAACATACATGAGTGGCTTTTACTTATGCCTCTAGTAGGTCCAGGTGAAGATCAAGAGCAGGATCGACAACATTAGCAAATATAACAGGCGCATGCGCAAACTTTTATGATCTTGTATCACGCCAATCACCTTCATGTCTATTTTTCTTGTACAACTTTTCAAACAACTGCATATTAGATGGTCTTTTCCCAGACTCTTTGGCCTACAAAAATAACCAAAAATTATGACCATAATACACGCTTGATAATGCACAGTATATCATGGGTCAAGTTCACAAGCATCAAACATTATAAACTGAGATGTCAACATGTATATGCTTGGTATGATACACTATAAATTGTCAAGTGGTTCTGAATGGTTGGTTGCATTTCAAGACAAATGAACAAAACTTCTTCTAAAACATCACAAAATGAAAAACTTCAAGTTTTAAATACATTAAAAATAAAGGCATACCAATCGATGACGATGCACACCAAAGTTGAAAGATAATGTAGAAGGTCGCTTCACTGGTATTGATAAAGACGCCAAAAACTTCAATTTCACGATGTAGAAAGTAGCTTCACTGATGTAGAAAGTAACTCCACTGGTAGACTTCATTCTAATTGCATCCATATGTGTCACACATGAGATGGTATCATTACACATGAAATGTTAAACAGATGAGTCGAGATGGTATCGTTCCACATGAGATGTTAAACAGATTTGTCGATCTAGTATCGTTGGACATGAGATGTTAAATGGACGAGTCGAGATGGTATCGTTAGACATGACATGTTAAACGGATGAATCGGTATGGTCTTGTTACACATGACATATTAAACGGACGAGTCAAGATGGTATCGTTAGACATGAGATGTTAAACGAATGAGTCGAGATGATATCTTTACACATGAGATGTTAAACGGATAATTCGATCTAGTATCATTAGACATGAGATGTTAAACAGACGAATCGATATGGTATCGTTATACATGAGATGTTAAACGAACGAATCGAGAAGGTATCTTTACACATGAGATGTTAAACGGACGAGCCGAGATGGTATCGTTAGACATGAGATGTTAAACGGATGAGTCGATATAGTATCATTAGACATGAGATGTTAAACGGACGAATCGAGATGGTATCGTTGTACATGAGATGTTAAACGGACGAATCGATATGGTATCTTTACACATGAGATGTTAAACGGACGAGTCGAGATGGTATCGTTAGACATGAGATGTTAAACGGACGAGTCGAAATGGTATCGTTAGACATGAGATGTTAAACGACGAGTAGAGATGGTATCTTTACACATGAGATGTTAAACGGACGAGTTGAGATGATATCGTTACACATAAGATGTTAAACGGATGAGTCGAGATGTCATAACTCCTTCATACGAACTCTGCTTTTAATGATTAAAATGGCCACAAAAACGGGATAGAGAGTTCTACAACTTTGGTTTTTTGACCTAAAAACTGAAACTAAACCCGTTAGCATCACGAGTCAAATCAAAGAAAAATTAAATTTTTGATGTGAGTCAAACACTCGCGACACGGGTAGCCGCATAAATATGATTATAGATCCATTCACATTATTCAAGAGGTCATATGCTGACATAGTTACATTGTTTTAGGCATAGCTCCTTTATACGCACTCAGCTTTGATGATTCAAGAGGTCACTGAACCGGGAGAGAGAGAGAGAGAGAGAGAGAGAGAGAGAGAGAGAGAGAGAGAGAGAGAGAGATCTACAACTTTCATTTTGGAGCTCAAAACTAAATTTTTAACCCGTTTTGCGTCACGAGTGAAGTCACATAAAACTTCAGTTTTTAACGCGAGTCAAACACTCATGATGTTGAAGTTCATGCTTTTAAGACACACAGACAATGTGCGTTATTTAATTTTTATAGATAAACCATAAATTACATATATACACATATAATGGTTTGCATGTTATGTTTATATGTGCATAGATTATCGTAAGTAGATTGAAATTAAACTGCCATTATTTAATAAGGTTTAGTAAAAAGAGGAAATTTTTTTCCCTATACCATTTCATAAATATAGTAACTAGAAAATAATTTAAAATAAAATTGGTTAACTAAAAAAATTGAGAATTTTCCCTTGATTTTTTCATATATTTAGCAACAAAAATGTTTAAAATTTTGACCAACAATTTTTGCAACAAAATATTCGTTGCTATATTTACGATTTCGTTGCTAATATTTGATAATTTGATTGGCAAAAATTAAAACTTACTTGCTAATTTTTTTGCAACGAAATTTTTTGAGAAAGTCATTGCTAAAAAAGAGAGGGAATTTTCCCACCAAATTTTGAGAAGATAGCAACGAATTTAGCAACTAAAAGTCGTTGCTAACCAAAGATTCAATTTTTACTGAATTTCGTTGCTAATGTGTGAATATAGCAACGACTTATTGGTTGTTGCAAAATTTTCGTTGCTATTGCTATTGGCACTTTTTCTAGTAGTGCATAATAATATATTTTTTAACCTAAGGACTATGTTTAAGAAGTCACGATCTTCCTCACATAATTGAATATTTGTGGAGAAACAACCATGACTATAGTCTATTCAAGAGATGAGACTCCATTAGAGCTTAAGGTAAGTATAATTTTATTTTTAATATTGACTAGTATAGAACATATATCCTTCTGTGTATAATGTTTTGTATTTTTTTTAGGGGAAATGGAGTGCAGTAGCGATGTGCTGGATTTTTGGACTTGGTACTTTATTATCGTGGAATATTATTTCAACGCTAGGCGACTATTTCTATGAAGTGTTCCCGGTAAGTATCTTTTTACAACAAAATTCACACATTATTACATACACACAATATATATGTTCTAGTTGGCTACTGTAATTTGATAGTTTACCTTTCTTATACACAGGAATATCATCCTGAAAGGGTACTCACTATCGTTTATACACCATTATCCATAGCTATCATGACAATTTTCTTGTGCAAGAATACAAGAGGCGATACTAGTAAGCGTCACCTCATTGGATATGTCCTTTTTTCTGCGAGTAATATTGGCCTCCTCGTGGTTGGTTTAGTGTTATATAACTTTATCACATAAAACATGTTATTAAGCTAAAGTTTAAGTTATGATACACATGTAATTGTGTAGTTGGATTTAGCAACTTCAGGAAAGGGTGGAATGGGAAAATATGTCGGAATATTGCTTCTAGTCTTGGTTTCTGGTGTCGCTGATGCTCATGTACAAGGAGGGATGGTCGGAAACTTAGCTTTCATGTGCCCCGAATTTGTCCAAGTTAATGATTTTTTATTTTTCTTCTTTTCAATTAGTTAGGAAACAACATCTAACCGTTTCTTTGTTTTCTTATCTGAAGTCTTATGTTGCTGGTATGGCTGCATCTGGAACTCTCACCTCTGTTCTAAGGCTAATCACCAAAGCTGCATTTAAGAATGTTGAAAATGGACTACGCAAAGGGGCATGTAAATATACTATTCTTTTTCTTTTCTTATTATCGACAAAGTTACACACATACAGTGCCGTCTCTGTGTTTATGGAATTCAGTTTGAAGACAAGTACAGGGCCTAAAATAGAAAGTAAATAATTTAATTAAAAGATAAAATGAAAAAAATAATCGTTTTCAATGTGCCTGACCATCATTTTTTAATGCAACACTATAAATCAAATACATGAAGTCACTTTTATAGGATATATATACATATCATATAAAAAATTTGAGGCCCATAAAATTTGAAGGCCCTGTGCGATAGCATGCCTCGTACACCTTCATATACGCCTCTGCGCACATATATATACTCTGAAAGTGCATTATATATGTCCGTGATGAGACTCTAGTCATTATCCAGATTGAGAGGCATCTTATCCACTCTTTATGTCTTTCTCATTGCAGTGGTATTCCTTGCTATTTCTATTATTTTGGAGTTACAATGCATATATCTCTACGCATTTGTCTTCCCAAACTTACCAGTCGTTAAATATTATCGAGCAAAAGCTGCTCGAGAAGGTTCTGAAACAGTTGCTTCCAACGTGTCCAATGTTGGAGCTGAAATCGAATTTGATCAACAAGTAAAAGTCATTTTGTTTTCTTTCTATAAGTTTATATGGAGTACTTGTTTAACACTTAATTGATCAAATATATGACAATAAAGTCACTTACGTCTCTGCAGGCTTATAATGAGGCCACATATTCAAAGAGACTGAGCAAGAAACAACTTTTCTTTGAAAATTACGATTATGCAATGGATTTAATCTTGATCTATGTTGTGACGCTATCAATTTTTCCGGGGTTTTTATATGAAAACACAGGATCCCACCAGCTAGGAACATGGTAAAAACAAATCAACCTTTATGATTAGAGATTTACGCTACTATGAACTCGCCTATACGTTGTGCTTCAGTTATGATGTTATATATTTTCAGGTATCCACTTGTCCTTGTGACAATATATAATGTATCCAACTTGGCAGTTAGATATGTTCCATTAATCAAGGTTCTAAAATTGGAATCAAGAAAAGGTATCACGATGTTGGTTTTATCTCGGTTTTTATTCATTCCTTTGTTCTATTTCACGTCAAGATATGGTGATCAAGGATGGATGATTGCGCTTGTCTTTTTTCTTGGAGTCACAACCGGTTATCCTACAATATGTATCATGACGTCAGCTCCTCAATCATACATGGTAAATGATTTATTTACTTTACTAAAATAAAAGATGTTTAAACATTGTTAGTCAAACTTTTTAATTAGTGATCTTAAACTTTTATTTGATTTATACAGGGTCCAGAAAGATATGCACTAGGAAACGTGCTCGTGCTTTCACTTCAGATAGGGAGTGTTATAGGTATTGGTCTCGACTGGTTATGGATTATTGGTAATGGGAGTTTCTAATTGTTGAAAGAATATGATAATGCCTCCTAATTATTTATATCATTATTAACTAAATAATAGTGATATATATAGGCCTAACAATGACACATAATAATATACTTAATTACTTTATTATCTTTTGACAAGTGTCACACATTATTTTTGTCTTTCATCATTTCCACAAATTATGGTTGACGATGGTCTTCTATTCTTCATGTTCGAAGGGATACAGTGCCCAACTTTATAGTGCCCAGATATGTTATCATTACCGTATCTCTATGCATGCATACACGTACTCCTAAATAAAATGTTACAACTTCATTCAATATTTTATGTTAGCAAAATAATTGTAATTATTAAAAAAAAAAAAAAAAAAAAAAAAAAAAAAAAAAAAAAAGATATTTGTATCGTAATTTCGGCCCAAAAGGATTGAGGGGCTATAGAATACACTGCTTTGAAAATATTTTACTTGTAACTAGTTATAATACCCGTGCCCGCACGAGATTTATAAAAGAATTTGATTATGTTTTCTTTTGAGTGTGTAACTAGTTTAAGACCCGTATAATACACGGGCTTTTAAAAAGTTGTTGATAAATCTAACATTTATAAGCTAACGGATTTTACTATTAAAGAGTGTTGAGTGTTTAGGTGCGTGTGTAACAAACTTCTAAAATAGCCAAAACTTGATTTTCATTTGGTAAATGAAAAGTTGAAAACTTAAATTCTGAAAGTTTAAAAGTATTTTTAATCGCTTATTTGAAATATTAAACAGCAACCATTTAAAATAGGCACATGGCATCATATAGGCACATTTTACACAAGACCAAACTAAAACTCCCATTACATGCTTAAATTGAAGACGCGCGAGCAGCAATATACAATGTACATCAAGACAATTATAGTCGACCCCTTAAGTATAAATCATACATAAACTTTAGCTACTTATAAAAGATTATCAAAAGTTAAAATGATATGGCAAAGAAAAGGAGTTATAAAAAAGATAGATAATGATTGTGAGAACATTAGTTTTCTTAAGCATGGCAAGAGAAGGTAGAACAACTTACGGAACATGACTTAAAAGACCTATTTGGGTGTCTTTTTTGTTGTTGAGTTTTCACAATATCCATTGCTAATACCGAGCAAGTCTTAATGTTTCATCACATTGTCAGGATTACCTCACTCTTGCTTTATGGGTTTAATTGGTTTTAGGTGGTGTTTGAATTCGACTTAATAAGAAAACAAACTGAATTCATTAAGTTATATGAAAACTGTTTGTTTATAACTCAATAGACAAAGATGACTGGAAATATTAAGTAATAAAACTAAGGAAGTCTGCATTAAGTTATCTCTTAAATAAACATGACTTAATAGAAAATTTTAACAACCAAAAAGAGTGATATTTTCACAAGGCATGCCACACAATGAACCTTCACAAAGACCTCAACATTTTAAATTGGGTAAACTGCAAAAAAAAAATGTCCTTAAACTTTCTCGATTTTGCGAAAGTTGTCCTCATACAAGATTTTTAGCAAATAATGTCCCTGAGCAGGTTTCATTAAGCAAAAAGTGTCCTTGAGGATGACGTTTGTTTGCAAAAACGGTTTTATGGCCTAACGCTCGTTAGCGAGCCCGTTAAGTGCCTTGTGAAATGACTATTTTACCCTCATTTTCTTCAATAATCGCAATTCCACCATTCCCCTTTCTTTCCCACCAATCACAACCATCTTCTCCAACCTCCTAGCGAAATTGCGATCCATTTTATATCCTCCCAGTGATTCACCATCTTCTCCAACCCATTCAAAATCAACTATTCATCATCTTCCTCCCAGTGATTCACCATCTTCTCCAACCCATTCAAAATCAACTATTCATCACCTTCTCCGCACACCTTCCCTAGCTTTTGCTTCAAACAATGAATCAAGAAGAGAATAACCATTTACATGGAATGGACGTTTCTAATATAATTCGGGGCAGAGCCACGATCCGGTCACATAGATTTGCATGAAAGGTTGAAGGGTCTATCAGTTAACTGATTATTTGGGTGTTTGGATTTGAATTCTGGAACTATTATCTAATTCAGGATCTGAGTTTGGATAACAAAATTGCTTCTGATTATTTAGCTATATATGGGGTTGGATAATCAGTTTCATATCAGCTGCTGCAAACAGACTGAAAAACTTAATCCCAGAAAACTGTTATTTCTACTTCAATAGGGGCGACTTTTTCAGAAAAAATGTCGGTTTTGTTCACTTTATATATTTAAGTCGTAACAAATCAAATTTGTCACTTGCTCAAACATTCTAACAGCTTTAAAAGTACAATAGCACATCCAAAAAATAGTTTGAATGACCCGTTTTTATACAATTAATTATCTGTTTCTGATTTATAGTATCACATAATCACTTTCGAAGTTTCGATAGCACATCCAAACAACCCTATGCATAAAGGAGCCTAGATCTAAGATAATGGAAACATAGTGTACTCTGATTTTGCATTTGCTATTTTGCCAAAGCAATTGCTTCAAATGCTACTTCTCCATCTACGAACCATTGAGCTTGACTACCATCATTTGTTAAACCCCTTTGTGGAGTAAATGAACTAAACCTGTGAGAATTGCACCAACCTTCAGTTGGCTTTTGACTTGCATCATAAATGGCAGATATCCAATCTTTGGTTTTTGCACTACTTGTAGTTCTTATCTTTGTCATGCACAACTGTGTCTGATCTCCTATTACTATGTGGTGATGCCAATCCTTAACCTTACAGAAAATAAATAAATTTGAAAAGCATTTTCCGGGATCTAATATAAGGCCTGTAAATTGTCTCACCAAACTTCATTCAAATTTATATGCCTTTAGAAATATTAAGTATATTGGAAGTACATGCTCTTGTTCCTCATGAATTTCCTCAACTAGTGCACGTTTCTTCAATGCAAAGTGCAAGTATATAACTTGTGATGCCTTCTTTAGTAAACACCACTTGAACTTTTGGAGTACACTTGGTTGGTTAGTTAAAATTATTTATCAACTCATGCTATGAACAAGTAATTTAAACCACATAGAAGTGTGTTCGAGAGTCATATCAGTGAGTCCGAAAGATTCTTATCCACAGTTATCCTAAATAAGATTTGATGCCACTTTAATCTTTTCACAAACTTTTCACCATTCGTTAACACTTAACAGGAAAGCTAAACTATTGTAACAGTAAAAGCACAAAAACATATCTGCATAATGTATATTATACAGATTCATAACCAAAGCTGTAGATGTTTCTTACTGGTGAAGTAACCGAAAATCCCTACACATCCAGATAACATTTTTAAGTCGTGAAAGCACAACTCACAACTCGTAAGTATGACTTTGAATTCTAAATATCTATACCTAAATAACCCCATTTCAAGCAGACATCAATAAAAAGTCACTAGCATACCTGAGCAGAGCGGTGGCCACTAATAGTTTTCGGCAGTTTTTTTTATTTATTTGGCGTTTTCAAGTGGTGGTTTTGTAAGGCAAGGTGATGTGTCACATTTGGTAGTCTATATAACATAGCTCAAAATACATTCTAGGAACCTTTACATGTTTAAAACTAGCTACTCCGTAGTAATTAAATTAGCACTACCAATGCTACAGCTAATTATCCCTCCTCACCTTCCCTAAATTATCGGCTTAAACTTAATCCGGATTGAATTTGTTTCTCACAACCTCATACTCCTTAAACTATCAATCATCGCCCACATTATCCCCAATATATCTATAAAAGTTGATTACATTCCCCTCATATTTCCTATATGATTTTGTTTGGGAGTAGCTAATACTCCATAATTGTGTTTGCAAAATGCAGATAACCAAGAAGGCAAGTCAACCGTGAAAAGAAACGATTATGTGCTCTTTCATAGAGACATAACACATTCTGAAAACTGATTGTTGGACATCACATCAATAATGCAATTATAGACCGAATTTGTAACATCACATGTCAATATCCATTTAAACATTGAAATAAGCTGACCTATGAGCAAAGTAAATATATGAACCTCTCCACATCCTAATACATATGCTTCTCATTAGTACTACTATGCTTCTTATTAGTCCTGCTTATGGTTTCTCGCTTTTACAAAAATCACCAATCTTTAGTCTACATCGAGAAAATAGAGATCACACGTAAATTACACTTTCTCGAGCATAATCACCTAAGTTAAGCTACTTTACATCATCTTAACACAAAATTCATCGCCCAAACCAAAATTTTTGTACCTAAACAACAACTTATCAATGAGATATACAAACCTAATACATATATAGATATACAAAGTTGATAGAATAACCATAACGCACATGTATAAAGTATTCATTGAATGATTTCTCACAGAAGTAAAACCATAGTAAACTATTCCAGAATCCAAAAACCTATTTTCGTCGTTGTCACAGAACTAAAAGTTTTACTATATCCAAATACCCTGTTCACCAGTCACAAACCACCAACTGGACTTCTTCAACCCGTTTTCTAATTATCTATTGCTTTTCATTTTATTTATTTCCCGTTTGACCTACTATATATAAAAACTAACCAAAAGTGACCCGTTTCATGTAAACACGCGCTATTATCTCATCATGACAAATTAGTAGGAAGTCATTTCAGTCAAGATAGAGGAGCATAAGTCTGAAAAACACTTGAACATAACATAAGTTATCATAAAAGTATGTGGTGACTGATAATGCGTCAAAGAGAATACTAGAGAAATTCTAAAAAAAGCCCGCATAGGATGAACATCATGGTAAGGCGGTAAACCAGTAAGTAGCTCAACAACAGTAGCCAAGACTCCATATATCAGATGCAACACAAACTCTTGTCGTTTGCACCACCTGTTATTTTTTGCCGATAGACATCAATGTAAAAAGAAGATAGACAATATGAGGTTCCCATCTAAAAACCCTCGACAGCCATCCAATAAGGTGTACCAACAGATGAATATCTATTAGTTTCAGCCTCGGTTAGCTTCATGGCTACCTTAAAATCTGCCAATTTGACATGACCCTAAAAATAATCGTTGACACAAGTGACATGGTAAGGTTCAATTAAAGCTACAAGAACCAAAAAAAAAAAGTTAGCAGCATAAACCCGAAACGTAGCAGCATTAAAACATATCGAGCAGTAGTAAAAAAGGATAATTATGGCTATCAAGGTATTTCATGGCCTCAAAGAAACTTTATGTGCAACTTTGCAACAAAGAATACAAATCTCCACAAGCTCTTGGTGGTCACATGAATGTTCACAGAAGAGATAGAGCTATGATACACTCTTCACCTCCGTCTCTTGATCCAAACCCTAAACCTAACCCTAACCCTAACCTATGCATGCTCTCTTTAAGATTGTTCAGGTGTTCTTTCATCTATAAAGTGTCAATCTTACGACATGATCTATGATAACTTATGTGTTTTCTGACACGTGCCTTGAATGCAATGTTTTCATTTAGCATTAATTAATTAACATATAAAAGTACCTTGTCAAACTTGTTGTGAATGGTCAATACCATATCGACGAGTGTACTCATTTACCGGCTTTCCTCTAACTTGTTTATTAGGATGACAATCCTCCAATACCCAACGACTTATCACCTAGAGTCACAGACTTTCTGAGCCACTGCTTTAGAAAGGTAACGTGTAAAATAGGCCATCTGATTATATTAGAGTTATCAATATGGGTGGGTAAGGTACACGTCAAAACATGTTATATATTTGGATGGGTCAGGTTGAGTTGGCCGCTAACTTCATATTCTACTCTTTATTAATTCAGGATGCTAGGTTGAGACCCGGTGCAAAGACACTCCTTTCTCACACTTGGATACAAAGTTTTTGACGTGTTTTTAGATAATATTGTTAAGAAGCTCGTATTATGCTAATTTGGAAATACTCTTTACGCAACTTTGTTAATCTTAAACAATTACCAAGCAGTAACGAAGCCAGGATTGTTTAGCCGGGTAGGCCAAAACAAAAAATTTGGAAAAAGATACTACAAATATATATATATATATATATATATATATATATATATATATATATATATATATATATATATATATATATATATATATTAAAGAGTCTTACAATAAGAGCTTTTCATTTAAAGCGCGCACGACGTTTTCCAACATCATTAAAATCATCTAGAACACTATATAAACTAAAGGTATCTGCAATTTCGTTTTCAATATAAAGTAATAAATTATGTGAAAGAAACTCATCACCCATTTTATTACGTAATTTGCTCTTCACAATTTTCATGGCTGAAAACGCACGCTCAACACTCGCAGTAGACACCGAAAGAGTCAACACCAGTCATATCAACCTGTCAACTAGATAATAGTGACTTGCTTTTCCGGTGTATGCTAAGCCTTGACATAAATCAGCTATAGAATATGACTTTCCTAACTTTGAATAATCTTTCACATCAAGTTCGAAGTGTTTCAACTGGAATTCCAGGGTATCGAGTCCTTGCTCTGTGAAATCAAGATAATAGTATTTCTTTGCAAGCTTTAGAATCGAATATGAATTGAAAGATATATATCCGTCTCTAGGATCCAAAGCAGAGCTAAGTTCTAAAAGTTCCACAATTTTCTCACTAAACCTTGAATCAAGTTCTCGCAACTGAGAATCGATTGTTTCATTATATATATCATAATGATAGTGATGCTCATTAATAGCGTTATCTTGATTCCTTACGATTCTCCCTTCGAAATACGGAGCACCGAAATCAGGAATACGAATACCATGTTTTTTGCAAAAACAAATGACACCGTCAAGAAAAGAACCCCACATTTGTCATCTCTTAGTGTTTGAATCAGCTTTCTTGTTTGTGAAACCATTTTAATCGCACTTATGACCTCTTGATCTTTTTGTTGCAAAGCTTTACAAAGAACGTCAGCATGGCCCAACATTGTTTTCATCATATGTAATATGAAAGCAAAATCAAAAGAAGTCAACATCTTTAACGCTGAACTAGTGCCACCCTTTGTTTTAAAGTTACACCCGTCTTTTTTTATCATCTCCAAAACTGTACATCCGAATAAGGCTAGTAATTGAAGTAAAATGTGAGCTCCAACGTGTATCGCCAGCACGTTTCATAGTACCAATTTGGTTAGCTTCTTTACCAGACTCTATTTCACCTGTCTGTTACATTTCTTCAATTTGAGTGGCTTGTAACTGATCATTTCGTTTACAAGAGGCACCAACAGCTGTCACAATGTAAGATAAATCTTCAAAATAATTCATGTACATAATTTACCTCTTTAGCTGATGTAACCAATGAAAGTTTCAATCGATGAGCCATACAATGTATATAATAAGCACATGGATTAACCTTGAGAAACAGTGCTTGTAATCCATTCCATTCACCTCTCATATTGCTAGCTCCATCATATCCTTGTCCACGAATATTTTCAATGGGAAGCAAATAAGAAGAAAGTGTTGCACAAATTGTTTTGTATAAAGTGGCGGATGATGTATCTTCAAGATGGATAACACCAAAAAAAAGCGTTGTTGTATGAATCCCTTATTGTCAACAAAACAAAGAATAATTGCCATTTGTTCTTTCTTACTTTCATCACCTGCCTCGTCTACCATTATACAAAATTTAGAATTTCCAATATCTTCAACAATCTTCTTTCGAACTTTCTCAGCAAACAATTTTAAAACTTCTTTTTAAACATCAGGTGAAGTGTATTTTGCATTACCAGGAGTGTTTTCTAAGCAAATACTTGCAATTTCTTCAATATATGAACCTATGAAATTAAGAATCTCAAGAATGTTACCCCAGTTTTTAGAGCCAACTCTTTCATCACGACCTCTAAAGCTAATTCCTTAATGAGCACAAATGAACCAAATCAATCGTTGCTTTCACCCTTAGCCTATTCAATCTAATTTCTTCGTCCGATAGCCATTGCATAACCTGATCAATATGCCCTTCCTGATTTAGCAAAGCATAACAAAATCTTATATCATTATTATGTTGACAGTTCGGTCCATCTCCTACATGTTTCATAAATGAACAATGCCTTCCTTTCACCTTATTCCAGTTTTAGAAACCATTAATTGCAAACGCGTCTTGACCTTTATTAGTGCTTGGTTTTTCCAAAAAGAGATAACAATAAAAACAATATGCTCTATCGGTAGCTCAAGAGTACTCTAACCAAGGATATTCAGTATACCATTTAGCTTGAAAACGACTTGGATGAGTTTTTGATCCTGTTAAAGGGTATTTGGGTAGCACTAGGTGATAAGGACTAGATTTCAAGTATGCTCGTCGAATCTCGTCTCTCTTATTAACCGGATAATTCCATAATGGTTGACGTAGTCCAGGGTCACGTTGAATCGACGAAAATGTATCATTCTCGACTACTAAAATCGGTGGAGGATTCTCATCCCTTAGTAGTTCTTTATTCTCTTCTTCTAATGTTGTATCCTCTTCAATTCTCGGTGAAACATTTCGTGAAAGAAATGAATCCAGCCTTTTTTTTCGTCATCGATTGGATATCTAGTAAATTCATACAACGAATTACAACTTAGTTAACATCACCATTGAAAAAAAGTTAACATCACGAGTGAAAAAAAAATTGCCAAATCACTGAATCAGTAATTTGTCAATCAGTCAATCACTCAATGATAGTGTTATTAAAGATTATTGCTAACAATATCTAATTATCTAATATCCTACTGAAGTAATATATAGTTAACTATTAAAATGCTAAACCAGTAAACCCTAACCAAATATACATATTTAGAACAAGTAAAACACTATTATTAATGAAGAAAGGTCAAACTACTGAGTAACATACCTGATGGTTTGAAGAAAAAAAAAAGATAATATGGAATTAAAGAATTAAAGTCGTCAATGGTGGATGATTGGATCTAGAATTGTGGTTCAAAATTTTAAAGTGGTAACTGTTAGTGTTAAGTGTGGTTAATGGTTTGGTTTTATGACTTTACCAATTTATCAATATAGAATTTGAGTATTGACTTTGATGATATAGATTTTTAGTTTTCAATAATTCAATAGGATAAAACCAAAATTTTTAATCTTTTTTATTGTCTTCAATCTTCATGGCAACTACAATATTAGGTGGAGGAGAGAGAAATGCCATGTAAGCAGACATGCTGGCAGAAACCTTTGACCACAAAATTCTCACCATTCAATATCCTTCATTCTCCCCTAAAATAACTCTCCCTTACGTTTTTTTTAATTCACCAAAATTAAATCCGTAAAAACAAACCGAAATCATGTGTGGATCAAGCATAATCATGTGTGCTTTGATTTATGTGGTCTCCGTCGAGGTTTGTTATTTAGTTTATCAATTATCATCCGGCGACTATACAAAATTAGGTTTCATAGAAATTAGGTGTGCGATTTGTTTTTTTATTTGTATAAGTTCATGATTACCATATAAATTACCCTCCAGCTATAATGATTTGTTTTGTTGATTGGTTTTTAATTTTTTGTTCTTATTACGAAGTTTATTGGTTCTTAATCACAAACACGGCATCAAGTTCCCCTTAATGTTTGTGATGATTGTGTGTATCGCAGTACATAGGTATGATTTACATACATTTTTTTTATGATTTATTGGGTAAGAGTAAAGTATGATTATCATTGCTTTGAAATTAAAAAGGTGTGGAATTTTGGCAACAATAAACGCGTAATTGTGATTTGGTTTGATATTTTGAATTTTGTTCAACAAAAATCTCGGATTTGAATGTTGATTACCCATAATTACAGCAATGTTTTTAAAAATTGAAATGTGATATATCAATTCCTTAATTATAGCATAATATTAACCGATGATGTATAGTTAACCCTAATCGCAGTTATATATAAATCAGCACCCAATCATTTGCAAATCACGTCATCTGCTTCTTTCTATACCACAAAAGATTCATACCTTCATCCTATTATTTTTGTTATTCAAATTGAATTATGTTTATTGATTGTTAGTGATTAGTAATGATGATTATGATAATGAAATTATACAATATGTGTATGAGCTGAAAAAACTTTTAGTGATGATGATGATGATGATGATGAAATGATATATATTCCTATTTCTGTTTTGCAGTATACAAGATGACCAAAAATTTCACCCCTTTGTGCGATGTTGATCCTATGTCTGAGAAAATCAAAGTGAAAGCCATATGTGTTAAATACTATTTACTTATTGCATTACAACTATACGATTTACTTTTTTTGACCAGAATTCCAAGGGATTCAAGTTTGAATCATTCACTGATTTTGTTCATGGACGGATCAATGAATCTGATACAGTTGGTATGTTAAATACTCTTTACTTATTGCATTACAACTATACGATTTACTTTTTTTTATCGATGAAATTTATACAGTATGTTTTCCCATATTGTAATCCATCCACATTACACCCTTACATAAGCACAATGGCTAAAGTCGTTAGACAATAACTTATAAGGTGTATCATTTGCGCAGATTTCATTGGCACGACTCTATCACTTGGGGATGAGACTTATTTTAGTAATAGATTATTTCTTCTTCTATGTTGCAGATGAGACAAGTAATATGTATCCTATATTGAACGTCTTTAAATAAAACCCAAGAGGACATTTCCTTCATGTGCATTAGTTTGGCAGCTATTCAAGGTTCTATGCTACATATTGAGGGTATCAAATCTCCCAAATAGGTTTACATTTCGTAGTAACTTATCCGTCCCTTTATAGTATTATCACAAAGTGAGAACTTAATACAATCAGTCACATGATAGGTTTCCATAGCTGGAGGTGTGTTAAGTTCCCTCAAATCCGTAGACCTTTATTTAAAGAATAATAATCTTCAAATGGGTGTTGAGGTAATTTCTTAAAAATCATCTCTTAGATAGCAAATTGCAAAATTCGCACATCCGATGTTTAGTTCTATTTTCTTATAAGCAGATGGAGACTAGGACATTTGAAGAAATACTTGAGGTACTAGATTATGCATCACAAAATGAAACTTTTTTAAGTAGGATAATGGTGGATAATATTGTTGTCTCTCAACCTGATGGGGATATTGATGTATCCATGCTTACAGAAGTTGTGCAACTGATTAATTTGAAGTTCAAGACTGAGGTAAAAGTCAAAAATCATACGAGTAACAGTTTATTTTTGTAGTTGTGTTTTTTAGTTTGTAATTGTAGGCTTTGATATACAACTTACTTTGATGTGGAAATGTGCAGGTGCTTTTATGAATATAAGATATGAAATGGAAGTCCGATCATGAGAGTAATGGTTTCTTTTTGTTAATAATGGTTTTGTGCAATCAGATGGCTACAATGTATCGTTTTGATCAATAACATAAGTACTGACTAAATTTATTTTTATTCACCTTTATGATGATATTGATTATTGATATTGAGTTGAAAGTTTTTCGGGATTGGTTATTTAACTAATCTCCTAAATTTAAACGCAAATGAGTAGTTTTGAGTGTTTGGCTATTTTCTAAACTTAATGTAAATAAGTACTTCGTATCAATTCATAAGTGTAAGTAGCAACACTTCATGATCTCAAAATAGATTCCACTTATGTATCTTTGTGCATGTTTTAAAATCAATATTGTTAAGAAAATTCATGTCAATCATGGAACTTTATTTTGTTGTTGTTTTTGCTGTCAAAATAGGTGATGTTTGGTTTCTAATTTAGTTGTAAATAATGGGCATGTTTGGTTTTTATTTTCTTGTCAAAATGGACAAATTGGTTGTTGATTTTTTTCTGTCAAAAAGTGGTAGTTTGGTCGGTGTTTGTGGTTTATTTTCGTGGTCTCATATTCTTCTGGTCTACAAGATTTTTTTCTTACACTTAAAGCATAGACAATAGTAAAAAATATGTACATTAGGTTATAGTTTGACAATGTGAACAAGGATTTCCCCTTTATAATGTGTTTGCAAATGTAATAACCTGCAACTTGCTTTATCCTTTATTTTGTCAACTAATCAGAATTCTAAATTTGACTTTGCAGATTGATTTTGTCAAGTCATGTTTATACGTAATCATCCACTTATTCTTTTAAAGTCTTATATAGCATAACTGACAAGGTTAGATGTGAAGATAGATGAATACAAGGTAACATATTTAGATTCATGCCTCAATATGTTGTTATGTTATCGTGTTTCGCTAAAATTCAAAGTTTGGACTTTAAATGTAGAAATTTGAACATTCTCCTTTATAAGGCGTTATAAAAGAACTGCAAATTGACTTGGCTTGTTAGTCATAATGTGTGTGTTAGTCATAACTTTTTGGTAAGATATGTTGTTGAACCTGCTGAAAAGTTATTATTACCAACTGCAATGACACCAAAGATATACTTGCGTTTGTTTCTTACTGTAGTAAAAAATAACTTGCACTTTCCCACAAAAAATAAGCAAGATAATGTTAGAGCTATAAATGGGAAACATGTGATGTCATTCTTTTTATAGTTATAAACTGAAAATATGTGTTCTCGTGCTTGTGCTTCAGGTAACCTTGAAGGTAAAATAAACAACACAATGGCATCCTTGAAGGCAAAACAGTCAAATGAAGTGAGTGAAATGGCACATAATTGGTTCCATGATAGACATTTAAATAACTCTTCCGCTGATAACAATTTTCATTATACAACATATAATTAAATTACACGTATCTTAAATACCTGGAGGTCATGCACTTGAAATATTGGGAAGGTATTCTCAATAGGCTGTATTGACTATAAAAATAGTATGGTGGTGAGATTGCGAACAGAGGACTTCAACACAATAACGTTTTCATGGATTTCTCAAGAATTATATGTACATTGGAGTGGCTGGCTGATGAACATCTATGGCGATCTAAAGCTTTTAAAGGACGGCGTAAAGCATTGCTTCAATGGATAGAGCATTGGATCAGCAGATTTATCCTTATTCAGAAAAATTGTTATTTTTACAAATGTGTACTGGGGTTTTAGATGCAATTTTACAAATGTGTACTGGGCTTTTTGTATGTAATTTATGTGTTGGGATTTTTGTTTCGTATTTCTTTTTGTTAGTTATTCAGTATCAAAATTAAATGTATTAAATACCATAAGATTAAATATACACTTAACAAAAAATACTTTATGTTCATACTTAATATAATTCCAAGTATATGTACAGGTTACATTTTAAAAAAACTCTTACGTTGATGCCGATTACTAAATAGAATTTCATTACATAACACTTATCTTTTAATATATGTAAACAATATAACAAAACTCTAATAAGATGGATGGTTTGTGCTACGCGGTGTACTTTTGTTTTAATGATTTATATGAATCACAATAATGATTTGTTTCTAGGAATGAATAACTTATCAATATCATAGCTATAGGTATAAGTTACATTTAAATAATTATTTCGTTTTACGATAATTTATATTAAACAACATAAATTTACATTACAAATACCTTAAATATATCTAAATAATATATCAAAACTAGCCCACCCATTGGGTGGGTTGTTAATCTAGTGTATATATATATATATATATATATATATATATATATATATATATATATATATATATATATATATATATATATATATAAGTTACATTTAAATAATTATTTCGTTTTACAATAATTTATATTAAACAACATAAATTTACATTACAAATACCTTAAATATATCTAAATAATATATCGAAACTAGCCCACCCATTAGGTGGGTTGTTAATCTAGTATGTATATATATATATATATATATATATATATATATATATATATATATATATATATATATATATATATATATATATATATATAGGGATGATATCAAATAAAAAGAAGATATTTGGTAAAAAGAATAAGAAGGATTTTGGACCTTTGATTTAAAATCAATGGATGGGATTAACTATAATCCTAACTAACTATTAAGGGTATAAAAGTAATTTCATAATCTAACTATAATCCTAACAACCTATATACATAATCTAACTATAATCCTAACAACCTATATAATAAAATCCACATTACACAATTTCCATCTCTACATAATAAAACCCAACTTCTTTTAAACACACAATTTCCATCTCTATATAATAGATTGTACTAGTAATATGTTAGCTGTTAGAAACTTAATTCTACTTTTATGATGAATCTGATATTAGCAACAAGTCATGTACTTGTAATCGCTGATGTAAAAGCTTTTGTTTTTACATTTTATGAAAATAAGCAGGTAAGTCTGACCTCAAACAATGCCCAGACTTTGATAGCAACACAAATTTCTGAAGACATGGTTTACAATTCATGAATATCCGAATTAGCTGTACATACATATTTACACTACAAAACTCAAACCCACTCGTACACCATAATTTCCTTTTGTTGAAATACAAGGCAACCAACAAGTGAGTGTTGCTCATGATGATCAATGATCATTCATTCGTGGCTCTAGTTTTATCTTCGAGATGAACTTGGAAGGAACTATCCACAATATGAAATTTCCCTAATCATCTTCTTTACCATAGGATGCAAAGCTAGGAGCCATCATAATCTTGCATTTGCTTAATCTATCGCACCCCATTTCAACACCAAAATAAGTTAAATGGTCTGATATACTGTTTCTAGAGACTGATCTGAAATATTCAACAAGTAGTTTTAGATATTAGTTTGCATGATAAAAATCTTCTCTGAAAAAGATACAATGATCTATAAACTTTGAAACATGTCATTCAAGTTTTATCATTAATGCATAAGAACATGTTGAATTCTGGTATGTTTAATGTTTAAAAACGTTCTTAATTCAACATTTTTTTCATATTATACGATCATTGAAATAATAGAATTTCTATTGTTATGAATGTACATTCTAATAATGTTATTCCAGATATAGAAAAGAGTTACTACATACCTACTACAATCAGGGTCTTCACCAGAATCATCACATATCTTCTCAACCGGATAAATAATAAATCCCATCCCAATTTCATAGAGCCACACCTGCGAATTTAGAGGCAAAATAGTTTGTATCATAAAGTTGAAGGTGAAAAACTCTAACTTGATACAAAATTGCCTGGACGCTATTTTTTTTCTTGATAAACATTCACATACGGAAGTGTTGGTGGTTCGTCGAGGACATTAACAGAGTCTACTATACATGATATTTTTGGTTATGTTAGAATATTTCGATGAAAAAGTTGGTTTCCAACATGAAAAGTTAGAAATCTATCAAGACTGCTTGAAGGATTTCATGTCAAAAGTTGATGCTGATTTCCCAAATCATCACTTACTGTCCTATCACGATTGTGATGTGATCCCATATTGTTGGATCGTGAACACCTTGAACTTGTGTTAATAATGATACTTTGAGTGATACCACTAAGTATACGGAATCTACTTAATGATACTTAGAAGATTGATTGTAAATGAAACAATTTTATGTATGAACAATGTATGTAACAAAACAAATAGCTCCAATATTATTAATGATAATAATACGAGTGATCTATGATATCACTAGGGTTACACCTTGAAGCTCTAAGAAAACGTATTAGAAAGATATATTCTAACTATGAATTAGGATCTCCTTTTATACAGCAAGGAGTCCTCTTTTACAAGATAAGTATAATACTAATAGAATAAGATATACACAAAATCTTTTCTATGTTTATCTAAGCGCGTTTCTCTAACAGTTAACAAGTGAGCAGTGGTAATATTTTGTTCTTGCAGTGGTAATGAGTTTCCACTGCAAGTACAATATTCTGCAGTTGTAATATCTTCACTAGCCGTGGTAACTGATAGAATAATTCCCAACAATCCTCCCCTAAACTTATGATTTATTTGTAAATCAACAAGTTTCTTCAAGTATACAATAAACCTGAGGATATGGAAATTCTTCCAAACACTTATCTTGTTTTTCTCAACACTTTATCAGCTCTTGCATATTGATCTTGAATCTTCTGAATCAAAGCTCTAACCTTTTCATTATCTGCATAAACTCTTAACTTTGACATGTTGAGAGCAGTCCTCCCCTGAATTTGATCATTATTCAATCCTCCCCTGTTTGGGAGAATCTCCACCAAAATCAGCATAATGAGATAAAATTTCAGAAGAACAGCCATCAATTTCTTAAATATCCACCTGTTATGAGAATTTGGTACACAGTTCCATCAATTCCTTTTGTAACATACTGCCTTCAGCACTTCCAGATGTATTACCTTCTGAGAGAGGTGCATCATTAGACAAAGATTCAGTTTCTTACCTAGTGATACTAGATAGTACTTCTGTACCACCCATATGTTTAAATTTGGCTAGGGATTTCACAACCTGTATCCAATCCCGTAGAATCAGACACATGAAGTGTTGCCATGGTAGAGCTCTGAATGATAATGTCATGTCCTGCATCTACACATATTAAGGAAAAATTTTACACTGTCAGTGGTAACTGTGAACCTGTAGTGGTAAAAATCAACAAAATTTTTCAAAGAGCAATGATAAGTAAAACATGTAAAATTTTCTGCTCTTATCATAGTTTTTAGCAAACTATCAGCTATCAACGGATTTGATATGTCTTTACCATGAGCCGTTTGCTATGGACTAGCCAACTCTTGATCACAAGGATGTATGGTGAGTTGATAACCTAGTTTTTGGTAAACTATCAACCATGAACGGATTTGATGTGTCTTTACCTGTAGCCGTTTGCTCAGGACTAGTTGATTCTTATGTGGATTAGACATGGTGAATCAATAACCATTTGTTGTGTGTCTAAGATACACACCTTATTACTCCAATGATATAGGTTGTATACTACAACACAAAATAAGTCTCATCTTAACCCACAAAGATTAACCCAAGTAACTTTTTAACCAAGTTACTATACACAAAAATATCTTCTCAAAAGTCAAACCACAGTTACTTCTCAAACCAACCGAAACAGATGGAAGTAAATAACCTTCATTAATTAGCATAACACCTAACCTTGGCTTATTTAACCTCCTCCAAACACCACATCTCAGTCACCAATAATCTTTCAAACCCAAATATCCCAATCAACCCAATTCTCTTCCACAACCATGTCATCAAACCCTGAGTCCTCTGATCAACACTCTTCTGTTCCATCATCAGAAGAAGATGTACCACCATATCCATGGGGACTTGAAGATTCTGACTATAAGAGAGAGATGGAGAAACGATGGGATGTGCAAGAAAAACAATGGAATGCACACATAGAGAGTGAATCAAGCCATGATCCAAATCCTGCTGAGAGAGAGCTTGTCTCTCCTTTCATCTGGACCTCTGATGAAGAATCTTCAGAAGAAGAGAATGAAGATCCAACCTTTCTTCCACCTTCCACACCAGAGAGATCCCAACCAAGATCAAGTAAAAGAGATTCATCTCTCCCAACATCATCAAATTTAGTGTTGGATCTTCCTGCTCCAGAACTTGGTCTTCTGCATCAAGAACATATTGGACAGAGCAAGAAGGCTCAGATCATATGTAAAGGAAAGGAGAAGCAGAAGTAAATGATTGAGGAATGTTGCCAAGGAACAAAGTTCTTGAGTATTTTCTTGACTTTGTTACTTGAGCACCTTCACAGTCTTCCTTCTCTTCTTTTTCCATTTTCATCTTCAGCTTCTTCATTGTACTTGTCATAGCCTCAAGTATTATGTAATAATTGATAGAAGCTAGTAGTACACAATTAGCCAAATGTATTAGGAATGATCTTTGTAATTCAGTTGGAACTTTGAATGTAAGCTGTAACTTGTTTCTTGGAATGAATGAAAAGATCTTCTTAATTTAATCAATATTGTAAGACCTTCAGCATTATTATCTTTGCAGTAGAAACTAAGTTCAGCTTATTTGACCACATTCCTTGGCTACACCGCTTGGTGACTTTAACACACTTCTTGCAATCTCACAATAACATTTGCAGAACAGACATATACCAAACAACTTACAAACATATTAGTGAGTCACTATAAAACTCAGAAAGTATTATCAAGTCATTCATAATCATTAGTAATCTTTGACTGTCCCTGCACATAACATAAAGGAATTAGTACCTTTTGGGGACCCAAGCCACAAATGACTTGGATCTGCCTCGTGTATCAATATAATTGTATCTATCAAAGGTCATTGATACACCATTGGGATTGTTTGAGGTTGTTGTTCCTTTTGGTTTCCATTCCCAACGAGCTGAGGCCTTAACAGCTTTTCCCAAGTTTACCCTTTTCTTATTCACATAGACATCAGTGGAAACATTTGGGCTTGCAGTGATAACTGCATGCCTAGCAGTGGAAACTGCTGGATTAGAGAAATTTGGTCTCCACATGTGATTCTTGTGATCATTCTTTTCAAAATAAGTCTTTTTCCCTGTTTGATAAGATTTAACAAAAGAAGTGACAGGGGACTTAGGATAAACTCTGTTTTTACTACTGGCAGTGGTAACTGCTGGTCTAGCAGTGGAAGTTGGTTTGATGCCAGTGGTAAGCATAACAGACCTGGGAACCATCTTGCTTAGGGGGTTTGGGTGAGTCATTTTATTAGAATTATGTCCATTCACCCTTTTATTCACAAATACTTCCCTTCTTCCCATGTGGTAGGTACAGTCTTTAGCTAAATGGTCAAAGCTACCACATATATGACAAGCCTTATTGTTGAACACAAAATCACTACCAAACTGCCTAGTTTTAACATGATTCCAACTTCTCATGTTCCCTCTAGGAGATTTAGACCTATCCCTGTACATTTCTGCATACCTAGTAGTAGGCCTAGTGTAATTTGACTGTGTCCTAGGCTTCTCTTTGACTTCTTCAGGAATACTTTTTCTTTCCTCAACTTTAACATCTTCAGTAACACTAGTTTTAGACTCAACATTCAAACATTCATCTTTAAGAGATGAGTCACTAGCACTATCAAAAGTCTCAACCTCAACCTGAACCTTTTCAGTTTCAACTGGTTTAACAAATTTTGGTCCATAGGTCATGGGTGGATCCTGAAACTCTTCTAAGCCTGTGTGAGCTAGGTCAATGCCAGGAGGTGCTGGAACACCTCTTAGAGGTGGTGGAACAGATTTGTATCCAAGACCTGATTTAGCTTTGCTCACAACTTGGGCTTCCCAAATTTTGTCAATGCTCTTGGATTGATGGTCTAGTGTTTGCTTAGTTATCTGAATATTCTCACTAGCCTTTTTAACTTTTTCAATCTCTTCCCTAAGAGCTTTATTCACTTCAACATAAAAATCTAAGTCTCTTTTTAAAACAGCAATGTCATCATTGAACTTAGATTCATTTGCCCTATAATGCTCTAACTGCTTTTCTAATACACCTAGACCTCTTTTATGATTTGCTAAGTTATAATTAGTATGATGTAACTCTAGCATTTGTGCATCATATTGTGCTTTTATGTTCTCATACTCTTTTAAGGCCTTACAGTTTTTAGAACAAGCATTATTAGTATGTACCTCAGTGTCAGAGAAAGTCATGAGTGCATGCTCAGTAGCAAGCATTGCAGATTTTGAATCATCTTCTCCATCCTGAGTCATAAAGCTCCAATTAAAGCTCACTCTGGTTTCTGTCTCCATTGATTCTTCTGAGTGAACTTGAGTCTTCTAAATCAAAATATCAAAGCCTCGCTCTGATACCACTTGTTGGATCGTGAACACCTTGAACTTGTGTTAATAATGATACTTTGAGTGATACCACTAAGTATGCGGAATCTACTTAATGATACTTAGAAGATTGATTGTAAATGAAACAATTTTATGTATGAACAATGTATGTAACAAAACAAATAGCTCCAATATTATTAATGATAATAATACGAGTGATCTATGATATCACTAGGGTTACACCTTGAAGATCTAAGAAAACGTATTAGAAAGATATATTCTAACTATGAATTAGGATCTCCTTTTATACAGCAAGGAGTCCTCTTTTACAAGATAAGTATAATACTAATAGAATAAGATATACACAAAATCTTTTCTATGTTTATCTAAGCGCGTTTCTCTAACAGTTAACAAGTGAGCAGTGGTAATATTTTGTTCTTGCAGTGGTAATGAGTTTCCACTGCAAGTACAATCTTCTACAGTTGTAATATCTTCACTAGCCGTGGTAACTGATAGAATAATTCCCAACACATATCTATTTCGTTTCAAAACTATCTCAATTCAACTCAAAATCCTAGTGGACTTGGAAATAAAGGTGATCGATCTCGCTTACAGATAATTAGACATTTTTAATGCACAAAATAGTGTTATTTCAAACAACAGAGTGCTAATTACCTTAGCATGTCAACTTTTCTAAATTCCTAGGAGAACAAATGCATATTCAGGCCATTTTTTATGCACAAAATAGTATTATTTCAAACAATAGAGTGCTAATTACCTAAGCATGACACTTGTACTATCTCTGATGAAAAGTAACACACAATTAACATGTTATTAATGTAGAATAAAACATTATTTCGGACCATTCACGATTATCCTAACCTCTCACTCTTTTACTAACTTTCAATAAAAAGTAATGCACATTTAGAGCATTTTTTAATGCACAAAATAGTGTTATTTCAAGCAATTCACAATTATCCAACCGTACTGACTTTTACTAGCTTCCTAAAAAATTAATGCACATTAGAGCATTTTTTTAGTGCACAAAACTGTGTTATTTCACACAACTCATGGATTATCTAACTGTTTTGCACTTATACTATCTTCCTACAAAAATTCATGCACACTTAGAACATTTTTTAGGGCACAAAATAATGTTACTTCACACAACTCACAAGTTATCCAACCATATCGCACCTTTACTAACTTCATACAAAAATTAATGCACACTTAGGCAATTTATTAGTGCACAGAACATTGTTTATTCATATAACTCATGAATTATCCAACCGTGTCACACTTTTACTAGCTTTCTACAAAAATTGATGCACATTTAAACCATTTTATAGTGCACAAAATAGTGTTTTTTTATTCCATCTTTTGTTAAAACAAATAGGAACAAAACAAGACATTATAACAAAACAAAAGGAAGACCAATGCAACAAACAAGACATTATAGCAAAAGGAACATGGAGAAATTATCGCACATTTAGGCCATTTTTTAATGCACACATCAGTCTTATTTCACATAACTCACAATTACCGAAACATATCACATTTTTTTACAAAAATCAATGCACATTTCCAAATCATCACTTACTGTCCGATCCTATCACGGTTGTGATATGATCCCATATCTATTTTCATTTCAAAACTATCTCAATACTCAAAATCCTAGTGGACTTGGAAATAAAGGTGATCGATCTCGCTCAAGGATAATTAGACATTTTTAATGCACAAAATAGTGTTATTTAAAACAACAGAGTGCTAATTACCTTAGCATGTCAGCTTTTCTAAATTCCAATCAGAACATATGCATATTCAGACCATTTTTTATGCACAAAATAGTATTATTTCAAACAATAGAGTGCTAATTACCTAAGCATGTCACTTGTACTATCACTAATGAAAAGTAACACACATTTAATGTGTTATTAATGTAGAACAAAACATTATCTCAGGCCATTCACAATTATCCTAACATGTCACTCTTTTACTAACTTTCAACAAAAAGTAATGCACATTTAGAGCATTTTTTAGTACACAAAATAGTGTTATTTCATGCAATTCACAATTACCCAACCGTACTGACTTTTACTAGCTTCCTACAAAAATTAATGAACATTTAGAGCATTTTTTATTGCATAAAATAGTGTTATTTAACACAACTCATGGATTATCTAACGATTTCGCACTTATACTATGTTCCAAAAAAAATTAATGCACACTTAGAGCATTTTTTAGTGCACAGAATAATGTTACTTCACATAACTCACGAGTTATCCAACCGTATCTCACCTTTACAAACTTCTACAAAAATTAATGCACACTTAGGCCAGTTTTTAGTGCATAGAACAATGTTTATTCACACAACTCATGAATTATCCAACCGTGTCACACTTTTACTAACTTTCTTCAAAAATTGATGCACATTTAAACCTTTTTATAGTGCACAAAATAGTGTTTTTTTACTAC
This sequence comes from Artemisia argyi, assembly GCA_030686995.1. Classification (NCBI taxonomy): domain Eukaryota; kingdom Viridiplantae; phylum Streptophyta; class Magnoliopsida; order Asterales; family Asteraceae; genus Artemisia; species Artemisia argyi. The sequence continues at coordinate 113,637,572 of CM060684.1, forward strand.
ATCTTTTATTAAAACAAATAAGAACAAAACAAGACATTATAACAAAACAAAAGGAAGACCAATGCTACAAACAAGACATTACAGCAAAAGGAACCTAGAGAAATTATCGCACATTTAGGCCATTTTTTAATGAACACATCAGTATTATTTCACATAACTCACGATTACTGAAACATATCATATTTTTTACAAAATCAATGCACATTTAGCCAATTTTTACAGCATAATGCAGTGTTATTTCACATAACACATGATTACCCAAATAAATCGCACTTTTACTAACTTCCTACAATAATTAATAAACATTTAGCCAATTTTTAATACACAAAACAGTGTTATTTCACACAACTCACAATTACCCAAATATATCACACTTTTACTAACTTTTGACAAAAAATAGTGCACGTTTAACTCATTTTGAATGCAGTAAATAGATTTATTTCGCACAACCCATGATTACCCAAACATATCATATTTTTAACAACAATCTGTTAAAATTAATGCATATTTTGTAACACCCCCAATTTTGAAATGCGCAGCGGAATTAAAGCTGGGTGTTACTTCATAGCTCAACAGTTTAATTGTAGAAAATGATTGTCAATCTAGTCGTTTTAAAAGATTTATCATTCGAAGTTTCATGAAAATCAGAGTTTATAAAAGGAGGTCCCCAGTAGTTGCAAAGTTAGTTAAAAGTGTTTTCGAATGATAGTAAAATTTATAGCCTTCATAAATATCCGTGCTTCTCCATGCCATCCTTGCTCATTATGGACCTGAGATAAACATGCTAAAACGTCAACACAAAGGTTGGTGAGTTCATAGAGTTTATAGGTAAAATAGTTGATTTCCAAAATAAAAGAATTTGTGAGTACATAGTAGTTATAAATGCACAGTTGATTAGCGGAATCAATGAATGAGTACATCCTTAGGATTCATAATTTAAAAAGTTGAGTTTGCGAAAGTAAAGAGTGAGTAAATCCATAGAGTTGACATAAAATCAATTGATTTTTCCAATAATTCAAAGTTTAGGTAATAAGGGTAATAGATGCCATTGTTAATGAAATAAGTAGCGGGTTACGTTGTTATACACCCGTAGTAGTTTGACTTTCCTACTCAAGTCGATAGTTGAGTAAGTCCATAGTGTTTGTGGGAAATCATTTGATTGGGTGATTCCCTGGTGTTTGTATAAAGCAATTGAACACAAGTTTTCCAGTTAGATAATATAATTGCAACGAATACAATTATGGGTGAAAATATAGTTATTGCCCTAAGCTCATGACACGCAAACCTTAACATCGGGTGTAATATAAATAGCCCACACCATAAAATGGTGTAGGTGATAGTGCCCTCGTGTAGTAGGAGTTTGCCAGCTTCCTATTTAATTTGAATAAAGTGCATTTGGTTACTTACCTAGCAACTCAAATGGGGCGTCAACTGCCAATAGATCTATTCACTGAATTCGCGTTCACTCGCAAGTGATTAATGGTTCATGATATAAGGGACTTTTGGCAATGGTGGTACTTAGGCAATAACAATCAGGGTAGCATACAGAAAAATACTTGTGTTCAGTTTGTAGCATGTAATATGTTTCAATAAACAAATAGAGTGTATCATCAATCAAATAACATGTTTAAGATAAATGAGTAATAGTTGTAAGTAGAAACAAGCATGTATCTCCCCCAAAACATTTATAAAACGATTATAAAACGGTAAGGTAGGGGCTATGACTCACCTCGGTAGTACAGTGATCCAGATATAGAAATAGCAAGTGTGGAAAAGGAACGGCTCAGGATACGCGACCTGAATTAATATGGCAACCTTTAATTTAGGTGGTTCATGAATTAAGACTTTTATGTTCTAATAGGACAAGGTTTTAAATTATCCGTATCGACGTAACTTGTGTGGCATTTAATCAAGGTAAATAGTTATATATTTATTTAACTCGTATGTGTGTAATAGTTTCTTAATATTACGTAATTTATACTCGAGTCGTTAATTATTAATTTCCAATCTTAATGATAATTACTAACCGTTTAATTTAGATACGGTATTAAAATATTTTCAGTTATGTCGTTATTTATATTACGAAAATGTGGGACTTATATATCGTATTTAAGTTTTTATAAACATTTATGAAAGGAGTTTGAAATGAAAATATCGAGATTCTTATAAAGTTATCTAAGGAAACACTTACGCTTTATTAATATTTACTAAAAATAATAATAATTTGTTTAACAACTTAATTTAAAATGACAACCGAAAAGAAAAGAAAGAAATAAATAAAAAGGAAAATGGCCAAGACTAAGACAGGGCTCGAACCCCCGACCTCAGTCTTAACAGCAGACGTCCCAACCATCCGCGCCAGCCATTTGTTGTGTTATATTTTGGAGTTTAACGTATTTTAAAGGGTTTCTAAACTGTTACATCTTTGTTAAATCCCTACTCAGTAAGCTGAGCATGTGTGCATGCATTTGAACTTCTCATTTCCAGTTTTAAAACTGATTTTGTCAATAAGTGATATAGTTCCATGTTTTCATGTTTAACGAGAGTACATATAGACATATATGTATAAGTTTTTCAAATGAGAATCCTTAACGACATACTATACGTAACAAAAGAGTTAAGTTCGAGTTTAAAAGAAATGATCCCGATAGAGAAATAAGCTCATAAGTTTAGTAAATACGTTACATAACTTGAAAATAGCTTCGCGAGTCGCAAAACATAGTAGGTCGATTGTGTACAAGTTTCGCGAGACAAACTTAGTTATTACTTTTCGTTTTAGTTTTCACAAGTTGTTTAAGATTTACCACAACGGTTTATTTTTATTATGTAGGTGGGTGCGTGTCGTTTTACAAGCCGATTAAACCTTTCGATTTCATACTTATTCGTGAGTGCCACACAAGCTCTTGAACAACAAAAACAACTTTCAACTACGTTTGCATGTGTGTGATGCGTACGTATACAGAGAGAAGGAATGGAGTTTTGGAAGACTTACTACACCAAGAATGGTGGTGAGGAAATACGAAGAGGAAATGTGAATGAGGGATGAGCGAGAAGCGAAAACAACTCCATAGCTTCCCAGCTTACACCTCGTCTCTTTGCAACACCAAGAGAGTTTGGGAACTTGCAAAAATAACATCCTACTACTTGCTTCTTCTTTCTTTGTGGTTCGAATGGAGTATGAGGGTGAGTGTGATGATTTATTTTAGTTGTAAACAAAAGTGCATGTGTTTTGTTATGTATATATATAGGTAAATTTTAAAGACTAGTCAAAGGAACACATGTGGGTCTTGGTGGCTTGGTTGTGCCGAATTTCAAGGGAAAGTAAGAGACCAATTTTCTAGTCAAACCACCTAAATTAATTACCATGTTTCATGTGTGACTTTTAGTACCATTTGGGTCAAAATGCATTAAGGCATATGTCTTGTGAATAATGGGGAGGGGCGGCATAATAAAAAAAATATAGAGCTTGTAAGATTACACATGGTCTTGTTTGAATTTTCTCTTGGTCGACATAGGCAACAAACAAAAGAATATACAAGAGTTTGGGAAGAGAGGTGCATGGAAGTGAAGAGAAATGGTACGTAGATATATATTAATAAACTTTGAAGTTTTCCTCCCAACCAATTACTGTGAACGGCAGGGGTCTTTACATGTTATGAGACTATTCTTTTCAATATCTTGGTCCTTTCTACAGTTGGTACTCGCCCAAATTATGGGGCATGTTCCCCAGGTTTATCTTTTGCATTAATGAGATGTGATGGTATTTTGTTGTGGGGTGCATGAAAAAGTCTTGGTGGGGTATGAGAAGGGAAGGGTAAAATGTTTCTTTTTGTTTTCTAGCTTGTCGACACAAGCCAATGCCCAAAGAAAATGTGAGTTTGCATTGATTATTTATTTTGATTATACGTAAGATTTCCTTTTAAAATGAGACTAGTACTTGCCCAGGAAATATATTTTAAGTTTTGTGTGAGCATGAAATGGGGGAGTTGTCTTGTGATTTAATATAGATGTTGACTAGCTATATTGAGGTAGGGACATGATAGTTTGCTAGTGATTTAATTGTATCTTTAGTTACTTAGTGTATATAAGGTGTTATGTATATTGTTTTGGGTACTGGGTTAACAAGAAATAACTTTTAACGGAACAAAACGTAATATATTAAAGTTATAAAAAAAATTATAAAATTATATCTTTCGCAAGTATCGGGTGAATAAATAATTGTTTGTCAATGAGCGGGCCAAGGGCCAAATTAATTTGGAGTGTGTTGGGTTAAGTAACAAGACTCAACCATATATATGATTTAATTAATTGGGTTGCTAAATTATTGTGGCACGCGTACGAGTTCGTTCCAAATGACATGTGAACCGCGTCACATGGATATAGTTTGTAATTGCATTGCAAAAAAAAAAAAAAAAAAAAAAAAAAAAAAAAAAAAAAAAAAAATTAGCCCGTAAAAATGGTTAATTAAATCATGACGATAGATTACTCTCGTTAAGCATTAAGAGGGGAATTTACGGGATATTACAGTACCTACCCGTTAAACTGAATCCCGTCCCGGGATTCCGGTCTAAGATTGTTGTCATTAGGAGGTTTGAATGAAAACTTTTTTTTTTTTTTTTTTGAGAGAGCTTGTGAAACTTCGGTTTTTGTAAGGAAAACTTGTTAATTAAATTTTTAAGATACAACACAGGATTTGTTCCAAGCTTCTATAGCCGATAAAGAAATAACTTTTTTTTTTTCTTTTTTTTTTTTTTTTTTTTTTTTTTAAACGTGAACAGTGTCAAACAGTAACCCAACGGTTACTTTACTCTTTTTAATTATCTCAATTTAAAAGTCCCATTCTTACCACTCACAACTTAATCTTTCAATTACATTTCTCTCATAAGGTTTTCCAAAATGCCGCACATTATTACTATGATTGCGATTGCGTATTTTATTGTTACTGCTGTTTATTCGGTTTATGCTCCAAAAGAGGATCGTGCATTGTTGGTTGGAGTTTTTGTGTTTCTTGTGCCCCTCGTGATCTTAGCGGTTATCATTGATAAGTTTTGGAAGTGATGGATAGTGCAGAAGTGTTGTAATAGACTTCGTTGTGTTTTCATGTAATCCTTAATGTATGAGTAATAAAGTTTGTTTTGTTTTATGAAATCTTGCCTTACGTTAATTATCTGTTCGTATTTATCATGTGAATATTCAAAAATAGGTATGGGAAATCAATATGTCATATGATGTAGTAGTTATAGCCTGAAATTATTTGGTTTCTTGGGGTTGTTAGCCATCGTTGAAGACAGAAGAGAAATGCAGGGAGTTGGTTCGTAGTTGAGTCACATAAGTGGTTTGAATGACATGAGTCATGACTAATTAATTTGATGAGATTTCGTTTTAGTTTTGTAGGTGTTGGTGGGAGTTTGTATGAAACAAAGTACTTAGGCAAAAATTTGATATTTTGTTTAGTTGATGTAGTGACAGTCGAGCTGAACTGTGTTGATAACTTGGCCATCGAATGATAGAGTAATGAAAAAAAAAAGACTTGTCACATATGATTTATATATATGTGCTAAATCGAGACGTTTAAAAATATCGATAGGTTGTGAAGGAAATAACACGGAGAACGATCTAAAGTAAGTGAGCACGAGTCGGTTAAACTTAGGAATAAAACTTAAGTCTTGGGCTTGAATAGTGTCGGGCTAAATTTGTGGCCAATAGCCCAAAGACCAAACGTGGTGCGTTGGTGTATCGTAAGAAATGGGCCAGGGCCCAATATCATTTGGGTGGGTTTGGTTTGGCGAGTAAGAAATGTTTAACGCACGTTTAATGACATATACGGTTACAAGATAGTTTTGAGACCCTCAAGATTTCATATAATGTCTGAGAGTTTCGAGAGATTGTCAGGAAGTTCTCAACCTTTTAGAGACTGAAGAGTCCAAACGCATGAGTGGTGTTATTCATATGTGGCGTGTTCAAAATTTTTAAGTTATGGGGTTGCGTGTTTAACGCGGTTTGTTTATTGCAACTTGCAATGTTAAGGCGAAAGTGGAATTTTTAACACGTATCCCAAAACTAGTAGTTAGATTTAATAGACTTTTTTTTTTTTTTTTTTTTTTTTTCTTTCTGAAAATTTTACCGTTTGAATACGAACGGTCATGTCTACCAAAATAAAATAAAGGAAGAATATTTTCAAACCCTTATAAATACTACTGGCATGCTTGGGTTATTCACACACACACACCAAAGAAAGTATTTCAATGGCTTGCAAAATGCCACACACCGCTGATGAATTCCAACGATTTGTCAAGGCAGAAGCTGAGGGTAGTGACAGGGATCGCCAAAAAGCTATTGTGGGGATCATCAAGAGATTTGAGTTTATGAAAGAACTGAAACGAGAAGATATGGAACACTACGCAAGGTGCCCCGACGTATCAAATGATAGGAGACGTGTGATTGACCAGTTCTTGCAGGACGAGTATCGTAAGGATACTGCTGTGATTGAGTCGTTGTGGGATTGCGTCAGTCAGATACAGGCTCAGATTTATAATAAAGTTCGTTGGAGTTATGAAGAAAATTTTGGAGCTGCTAGGGTTGGACAACAACAACAACAACAGCAGCAACAACAACAACAACACCCACAACAACCACAACATGGTGCATCAAGTTCATCCGCACAAAGAGTTGTTGAACAACAACAACAATTGCCTCATATGGATCACTTCCAGCCAAGCTTTGAGGAAAATGTGGCTGTTGATGATGGTGGTTGGACTTCTGACATGGAGCGGGAGCTGAACAGGTTGGAGACTCAGTGGGAAGAAGAGAAGTTGGCGAGCTTCGACCTTTATGATGATGGTTATGATTCCAACAATTCTCAGACTTGGGATCACCCAGACTACCTTTGAAATCTAGGTGTTTTAATTCGGTATCGTTTGTGATGTTCAAGCATGTTTTAAATAATAGGGTGTTTGAATGTTTAAATAAAATCCTTTGTGAGCACAATTTGGATGAGAATTTATTTATTATGTCGTGTTTAGATATTTCTCTTGAATTATAATTATAAAAAAAATCTGTGCGGGTAACCTACCCGTTAAACAAAGAGTTTTGTTGATACAGGTTTTACAAAGAGAATTTTTGGATAAGGATGTAGAGAAAATTGCCGGATTATCAGCTTTTGGGAATGATGAAAGTCATTTTGTCTTTGTGAGTATGTGGGTATAATAGTAGTCTACGGCTACCGCCTTACATATCCCACTTTTTCCTTTTCACTACTCATATATCTCTCACCCAAGGATTTTAAAATGTCATACACCTATACTGTCCTCATAATTTTGTATGTTGTTGCAGACATCCTCTTGGCTTACATTCCAAAAGAAGATTTGGAGTCTTTGGATTGGATTATAGCACTTCTCATGCTAATCGTGGTTTTAGCCGTTAGCGTGGACGAAATATGGGGGTAAGAGATAGTGTTATAATAGGAGTGTTGTTTTGAATTCGTAAATTAGCACCATGCATTAATGTTTAGAGTGTTAATCACTCGTGCATTTTGTCGCGCAGGATATTCGAGGTGTTACACCCAGTTGTGGTTCTCGCTCTCGTAGGAGTAGTGGTGTTTTTCATCAGTTTGATTGATCAACCAATTGGTGATGTTATGCTTTTCTTAGCGATATTTGTAATGTTGGCATTACCAATGCTAATCATATCGTTGTGCATAAACATTCGAGGTTTCTAAAAGTTATGTGTTTTAGTGGTTCCTGATTTCATACGCATGCTATTTCAGAGGTAAATAACCCATTCATCTATATTTCATTATTTACATAGAGAAGCGTCCCAAACTATGTAACTAAGGAAATATAAACTTATGGTTCAATGATATACAATTTCTTGATTTGAATAAAAAGGCGTCCCAATCCATTCAAATTAAGACATTTTAAATCATTTTAAGATTCTGACTTAACATTCATACTAATCAACAAGGTAATTTATGCGCGGATTTTCCGGGAATGGAGAAAGTGTTTGTCATGTGTATTTATGATGATGGGAGTGAGATAATTAAGGATGATTGATACAATACTCAAGATAGTGGGTGAGTAAACATGTCAATATCTTAGAGTGTTGGTGTAGCATAACCTATCTAGCAGTCACATAATCATCTGGCAGATGGAAGGCACGGAGAGCGAAATGCTATAAAATGTTTTGTTTGTAAAAGTAGTTATAGTTCGGATCTATTTTAGACCCGTTTCACTATAACTGAAGCTCTGATACCAATCTGTAACACCCCCAATTTTGAAATGCGCAGCGGAATTAAAGCTGGGTGTTACTTCATAGCTCAACAGTTTAATTGTAGAAAATGATTGTCAATCTAGTCGTTTTAAAAGATTTATCATTCGAAGTTTCATGAAAATCAGAGTTTATAAAAGGAGGTCCCCAGTAGTTGCAAAGTTAGTTAAAAGTGTTTTCGAATGATAGTAAAATTTATAGCCTTCATAAATATCCGTGCTTCTCCATGCCATCCTTGCTCATTATGGACCTGAGATAAACATGCTAAAACGTCAACACAAAGGTTGGTGAGTTCATAGAGTTTATAGGTAAAATAGTTGATTTCCAAAATAAAAGAATTTGTGAGTACATAGTAGTTATAAATGCACAGTTGATTAGCGAAATCAATGAATGAGTACATCCTTAGGATTCATAATTTAAAAAGTTGAGTTTGCGAAAGTAAAGAGTGAGTAAATCCATAGAGTTGACATAAAATCAATTGATTTTTCTAATAATTCAAAGTTTAGGTAATAAGGGTAATAGATGCCATTGTTAATGAAATAAGTAGCGGGTTACGTTGTTATACACCCGTAGTAGTTTGACTTTCCTACTCAAGTCGATAGTTGAGTAAGTCCATAGTGTTTGTGGGAAATCATTTGATTGGGTGATTCCCTGGTGTTTGTATAAAGCAATTGAACACAATTTTTCCAGTTAGATAATATAATTGCAACGAATACAATCATGGGTGAAAATATAGTTATTACCCTAAGCTCATGACACGCAAACCTTAACATCGGGTGTAATATAAATAGCCCACACCATAAAATGGTGTAGGTGATAGTGCCCTCGTGTAGTAGGAGTTTGCCAGCTTCCTATTTAATTCGAATAAAGTGCATTTGGTTACTTACCTAGCAACTCAAATGAGGCGTCAACTGCCAATAGATCTATTCACTGAATTCGCGTTCACTCGCAAGTGATTAATGGTTCATGATATAAGGGACTTTTGGCAATGGTGGTACTTAGGCAATAACAATCAGGGTAGCATACAGAAAAATACTTGTGTTCAGTTTGTAGCATGTAATATGTTTCAATAAATAAATAGAGTGTATCATCAATCGAATAACATGTTTAAGATAAATGAGTAATAGTTGTAAGTAGAAACAAGCATGTATCTCCCCCAAAACATTTATAAAACGATTATAAAACAGTAAGGTAGGGGCTATGACTCACCTCGGTAGTACAGTGATCCAGATATAGAAATAGCAAGTGTGGAAAAGGAACGGCTCAGGATACGCGACCTGAATTAATATGACAACCTTTAATTTAGGTGGTTCATGAATTAAGACTTTTATGTTCTAATAGGACAAGGTTTTAAATTATCCGTATCGACGTAACTTGTGTGGCATTTAATCAAGGTAAATAGTTATATATTTATTTAACTCGTATGTGTGTAATAGTTTCTTAATATTACGTAATTTATACTCGAGTCGTTAATTATTAATTTCCAATCTTAATGATAATTACTAACCGTTTAATTTAGATACGGTATTAAAATATTTTCAGTTATGTCGTTATTTATATTACGAAAATGTGGGACTTATATATCGTATTTAAGTTTTTATAAACATTTATGAAAGGAGTTTGAAATGAAAATATCGAGATTCTTATAAAGTTATCTAAGGAAATACTTACGCTTTATTAATATTTACTAAAAATAATAATAATTTGTTTAACAACTTAATTTAAAATGACAACCGAAAAGAAAAGAAAGAAATAAATAAAAAGGAAAATGGCCAAGACTAAGACAGGGCTCGAACCCCCGACCTCAGTCTTAACAGCAGACGTCCCAACCATCCGCGCCAGCCATTTGTTGTGTTATATTTTGGAGTTTAACGTATTTTAAAGGGTTTCTAAACTGTTACATCTTTGTTAAATCCCTACTCAGTAAGCTGAGCATGTGTGCATGCATTTGAACTTCTCATTTCCAGTTTTAAAACTGATTTTGTCAATAAGTGATATAGTTCCATGTTTTCATGTTTAACGAGAGTACATATAGACATATATGTATAAGTTTTTCAAATGAGAATCCTTAACGACATACTATACGTAACAAAAGAGTTAAGTTCGAGTTTAAAAGAAATGATCCCGATAGAGAAATAAGCTCATAAGTTTAGTAAATACGTTACATAACTTGAAAATAGCTTCGCGAGTCGCAAAACATAGTAGGTCGATTGTGTACAAGTTTCGCGAGACAAACTTAGTTATTACTTTTCGTTTTAGTTTTCACAAGTTGTTTAAGATTTACCACAACGGTTTATTTTTATTATGTAGGTGGGTGCGTGTCGTTTTACAAGCCGATCAAACCTTTCGATTTCATACTTATTCGTGAGTGCCACACAAGCTCTTGAACAACAAAAACAACTTTCAACTACGTTTGCATGTGTGTGATGCGTACGTATACAGAGAGAAGGAATGGAGTTTTGGAAGACTTACTACACCAAGAATGGTGGTGAGGAAATACGAAGAGTAAATGTGAACGAGGGATGAGCGAGAAGCGAAAACAACTCCATAGCTTCCCAGCTTACACCTCGTCTCTTTGCAACACCAAGAGAGTTTGGGAACTTGCAAAAATAACATCCTACTACTTGCTTCTTCTTTCTTTGTGGTTCGAATGGAGTATGAGGGTGAGTGTGATGATTTATTTTAGTTGTAAACAAAAGTGCATGTGTTTTGTTATGTATATATATAGGTAAATTTTAAAGACTAGTCAAAGGAACACATGTGGGTCTTGGTGGCTTGGTTGTGCCGAATTTCAAGGGAAAGTAAGAGACCAATTTTCTAGTCAAACCACCTAAATTAATTACCATGTTTCATGTGTGACTTTTAGTACCATTTGGGTCAAAATGCATTAAGGCATATGTCTTGTGAATAAATGGGGAGGGGCGGCATAATAAAAAAAATATAGAGCTTGTAAGATTGCACATGGTCTTGTCTGAATTTTCTCTTGGTCGACATAGGCAACAAACAAAAGAATATACAAGAGTTTGGGAAGAGAGGTGCATGGAAGTGAAGAGAAATGGTACGTAGATATATATTAATAAACTTTGAAGTTTTCCTCCCAACCAATTACTGTGAACGGCAGGGGTCTTTACATGTTATGAGACTATTCTTTTCAATATCTTGGTCCTTTCTACAGTTGGTACTCGCCCAAATTATGGGGCATGTTCCCCAGGTTTATCTTTTGCATTAATGAGATGTGATGGTATTTTGTTGTGGGGTGCATGAAAAAGTCTTGGTGGGGTATGAGAAGGGAAGGGTAAAATGTTTCTTTTTGTTTTCTAGCTTGTCGACACAAGCCAATGCCCAAAGAAAATGTGAGTTTGCATTGATTATTTATTTTGATTATACGTAAGATTTCCTTTTAAAATGAGACTAGTACTTGCCCAGGAAATATATTTTAAGTTTTGTGTGAGCATGAAATGGGGGAGTTGTCTTGTGATTTAATATAGATGTTGACTAGCTATATTGAGGTAGGGACATGATAGTTTGCTAGTGATTTAATTGTATCTTTAGTTACTTAGTGTATATAAGGTGTTATGTATATTGTTTTGGGTACTGGGTTAACAAGAAATAACTTTTAACGGAACAAAACGTAATATATTAAAGTTATAAAAAAAATTATAAAATTATATCTTTCGCAAGTATCGGGTGAATAAATAATTGTTTGTCAATGAGCGGGCCAAGGGCCAAATTAATTTGGAGTGTGTTGGGTTAAGTAACGAGACTCAACCATATATATGATTTAATTAATTGGGTTGCTAAATTATTGTGGCACGCGTACGAGTTCGTTCCAAATGACATGTGAACCGCGTCACATGGATATAGTTTGTAATTGCATTGCAAAAAAAAAAAAAAAAAAAAAAAAAAAAAAAAAAAAAATAGCCCGTAAAAATGGTTAATTAAATCGTGACGATAGATTACTCTCGTTAAGCATTAAGAGGGGAATTTACGGGATATTACATATTTAGCCTATTTTTTTAATACAAAAAACATTGTTATTTCACATAACTCACAAATACCTAAACATATCCTCCTTTTCACAACAGTATCTGGAAATTGATGCACATATATCCATTATTATGCATAAAGTATGAACATTTCAATTTGGTCAACATTTTTTTTATCAGGATAACTATTAACAAAGCAATTTTAGGTTAATAAAATCATTACCTGTGGAGTTTAAAGTTTTTAATTAGGAAAATATTGTTGATCTTCATTCCCCATCATTGCATATATTTTTGTTGCCACGTAACACAATTTTTTCCTGTTAAATCACCGATTGCATATTTGATTAGCATTAAACCATTGTTTGCATCTTGAAGTTGCGAATTTTTGATGTATTTCTAGACGAATATTGTTTAGATCATTGTTTGCAGATTTGTTGATTGTAATTTATGGAAATGATCAGAATTTATTGAGATTATCGAATTGAGATGATCGGATTGTGGATTTGGATGATCGGAATTGGGGATTAGAGAGAAAGAAGTTAGATGAGAGAGAAAGTGTGAAGGTAAAATGTAATAAAACATGATAAGTCGTATGTTTATATTTTTTTTGGTAAAGAGACGGTTTTGCCCTTCCGACCTTAATTAAGTTTATAATTTAATCCCATCCATTGATTTTTAATCTAAAAGTCCAAAATCCTTCTTATTCTTTTTATCAAAAATAGTCTTTTTATTTTAACTCCCATATATATATATATATATATATATATATATATATATATATATATATATATATATATATATATATATATATATATATATATATATATATATATATATATATATATATATATGGGTGGGCTAATGTATATTTTTTCTACAAAATACATTGCAAAATATCTACACTAATAATAACTATAAAAAAAAGTTGGGGTTGGCCTTGGCCTACCCGAAGGACAATGTGGCTCCGTCAATATTACCAAGTATCTGGTCAAATAGTCAATTATTTAGTCTATGAATGTAACATTAGGGATTACCTGGTAGAAAATGGGGCACTAATTATTTCTAAAAAAACCACTGAGATTTCTTTAAAAGCGCATACATTAGTCTGATTTGGACATGAAGAATGTTGTGTTGGATGCTTTTGGATATTAGTATATTATGCTAATTTGGATGCTTTGGAATATTAGTAGATTCATGGTGTTTAAACATGTTATTTTTTTATTTTTTTTCATTTTTGTTCAGTAATATATAATGTCACACCTCGCCAAGGCGGAAACGCGAGGGTGTAACTTAATGGATATCATCACAACACATGGTGTCTATACAGAGAATAACTACATGCAATAAAAATGGCAAAGTATAGACACAAAGCGTCATAACAATACCCGAAAGAAAACAACATGATAAACTCCAAACGCTCAGATAAACCACTTCCAATGCAACTAAGGTCTCGTCTAATCACTTCCTTCTATCATAGCCTTAGAATGCTCACCTGAAAATGATGCTTAAAACGTCAACATAATGTTGGTGAGATTCATAGGTTTAAGACACACATACACTCTCAAGGCAACCAGTTCACTGTAATTATAAAACATAGCTGGACAAATAAATATAGTTATCATACAAGCTACATGTATTCATAAACAAATCATCACACAAAAAGGCAACCATCGGGCCGGAACGTGACCCCCGCTCCAAAACACATCATCAATTGGGTCGCATGCGTGAGCAACAGGATAAGCATCCTCCCAATTGGAAATCACACAGCATCAATTAGGTCGCTAACCTAATCGGAATCACACTTTCATGTACCACATAGCATTATTACGATAACATTATAAGTCCAATCTCTTTGACACACACATAATCACAGTAACCCAAATCATTTAAGACAAGCATCATTCCCATCCCAAGTTTAAAAACAAAGTAAAAATATGGGACTATGAACTCACCTCAAACCTTGCAGCTTCCATAACACAAATCACAAATCTAAACAATACAAATAAGTCCACGTTACACAAGGCCAAGCTAAAAGCTACAACCCATGTAATAATCATATGATGGATGTCTAAGACTCATATGACCCACCATGGATCTCCTAGACACCATACTAACCACCACCATAACTTAATACTCACTAAATCTCTTGCACTCTTAAAATCAGAAAACGCATAATTTTTGGGTACATTCGCCCACATGAAATCACGACAAATAAAGCTAAAAAACTCACACCAAAAATTTACCATGGTCTCTCATATGCATACAAGCTAATCCCAGAAGGCCATGGACCAATAACACACACAAGTACTCAAAAGAAAATCAAACTTGTCAACTACTCAAATTCGGATCTGAGCGCACACCAAAAAGTTTTGATTAACATAAAATACTTCCACAAGTTTTTATCGCGAATCCTTTTTGTGGTAGCCTAGTATAACCTAATACTTAACTATTCCAGAAGGGCTAGTCAAAATACCACTTTTACAACCACAACTCACCCTCAAACTTTTACCCAAATTCTGTCCTGGTTTGACAGCTTTGACACCTTAACAAAGAAAAATCAAAAGACCAACTTCCCGACCTTGAAATCAATCGTGGCTGGACTTTTTGGAAAGCTCTTTCATTAAACTTCAAATTAGACCTAAAATTCGGGATCTAAATCCTCACCATCTTTTAATTACACTCACATCTTTACAGCCATAGTTTTTTGTCCAAACCCTAACTTAATAACTAGCATGTTTTACGCTCAATTCTCTTAACCAATCATCATAATATAATCATTAATTGATCCCAACATGTTTTAATTAATTAACTTACAGAAGTTTACAAACCCTAGATCCATCATACTTAATATTACATGAATTAGATTAATTAACCAATTAATTGAACATAGGGTTTAAAGATTTTACCTTGATTCTTGATTATTGCTTCCAAATTATAAACCCTAATATTTTTCTTCTTCCTTGGCCTCCCATGAACGACCAAAATCATAAAAAAAAACGTTTTAGGGTTGTTTGGTTTGTATTTATATTAATTATGGATAATCCTTGGGCCTAAGAGTCATATTTGGACTCAAATTTGGTTTCCTTTTTCCCATTATCCCTTCTGACCGATTTTTTAGTCATATACATCTATATATATATATATATATATATATATATATATATATATATATATATATATATATATATATATATATATATATTATTAAACAAAAAATTTATTACACTCAAAACCTTATACTTTTGATATTTTATAACAACCCGTAACGATAACTAACGTCTTACGCGATAAACCTAAATTTTATGACAAACCGGAAAAATTATCATTTTCAGAACAAAGTTTCCAAAAATAGAATTTCACACTCTTTTTGAAATATAACTCATAAAAACAAACTCCTCGTAACCCGCTAACGCTCAAACACTTGAACGAAGACTCGTTACGCAAAAACACAAAAACACCAAAACTACACAAGTCATTTCTACACCGCAAAGGTGATCAAAATGAACTTTCCCAAATTCCAAACTTTCCAAATCACAATAAAACCACTTACGCAAAGGAATTTAGTGCTAAAACTCACCTATATCACACTTATATCACTTCAAACCCCTAGGACACACCAAATAAACGTCAACTGAATCAAGACTATCAGTCAAACTGACCTGCCAAAACCACGGTTGTTACATCATCCCCCACTTAGGTAAATCGCGACCCGAGATTTCAACTACTATAGTCACCACTCACAACAGCAAAAGGATTATGGATTTTTAAGCGGATAAATACCACACCATAAAATCACAGAGAAAGAATCGCAAAAATGTGAACCGACTAAATACTCAAATTCACACGATAGAAAATATTCCATCACTCCAACAATACACGCAAATAGATACACTCTCCGATCAATAACAACAACAATCCAAACGACTTCTCATAGGTACGTACGATATCCTCGAACCAAATGAAAAACCAAATGGTAACCGCAGGAAACACCACATATAATGGATACACACAAAACAAACATTAATTACATCTGATCCTCACGTTCCCAAGTAAACTCAGGACTCACGCTTAGAATCCCACCATACCTTTACCAACGTTATCTCACCACACTTCAACCCCTTAACAACTCGATCCATAATCTCAACAGGTTTCTCGACAAAACGAAGAGTCTTGTCAACCTTAATCTCATCTAATGGCACATCCAGACTATCATCTGCCAACCACTTCTTTCCATTAGATATGTGAAACGCATCATGTACACCACTCAATTCCTCAGCTAACTTCAACCGGTATACCACAAATTCAATCCTTTCTGAAATCTCAAACAATCCAACACGTCTCGGTGCTAACTTGCCTTTCTTACCGAAACGCATAACACCTTTCCAAGGAAACTCTTTCAGCATCACAAAATCACCAACACCAAACTCTAAAGACTTACAGCTATTATCCGCATAACTCTCTTTTGGAAATCTCTCACTGCCTTAAGTCTTTCCTTGATCTGAAAGACCATATCCGTAGTCCCTTGTACCAGTTCAGGACCAATCAGTTGGCTCGTCCCAACTTCTGCCCATAGAACAGGTAATCTACATTTCCTTCCATACAACTTTTCACACGACACATACTCCATACTAGAATGATAATTGTTGATATAGGAGAACTCAACTAAGGGTAAATGTATACCCCAGCTTCCTCCAAAATCAAACACACCCATGCACTCAGCTCACCATCCAACGCCTGATTTGTACGCTCACTTAGTTCACTCATTAGAGAATGATAAGTCGTACTCATCTACATATGCGTTCTCAAGACTCCATAACACGTTCACCACTATCGCGAAGTAAGTATTTCATCATGTTTCTTGATGATCAACGCGACACCCCATGGCTCTTTACCAACTCACCGAGCGAAAAGTCTTGCCAACTCCCCCATACACCTCTTGCTAAGGTAATAATACGTCTTATCCATTCTCGGATGTATCAAATACCTTGCATGACTGCTGTCCTTACGATTCCTCTCAATAGAACCAATGGATGGTCCCTAAAGTACATTCCTCCATCTTCGTTCCTTTCCATTTACTGGTCTAAACCAAGTAATCATTCTTCTTACATGTTCGCATCCTTGAACCACTCTCTCTAGGCTGTCAACATCATCCCCATAACTCCGAACTGAATTGTCATAATCATTGCTCACCAACATCTAAGTTTCACTCGTTCACTCCCGCTCAGCGCTCTTACCACGATGTCCGCTCTTCCTTGACGGTGGCAAATCAGACAATCGTAGTCACTAAGAAATTCCACACCCAACTTCTCTTCAACATATATAAGCCTCTTGTCAAATATATGCTAAAGATTCTTATGACCTATGTAGATAACACTTTGTGCTCCATACAACTATCGTCTCCAAGTTCTACTCCCAACTCTAAGTCATGCATCACATAGTTCCTCTTATGGATCTTCTACCTCCGCGATGCCCATGCAATCTGAAGAACGTACATCTTGAAGCTAAACCTCTCACTTGAACAACTTGGCAAACACCCTCTTCCTCTTCAATGAACAAATTGATAATCAAAACGACAATCTATCCTAAGTAAACGACGCGAGCCATGAAACCGGTCGAACAAAAACGTATATCAACGAACTCAAAAGGGGTACGAATTACCGACTAACGAAGTAACGAACATCAAAATCAAAGCTAGAAAAACACAATGAGAAATTTTCCCCCAATGAAAATAGACACGGATAAAATGTTCATGAACACCCATACAAAGAAAATATAAAATACACGTACCCATAAAACATCCACAAACGTACCTTAACGAAAGAAACACTTGATGAACCAAATACATAACAAGATTGGTAAATGAGAACCATAGACAGTTCTTATTCCCGTACTCGACCTTCTCAAAAACAAATGAACACTGTTTTTCACAAGACATATCTTAAACTTATACATCTTTTTTATAAAATATATATAAACCATTTTATGTAAGACATCAACATAACCATTTTTTTCACACTTCATTTCCCATAAAAATATTAGTTTCCATCAAACGACCTTGAAATACCCAAAACGAATTTGTAAAATGCCATAAAGACTCTAACACAACCTCTTAATCGAACGCGAAAGACATTGAAGAATTCCGTAATCGAAATAATCCTCAAACGAACTCATACCAGTAAACATTCACGCAAAATACATTGCAAACCAAACGATGAACTTAAAGACTCATTCGTACAACGATCAAACCAAAATCATAGAAAAACACCGATACTAACAGGTCACAAAACATGTCACATAATTCAATTGGTGTGTGTAAATGAGGAATCAAATATCCACACCAACTCGTCACGAACCAACAATACTCGAAGAACAATATAATATTCATTCGTGGAATGAATGCAAGGAATAACCAAAGAAACGAACCAGTATCCAACAAAAACGAATTCGATTACCTAACACCTATCACGACATCGAATAGAAAGAATATGGCATCTGTACCATCATGGTACGAATAGGAATGCCAACCAAAGAATTAGGTATACAAACGGAGCGTCTAGCAAACAAATCAACTTAAATACCACAACATAAGTACCCACCGATAATTGAGGTATCAACGTATGATAGATAGGATGGAATCTCACCACCTACACACCCCAACATATAACGACTGCCCTAACGGTTAAGAGAATACTTCTCTAACCATACAACCATCACCAACATGATATCACATACCATCTATCACAAAATATAACAACAAACATCAATCAATGCAATAATGGTCACAAGTCCACGTGTGTGATACCCTTATAATTATGTTTGCGACCATAGTTATAAGCCTATTCCACACGCATACTTACTTCCAAAACCACTCATCTCAATGATAACGCACATATACCACATAACACCTAATACACCATGCAATCCATGCTATCATACTTGCAAGTCCACTTGTGTTGTGACGCATGTATAATTATGTTGGCCACCATAATTATCTATGCCCCCTTTCATAAGTGTAATCCCTCCTATGACAACACATCATGCAAATAATCACGCAAACAAAAACAAAAGACGTCGCAAACAATCATCTCACATGGAAGAATTCCATCGATCACGTAAACTCTATAATCAAAATCACTTGGATAAGGTCGATCCAATATCCAACAATAATCACGCTCCCACATGGCTCCTGACGGCGAAAGACAATATACGAATTCCAAAACATAACACAAAACAAAAGACGTCGCATAATGGCTCAAACTCCATTCTCGCACTTGCCTCCCCACTCAAATCGGTTAAACTTACTACTCGTTGTGGACTCCAAATCCAAATTCACATTATTCCATCCTAACTCCCCTTCATCCTTACTCAACCACTCATTCCTATTTCCTATACGTTAAGGTAGTCGACAACATGCAAAACCATCTCTATTCTTTTCTTCCAATTTCACATGATTCACAAGCGCATACAAATCACGAGGTTTAGACTAAACCACATCTCCTTCCTATGTGAAGTGAGGACACTACCAAGGGTATTTGGTAATGGCTCCATCTCAAGAAGTCACCGTGGTTTCAAACCTCTCCACTTCTTCTCCACCAACGTTTCCTATAAACGTCCTCTCCTTGTCCGAACATAGATACATGCTATCGGAAACTCGAATTCTGCGGTTAGTCCGCTTCATCCTACCACTTCTCTCGCATCCGATAGCGACAACGGTAGTCCAACGAAGCATCTTACACGCGGAAGTCGATATAATAAAGTCGATATATACAATACTACGTATAGGGGATAAAATAGACGTCCGAAACTCAATAAAACATCTCATAAATATAGGAAAATAGACATATAAAATACTATACTTACACATAGGTCTTAAATGCAACTATATGAGGGACTCCTAAGTTATAGTCTAGGTTCAACCACCTAATTCTCTATAACCAAGGCTCTGATACATATCTGTCACACCTCGCCAAGGCAGAAACGCGAGGGTGTAACTTCATGGATATCATCACAACACATGGTGTCTATATAGAGAATAACTACATGCAATAAAAATGGCAAAGTATAGACACAAAGTGTCATAACAATACCCGAAAGAAAACAACATGATAAACTCCAAACGCTCAGATAAACCACTTCCAATGCAACTAAGGTCTCGTCTAATCACTTCCTTCTATCATAGCCTTAGAATGCTCACCTGAAAATGATGCTTAAAACGTCAACATAATGTTGGTGAGATTCATAGGTTTAAGACACACATACACTCTCAAGGCAACCAATTCACTGACATAGCTGGACAAATAAATATAGTTATCATACAAGCTACATGTATCCATAAACCAATCATCACACAAAAAGGCAACCATCGGGCCGGAACGTGACCCCCGCTCCAAAACACATCATCAATTGGGTCGCATGCCTAATCGGAAATCACACAGCATCAATTAGGTTAGCAACAGGATAAGCATCCTCCCAATTGGAAATCACACAGCATCAATTAGGTCGCTAACCTAATCGGAATCACATATCACACAGCATCAATTAGGTCGCTAACCTAATCGGAATCACACTTTCATGTACCACATAGCATTATTACGATAACATTATAAGTCCAAGCTCTTTGACACACACATAATCACAGTAACCCAAATAATTTAAGACAAGCATCATTCCCATCCCAAGTTTAAAAACAAAGTAAAAATATGGGACTATGAACTCACCTCAAACCTTGCAGCTTCCACAACACAAATCACAAATCTAAACAACACAAATAAGTCCACGTTACACAAGACAAGTTAAAAGCTACAACCCATGTAATAATCATATGATGGATGTCTAAGACTCATATGACCCACCATGGATCTCCTAGACACCATACTAACCACCACCATAACTTAATACTCACTAAATCCCTTGCACTCTTAAAATCAAAAAATGCAGAATTTTTGGGTACATTCGCCCACATGAAATCATGACAAATAAAGCTCAACAACTTACACAAAAAATTTACCATGGTCTCTCATAAGCATACAAGCTAATCCCAGAAGGCCATGGACCAATAACACACACAAGTACTCAAAAGAAAATCAAACTTGTCAACTACTCGAATTCGGATCTGAACGCACACCAAAAAGTTTTGATTAACATAAAATACTTTCACAAGTTTTTATCGCGAATCCTTTTCGTGGTAGCCTAATATAACCTAATACTTAACTATTCCAGAAGGGCTAGTCAAAATACCACTTTTACAACCACAATTCACCCTCAAATTTTTACCCAAATTCTGTCCCGGTTTGACATCTTTGACACCTTAACAAAGAAAAATCAAAAGACCAACTTCCCGACCTTGAAATCAATCGTGGCTGGACTTTTTGGAAAGCTCTTTCATTAAACTTCAATTTAGACCTAAAATTCGTGATCTAAATCCTCACCATCTGTTAATTACACTCACATCTTTACAGCCATAGTTTTCTGTCCAAACTCTAACTCAATAACTAGCATATTTTACGCTCAATTCTCTTAACTAATCATCATAATATAATAATTAATTGATCCCAACATGTTTTAATTAATTAACTTACAGAAGTTTACAAACCCTAGATCCATCATACTAAATATTACATGAATTAGATTAATTAACCAATTAATTGAACATAGGGTTTAAAGATTTTACCTTGATTATTGATTATTGCTTCCAAATTATAAACTCTAATTTTTTTTCTTCTTCCTTGGCCTCCCATGAACGACCAAAATCATAAAAAAAAAAACGTTTGAGGGTTGTTTGGTTTGTATTTATATTAATTATAGATAATCCTTTGGTCTAAGAGTCATATTTAGACTCAAATTTGGTTTTCTTTTTTCTATTATCCCTTCTAACCGATTTTTTAATCATATATATATATATATATATATATATATATATATATATATATATATATATATATATATATACATATATATACATATATATATATATATATATATATATATATATATATATATATATATATATATTATTAAATTAATTTATTACACTCAAAACCTTATACTTTTGATATTTTATAACAACCCGTAACGATAACTAACGTCTTACGCGATAAACCTAAATTTTACGACAAACCGGAAAAATTATCATTTTCAAAACAAAGTTTCCAAAAATAGAATTTCACACTCTTTTTGAAATATAACTCATAAAAACAAACTCCTCGTAGCCCGCTAACGCTCAAACACTTGAACGAAGACTCGTTACGCAAAAACACAATAACACCAAAACTACACAAGTCATTTCTACACCGCAAAGGTGATCAAAATGAACTTTCCCAAATTCCAAACTTTCCAAATCACAATAAAACCACTTACGCAAAGGGATTTAGTGCTAAAACTCACCTATATCACACTTATATCACTTCAAATACCTAAGACACACCAAATAAACGTCAACCGAGTCAAGACTATTAGTCAAACTGACCTGCCAAAACCACGGTTGTTACATATAAAAACTCAAGTAATTAACTTGTATAAAACTCAAGTGATTCGTTAATGAGTTACGCCATTCATCAAACGAGTTATAAATATTTTTAATTAATATATAAAGTTGTAGATTAATATATAAAGTGGTGGTTGTGTGGTGGTAAAGGGTGGTTGTGGTGATGGTATAATTAGCAAGTAGTATATACAGAGAGAGAAATAGAGGAGAAGACAAAAGTGGGTGATGGTGGTTTTGCAAAAAATGTCATTGTAGTAGGCGAGGGTAAAATAGGCATTTCACAAGGCACTTAACGGGCTCCCTAACGAGCTTTAGGCCAAAAAACCGTTTTTGCAAACAAACCTCATCCTCAAGGACACTTTTTTCTTAAAGAAACCTGCTCAGGGACATTATTTGCTAAAGATCTTGAATGAGGACAACTTTCGCAAAATCGCGAAAGTTTAGAGATATTTTTTGCAGTTTACCCTTTCAAATTTCTATCTATGTGGGACAAAGTACCAAAATGTTTACTGTAATATCCAATCATAGTATGGAATAACTTGAAATATAGATTCACAAGTAAATAGATAACATTAGGGGTGGAAACGAGCCGAGCCGAGCCCGAGCCTGCCAGAGCTCGAGCTCGGCTCGTTTAAGTTTTAAAAGGCTCGAGCTCGAGCTCGGCTCGTTTCGAGCCTTAAACTTTAAGCTCGAGCTCGGCTCGTGGAATATTATATAGGCTCGAGCTCGGCTCGAGCTCGGCTCGTTTATTCGATTTGGCCATGAAAAGTTAAAGCTTGGCTCGAGCTCGAGCTCGGCTCGTAACATATCTTTATTGAGCTCGTTAATAAGCTCGAGCTCGGCTCGTATATAAGTTAAAATATCATATTTTTGTTTAGGCTCGTTTAGGCTCGCGAGCCCAAACGAGCTTTTTATGTAAAGCTCGAGCTCGAGCTCGATTAATAAACGAGCTGCAACTTAGGCTCGAGCTCGGGCTCGAGCTCGTTTAGGCTCGGCTCGTTCGAGCTTTTTACCGATCCGATCCCGAGCTTTTCACGAGCGGCTCGGCTCATTTCCACCCCTAGATAACATGTTTGATAGCGTAAAACACCTTTAAATTCTTTCACTCGCTATAACTTCATCAAACTTTTCTATATATAATTTCTACAATAATCAATTATAAACATTGTGATATTTTCTTTGCTTTAATAGTGACTATGTTAATTACTTTGAAATATATATATATATATATATATATATATATATATATATATATATATATATATATATATATATATATATATATATATATATAGGGTAGAGTTCTTTTCAGAACCAAATAAATTGTGAGAACTGCGAGAACCAACATCAACCAATCAGATTGTTTTGGATAATTATTTTTATTGTTTAATTCAAAAGGGTAATAAAGTAAAATTATATTTTTTATTTTCTTTTTGAATTTTTTTAATAAAAAACGTTTTCTAAGTTCCTAATTTATAGTTTTTTTTTATTTTTTATTTATTTATTTTTTTTTGCATGCATGATTTCATTTTGTAAGGTGCATATGTGTTTTTTGTGAGAAATATAAATTTAAGTATGGTTTTAGTTTTTAATTGCTTAAACCTAACTATTATATCGAATTATTAACGTTATTGGAATTAAAATTGTGAATCAATTTTTGAACAAATTGTTTTAAAAAGATACATATAAATACATTCATGCATACCAGTTACATTAGTTTTCCAAATATACATATCATTCAAAAAATATTACAATTACATCTTGCTCTTGCATACGTATTCCAATTTGTTCATGTGCACACGTATCTCGTGTATGCACTTACGTCTCTATATCTTTATCTTGATCTAACTTTTTTCCGTACTTGTTCAAAACATATGTGCACTCTTCATGTTGGTAATCGCTATCATCTTTATCAAACATGCTCAAAACACATGTGCACTTGTGTATACATATTCAAGTTCGTCCATGTGCACACGTATTTCATGTATGCACTTGTTTCTTTATATCATTATCATAATCAATCTCATCGTACTAGCTAAAAACAGATGTGCACTCTAGTGTTAGTCATTGTCTTCACCTTTACCAAACTTGTTCAAGGCCAAGAACTACTAAACATTCACTCCGAAAGTTTATTATCCTTGTAAACACCTGCAAAATTCTTATGAGAAACACTCGCAATCAATTATAAACATAAAAAATATAGCACAAAGTCATCATGAAATCTAACAGTAAACAATAGCATGATTCATCTAAGAGATGTGTATTATATTATTTGTGTAGTTATATGACATGTGCACCGGAAGAATGACAATAATATTTACTATCTAATGTTACTGCGGTAAGAAAAAAAGAAAAAATAATAATACTATCACATTAGAAAGCATATGTTAAAAACTGAAACAACAACAAAGACATGTAAAACGAATATCTAAACCTATGCTTTGTGCACATGTATTTTCAACCATTGTGCACGTGTATTTTCATTGAATTTATATCCACCATAAAACAAATATGCATCTCCCCTTAAAACACAAATGCAAACCATTTTTATTGAATTTAATAGGGAAACGAGTACATAAGTATGTTGTATAACTACCTACTGTGTGCTAAAAGAGTTAAAAGATCGAATAATAGAGAATCAAATATGAAATTTGAAAATACAGGAAAATGCCAAAGTTCAAGTGGTGCAAAAGGATATGTAAAGTACTGCCAACCTAACTACACAACCACCAACATCCAAAACTTTAAAATATAAAAAGAAGTAACTCTAGTTTTAACTAGTGTACACAAATAACCAAAAACTATGCAAGCAGTAGAAAAAAAAGGTTCCA
Source organism: Artemisia argyi (assembly GCA_030686995.1). Classification (NCBI taxonomy): domain Eukaryota; kingdom Viridiplantae; phylum Streptophyta; class Magnoliopsida; order Asterales; family Asteraceae; genus Artemisia; species Artemisia argyi. The sequence goes on from CM060684.1 coordinate 113,663,137, forward strand.
CGTAAGGACTCATTTTAAGGTACTTTGTGGAAAATATCCAATTTCGATCTCATTTTAATTGTTGTACACTACTTGTACACAGATCTAGTTTAAGAAAACTACCTGCAGAAAAAAAAGTCGGATATAAGCAAAATTTTCACAGATCTCGTTTTAATTGTTGTACACAAAAGGTTTTATTTTTTTCAAATCTAAACTTTTCACATATTGAAAAAAAAATAAAAAAGAAAAAAAGAAGATCGAATCTATGATCATTCATATCGAAACAAGACAAAAAAAAACTGATCGAAAGTTTAAAAAAAAAAAAAAAATCATCTTCTAATATAAAAAACATGAGTCTTACCAGTCATGCATTAATTTGACGCAAAGCAATAGAAATCCAACAAATTTTGAGTACTCCTTAAAGTAATAGTTATTCGTTTGTGATGGTAAGAAAAAACTTCAATGAAGGCTGCTAGGTTTTTTTTTTTTTTTTTTTTTTTTTTTTTTTTCTTTTTTTTTTTTTTGAGAGAGAGAGAAGACACAAATAAGTAAGGATTTTGAATTGTGTAAGGAGTTGTAACTGATCCTAAACTTACGTATATTTTTTTGTTCTTTTTTTTTTCTTTTCTTAGTAATATTTAAGGAATTCCATATTTGTTCATAAACACTTTGAATTCTGTCACAAAAAATTTTATTTATTTACCATCATGCCACCATTATTTTTAGCCATTGATCAAAAAAATAAATGGATCAGATTAGTTCTCGCAGTTCTCGCAATTTATTTGGTTCTGAAAAGAACCTCACAATATCTATACTACTATATAATGTATTTGGGACTATTCTATAATTAGAAAGGCTTAAAAATTCAGACTTTTACTTACTAATTATGGAAACAACCTCCCCTAACAATCACCCCCAACAATTTATAACCACTTCAACAACCACCCCCAACAATTTATAACCACCTCAACAACCACCCCCAACAATTTATAACCACCCCAACAACCACTTTCGACCACCCCACCTCCCTCCTCTTCACCACCAACAATCCGCCCCGCATCGCGCGGGCACCTTTCTAGTATATATATATATATATATATATATATATATATATATATATATATATATATATATATATATATATATAAAAGAAACACTCGATATGTCTCCCATGCCCTGAAAATTGAGTTTAGTTTCAGTAAAATTGGACATGAGTAAACCTTAAAAGTAAATATGAATTGGACGGGAGCTAGACTAGTTTCACGCTTAAAACAAGGCATTCTACAAAATAAAAATAAGGCAAATATAATAATAATAATAATAATAATAATAATAGAAAAGTCCAAAATACATTCATGTGGTTTGGCCTTTGCTCGCTTTACATCCTTTTTCTTTTATTGACTCAAAAATTATCCCCGTGGTATTAAAGTTGGCACAAAACCATCCATCCGTTAGTAATATCAGTTAATGAGGACTAACGATGCAAATTATTTTCCGTTATCTCCTAACAAGAGTTAAAATATTTGCATCGTTAGTCCTCATTGAGTTAAAATATTTACATCGTTAGTCCTCACTGACTATAGAGTTAAAATATTTGCATCGTTAGTCCTCATTAAGTTAAAATATTTGCATCGTTAGTCCTCATTTGCTATAAAGTTAAAATATTCGATTTTAATCACGATTTTGACCCGTTTCTGGACCGAATCTTCAAAAGTGTGAAACACAAAAGTTGTCTGGAAAAATGTTTTACATCAAGACACGCGAGATTTTAACCTGAAATTGCACCTCCACCACCACCACCAACCACCTCCACCCATCACCACCTCCACCCATCACTACCAACCACCGCCTCCACCCATCACCACCAACCACCACCTCCACCACCGCCGCTTCCGCCACCACCCATCGCCACCACCACCGCCACCACCACCACCACCACTGCCGCCGCCGCCACCACCACCACTTATAATATTCGTTTAGTGTATGGTGGTGGTGGTGGCAGCGGCGGGTGGTCGTTGGTGTTGGTAGCGGTGGTGGGCTGCGGCGGTGGTGGGTGGTAATGGTTGAAGGTGGGTGGTGGTGGCGATGGGTGGTGGGTGGTTGTGGCGATGGGTGATGGCGGCGGCGGTGTTGGTGGCGACGGTGGGTGGTGGTGGCGGTGGTGGGTGGTGGTGGGTGGAGATGGTGGCGGTGGTGGGTGTTGGTGGCGTTGGTGGGTGGTGGTGGGTGCCGGTGGTGGGTACTGGTGGTGGCGGCGGTGTGTGGTGGTGGCGTTGGTGGGTGGTGGTGGGTGGCGGTGGTGGGTGATGGTGGTGGCGTTGGTGGGTGGTGGTGGCGGCGGTGGGTAGTGGTGGTGGTGGTGGTGGTTGGAGGTGGTGGGTGGAGGTGGTGGCGACGGTGGGTGGTGGTGGCGGTGGGTGGTGGTGGTGGTGGTGGGTGGAGGTGGTGGGTGGAGGTGGGTGGCAGTGGTGTGTGGCGGTGGTGGTGGGTGGTGGTGGCGGTGGTGGGTGGTGGCGATGGTAATGATGCAAATATTTTAGCTCAATGAGGACTAACGATGCAAATATTTTAACTCATTGAGGACTAACGATGCAAATATTTTAACTCTATAGTCAATGAGGACTAACGATGCAAATATTTTAACTCAATGAGGACTAACGATGCAAATATTTTAACTGAATGAGGACTAACGATGCAAATATTTTAACTCTTGTTAGGAGATAACGGAAAATAATTTGCATCGTTAGTACTTATTAACTGATATTACTAACGGAGGGATAGTTTTGTGCCAACTTTAATACTACAGGGATGATTTTTGAGTCAAAAGAAGGAAAAGGATGTAAAGCGAGCAAATGCCAAACCACATGGATGTATTTTGGACTTTTCTCTAATAATAATAATAATAATAATAATAAATAAATTAATTAATAAATAAAAACGCGTTAACAACTTATACAAATTTATGATCAAGTTATATAGTTTGGGTTAAAGAAACACTCACCTTAATATATAAACTAGCAACATTTCTTTTGCTTTGACCTATGTAGGGCTGTAAACGAACTGAACGTTCGGTGAACATTTCATGAACCGTTCGGTAAAAAGTTCGTTTATGTTCGTTCGTTTATTAAATGAACGAACATGAACAACATTTTACGTTCGTTTAGTTAAATGAACGAACATGAACAAAAGTCTCACTCGTTCAATTATGTTCGTGAACGTCCGATTAAACGTTCGTTAAAGTTCGTTTATCTTTATTTATCTATTTATGTTCATATATCATATCTTTTAATTTTATAATTTTAAAAATTTGTTTGTTTAAAAAAAGCAAAACTTATAAAACAATACATTGTGATGAATTCAATAAAGTTTATTTTTGTTTGTCTATTTTCATTTATGTTCGATCGTTTATGTTCGTTTAACGTTCGTTTAGTGTCTTAATGAACGAACATAAACGAACATGAACAATTCATTTTCTTAATAAACGAACATGAACAAGAAAATTCGTCCGTTTAAGCGTCCGTGTCCGTTTATTTGTCCGGTTAAAATTAAATGAACGAACATGAACATGGCTCCGTTCGTGTTCGTCCGGTTCGTTTACAGCACTAGACCTATGTGACATGAAAGCATATCTTTTCAGTTGTTTATAAAAAAGTACCAGGCATCTCTAGCTTGTCTTATTTGTTATTTACCATTTTTGGACACATGGCTCCTTTAAAGTCCAGTTTTATTATGTAGTGTCCCATGTCGTGTTCTCAGCCTATGTATAAAAAAGATCGGTTCTTTTTGTTAATCCGATTAAAAACAAGAGTTAATGAAACGAAGTTCGTTTATACATGCAAGTGTTTTTTCAATATTGACAACTTTACTTGTTTCTCTTTAACCATAACAACACAATATTTCCGGCTACAAATTCTTTTAATTTGGATTAGACGGTCGAAACACTTTGGGGCATCGGGTCAAAACCAAATCAAAGCGACCAAATTGAACCGAATCAAAAATCGATATTGAGAAAAATATGAACTGAGGATCGAACCAAAAACCAATTTTGAGAAAAACATGAACCAAGAATCGAACCGAAACCGAACCAGTTCGGTTTGGTTTAGATTAGGTGTGTTTTTCTCGGTTTTGGTCCTAACCGAACCGAACAACACCGAAACCAAAAACCATAAATATATAAAACCAAAAAGCAAACCAAGTAAGGTCGGTTCGGTTTCGGGTGAACCGGTTCGGCTCGATTTTCGATTCAGTTCAATTTTCGGTCAATTTTATTCAGCCCTACACTATGATGCATTTTGCTTATTTAAGAACATGTTGAATCATTTCCTTTTTGTCATTCCGATGCGACCTTTACTTATCTCGTTGCACATCATTTACGAGATTACCACAAAACAATGTATTTATGTTTCATAATAGTAAAAATAAGGTAATTTTCAAATTTAAAAGAAAAAAAAATGTTAACAATTTGGTAATTTTCAAATTTAAAAGAGAAAAAAAATGTTAACAATTTGTACAAATTATTGTGTATGTCGTTGATAGTATTAAAATCACCACCAATAACTTCACAATAACAATGTATTGATATTAACTTGGAGAAGCAACACCTAACACAATATATAAACTAGCAACACATCTTTTGTTTGACCTATGTGGGATGAAAGCATACATTTTTCTTTTGTTTATTAAAAATTCGCAGCCATCTCTAGCTAGCCTTATTAGTTATTTCTTATTACCATTGCCTGACACATGTCTAGTTTTAAGTCCAAATTTATTATTGTTGTGATTATTGTTGCAACTATGCGATCACTATAATAAATAAGCAGGAGTTTATATGGAGAATGCTTGATAAATCAGTTTTAAAAAGTTTAAAGAGTAAAATTTATTTCCGGCTAGAACAACATTGCATTGTTACGAGTCATTCAAGTGTCATTTTGCTTTTCATATATATTAACACTAACTTGAAAGTTATCAAATAATGAAACACATTCAGTTATAAAATTGACAGAAATCATACGCGCAAGCTAGACATATAACGTTGTTGATGCACGAACAATTTGTCACACATGCCTTCAGTTACTTATTAGACTTTGTTACATTGTTATTTTGTTATGATTGCGAAGAAAGTGAGAGCGGTGGAGAGGGAGAGGTGGCGAATGAGGATGTTTCAAAATTGCTTATTTGTCGTGGTTTTTTTGGCTTTTATATTTTTGATTAGTTTTATGATTAAATAGTTTGTTGATCTTAGAAATATGGTCAATGAAAAAAGCTGTTTAGGAAGCAAATTAGGTTTGAATCACTAGTACAAAAGTTGAGTTCGATTCATGGTCGAGTTTCTCGAACCAAAGAGAGACTGAACCGATATTATAGTGTTGGTTCTTGGTTATTTAGTGTCCATTGTCATGTTCTCAGTCCATCTGTGAATAAAACAGGTTCTTTGTCAGTTCGGTTGAAAACTGGACTTTTTCGTTTATTTGAATGCTATTATTTCATTTCGTTTATTTCGATATTATAGTTTTGGTTCTTGGTTATTTAGTCTGACCACGGTCACTAGCACTTTGTAAAATAGTCATAGTTTATTGATTTGCAAATCACCCTGCACCCGTTTAGAGCATGTTCAGTGGTAAGCATTTGATGTTGGATTTGACAGTTTACGGGGTTTTTCTTTCCAGTTTTGCTTGTATTTGAGCTTAATTTATCTTTACTGTTATTGCTAGTGTTTCATTTGCCATTTAGACACGATGTTTCTGCTTTTCTGGTCCTAGTGCTATATGGTTAATTATGGATTGCTGCACAATGCACAACCTTAATTGCTTGCATATATTAGGTAGGGATATAGGTTGTTGGTACATGGTGATTGGTATATAGATACTTGTTGAAAGGTTTAAACGGTTTATGGTGAGCAAAAACTCATACCTGTGTGAACTGAATATACAATCATGAATTTGTGTCACTGTTAGTTTTTGCAACTCAATGATTGTTGAATCCTGATATACTCGATTTCTATATATAGATTGATTTTAGATTCTTGGTATACATATTTTGAGGGTGATTTGTATGTGCTCTATCTGTGTGACATTAGCTAAGCTATAGAGTGTAAAAGTACCAGAGGAACCAAATATGAAACTGTTCTCGGAGACCATATTTATAATGGTACGGCGATAAGCTAATTCTTTAATTTTAAACAAATTCTACTTATATTTAGGAACATATAGTCCAATCAAATTGCAATCCAGGAAAGGTAAATGTGGTGACAATTAGGGGTGAGCTTTTCAGACCGAGAACTGAACCAACCAACCTTCGGCTAGGGATTCGGGGTTATGGTTTTGTAATTTTTGGTTTTCGGGTCGGATTAAACCGGGAAAAAACAAACAAACAGAGTGACTTGAATAAGTAAACCACTGGAGCATGTGAATATAAGTCAGGGAAAGCACAAAAGATACCTGAAATATTGTACTGGAACAAAACGCATACCCAACAAATCGAAGGCATTGTTTTTAAATTCGGTTCACTGATCAGTCGGTTATGAACCAAACCAACTGAATATTTTCGATTCAGTTTTCTGTTTCATATTTTCCCAGAAACTGGTGACATAACTTACGCAAATGACTTGGCAGCATTTTTAATTTCGCCAATATAAACATCATTAGGAAAATCAGAAAAACAAGCCTCAGAAGTTAAAACCATCAAATGGTATATAACTATCTTATTGGGATGCTCTTAGTTAGCTCTATATAGGTAAAGCAGAAAAATAAACCATTTTGTTTATTAGAAACTTACAAACGAGAATACCTCAACATTCCTCAGTTCCATTGTGCCATCCAAAAGTTCGATTGCCAACTCATGATTCTGCTCAGGCAGTTCAGTTTCAGGAATATATGTTCTCAAAGACAACCTGATTTGGTTCCCTTCTTATTCAATGACTTTAAGTCCAGTCAGTGCATCCTTGATCTTTAAAACACCTTCACACCTACAAAAATCTAAAACCATATGCAACTCTCAAGTATCCTTGCAATACCTTTTGAAAGTGCAGTCAATATTTTCTAATGTCTTCAAAATATCTCGTTTCTTCTCAATCAGACTATTGAGCTCCAAAATCTTAGGGGGGAGACGTTAATAAGCTAATCAGTAGTTAAACTGGATAACAACATAAGCGACATAAGCTATAACTAATTAAGCTTTTCAAGGCTATATTATGAGGGTGTTTGGGGTAAACATATGTGTTTCTGAAAATCCCAATGATTGAGCTTATTAGCTTGTTTCCTTCCCAAAAATGATATAAGCCTTTCGACGTAAGCTTAACCAGACACCTTCAAAGTGCTTAAAAGCTTTTCCAGTGTAGAATAAGCTTTTAAGCACATAAAATAAGCTTACCCAAACATCCCATATATGACAAAAGGCCATAAGAGTACACCTTAAACTTGCAACCACCATGTGCACCTTTGGAATCTGGTTGGTGTTCTACCATTGAAGAGCATTCAAGACGAGCATCTGCCTTTTTTGTTTCAAAATCCTTGAACATAAAGTGGATACGAAGACAGATGTCAGGCTATTTTATGTTAATTGTACTAAACATGCAGAAAGTTTTAATAAGTAAAATAGTACAAAGTTATATGTACTTCCTGTGACTGTATGAACTCTAGAGAAGAATTAGCCCTTCGAAATTGCTCTGCAATCAGATAGAATCTGCAATCCAAAAGCATTGTGCAGGCAGTAAGGTTCATTAAGGCACCATTCAATTGCGCAATACATTTATAACTAAACAATAAGATTTTCCTGGCCATCCAAGTAACCCTTCATAAGATTCTTGACTTCATCAGAAAGTTTAGTTTAGGTGGCGTTTAGTTGAAAAACATTTTCTTTCATTTCCTATTTATTGTTTTGTAGGAAAAGGGAGGGAGTTTGATTTCTACAAAACAATGGAAAATTTAGAAAACGCGTTTAGTCTGAGAAACATGTGTTGTGTTTTCCATTTTGCAAAACTAGAAAACATGTTTAAATGTTGTTGTTTTATATCTCAATTCACTATTCACATTAATAACTATAAAAACATCTTCAAAACACAAAAACAAATATCATAAACTAACCATTATAAACTAACCAACTAAATTATAAAATAACTAAAAAAATCTAATACGAGAAAATAAAGAATTAAAAAAGTAAAATATAATGTCAAATAATGTTTTCGTCTGTTTTTTTTAACGTTTTCGTCCGGTTTTTTTATGTTTTTGTCCGTTTTTTTACGTTTTCGTCTGATTTTTAACTTTTTCGTCAGATTTTTTATTTTTTCATCCGTTTTTTACATTTTCGTCACATTTTTTACGTTTTCGTTTTTTTTAAGTTTTCGTCCGTTTTTTATGTTTTCGTCTGTTTTTTTTACGTTTTCGTTCGGCTTTTTATGTTTTCGTCTGTTTTTTTACGCTTTCGTTAGATTTTTTACATTTTCGTTAGTTTTTTTTACGTTTTCGTCGGTTTTTTTACCTTTTCGTCCGTTTTTTAAGTTTTCGTCCCATTTTTTATGTTTTCGTCTGTTTTTTTACATTTTCGTTCGGCTTTTTACGTTTGCGTCTGTTTTTTTACGCTTACGTTAGATTTTTTACATTTTCGTTGGTTTTTTTATGTTTTCGTCAGTTTTTTACGTTTTCGTCATCTTTTACGTTTTCGTCTGATTTTTTATGTTTTCGTCCGTTTCTTTACGTTTTCATCTATTTTTTTACGTTTTCGACCTATTTTTTTTTACATTTTTGTTCGTTTTTTAATATTTTCGTCCATTTTTTTACGTTTTCCTTACATTTTTTAAGTTTTCGTCCGATTTTTTACGTTTTCGTCCATTTTTATACGTTTTCGTCAGATTTTTTTACGTTTTTGTCTGTTTTTTAACATTTTCATCCTATTTTTTATGTTTTCGTCCGATTTTTTACGGTTTTCGTATCTTTTTTACGTTTTCGTCTGTTTTTTACGTCTTAGTGCATTTTTTAATGTTTTTATTTTTTTTGTGATTTCTTCTGATTTTTACGTTTTCTTCCGATTTTTATGTTTTCTTCCAATTTTTTACGTTTTCATCCGTTTTGATCAGATTTTTACGTTTTCATCTTTTATTTACGTTTTTTTAGATTTCTTCTGACGAAAACGTAAAATAACAGACGAAAATGTAAATAGACGTAACAAACATAAAAAATGAACGAAAACGTAAAAAATATAATAAAACGAACGAAAACAGACGTAAATGTAAAAAAACCCACGGAAACTTAAAAAATAGACGAAAATGAATGAAAACGTAAGGAAACGTACAAAAATGTTAAAAAGCAGATAAAAACGTAAAAAACAGACAAAAACATAAAAAACTGATATACAAAAACGTAAAAAACAGACAAAAACGTAAAAAAATCAGACAAAACGTTAAAAAAACAGACGAAAACGTAAAAAATCAGACGAAAACGTAAAAAAACATACGAGAATGTAAAAAATAAGACAAAAACATAAAAATCAGACGAAAACAAAAAAAATTTGATGTATACATAATAAATCAGACGAAAACGTAAAAAATCTGACGAAAATGCATAAAATCTGACGAAAACGTAAAAAATTTGACGAAAACGTAAAAAAATGGACGAAAACGTAAAAGATCGGACGAAAACGTAAAAAATCGAACGAAAACGTAAAAAATCTTGCAAACACTTAAAAAAATAGATGAAAACGCAAAAAAGGGACGAAAACATAAAAAATCAGACGAAAACGTAAAAAATCTGACGAAATCGTAAAAAAACGGACAAAAATGTAAAAAATCGAACGAAAACGTAAAAAATCTGACGAAAACGTAAAAAATAGACAAAAACGTAAAAATCTGACAAAAACGTAAAAAAACGAACGAAAACGTAAAAAATCAGACGAAAACATAAAACATCTGACGAAAACCTAAAATATCAGACGAAGACGTAAAAAATCTGATGAAAACGTAAAAAAATGGACGAAAACGTTAAAAATCGGACGAAAACCTGAAAAAATTTGGCGAAAACGTAAAAAAATGGATGAAAACGTAAAAAAATCTGACAAAAATGTAAAAAAAACCGACGAAAACGTAAAAAAAACTGACAAAAATGTAAAAAAAAACTGACGAAAACGTAAAAAATCTGACGAACATAAAAAAACGGACGAAAACGTAAAAAAATGGACGAAAACGTAAAAAATCTGACGAAAACGAAAAAAATCGGACGAAAACGTAATAATCTGACGAAAACGTAAAAGTCTGACGAAAATGTAAAAAAACGGATGAAAATGTAAAAAAACGGACAAAAACATTAAAAATAGAATAAAAATAAAAATAAAAAAAGAAAAAAAAAGGCCAAAAACGCAAAAAATCGAATGAAAACGGAAGAAAACGGATTTGGAATATTTTAAAGGAAAATAGGGGAAAACAATAAAAAAGTGTTTTCTAGTTTTGTGTATTAAAGTTGAAAATAGGAATTTTGTGTTTTGTAGAGAATTTCATTGGAAAACACTAATTTGAACGCGATCTCTATTTTCTTTGTTTCCCACAAAACATTTTGTGGAAAACAAGGGTGTTTTTCATCAACTAAACGCACCCTTAGCATTTTCAACCTCAACAGATGAGAGTTCCCCTGTCAGATTCACGAAATACGTATCTATGTACACAAATTGTTATAATCATTTATGTGGTGGTCATAATCCTCATGAAGAATAAAAGATTGCTTTTATCATCATAATCAGAATAAGCAAATTAAAAATTCGTTAAAGGGGGTGTTTGTCTTACCATGAAAAAATGAACTCTCAGTTTGGACCGACAGAATGCATAGGGGGTCTTTGTCTTACAATATTTGATTGGCTTATGAGCTTATTGAGAATGTGGCAAGCTTTTTTTTATTTTATTTTTTTTATTATTATTTTTTTTTTTGTGGGGTGGTGGTTGGGGGGTGGTTATAAGCTCATCCACTTGAGCTTATAAGCTTATAAAGTTCTTAAGCACAAGTGGATAAGCTCATAAGCCCAAAAAATCGAACTTTTCAATAAGCTCATAAGCCTATTAGATAAGCTAAGACAAACACCCCCTAACTTATAATCCATCTTAGTTCCTAGTAAACTCACACTTTCTAACAACCAGAATTGAGCTAGTTATAAGCAGGGACGGGGGCTATGGATTTTTTCAATGTAAACGAACTAGAACCAAGTACTGACGAAAGTAAGCAATGGAGTTGGCGCTTCCAGCCTTGCCGAATGCTCCAAACATGGGCCTCATTATAACCTGTTATAAGTAGCAAGCTAAATTCAACTTAACAGGATGCAACAATTATATATAGTTAGCAAGTTCCACAACTGAAAATTACTTTAAATAAATCATATGTTTCGTATTACCGGTTGAGGAGCAGGGATGTGTCCATTTTTAGTTTGTGGGGATTGAGGATTTTCTTGTAACGGAGGAAGCATAATTAATGTAATAAAAAAACCAACCAGAACCAAGTATTACAAACAATTCTCGTAGTACGTAATTCTAATAGTTGTCTTGTTTATCGTAATTGATAGTTATAAAGACCTCACCGCTTTTACTTTCTATATATGTGGGACAAAATATTGAAATATATAACATCAAATTATGGTAAGCTATAACCGGAAACAGAAATTCACAACTAGATAGATAACATGTTTGATAGCATAGAACACCTTTAAATTCCTTCACTCACTTGCTATCAACTTCAACAAACTATTTGTATAAGATTTCGACAGCAATTAGTAATAAACAATTTTAGCCCACCGTTTCTTTTTTTTACTTTTATAGCCATATAGAAATATGACTTGCATATAGTAAGGTTTCTTTCTATTTTCTAAAAGTACTATAATGATTTTTATGTTATTTCTTTTGTATATTAATAAAAACATGCTTGTAAAAATGTCGGGTACTACAATTGTTGTTTAAGATCCACCGGGATGAGAAGGCATTTTCGATTTGGGATATGAGTCAAGATGATTTACGAACATGTTTGTTATTGTAAAAAAATTCAATCATAACTAAGGTATACGGTACTAAATAGATTTGATGATCTCAAATATATTTTCTAAACTAGACCCATAAAGAAAATATTCAAGGAATGAATCCACAGTAGTTGGATGACCGACGTGTAAAATTTTATCAATCTTTTATCACTAAACGAAGGCGCAAACGTATATTCCAATATGGCAAACGTATATTCCAATATGACGCATAAGCAGTGGCGGAGCCAGAAAATGTAATCACTGGGGGCGTTGAGTGATAAATAGTGTTTTTGTAACATGAAAAAGGTTGGGTCGAGTCGGGTCGGGTTTATTATTTTCTTTTGCTGAACAACTCGGGTGAGATTTAATTTAACGTTGAAAAATTACAATTACAATATATATGATGTTAACAAATTATATACATTAATTGATCACGCGAACCACTCAAAAAAGAAAAAGTATTATCAAACTTGAGTTTATGTGGTGGTATACTCAAATCTTGTGAATTAATAGACTAAAAGATCGAAAATTATAATTACCAAAAAAAATGAAAAGGAATCAAACTAAATTTTCACATGTACGCAAAGAAGAAACTAAATTATAAGTATTAACAATTTAGCATCATATGTTCAAATGTTAAAAGATATAGTCTACATCAAGAGGAAAAAACTATACATATAAGTGCTACGAGTACAATAATTGACGAAAAAGGGTTCAAAACTTAAAAAGGGTATTCAGTTCCGTATATTATATTCACTTAATAAATTGAGGGGTTTAGTAACTCACGTGATGTTTTTGACCCCACCACACAAACTCAACCACAAATCACTTTCTCCCTTAGAGCATGTTTTTTTTTTTTTTTTTTTTTTTTTTTTTTTTTTTTTTTAAGTAAATAACATTTGTATTTTTAGTGATTTGTTTAAAAAAATGTAATTTGTTTTAATTTGTATTTGTTTAAATAATTGAAAAAAATGATAAAAGTGGGGCCCAAATTATTGAGTTAATGTTGAGTTATGAATGGGGGTGTTTTTTTGTGAGTTAAAGTTAAAGTGGTAAAGCTGACGTGGCGCTGCGTTAACTTATAACCTGTGTTACGGATGGGCATGCTCTTATCAAGTCATCATCTCACTTTTCACATACCCTTTTTTACTCCATTGTTTCCGGTAAAGAAAACAATCGGAAACAGTTTCGACACTAAAGAACACCGGTCTTTTTTTGTTAAAGTGAGAGTGTCGAGGGCACTTTGATTATTTGCGTGAGGGCACTGGTCTTTTTTGTTACTAATTCGAGTTTTTTTCTTATGTATTTTGGGTATCGGCGAGAGCTTCGTTGGGGGCAACGCCCCCCAGTGCTATACATATAGCTCCGCCCCTGCGCATAAGACACATAATCTATGGGCGTGATGGGAATACGAAAAGCAAAAGAAACTCACAAATGGTTAGCTATTATATCATATTTATAGGAGTGACATCATTTAGGTTCTCTTTACTACTTGGACGCAAAGAAAAGCATTGCTACTGAAAGGGTTGTTTACCAAGTGAACTTTGGTTTATAAACTAATGATATTGAAATTTCTCACCAATAACTATATATTGTGTAAGATGATAGAATATAAGCTAACATATGTTTGGACTATCAATAACATGACGGACTATTCAAGCTTATACTTCTTCTTGGTGTAGAAACATTGTTGTTTACATCTCATGTCCGTAGTCATGATGGATAATGATGCCAAGAAATGACAAAATGACATTTTTCTAATGACATATGTTATGTTAAACATTAATTAATAGACTTCATATTTTATACAGAGTAATGTCTCAAGAACAACGGTTTGATATTTGTGAAAGTTAGCTTAGCAAACATAGGTTCATTCTAAAGTGATGGCTTATGCGGTTATTTAAAAAGCTACCGTAGGTTGTTTATTATATAGAGGGCTCTGAGTTTTATATATGGGGACAACATAGCTACAATACAATGTAGCCAATTGGCTACATTTCCTTTGAAAAAAAGGGTGGGGACAGGGGGAAAATATGTGTCAGGGAATTACTGCAGGGACTAAACTGTACATTATTAAAACTTTTTTCAAAGAAAATGTAGCCAATTGGCTACATTTGTAATGTAGCTATGTTTTTCCCTTTATATATATATATATATATATATATATATATATATATATATATATATATATATATATATATATATATATATAAATCTGGATCGATTGAGAAGGTTTTTATTTTGAGAAGATTGAGAAGGTTTTCTAAAACGATAGATTTTTAACATTGATTCATGTTTTTCAAGAATAAAACTCATATTAATGTGATTAAAATTCAAAATGTGTAAAAAAAATTTGAATCAGTGTTAAAAATCTCTCGATTTTGCGATATATGTAGAATACTGAATCATCTGTACAAATTTAATGAATCATCATCATAACTCGATTTTAACAATGATTTATGAATCAAATTTGTGATTTATAGAGTCGATTCACTATAAAATAATGTTTACTTGTGAATCAAATCAAAAACATGAATTAGTTTGTTCAAACGAAGATTTCTCAATCTTCTCAAAATAAAAACCTTCTCAATGGAACCGGATCCATATATATATATAAGTGTTGCTTTTTAACCTCCTTTGGTCCACACAGAGACTAGCCATATCGACACTATAGCCAGGTCAGTCAAAAGGGCTAAAACACAGTAAAGTTACTTAAAGGGGCATTTACATGCAACTTATTTATAATATTAGTAAGCTGACTTAGATTTGAAAATGCCCACTTTCAAAGACCATGCCAGCATATAAATTATCAGTAAGCTTAGTATAAGCTCGTGTAGATATAGATACATGCTGATCAGGTTTTCAAAGGTGAGCAACTGAAACTTTCAACTAACCTACATTTGTTGGGGTCCTTCCCTTCATAGTTAAACTCAACACCTTTGTTGTTACTTTTCTTCATTGCTCAATGTGGGATGATTAAACCACAACTGATTTTACACAATCTGGCGCCAACTTGTTGATACATAATCTGGCGCGGACTTATTCAACGACTCTCCTTGGGCCGTTAGTCGTCTTCATAAGCCCTAAGTAGATCTGTACAACAAAGAGAACCCGTTAGGAGTGGACCCGAGGCCGTAGCCCCGGGATCCACCTCCGACGGTCAAGTTAGTATGTGATGCGCGGAGCATATATGAGAATTAGGGTTAGGATAACCTGTTTGGTCGTATTGTAATCTGTTCATGAATGAGACCCCAGCCATGTATTTATAGGATACGAATTAGGGTTAACGCATAGGGTGGGCCGCTGGCTACCCGGGCCTGACCCATTCCTGGCCCAGTCCGGACCATACATCCACAAAGTACGTAAAGTGGGCCGCTGGCTACCCGGGCCTGGCCCATTCCTGGCCCAGTCCGGACCATACGTCCACACCCAACATATGTTACACTTTTATAATTGCAGTAGTTTTAGTTTTTATTAGGGTCTTTGGTTTTGTATTCAATTATTATCAAGTCAATGTGTACATTCTAAAACATAAGTTACTACGGAATAATATAAGTCGATACTTCCTACAAAAGTACACATAAAATATCACTAGAAGTTTGAAATAGGGACAAGTCTACAAATGGCCCAGTCGCTCAGGTGTGTGGGCTTTTTTTGGACCTCATTTGGTTGGTTTCTTGAAATGGCCCGAGCGACTAGCGACTTTAACAAAAATGGCAAGTGCCTAATCATTGTGTGTAAGGCACAAGTAGAGCTCCTTTTGAGCTACTTATCACTAGCGAATTTTAAAAGTTTGAGCGACTTCTAATAAAATTATTTTAATCTTTTTTCCCTTCTCAACACTTCCCATCACCACCACCACCACCACTACAACCACCACCATTTATAATCAAAACCCATTTATAATATAACCCAAGATTTTCTCTCTCTTCACTCATAATAAGCGCACACACTCACTCATTTCTCTCTCTCTATCACCTCACCGCCGGCTCCCTAAAATCCGTCCAACACCAGCAGTTTTCGGCGTCGGAAAATTTTTCGGCGAAGTGTTTGCTTAGTGACTCTTGTTTCCTTGCAGTATATGTTCCCCCTCCGTGGTATGGTACAAAACTTAGTTTCCAGAAAAGTGCAAAACTCCTCCATTTCTCTCGATACAGCAGCTAATCCTATGTTCCATTAAAAATATGATGATTTTTGTGATCCTGGATGTGGTGTTATAGATGTTGATAGCATACATTTC
Organism: Artemisia argyi; assembly: GCA_030686995.1. NCBI lineage: Eukaryota > Viridiplantae > Streptophyta > Magnoliopsida > Asterales > Asteraceae > Artemisia > Artemisia argyi. The sequence goes on from CM060684.1 coordinate 113,679,335, forward strand.
TTATTGTAATGACTTTTAAGTGCTAATGCCAAACACCCCTTAGAACATAGATTTGATTTCCCAAAATGGTTGCTTGCATTATGTCAGTTACATCACAAGTTATTGATAGTACTAATTTTGATTTGAAAGATTCTATTTATTTCATCAAATATCTTGGACATATGACAAAGTTAAACATGTGGATTGAACTGCAAGTAGTGAGCATTTTACCATCAGTTTTAATAATCCAGTTCATTCTAAAGCATGTTATTCTCATGTAGAGCATGCTCAACATATAATGACCTGATGCCTGCTTTCTAAGGACCAAAATAGTGCTAGTGAGCCAAAGGTCTAAAAACCATAGATAGAGTATATATGTGGTGCTGTAGCTAAAAATCAAAGGGGATTAGTCGGGATTATAATGTTGCAAAAATCGTGAATCGGTACTGAGGCGGTCGGGGGGCGATTAGCGATTTTTTACCGATTAATCGGCCGATTTTTGTGACTCGGCCGATTAATCGGCCGATTTCCGTGTAATTTTCTCCAAGGTCGCAGACCGATTAGCGATTACTCGCCGATTAATCGGCCGATTCGGCCGATTTTTGCAACACTAAGGTAAATCTACCATAATATAATGGCCTGACAGAATCGAAACTGACACAATGAGAATGAATGGATTAAGTAACACTGGGAAAGATCTGGTAGTTTAAAAGTATATCTATCAAACCAAACAGTAAGCAGCGGTAACTCTTGCATTTAGCATCAGAGGCATGCACATTCTCTAATATTGTATGCCTCGTGACTTCATAATCATAGAATGCACTCGAGAAAGATTATGCCTTTAAGAAGCAAGATTTCCTAAGAATGAGACACAAAAACCAATTGCCACTGCTGACCTGATAAATTGTTTGACTCACATCAGGATACCAATATGGTACAAAAGACATACATATATCACTCACACAAAATGATATATGAAGCCTATAGGCTGTTGAGAGAAGGTAAGACTCATTTGAACCTCCATCTTTTAGAAAACATGTGCGGATGAAAAGGCCAATGAGTCATGGCATGGACAATCACAATACAGACACAACTCATCTTAGTCGTGATGCTATAAGCATCCTCCAAGGTAGTAGAAACATGTCTATGTTCAGGATTGAAGAAATAATAAGATTTGAGTGTCGACGAATACTGGTTTACATTATTTTTGTGTGTGAACTTCACTCCTAGATTGCTATCGCCAGATACTGCTTTACTAAGTGATCAGACCAACAAAAAAATATGTTATGACTAAAGGGCATAGTTGGTTATGTGCACATAATTTTTGGTTATGTAAGTCATCTCCATGTGCAAATATTTAATTTGATTCCGTTGTGTTAATGGCACTCAAACCAGATCACTAAAGCAAGGTGTCTGGTTGACTATTCAGCAGATTCTAAATTTTTTTTATGATATTCTCTAGCAAGTTAAATAGTTACACTAAGAAAAATAGTTTACAACGAAACATGTTAAATGTATAAACCAGGGGTGAGCAGTAACTCCATATGCATCAGCAGTAACTCCATAGCGAAAAATTCAAAAAATTCGAGCTTCAAATAGTGAAGAATAGCTGACCAGATGAAGTTGCTGGTGAATTTTGCCATTGGGAAGACAGTGTGTTCGCCATGAGCATATGAATATGATAATAATTGCTCAAACTGGATTATCGTGTAAATGTTTTATTAAATGAGCTTAAATTTAGTGGGCGCGGATATACTAATTGGCATGAAATTATGTATAGATGGTAATTGGATTACTTGGGTCCTTTTTTTTTTTTTTTTTTTTTTTTTTTTTTTTTTTTTTTAATTTTTTTATTTGGAGTATCTTTATTTTTTCGATGTTTGGAATTTTCAAGTCAAATTTTTTCCATTAAAGGTGGTTTCTCATCATCCTCTAGACAATTAGACTTGTTAAATCTAATCACAGTTGACTTTCTGTGATCAAAAGCACTCAGTTATTTTCACAGTAATTGTTAAACTGAAAAATACGTGCTTTGTAACGTTGGTTTGGATATTAGGAAAAAACTTTCAATGACCAGCAGGAACCAAGTATCATCAGCAGCAGAAACAAGATAACGTAGCAGCAGAATGGATTATACTTTTTGAACTGATTACCAAGTCAAAACTGCTTATTTTTCTTTCAGCTAATCATAAAAGCAACATCCTATCAATATGTTTTCTTGCTTTTGCAGATCCAATAAGTGAATAACATAGTTGTTTATTACCGCTAATCTCAAGATTCAGACCAGGGAGGCAGGGACCAAATGTTAACTTTGTGACAAGGGCTTGAAAATCCACAGGTCAGATTCACCCAAAGAGTCATACAATTTAAACAACTCGAACCTTTTCCCCCCATTTAAACTGTTTCTTCCAACGATAAATATGATCCAAATCAACCAACTTAAAATGTCGGAAACATAAAACCAAGGATGCAATAAATGTAAAAGGTGTTTACATACAGAAGATTTGACAATCACTGCAATATTGATGCAATAGACTGGGTTACAAACTAAGATGTTTCCAGTAGCAATAGCAACCCCACTAAAGTGCTCGCGACAATTCCCATTCAGTTCTTACAGAGAACTACTTGAAATTAGTCTGTATATAGAAGCTAAACAAAACTAGTTCTTACACGGTCTTCTTTTAGTCTGGAGTTTAAGAGGCACGGCCAAAAATCAGCATACAAAACCCTTCAAATACATAGTGTACAAGACGTTCATCCAACTTTATATCACACGTCGACAGAGAAGGTTTTTCTACTACAGTATATTATTATTAGGAATATTTGAGATATTTGGTAAACTACAAAACTTTCACTAAAACTATATTCCAAAGTACTAAAGACAAATAAAGGAGTAAACATATTATTGTTCACAAAATCTAGCAGATTTACAAAGAATCAAATCGAATTTGCAGAAAATTACTTCCAAACAACATGCAACTCATTGGAGGATGGATCCCAGGATTTTGCATTCAGCAACAGATCTATAAAAGAAATCACGACCCATGAACAAGATATGCAGAATACAGCAAACCTCACTCCTAGTTCGACCGTTTAGTCACTTATGAGTCAGATCAAAAGAATGATAGTTGTTACATTTGCTCACACGAGGGATAGAAAAAGCCATTTCATCTTACTATCTGCAATCAATGCATCAGACATAAATGAGGATAAAATTTAGGGAAAAACATTTTGTGATAGAGATGAGAAAATTGGTGGGAACAGAAGGATGTTGGAACAGATTTTGACCAGCAAGAACAGTTTGAGTATGCTATTTAACAAATTTTGTAAATAACTAATGCCTTACATATGACAACAACTTTAATATTACAACAATAATCCGATATGTTGACTAAGACGATTTAGCAGGTACCACGCCAGACTTTCAAAGAGTTAGACCAACTATCTTTTCTCAACAGAAAATTTTATTTTACCAATTTGACTAATTAGGCATACATACACAACCAAACTTAACCTGTTATAGAAAAATTACTCGAAATTCCGACCTATAGTAAAGAGATTTATCATCTTACCTCAAAGCTACACTTCGCTAGAAAATTTTCCGACGCCGGTAACTGCTGGTGTTGGACGGATTTTAGGGAGCCGGCGGTGAGGTGATAGAGAGAGAGAAATGAGTAAGTGTGTGCGCCTATTGTGAGTGAAGAGAGAGAAAATCTTGGGTTATATATTATAAATGGGTTGTGATTATAAATGGTGGTGGTGGTGGTAGTGATGAAAAGTGTTGGGAAAGGAAAAAAAGATTAAAATAATTTTATTAGAAGTCGTTCAAACTTTTAAAATTCGCTGGTGATAAGTAGCTCAAAAGGAGCCCTGCTTGTGTCTTACACACAATGATTAAGCACTTGCCATTTTTGTTAAAGTCGCTAGTCGCTCGGGCCATTTCAAAAAACAAACCAAAGTGGGTCTAGAAAAACCCACACCTCTGAGCGACTGAGCCGCTCTCAAATTTACCCCTTTGAAATATACAAAAAGTAAACATAAATTACTAATATACAAAAGGCAATACGTTTGTGCTAGATCATACCCTCTATAAATCCACTGAAGCTCTTGTGTGAAAGTTGCAAGAAGCTTGTTCTCGATTGACTTCATAGCAAATTACTCTTCCACGTTCAAGTGTCGTTCTTGTAAGTTCCAAGGATCATTAAGCCTATATATGTTCATCAAGTGCGTTTTGTAATTCCGCACTTAGCTTAGTTGGATCATGAGCTTGAACAAAGATTGTACTCGCCTAAGTTGAAAAAGATATACATTATTGATGGACGTCAACTCTAGTAGCATTAAGATTGTTACGATAAAACATTCCTTGAACAGCATAACGAACATCTGAGTTTAGTGACTAACTTCATGTGTCTTAAAGCTTAACAATTAGCTGGAAATGCTCATTTCACATGGTTGTCTTGACATGGTCGCACTCAAGGGCGGAGCTTAATGAGGACCGGGAAGGGTTCTGGCCCCCTACGCCTAAGTGCGTTAGTGTATTTTTTTCGCGATTTCATGTGTTATTTATTTATTTTTTTCATCTCGGCCCTTCCATCTAATGTTTTTCCAGAAAATTTTTTGTTTCGGCCCTCCCACAAAATTTTTTCTAGCTCCGTCACTGGTCGCACTATCTGCATAACCTTTACCCATGATAAGCTTGTGCGATGAAACCGTTTGAAGAAAATTTAATTATAATATTAGTAAGTTGATTGAAATTTCTAAAAGACTTTTCCTAGAGACACTTTCCCGCATACGAATTTACATTACTAAGCTCAATGTAAGCTTATGTAGAAGTAGATACACGCGGAGAAGTGTGATGAAAAAGGAATTTGAAAACATCAACTAGCCTAAATTTGATGGTATCCTTCCCTTTCTATTTAAACTCAACATTTTCTAACTACTTTTCTTCGCAACTCAATGTGGGATACCCAAAACTCAACTGTTGCTCATGGCTTATTCGATTTTGGTCTAAAATGTCACAATAAATGAGCCATCATTTTTCTTTATTGGGTTTCAAACTTAATTTATGAATAAAAATGAGAGAGATCGAGATACATTATTTTGAAAAAAAAGGTATAAATAATCATGGACAGCGAGTTATTCAAATATCATTTTGCTTTCATTTCTATTAACACCAACTTAAAATTTGTAGGATAACAAATATATATAAACTAATTACTTGGACAAAAGTCAAACGTACAAGACATTTAGACATTGTTGTTTAAGATCCACGAGGATGAGAAGGCATTTTCGAATATGGATTTACGAACATTATTTATTTATTTATTTATTATTTTTTTATGTAAAAATTCTCAATCATAACCAAGGTAACTAGTACAAACTGATTAGATGAGCTCAAATTATATTTTCCAAAAACAAGACCTATAAAGAAGAGAGTCAAGGAATGATCCACATTAGTTGGACGACCGATGCATAAACTTTTTCAATCTTTTATCACCAAACGAAGGTGGAAACTTATAGTTCCAATACGACACATAAAACACATAATCAATGGATGTGATGGGAATATAATGGTTAGCTATTATATCAATTTTTTTATGTGTGACATCATTTAGGTTCTCTTACTACTTGGACAAAAAGAAAAGCATTGCTACAAGGGGTTGTTACCAAGTAAACTTTGGTCTATAAATTAATGATATGGAAATTTCTCCAAGTTACATATATGTATGGTTTTGTAAAAGATGTGCTATGTGAAATATTATTCTAGCTACAAGGCTTTTGCCACAAAAACAGAAGCTTTACATTCTGGACGGACGTCAACTCTAATAGGATTAAGATTGTTACAATAAAAACATTCCTTGAACAACATAGTGTACGTCTAAGTTTGCTGACTAACATCATGTGCCTAAAAAGCGTAAGAATTTTTTTTGTAAATACTCATTTCACATGGTGGTACGGTCTTGACATTGTCACAAAATATGCAACACCTTCTGTTGGAAAATTTAGTGCACTTGAGGGATCAATTCACACCTGGTAATGGGTTTGGAGGTACGGAGTGTACACCCATTTGGTCACTGAATACCCTGACTCATATAGTGGTTTCTGCTGATAAGCTTATCTTGTTTCTGTTGATAAGCTTATTTCTGCTGATAAGCTTAGCATGTTTATGCTGATAAGCTTATTCCTGCTGATAATCTTGTTTCTGCTGGTAAGCTTAATGTTTCCGCTGGTAACTACTGATTTCTACTATTATGAAAATTATTATGATATAATTAATGAGCCGTTAATTATATTTAATTCCATGGGTTAGGGTTTGAGTAAACTCTATTATAAATAGAGGTCATAATAGATTTGCATGTACGGTTAATATAAAAACCCTAAACACTAAATACGAATCTGGTTCTTGATTTGTGCCTAAAACAAGAACTTCACTTGGTCTTATCCTATAGAGATATTCGTGTAACCCAGGCATAGGGTCGAATAGTTTCTATTGGAAAGTGATACCACGATTTCAAGTGAATATCCGGTACCTTATTGATTATCTTAATCCTAATCTGTGAACACCAAACTTTAAATAACCAACAATCAATAGAAACTATTAGTGATAATCAATGGTTGCTGCTATAAGACAAATGGCTGCTAACTTTTCCATGTTGGAAAAGTTTGAAGGTGTTGATTTCAGAAGATTGCAAAAGAAGATGCATTTCTTGTTGTCAAGCATGAATGTGGTGTATGTCCTGACTACTGCTATTCCTGAAGATTATGGGGATGATGCTACTGTGGAACAAGTAAGGGTCAGAAGCAAATTGGAGAATGATGATTACATATGCAGGGGTTTAATTCTCAATGGTATGTCTGATTCTCTATTTGATATTTATCAGAATGTTGAATCTTCTCAAGAACTATGGGATTCCTTGGAAGCCAAATATATGGCTGAGGATGCGTCAAGTAAGAAGTTCCTTGTAAGTAATTTTAACAATTACAAAATGGTAGATTCTAGACCTGTCATGGAACAATACAATGAACTTCTTAGTATACTTGGTCGATTCACACAACACAAGATGAACATGGATGAGGCTATTTCAGTCTCTTGTATCATTGATAAATTACCTCCTTCTTGGAAAGATTTTAAGCATATGTTGAAACATAAGAAGGAGGAATTAACTCTTGTTGAGTTGGGCAGTCACTTGCGCATTGAGGATTCACTCAAAGCACAAGACATTGACAAGCCAAAGAGTAGCAATGCTACTGGTCCATCAGTTATCAATATGGTGGAGCATAACAACTCCTACAGGAACAATGACAACAAGGGCAAACGTAAGCATCAGGATAACACCAAATCTGATCTTAACAAGAAACCAAAAGTTACTTGTTGGAAGTGTGGGAAACCTGGACACTTCAGGAAGGATTGTAAAGGTGTTAAGATTGGCAATAAAACCAATGGATCAGGCACAAGTGGATCAGGGAATGGTAATACCAATTCTCTAAAAGGTCAGGATATATTTAATAAGTATTTTGAGATTTATTATGTTACATATATATCTGATGTGTATTTTGTGCAAGATGATGATGTTGCGTGGTGGGTTGACTCTGGAGCAACAATTCATGTGCGTAAAGATAGAAGCTGGTTCAAGACCTATGAGTCAATGAATGATGGTTCTGTTCTTCATATGGGAAACGATTCAACAGCCCTGGTGCATGGAAGAGGATGTGTGGATTTAAAGTTTAGTTCTGGAAAGATTGTTTCTTTATTTAATGTTTTACATGTTCTTGATAGTAGAAAGAACTTGGTTTCTAGTAGTGTTTTGAATAATTGTGGTTATAAACAAGTGATTGAATCTGATTAGTTTATTTTATCTAAACATGGTGTGTTTATTGGTTTTGGTTATTTGTATAATCAAATGTTCAGACTTAATATTGTTCATGATAATGTTAATTCTGCTTTTATTTCAACCTCTAAACTTAATGATTCAACCCTATGGCATGCAAGACTTGGCCATGTACACTTTAAAAGAATGCGAGATATGTCTAAGGATGGGTTAATTTCAGCCTTTGATATGGACACTGAAAAGTGTAAAACTTGCATGAAGACCAAAATAACTAAGAAACCATTTCAAAGTGTAAAACGTGAAACTGAAGTTTTGGAGCTGATTCATAGTGACCTATGTGATCTACACGCTACTCCCTCTTTGGGGAACAAGAAGTACTTTGTAACATTTATTGATGATGCTTCTAGGTTTTGTTATGTTTTTCTATTACATACTAAGGATGAAGCATTAGATAAATTTAAAGTATTTAAAACTGAAGTTGAATTACAACAAGGGTCTCTAATCAAAAGATTCAGGACTGATAGGGGAGGTGAGTACATGGATACTCTGTATTTTCAGTCCGTTGGTATAATCCATGAAACAAATGCCCCTTATACTTGATGTGCGTTTTATTAGTACAAGTTTTAAAATTTATAAACACGAATTATCCGATTATTATTTAGCACATACGAGCAAGTATACTCGTCTAATGTAATAAAGGTAGGTAAGTCGAGATCGTCCCAAGGGATTTGGTTGTTTTAGTATTAAGAAAAACGTTTGTAAAATAAGGGTTGTCAATCCAAATTTATGTGAAATAATAATTTAAAAGAAACTCAATAAAAACTAAACATATACTTGTGTATAATTCCTTGATTGGTAATCAGGAGTATTATGACCATTTAAGTACAAAGTTTGGTGTAAAACTTGCTATGATGCGCAACTAAAAATGAGTAGTCATACAATCTATGATGTATGTCATGTTTTAACTACCACTAAGAATACAATCACCTAATTGACTCCTTTCAGCCTTGTCAAATGAGTATGACAATTCTATAATCACATGGTTGTTTTGAAAATCAATTCTTTTCTTATGAATTCCTACGAATCCTTTCGGTCCTTTTTCGTGATGAAATCTTCTCAAATCCATTTTAACAAGTAAATAAGATGGTTGTCAAGCATCCTACTCCATACTAATTCGTGCACTAATGTTTTGGAATAAAAACAAGTTGAAATTTCTTTCGGACCCATTTTTCAAAAGATTGTTTTTACCGACCAATTAAGCAAGAAAAAATGTTATTTCAACAAACTCATAAAATAGATATGTTTTCATGCATCACCTTTTTCATAAAAGAATACTCCATTAACCAATCACATCATATACACAAGTATATCACAAATTACTCCATAGCAATCATATTAAAACACAAGTAATAAGAAAACTTTCATAAAACTTAAAGTAACAATTGTTCATTATAAGTATCAAGGTGTACCTAGTCTTGAGAATTACAATGAATAAACTTGTGGAACTATAGCAACCACACTCCTCCAATTGCTCACTAATGTAAGTAAACAACTCCACACTCGAACCAATACTTGAGACTCTAACTCAACACGTTCTGGACGTTTTTACAACAGTTAGTAAACTTTCAGGCAATATAAGATGAACTAACAAGATTTGGTGTAATACTAAGTTAGATATTTGGTGGTACAAGTAATTCTAGACCCTAAGTAGTCATTATATAGCATAATGACACTTATCCTCCAAGTAAAAACATCCATCCAGATTAATTAAGCAGAAATGATCAGCCACACATGATTATGGGGAGTAAATACGTCCATAAATGCAAAACTTGTAACTTCAGTCATCTCCATCCGATCGGTTTCTCACCATCCGATCGGATGGTCATTCTTTTGGCATATTCTAGCCGAATCGGATGCGGGTTGAATCCAATCGGTTGGACCCTGTCTGAAAGTTATTTCTTTTTCTTTTCTTTGTCGTTTTACGTTGCATGCATTATTCTTCTTCGTGGCATGACTTTATCCATTAGAACTTGATATTTCCTTGAAAATTACGAGTAGAAAACTTGTCTTTATCAAATCCTTTTGTCCATGCGACGTTTCTTCCATTCTTGATCTTACTTGAAAACTCTCCAAAAATGCATGATCACTTCATTTCTTCATTTTTAATCATTTTTACCTGCTTTTGGCTATATTTGCATGCATAAACACCTTTTCACGATTAAGTAACAAATATATACAAATATGACCAATTTCCATGCATAAAATAAACAATAACGCGACTAAAAACATGTTAATTTTGAGCGTTATCAAATCCCCCACACTTGAGCTTTGCTCGCCCTCGAGCAAGTCTTAATCAAAAGAAAATTGAATTCAATGGCAATAGTGCAAATATCTTATTTGAACTCGATCAAGTAAATAAAGAGCTTTGATAACAATTCTACACACCTCACGAAGATAATTTGAAATTCACTCATCACTCAATATGTGATTAATATATCACTCATTGCACAGTCATGATTTATGTTTCTTACCATAGGCTTGTACAAGTATCAAAACAATAGAATAATTCATCAAAGAGGTCTTTTATTCGGGTTGTAACGTTTAGGCTAAGGGTAAATAAACTTTCGTGCAAATAATTACACTAAGTCAAAAAGGTAAGGATAAGGCATGGGAATATTTATGAAATTGGTTTTAAAGAAAAAAATAAAATCAAAGTCTAAGTCCTATTGTTGCTAATCACGAACAAACCACAAACCCAAAAATGACAATAGTTACAATCTTTCTCCTCTTCGAACTTTCTTCGAACTTTCACATGTCGATACATCGATTCACCAAAAAAATATTCTTCAAACTTAGCACATTGGCTAACAACATATCACATAACTTCCTTCTTCATCTTCATAATAATATAGCACATTGGCTATAATTGTCACCTTATAGTTGCGATGACTTTTATTTTATTTTATTTTATTTACATAACATCTCCCCCCACACTTCGCATAAGCATACACCACAAAAAATAGAAATAAGAAGTATGCATCCTTCGTCTTGTTGGAATGGCACACACAAGTGACAAAGTGTGGCTAACTATTAATCATCAAAAACAATCCAACATACCAAGCAACTAGCAACCCACCATTTAGACTTTGACAAGGGTAAGGCTAAGGTTAAAAGTGTAAAATCTTTTTGTATTTTTCTAGATGTAACAAAATGAAAAGAATGGCTCAGAGGATGAAACTAGGGGTATCCAGCGTTAAAGATGAACGCTAACAAATGGGTTCCAAATACGAGGGTAACTAACCGATGTGGTTAGCAAAAATTTGTTTGTAAACGGATGGCCATTTGGTTTTATTCCTAAGTTTGCCTCTTATCATATGAATATATCCTTATCATTCGAAAATGAATTAACCGTAATGCATAACAAGTACAAGTTCTAGAATTAACACAACCACCGGCACACTCATCATGAAATATATAAATAGTATAAGAAACACTATTCACATAAAAAAAATAATCCTCACAATTTATAGTAATAAGGGTATAAAATTGTGCTAGCAAATGTTATCAATTCCGAGACGAATTGCTCTTTACACTTAAATTTGTTCTCCAAAAATATCATTATTATCTACCATTGAATCAACCTTATTTTAACTAAAATATGAAGGGCGAACTACTACTAGTTACTAAAGTTCCCGACTCTAAAAAAAAACAAAAATTTAAAATTAAAAAAAAGCATTAAAAAATTATGCAATTTTTCTATTTTCTTCCCTCCCTCACACTTAAGTTTTGCATTGTCCTCAATGTAAAAAAAAAAAAAAAATAACTTCAAAGTAAAGGAAATGGAAAAATTTAGAAAATACCGGAGTTGAATACGCAACATGCATATTTGATCATAATAAGCAAATGAGTTTATTGACTCTAAACGTTGATCAACTATATGCTTCGGTAACAAAACCCCCGCAAGAAAACTGTAAAATATACGAAACAACCAAGCAAACACAAACAAAAGCATATCTAAACCAAATAAATAGAAAATTAAGTTACGTTATAAATCCTAATAGAAATAGTTAAAGGTAGTGGAAATAGAAATAGTTCGACACATAATTGTTTTTAAAACCAACCATAAACCATATGATCACACGTCACCATCAATAACTAACATCTGAACGAATGAACTCGTCCTCGCTTTCCTCTTCATCCTCATCAACGTCTTCTTCATCGTCTTCATCCACCACTCGTCTCTTCTTCTTTCCAGCTCTTGATGACGAACCTCCAACATCATAACTCGATCCTCCAGGAATAAAACTTGGTCCACCCACATTAACACCTGAACTACCATACTCGGGAAGTCTATCGTATGGAGGGTATGGTTCGGGAAATGGTGAATAACCAGGATACAGATAGGGGTATGGTCCAGGATATGGAGAATATGGTAAAGGGTATGGTGGAACATTTGGTGGGTTGTAGGGAGGTACCTCATAATTGGCATCTTGTGCCAAATGTTGGATCATAGGCATGGAATAATCAAAATTGTAATTATTCCTCATTAGCGTTGAATCTTTCTAAACTTCCCTACACTCAATAGCATTTAACTCTCGGTTTCAATCACCCCATCCTGAATCAAAACCACTTTGAGTATTCCTCGGAAAACTTCCCATTTGGAGTTGTGATGGCGCTTCCGCATAAGCTCCTGATTGCGCCCCCACACTTGGTTCGGTCCAAGGTCCCAAAGTCTTGTTATTCCTATCCAATGCTTTTCCAAAACTAAAAGCATCCCATATCTCACTCTCCAACCTCACTCGACACTTCCTCAGCTCATTATCATTAAAATACCCAAGATTTTTAGCCAAAACGGTCACATAATGACCTCCACAAACATCACTTTGTTTCTTAATTCCCGGTGCTCTCTTAGAAAGATATTCGGCAATAATCCATGCCACATTCCCATTCTTATCTTCCTCCAACAACTTCATCACCCATAGGTCCGGTTGACTACATTTGTCTTGACTTCCACTCCTATGCAACAATCCCCAAGAAATCAACTTTTGTAACACCTTCAACAACGGATTTCTAATCCTAGAAGAATTTCTCCTAAGACAAGTTGGATCACCAATCCTATTCCAATAAGCATCAACACCCGTGTATTGATCATTAGCTCTAGCCAAACTCACAAAATGTGGTCCAAACAACCTATGATTAACCTCACTCTCCTCAAACAAACCAGGGGCAACTGCAAAATTTGACAAAGATAAAGCATGTTCGCGACCACACAATCTAAACCAAACACAAACATCCCCAAGAACATCATTCACCTTCCTATCAAAGTAAAACGTAGAAAAGAACTCCAAACACCATTCCTTGTAAACATCCTCACGTATACTAAAAGCTATTTCCCAAGAATAATCTTCAAACCTATCCCCATCACCAGGATACACATAAATCATAGCCATCATGCTCCTCAATTGATCTTCACATTCATACTCCGCAAGCAATTCCCAATCAATCAATCTAGGCTTAGCAATCTTTCTCTCTTGAAGTTTTGAAAGACGTTCCCTATACGCATTCTTCTCATCTTTGTTTTGCACATTAGAAAACTTGACATTGTCATTAGACTCCGGTTTCAAACTGAAAATGATCCTCTTCCTCTCGTTCCTTTTCAAATACTTGTTAACAATCGGATTTCTTTGATTTAGTCCCAATCTTGCAACATTTCCCTGAAAGAAATCTCAAATTATGTTATTATAAAAGTATAAAAACTAATACCAATCAATTTAGAAACTAGAAAACACAATTCCAAAAATGTCAAAAATTTTTCCGAGGCGTCCATCCGATCGGATTGAGGTCCATCCGATCGGATGCAACTTCTGCACATTCCCATCCAATCGGTTGCAACTCGCAACCGATTCGGCTGGAGTTTCTGCATACTTCATGTTTCCTCAATCCATTCTAAACGTTTCCCAATCAATCCGAACTTCTTTCTAACGTGTAATCATCCATTCTTGAATACTTCTAACATCCAAACTCTCCTATCAACGATTCTTAACATTTCCAATCATCAACCTAAAGATCATATGAAAACCAAGAACATTATCTACTAAAATCTTCCAATTAGTGCTCTAATCAACAATGCAATAACCTAACATCACTAATTATCAATCATGTAACATCTGGGATTCATCAATTGCAAATAAACTAGTTCCAAAGATTATACCCAATTCAATCCGAAAATCCAATCAATGAGTTCTTACTCAAAATTTAATCAATTGATCTAATTCTTTTTGCAATACCTTCTCCTATCGTCTAATCACTTATCCCCAAAATATTACATCTTAATTCGAACTAATTCAAAAAATACCCAATTCGTGACCTAATTTCAATCATCCGAATTAAAACCTAATTGAATGAAATTAATGATATAACTTACTTGACTTGATGCCATTGATGATCAATTATTACTCCTGCAACTTCTAAACAACTTCTAATGGTCGAATTGTTTAACCCCAATTCCTGGTGGATTGTGTGTATGTGGTTTTCTTGAGTTTTTGAAAATTTTGGTTTATATATTCAATTCCATCCGATCAGTTGTGAATACATCCGTTTGGTTTGTATGAAACTGATTTTTCAAAGTTTTCCTACTACTAAACTTGGTACAAGTACTAGTAGTTTTTATCTCTTCAAAAACTTATTATTTTGTATGTATTCCAAACACACTTTGTCTACCAAAAATTTGGTCATCATTTCTACTTCTAACTTAAGACTAAAAACATAACTTAACCTCTAAAACTAAAACTAAAACTAAACTAAATAGATCAATAGATAAATAGATAAATATATAGATATATAGTCTTACTTCAAACATGAAATGCATAAAACCTAAAAACATAAAATAAATTGCATGAAATTAAAAATACGAAATAAACAAACTAGCACAAGATGTGCTTTATTCTTGTGATCATTCTTCTTCATCCATAGAAATATTCATTCCTAAGAATGTCTTCTCCACGATACTTGTTCGACAACTTCCTAGTAGTCTTTTGAGTTTTGAAACTTTGTGCAAAATTCCTTCCGCTAGGACATGTGATATCAAATTTGCAATGCCAATCACCATCTCCTTCCTCTCTTTTGTAAATGCTATGACCATCGGAACCCCATTCCAAGTTCTTCAATTGGACCGGTAAAGATCCAAGAAAATCTGTCAATTTGTTAAACAAAAAAATATTTTTAAATGGATTAAAGAAAGCCTCCATTGCTAGAGCTCTCTCCATTTCATCTTCAATATCAAAGAAACTAGGTGTGCATGGACCAAACTTAGGTCTACCATCTTCATCTCTTCCCACTTCAAAGCAACCAAGGTAATCCTCCTCTTGGTCCTCATAATTATCATCTCCATTACTACCCCCTCTAGGCTTTGGATAGTAAGTATTCTTAAGAACTCCATCATCAATTGTCATGGTGTCACACCCCCAAATTACCTGAATGGCAGGGGAATGGAATACCTGGGGGTGACTGTCATAGCACCATAGTTACAGTTATATTGAACGACCTAAAGTGTCGTTTAGAAAATACAGCGTTTGATCATTAAAACATTCAGAGTTTACAAAGCTTAGGTCCCAAAAGAGTTTGCCAATATAGTTAAAATAAGTTCAACAAGATCAAACGTTTCATAAGTGCAGAAAATATAGTGAGACGCGTCGACTCCGCGACTCCATGAAGGTCCAAATGTATGCAACATGAGCTACCTTAATAACCTGAGAAATACATTGCGAAAAACGGTCAACACGAATGTTGGTGAATAATCATAGGTTTATAAGTAAATCGTAAGTACATAGGCCACAAGTAATAAGTAAACCGACAAGAATGTCAAAAAGCTACATTGGCTCTTAAGCTCATGACCCCGAAGCTAGACTTAGTAATGCCCCACCAGAGTGTTTACCAGACACTCAATTCGTTAAGACATGAAATGCATTCGTCCCATTTGGAGCAACCCAAACACGAATGGAGGCGTCACCCTCGATAGATCTATCCACTCACTCTCGCTTATCTAAAATTAACGGTCCAGGATATATATAAGGGGACTTAACTTGGTAGTAAGGCAACTTAAGCAATGTATGGAATTTGATATACTTGGGCATGTACAAAAATAATTGTGCAATGTATTCTCCCCCGTGGGATTTAAAATCAAATAAGTAATTAAAACGGGGCTATGAGAACTCACCTCGAAGTGATGATATAAAGATGGTGCAATGAGGTAAAAGTAGTCGGGACAATGAGGCGCGAGTACTAGCCGCAACCTAAATGAATAATCGTGATCTAACTTAGATCAAGCCGTAATGAAATGAATGCACATGCACATGATACTCATACCACTCATAATTTGGAAATACTAGTTATCGTCATGGTAAAATAGTTTCCATACTTAGGAAAAATAAGTCCATATATAGGAGTATATAACTTGTCATATTAACTCGTACGAAAAAGTTAGCGTTATATCCTCGTATCGAAAACCTTAAAATAACGTCGTTAAGTCGTATAAATATTCCCTTGGGTCATACGTATTCATTTGTTAAGAATATAGTCCTTAGTAACGTTTCTAGAAAATATACCATTTAGTACGTACGTTATTATTTTTATTTGTGACTATATATATATATATATATATATAGTTTTGACGATGTTAAAATGGGTATAACTCGGTCGTTTTAGGCTCGTTTTCCTTGTTCTTTATGTCCACGGATTCATTTTTGTGTATACTAGTATATTTTTGATAACTCGGCTCCTCTAGGTTACGTTTAATACCTCTTTTTACCCATTGAAATCTGCCAAACAGCAAGCAGTTTTTATAAAAATAGTTTTCGTCGTTAAATTTGCAAAAATCATATCTCCTTCGTTATAAGCTCTTTTTAATCCGTTCTTTCGCCTAAAGTTTCATTTTTGAAAGTATTTTCTAAATCTTTGGTCAAAAATTAGCCATCAACCACTGATTTTCCCACGAAATAAAAATAGGGACAGTAGGTATTTCTAATGTTTCAAAAATCGTTTCTAGGGTTCTAATCTAGTTCCATCTTCATCCAAACCACTTTCAATCACCACAAAACTAATCTAATCCTACCATACACCTTCTTAGGGTGTCATGGGTTCCTAATCATCATAACCCAAGTGGATCTAACAAAGATCTAACTATAATCACTTTCTAGGCCCCAAAAGTTATAAGTTTGTAAAAATAAAGTGGTATAAATAGCATATGCATGTAGATCTAGTATATATATCATATGGATCTTGTATAAACTTGGTAAAACTATAAAAATGAGTTTGATATACTTACTTCAAAGATTAGTGGATTAGTGGAGATGAAAAACTTGCAAAACCTTGTGTTTAAACTTCAAAACCCTAACAAGAAGTACTAAATAACCTTGATTATCACTTGATCTTGGAAAAATTTCTTGGTCTTGCCCTCCCCTTGTTGTTGCCGTGAGTTTAAGAGAGAAAAAGAGAGAAAGAAGTGAAATTTTTCTAGTTGTGAATGAGCTAAAAGATCTAGTTTGTAGTATATGAATTATTGGTATTATTATTATTATATATAGTTAGTATAGGTTATTAATGAGAAAGGAGTAAGCAAGTAAACTTGTAAGGGATTGGTATGGTTAGGGGGGGGGGGGGGGGCGGCAATAAATGGAGGGGGGGGGGGGATGAATGTGTAGGACTTAGAAGACTTTTGGTGTATTATTGTGTTTAATGTGTAGTTTTAAGGTGTACCGGGTACCGGGTTAACTAAAAATAAATTTTAACGGAGTTAACCGGGATAAAATAAAGTTATAAAAATTATAAAAATGGTTTGGGTAAAATTATTGAGTGTTTAGATAATTGTTGTTCAATTCCTACGAAAACCGTCGTAATTTTTGTAAACTTTCGTTAATAATTAAAATAAATCTCCAAAATACCGGGTAAATTAATATTATAATTTTTATATTATAAAAATGAATATAAAAATATACTGGGATCATAGTCGAGAGTGTTGGACGTGTTAGTCACATTATTGATCGTTTGTTAACGTTTATTTGGAAATAGTTATACGTAAAAGTAAATTATACCAAAAGTATTAATTTAATTACCCTACGAGTGGAATAGTATGCAAGTGCCATAATGATAATATGAAGACTATTTCTAGTCCGTACAAAGTGTCCCAATGATAATGCATGAATTCGCTCCTGAACCAATACGGTTACGCGAATTTTGAATACTCGTAACTAAATTTACGATGACATGAGTAATGCACGTGAATAGTGGAATTTCTTCCGGAAATGAATAGTGTCTTGTGAATAGTAAAATTTCTGAACGCTTCTCAGAATATCAAATTGACCTCGAAAACGATGAATAGTAAATGATGAATAGTAACTTGTGAATAGTAAATTGTCGAGATTTAGAAAAATGACCGGAAATTACGAGTTGTGACAGTCTTCCCTTCTAACAGGAACTTCGTCCCGAAGTTCAGTTTTGGTTGGTCTCTGAAGTATATTTGGTAAAAAGACGTGGATACTTGAGTTGCATTCGGTCCTCTCGTTCCCAAGTAAATTCGGGTCCTTTTCAAGAATTCCAGCGAACTTTCACGATAGGAATTTGACTTTGCTTCAACCGTTCGACCTCATGGTCCATGCTTTCTACTGGTTCTCTTACCCAGTTTACGTTTGTCTCAAGGTTGGATTCCCTTCCAAATGGGATTATGATTGACTAATCTGAAAGTCATTTCCTGGATTTGATTAGGTGAAACATAGTTGTGTAATCCGGCTGTTCCTTAACAAGGCTCAAGTCTGACGGCCACTAGGCCTACTCTGTCTGAACTATTAAGTGGTCCAGTGTATATCGGTTTTAACTTTCCAAATCTCTCCGAATAATATCATGCCTTTCCCTAGGCAGAACTTTCAACGTAATCTGGCTACCAACTTGAGGTTTTAATGGTTTACAACTTATAGAATTTGTAATTGATCCTTGACTTGTAGGAAATTTCTGGTTATTTCATGAATGCCTATTGGAATAGTGAGTTCGGCTTTTTCCGAGTTTGGTTCGTAAATAGATGATCAGTGCTTTTTCAGGTTTATAATGTAATATGGATAATATATGTTGCTGAACTCTGTCAGAACTCAAATCTTATATGTCAGCTGGTCGATTCTAACATGAATCTGAAATGGTCCAATATACTTAAAGGTTCAATCTCTCGTGTTACCAAAATC
The DNA here is from genome assembly GCA_030686995.1 of Artemisia argyi. NCBI lineage: Eukaryota > Viridiplantae > Streptophyta > Magnoliopsida > Asterales > Asteraceae > Artemisia > Artemisia argyi. Next base: position 113,698,368 of record CM060684.1, read on the forward strand.
GTATCATGCCTCTCCAAGGCAAAGCTTTCAACTTAGTTCGTTCTCTCACGTGAATCTAGTTATTTTGCTGTTCAAGGATACACAATCCGTATGATGTGCGTCATGTACCAACCTACTTCTACCAATTTCTCGTTGCTTGTAACGGGTTCTTGACTTGTGAAATTTCCTTTGTTGTTCCATAATTTAGTTCTAGACCAGTGAATTTAACTTTCCTATTTCGGTCTGTAAATGAGTAATTGGTACTTCGACCATAAAGTGCCTCAAATGGTGTAGTCTCTACGCTCGCGCGATAACTATGGTTGCAAACGAATCTGATTTATGATAAAAGGTTAGTCCAACCATTTCTAGAGTCAATCACTTATGCTCTGAGCATAACTTTCCTATGTTTGAATCGTTCTCTCGTTCTGAGGATAATAGGCGGTGTTTACATCTAAATGAGGTTCCGAAGGAAATCTTAGAATGATTGTTAGAAGTCTGAGGTGATTCGATCACCTTTATCAAGAACAATTGAAATAGGTACAATAAATCTTGTGACTAATTCCACAACATTACGTCTTTCGAACACGGCGTTATACGAAGAAGATAGAATATGGGTAACAATGTTTGATTCTTTGTGTTTTGGTCTAATGGATTGCTAAGACATGTGTCATTCTTTGCCTACTGTGCTTGGTCTCCATTACTGTCGTTTGTAATCGTTCTATGGTGTTCCTCCTAATTTCCTTCATCACATATTCCAATATTCCTTATTGTCAAGTCACAAAGCCCTAAATGCATAAGCGATGTAGCATTGTGATTGGTTTTCAAAATTTATCTCGCGATTTTTGAGTCTTTGGTCGAAATCTTTTTCTGAATAAACGAATTTAGAAAATGGAGCAAATGGTTTACTAAATAATATCTTTCTTGATGATTCAAAATTCAATAGTTAGGAAATGTGACGCGGTTTTCAAATAGGTTGTGAGTAGGACTGTTTACCAAAGTTTGATGTTTACATATTTCCTATTGTACAATGGTTTAGCTAAATATTGATTTAAAAGGATTGTATTTATTCAAAATAGGCAATTCAAAAATTATTTTCTACAAGATATGTGATTTGTATAAACACAAATTTTAAATAAACTTTACTTAAAAGTGAAAATACTAACAAGGATAAAATAATAGGATAGGAAATGTTCGCATAAATGCATAGGTGTTTAACATTTGGTTCTTGATATTTGGATGATGTCTATTGGTGGGTATCTGGTAAAACTACAAGCCTAGGTATTCAACCAACTTAAGTCTTGAGATGGTTTATCGTTGAAATTGCCATCATGTTGGCAATATGAGGGTTTCAATTGATACTATGTCGATGAATTTCCGTATTGTCTTCACATGTAGCTGGGGAGATATTCTTGAGTCTGATGTCTCTCTCGATGTATAGGTGAGGTTATCTAGAATTTCCTGAGAACATAATGCTTTAGGGGAATCTAAATCGATATCCATAATTCGAATCAATCATTCTTGTCGTAAACTCACTGCAGGGAAGTTTGCGTATGGATGAGACCATGTTAACTCAAAACACTTTACAGTATCGGTTAGGAGGCTTGGTTTATTCCCATGGTGTTGCTTAGCGTACCTTCACAATGTGTTTGATCCTGTAGATCAGTCTAGCTAGTACCTTTGAATAATAAATTGGACAACTAGGTCAGAGATGGTGGGTCGGATGGTCCAGTGGCATTTTAGAATTGTTGTTGAGTCATAAATTGTCCTGGTGTATACTTCTAGTCTAGGTTTGTAGTTTCGTAACCCTTTTATTGTTTTTCTTGTATCGAGGAATCCTCCTAGTACTTAATATGGGAAGTCTCTCCTAAAGAAGTCAATGGAAAGTCCAACTTAATGACTAAGTGTGTGACAGGTGGGGTAAGTATCCAGGGAGAGTTTGTCAGAAAAAGATATTTATAAAAGAGTTTACTTGTTTAAAACGCTTTTAAATGAAGATTGTTATTAGCAATACTTTAAAAAGTAACTATTTCCTTCATGGCATAATCCTTCCTGAAGTATACATAGGTGATCAGGCTATGTATAGTTGAGGACTAATGATGCGATGCTTGATTTAGTCAAAATAATATTATCTTTCTCAAAAGTTCTAGATGGTGTTCAACGTTTTGTTTCGAAGAATGGTATTCTAGTCATTTCCTTTCAAAGTAATATAAAAATTGTTTCGCGTAATAATAGTAAATATTTGGCGTAATATCGGAAAAATCAGTTTATAGTACGGTAACAAAACGGCTTATTTTAGAAATTCGGTAAAAACAATTTCCCCATAAGGTAGTAAAATAGTTTGAAATAAAACTCGTTGAATGGTTTATTGGATACATGGGTAAATACTATGGATTGGTAATAATCTACTAATCCGTCAATTACGAAATCGGTCAAATCCTTAATAAGACAATGGTATAATGTTGCTAAACGATTGAAAATTGCGCCATTGCAATAGAAAATGGAATAAACAAAGGCTACGGTTATCACAGAGGTAACAAAAGATAGTCATTACATTAGATAGGAAAGTGCTTAATATAACTAGGTTACACCAACGTACTTATGGAAAGTACCAAAAGAAAGTACAACCCTAGAGGGCTCAAACTATGGTTTTACAACATGAAATGCCTCTTCCAGTTCCGGTCTCTCAACACCGGGCATTTACTCCTGAAGTGTCCCACTACTCCACATTCACGGCAGATTACCGTGAGTTCTTGATGCTTTGCGAGGGTGGGAGCCTTGCAGTCCTTGGCTTCATGTCCGACCTTTTGGCAGTTCTTACATTGAGAGGGGCAAGATCCTTTGTGATGAAACTGACACTTGTTGCACTCAGGTAACTTACCAATATACTTTTTCTTTTGGCTTGACCCAGCAGCACGGGTCTCCACCACTTGTTGTATCTTAAGTGGTTGTTGAGAAGCATTAGCATCCAGATTACCGACCCATTTTCTCTTGTTGTTACTATTGTTTCCTGATGTCTTGTCGCGAATTATGCGTTCCTTTGCTTCGATTGCCATCTGGATAACTTCAGACATGGCATTGGGTTCCCATGCGATGACCAACATACGAATTTTAGGAGAAAGTCCTCCGACGTACCTTTCAAGTCTCTTAATTTCCGGTTCACCAATTGCAGGGTCTAGTCGAGCTAATTCATAAAAATGAGCAGTATACTTGACAACATCATCTCCTACCATGGTAAGGTTTAGTGCTTCCTGTTCTATTGCCCGTAATTCACTTCTTACACAAAAGGCTATACCCATCATCTTTCTTAGTTCTTCCCAAGAGCGTGAGTAAGCATCATCAACTCCTACTATCTTAACATGTGTGGTCCACCATTCCTGGGCAAGATCCTGAAAAGTGCATGTGGCGAACTTAACCTTGTCTTCCTTACGACAGTCGCCACATCGAAATATCGTTTCTATTTCTTCGAACCATTTGAGAAATTCCTTTGTGTCTCTAATTCCGCTAAAGGAGGGGGGATTACAACCCATAAATTCCACGTGAGTAAGTTCCTTGGTGAGGGCGGTAGTTACGTTCCTGGCAATGAATTGTCCAACAGCGGCTTGCGTCATGCTTGGAGTTGTTTGCTTAAATCTATTTCCATCAAATCATAAGAGTCCATGAGAATCCATATGTAATAAGGATCATCCTATTCATAACACATGAATATAACACATGAAGGTTTCGGTCTATATGGACCAATATCATAGATAGCACAACCATTCCCTTATAGTAGAGTCAATACTTGGTGATTCCGTTTGTTCATCAATCAAAATACTACAAGTTTCTTCGAACTATGCCACACCTCTCGTGGCTAGGGTAATAGTAAAAGCTAGTAAGGATATAAGTCTAGTCTAAAGACTTCCTGTAGTCCTTCTAGGTGAAATCAGGTTTATGGCATCGTAAGGTCGAGATAGTCCTGAAGTAGTGTCTGAAGTTGTGCATCAATCAAGTCCTAGATAGTGTAGATTCTAAGCCATTCTTGAGGAACCTGCAGATGTTCCTGTTGAGTCCGTAATCTTGGTATTATCCACAAGGTGTTATCTAATTCGTGGCAAGTGGAAATGGAAAAGGGAAATGACAATAGTGGTATTCTAATGGATGAGAATAACATTGATGACGATGAAATCCCAGTGATGAGTTAGGAGATAATGGTGATAATAGTGAATGGAATACTACCCTCTTTCGCGCTATCTCGCGACATCTAAGAGGTAAAGCTGAAGTACGCACTATGGGGCGACCAATAGTGAAATAAGTAACCAACGGTGGTGGTAGTACCTAAGTAGTAAGCGTCCTACTAGTGAAGGAAAGAAAACATGCTATCTCCCTTGTAATAAGCATCCTAATAAGTCCATTAAAATTAAGTCTGAATACTCTACCAAACGGCATTCTATGTATAGGCTGAATGGCAGCGGAATGGAATACCTGGGGGTGACTGTCATAGCACCATAGTTACAGTTATATTGAACGACCTAAAGTGTCGTTTAGAAAATACAGCGTTTGATCATTAAAACATTCAGAGTTTACAAAGCTTAGGTCCCAAAAGAGTTTGCCAATATAGTTAAAATAAGTTCAACAAGATCAAACGTTTCATAAGTGCAGAAAATATAGTGAGACGCGTCGACTCCGCGACTCCATGAAGGTCCAAATGTATGCAACATGAGCTACCTTAATAACCTGAGAAATACATTGCGAAAAACGGTCAACACGAATGTTGGTGAATAATCATAGGTTTATAAGTAAATCGTAAGTACATAGGCCACAAGTAATAAGTAAACCGACAAGAATGTCAAAAAGCTACATTGGCTCTTAAGCTCATGACCCCGAAGCTAGACTTAGTAATGCCCCACCAGAGTGTTTACCAGACACTCAATTCGTTAAGACATGAAATGCATTCGTCCCATTTGGAGCAACCCAAACACGAATGGAGGCGTCACCCTCGATAGATCTATCCACTCACTCTCGCTTATCTAAAATTAACGGTCCAGGATATATATAAGGGGACTTAACTTGGTAGTAAGGCAACTTAAGCAATGTATGGAATTTGATATACTTGGGCATGTACAAAAATAATTGTGCAATGTATTCTCCCCCGTGGGATTTAAAATCAAATAAGTAATTAAAACGGGGCTATGAGAACTCACCTCGAAGTGATGATATAAAGATGGTGCAATGAGGTAAAAGTAGTCGGGACAATGAGGCGCGAGTACTAGCCGCAACCTAAATGAATAATCGTGATCTAACTTAGATCAAGCCGTAATGAAATGAATGCACATGCACATGATACTCATACCACTCATAATTTGGAAATACTAGTTATCGTCATGGTAAAATAGTTTCCATACTTAGGAAAAATAAGTCCATATATAGGAGTATATAACTTGTCATATTAACTCGTACGAAAAAGTTAGCGTTATATCCTCGTATCGAAAACCTTAAAATAACGTCGTTAAGTCGTATAAATATTCCCTTGGGTCATACGTATTCATTTGTTAAGAATATAGTCCTTAGTAACGTTTCTAGAAAATATACCATTTAGTACGTACGTTATTATTTTTATTTGTGACTATATATATATATATATATATAGTTTTGACGATGTTAAAATGGGTATAACTCGGTCGTTTTAGGCTCGTTTTCCTTGTTCTTTATGTCCACGGATTCGTTTTTGTGTATACTAGTATATTTTTGATAACTCGGCTCCTCTAGGTTACGTTTAATACCTCTTTTTACCCATTGAAATCTGCCAAACAGCAAGCAGTTTTTATAAAAATAGTTTTCGTCGTTAAATTTGCAAAAATCATATCTCCTTCGTTATAAGCTCTTTTTAATCCGTTCTTTCGCCTAAAGTTTCGTTTTTGAAAGTATTTTCTAAATATTTGGTCAAAAATTAGCCATCAACCACTGATTTTCCCACGAAATAAAAATAGGGACAGTAGGTATTTCTAATGTTTCAAAAATCGTTTCTAGGGTTCTAATCTAGTTCCATCTTCATCCAAACCACTTTCAATCACCACAAAACTAATCTAATCCTACCATACACCTTCTTAGGGTGTCATGGGTTCCTAATCATCATAACCCAAGTGGATCTAACAAAGATCTAACTATAATCACTTTCTAGGCCCCAAAAGTTATAAGTTTGTAAAAATAAAGTGGTATAAATAGCATATGCATGTAGATCTAGTATATATATCATATGGATCTTGTATAAACTTGGTAAAACTATAAAAATGAGTTTGATATACTTACTTCAAAGATTAGTGGATTAGTGGAGATGAAAAACTTGCAAAACCTTGTGTTTAAACTTCAAAACCCTAACAAGAAGTACTAAATAACCTTGATTATCACTTGATCTTGGAAAAATTTCTTGGTCTTGCCCTCCCCTTGTTGTTGCCGTGAGTTTAAGAGAGAAAAAGAGAGAAAGAAGTGAAATTTTTCTAGTTGTGAATGAGCTAAAAGATCTAGTTTGTAGTATATGAATTATTGGTATTATTATTATTATATATAGTTAGTATAGGTTATTAATGAGAAAGGAGTAAGCAAGTAAACTTGTAAGGGATTGGTATGGTTAGGGGGGGGGGGGGGGCGGCAATAAATGGAGGGGGGGGGGGGGATGAATGTGTAGGACTTAGAAGACTTTTGGTGTATTATTGTGTTTAATGTGTAGTTTTAAGGTGTACCGGGTACCGGGTTAACTAAAAATAAATTTTAACGGAGTTAACCGGGATAAAATAAAGTTATAAAAATTATAAAAATGGTTTGGGTAAAATTATTGAGTGTTTAGATAATTGTTGTTCAATTCCTACGAAAACCGTCGTAATTTTTGTAAACTTTCGTTAATAATTAAAATAAATCTCCAAAATACCGGGTAAATTAATATTATAATTTTTATATTATAAAAATGAATATAAAAATATACTGGGATCATAGTCGAGAGTGTTGGACGTGTTAGTCACATTATTGATCGTTTGTTAACGTTTATTTGGAAATAGTTATACGTAAAAGTAAATTATACCAAAAGTATTAATTTAATTACCCTACGAGTGGAATAATATGCAAGTGCCATAATGATAATATGAAGACTATTTCTAGTCCGTACAAAGTGTCCCAATGATAATGCATGAATTCGCTCCTGAACCAATACGGTTACGCGAATTTTGAATACTCGTAACTAAATTTACGATGACATGAGTAATGCACGTGAATAGTGGAATTTTTTCCGGAAATGAATAGTGTCTAGTGAATAGTAAAATTTCTGAACGCTTCTCAGAATATCAAATTGACCTCGAAAACGATGAATAGTGATCGATGAATAGTAACTTGTGAATAGTAAATTGTCGAGGTTTAGAAAAATGACCGGAAATTACGAGTTGTGACACATGGTACCTCTTCCCATGTCTATTATAGCTCCACAAGTTCTTAAAAATGGTCTACCTAACAACAAAGGTAGTTCCTTATCAACCGCAACATCCAACACAAGAAAATCTGCCAACAAAGCTTGATAACCAATTTGAACTCTCACATTTCTTACTTCCCCCATTGCTTTTGCCTTAGAATTATCCGCCATGGTGAGTTTAGAATTGTTAGGTGTAGGGTCTCTTAATCCTAACTTGTGATACAATGGATAAGGCATAATACTCACACTCAAGTCCATATCTGCTAATGCATATAAAGGAGTTGTCCCATTAATTTTAACCGGCAAAACAAAATTTCCGGGATCATTCATTTTCTTTGGGAGTCCATTCTCAATTATCCTTCTCTCCTCTACTTCATCAAAACTATTATCTTCCAACTTAGACTTCGCCAACATAACTCCATCTAATTTTTTCCTATAATCCATGTAATTTCTTAACACTTCAATGACCGGTTTGTTTTCCATCAATTCACTAATTTTTGCTTCAAGATTCTCCAAGATAGCTTGTTTTTGTTGTTTGGTTAAAGGTTTGGTACTTTTTGGTGAATTTGGTGTATTTTTAGATGATGTTGATGATGATTTGTTTTCTTTTTGGGTGGAGGGTTGGGTTAATTTGTTCAATGGTGTTTTGTTTCGGTTAGCTTTGCCCATCTTACAAATTCCATCCCTTCCTTCCTTCATCACTTCCATTCCTTCACAAACATCAACAAGCATTTCATTCACACTCTTTCCTTATTCCAAATCACTTATGTTAATTCGTAACTCCCCAAGTGCAAAATCCAATGTACACTTGGTATTCACAAGAAAATCTCTACCAAAGATAACATCCGGTTCATCGGCATTAGTATATTCCAAAACCACAAAATCAACTTTAAAGATGTGACCATGAATATTCACTCTAACTCCTTTCACTTCCTTTCTTCCATAACTTCCATAGTCAAGCCTAACAAAACCAAGCTTGTCAAGCACTTCTTCCGAAATGTAATTGTCTCCATATTCCATATTCAATTCCGCATCCCACGCTTTAACACCTTCCACCGCACAAGGTGTAGAATACCTCATGTGTGGAGCATCATATTCCTTAGGTGGTGCTCTTGTGAAAACAACAACTTTCCTATCCTTCTCCTTCTTTGGGTAACACATTTCATGTGGCAAGTAAGAAACATTATCACCAACAACCTCTTCTCCTTCTAAATCCAACTTAGCCTTTTCCAACATGCTTTCCAACCTTTCCAAGGAATCACTGGAATCCTTGAACATATCTTCCAAATCTTTCAAATACGCAGAAATCTGACTCAAACTCTCCATTTCAACTTAAGCAATTACTAACTATAACATAACCATCACAAAAAACATCCAAATCGTTAGCATGAGGGTTAGTTGTAAACAAATAACTCTTAATATGAAACAAGAACAAGTAAATTAACTAATTTAAACACTTAGAATTGAAAATAAACTAAAAAATAAAAATGTTAAAAATTTTACCGAGACTTCCATCTGATCGGATGGCTCAAATGACCACCTCTAACCGATCGGTTGGAACCCGCAACCAATTCGGTTGGAGTTTTCTGAAACAATTTAAAAAAAAAAAAAAAAAAAAACTAAAATTTAATAAAACAGTAATTATAATATTAAAGACATTAAAAACATTAAATAAGGTACTCTTAAAACTACTAAATCATTAACTATAATTAAAACTACTAAAAACATTAAAATAACTCATAATGACAACTAATAACTAATAATAACTAACATTAATCATATAATCATTAAAACTAATTAACTAAAAACAGAAAAATAAACCTTAACTAAAGAAAATAGAATCCTAGAAATTTTACCGAGACCACCAACCGATCGGATGGGAATCCATCCGATTCGGTTGGTTGAAAACCAACTTTTTTTTTTTTTTTACTCTAAAAACTTTAAAAATTCACAAATTACAAAAAAATTTATTATTAAAAACTAAGAAAATTAATCAAATCCTCGGCAGCGGCGCCAAAAACTTGATGTGTGTTTTATTGGTACAAGTTTTAAAATTTATAAACACGAATTATCAGATTATTATTTAGCACATACGAGCAAGTATACTCGTCCGATGTAGTAAAGGTGGGTAAGTCGAGATCGTCCCAAGGGATTTGGTTGTTTTAGTAATAAGAAAAACGTTTGTAAAATAAGGGTTGTCAATCCAAATTTATGTGAAATAATAATTTAAAAGAAACTTAATAAAAACTAAACATATACTTGTGTATAATTCCTTGATTGGTAATTAGGAGTATTATGACCATTTAAGTACAAAGTTTGGTGTAAAACTTGTTATGATGCGCAACTAAAAATGAGTAGTTATACAATCTATGATGTATGTCATGTTTTAACTACCACTAAGAATACAATCACCTAATTGACTCCTTTCGGCCTTGTCAAATGAGTATGACAATTCTATAATCACATGGTTGTTTTGAAAATCAATTCTTTTCTTATGAATTCCTACGAATCCTTTCGGTCCTTTTTCGTGATGAAATCTTCTCAAATCCATTTTAACAAGTAAATAAGATGGTTGTCAAGCATCCTACTCCATACTAATTCGTGCACTAATGTTTTGGAATAAAAACAAGTTGAAATTCCTTTCGGACCCGTTTTTCAAAAGATTGTTTTTACCGACCAATTAAGCAAGAAAAGATGGTATTTCAACAAACTCATAAAATAGATATGTTTTCATGCATCACCTTTTTCATAAAAGAATACTCCATTAACCAATCACATCATATACACAAGTATATCACAAATTACTCCATAGCAATCATATTAAAACACAAGTAAATAAGAAAACTTTCATAAAACTTAAAGTAACAATTGTTCATTATAAGTATCAAGGTGTACCTAGTCTTGAGAATTACAATGAATAAACTTGTGGAACTATAGCAACCACACTCCTCCAATTGCTCACTAATGTAAGTAAATAACTCCAGACTCGAACCAATGCTTGAGACTCTAACTCAACACGTTCTGAACGTTTTTACAACACTTAGTAAACTTTCAGGTAATATAAGATGAACTAACAAGATTTGGTATAATACTAAGTTAGATATTTGGTGGTACAAGTAATTCTAGACCCTAAGTAGTCATTATATAGCATAATGACACTTATCCTCCAAGTAAAAACGTCCATCCAGATTAATTAAGCAGAAATGATCAGCCACACATGATTATGGGGAGTAAATACGTCCATAAATGCAAAACTTGTAACTTCAGTCATCTCCATCCGATCGGTTTCTCACCATCCAATCGGATGGTCATTCTTTTGGCATATTCCAGCTGAATCGGATGCGGGTTGCATCCGATCGGTTGGACCCTGTCTGAAAGTTATTTCTTTTTCTTTTCTTTGTCGTTTTACGTTGCATGCATTATTCTTCTTCGTGGCATGACTTTATCCATTAGAACTTGATATTTCCTTGATAATTACGGGTAGAAAACTTGTCTTTATCAAATCCTTTTGTCCATGCGACGTTTCTTCCATTCTTGATCTTACTTGAAAACTCTCCAAAAATGCATGATCACTTCATTTCTTCATTTTTAATCATTTTTACCTGCTTTTGGCTATATTTGCATGCATAAACACTTTTCCACGATTAAGTAACAAATATATACAAATATGACCAATTTCCATGCATAAAACAAACAATAACGCGACTAAAAACATGTTAATTTTGAGCGTTATCAATACTCCTCAGCAAAATGGTATTTCTGAAAGGAAAAACAGGGTGCCGAAGGAGATGGTTAATTCCATGTTGTCCTATTCAGGGCTGAGTCAAGGGTTCTGGGGTGAAGCTATGTTAACAGCTTGCTATTTACTAAATAGGGTTCCTAATAAAAGGAACAAGATAACTCCTTATGAACTCTGGACTAAAAGAAAACCCAACCTGAACTTTCTCAGGGTTTGGGGTTGTAGGGCAGTTGTAATGCAGAAAACTTTGGGTGAAAGAGGCATTGAATGCATCTTTCTTGGATATGCTGAGCATTCCAAGGCATATAGGTTTTATGTTATTGAACCTAATGAGTCTGTTTCAATTAACTCAATAATTGAATCAAGGGATGCACTCTTTGATGAGAATAGATTTTCATCAGTTCCTAGACCAAGTCAAAGAATTCCAAATGGAACCAATGACATTGGTGTTTCAGAGGTATCTGATGAGATCCCTAATGAGGTTGTGGAACAACAACCTGAACCTGAGCTCAGAAGAACCAAAAGGGTTAGGACTCCAAAGTCATTTGGACCTAAGTTTCAATTATACTTAATTGAAGGTACAAGGAGTGAGGTCTCTGACTAATACTCTTATTGCTTCATTGTTGAGGATGATCCTAAAACATTTGAAAAAGCAATGAAGTCCCAGGATGTTGCTTTCTAGAAAGAAGCAATAAATGATGAGATGGATTCCATCATGGGCAACAACACTTATGTGTTGGCTGATCTACCACCTGGTTGCAAACCTTTAGGTAGCAAATGGATTTTCAAAAAGAAAATGAAGGTAGATGGAACTGTTGAAAAGTTCAAGGCTAGACTAGTCATTCAGGGCTTTAAACAAAAGTCAGGAATATACTATTTTGATACTTATGCCCCTGTGGCTCATATCAGTACCATAAGATTGCTGCTTGCTTTGGCATCAATTCACAATTTGATTATTCATCAGATGGATGTGAAGACAGCTTTCTTGAATGGTGACTTAGATGAGGAGGTTAACATGAACCAACCTGAGGGCTTCATCATGCCTGGTAATGAAAAAAAGTTGTGTAAACTGATTAAGTCTCTTTATGGACTAAAACAGGCACCTAAGCAATGGCATCAAAAATTTGATGAAGTGGTTTTGTCTAGTGGTTATTTACTTAACCAAGCTGACAAATGTGTATATAGCAAATTTGATGAATCTGGTAAAGGAGTTATCATTTGTCTATATGTTGATGACATGTTGATCTTTGGCACTGACCAAAATCAAGTTGACCTTACAAAGGATTTTTTGTCATCAAAGTTCTCCATGAAGGATATGGGGGAGGCTGATGTTATCCTTGGTATAAGGATTAAACTTGAAAGTAACAAGATTTCTATCTCTCAGTCTCATTACATTGAGAAGGTGTTGAGGAAATTTAATTACTTTGAGTGTACTCCAGTGAGTACTCCTATGGATACAAGTGAGAAGCTAATGGCTAATACTGGTAAAGCTGTATCTCAACTTGAGTATTCTAGGGTGATTGGCTGCTTGATGTATGCCATGACTTGTACAAGACCTGATATTGCTTTTGCAGTGGTTAAACTGAGCAGGTATACTAGTAATCCTAGTGCTCATCACTGGCAAGCAATTTAGAGGGTCTTTAAGTATTTGAAGAAAACTATGGATTATAGTCTCTCATATACTGGTTATCCTTCAGTATTAGAAGGATACACTGATGCAAGTTGGATCAGTAACACTGAAGACAATTCGTCTACCAGTGGCTGGGTATTCCTACTTGGTGGAGGTGCAATTTCTTGGGCATCCAAGAAACAAACTTGCATTACCAGTTCAACCATGGAATCTGAATTTGTGGCTTTAGCTGCTGTTGGTAAAGAAGCTGAATGGTTGAGAAACTTACTTCTTGAGATTCCATTGTGGCCTAAACCTATAGCACCTATTTCTATCCGTTGTGATAGTGTTGCTACATTGGCAAAGGCTTATAGCCAGATGTACAATGGGAAGTCTAGACATTTAGGTGTCAGACATAGCATGATTCGTGAGCTTATCATGAATGGGGTGGTATCTATAGAGTTTGTTAGATCTCAACATAATTTAGCTGATCACTTGACGAAGGGTTTGGCTAGAGACTTGGTTTTGAAGTCTGCTAAAGGGATGGGTTTAAGTCCAACTTAGTCACTGAATGCTAAGACACCCAACTTCCTCCTGAGGAAACTTAGGAGCTGAGTTCAATGTCGAAAGCTGAACATTTAATGGACTGGAGCACATGTTTTATTGTCATCCCAAGCTTGTGCTCAGAACCTGTTGGAAAAGGAGGATGAAGTCTTTACTTCTCAATGGTTAATTTCTTTGAAAAAGTGCTAAGTAGGAGCATGAATAAAGAGGAACCACCTATGTGAATGTTGAAGTTTTGCCGCTTCAAAAAGCTTTGAATTTTTAGCTTTTACAACATTTATGAATTGGATATGGACACATGGCTTGTATAGTGTCAGGAGTATTTTAGTGTTTGAAAATGTATGTGTATTTTATCTTCAGGTATTCAAATGGGTTGAAGGGTTCAATTCTTAGAACACCCTGATTCTCGAATATTTGAATGTGTAATGTACTAAGATGAGAATTCAATCTTCAAGATATTTTCATTTATGCATATATTTTGTTTTGTGTTTTGCAAATGAAGTGAACTAAATTTGGGGAGGATCGTTGGAAAATTTAGTGCACTTGAGGGATCAATTCACACCTGGTAATGTGTTGGAGGTACGGAGTGTACACCCATTTGGTCACTGAATACCCTGACTCATATAGTGGTTTCTGCTGATAAGCTTATCTTGTTTCTACTGATAAGCTTATTTCTGCTGATAAGATTGTTTCTGCTGATAAGCTTAGCATGTTTCAACTGATAAGCTTATTCCTGCTGATAATCTTGTTTCTGTTGGTAAACTTAATGTTTCCGCTGGTAACTACTAATTCCTACTATTATGGAAATTATTATGATATAATTAATGGGCCATTAATTATACTTAATTCCATGGGATAGGGTTTGAGTAAACTCTATTATAAATAGAGATCATAACAGATTTGGATGTACATATAAAAACCCTAAACACTAAATACGAATCTGGTTCTTGATTTGTGCCTAAAACAAGAACTTCACTTGGTCTTATCCCATAGAGATATTCGTGTAACCCAGGCATAGGGTCGAATAGTTTCTATTGGAAAGTGATACCACGATTTCTAGTAAATATCCGGTACCTTATTGATTATCTTAATCCTAATCTGTGAATACCAAACTTTAAATAACCAACACCTTCACGCGCGATAAGTTGAGTCGGTTGTGCTTCAGTTTTAGGTGTTTCTCAAACTCTAGTTTACTTAATCTTTAAGCTTGGTTTATGGCGTAAGAAAACCAGTTAAAAAAATAACTTTTTCATAATATTAGAGGTTAATTGAGATTCCAAAAGGCAAAAAAGACTTCTTCATAATATTAGAAACAATAAAGAAAACTTTCATAATATTATAAGCTAATTGAGATTCTGTAAACTCCCGTAATTTTTCCCTATGAATAGTAAATGCTAATCAATGTCTAATATATCATTACGTTAGTTAATGACGTTTTTACCAATAACAAAAATCTTGTTTGATTAAATATGCTATGTTACTCAAAATCACGACGTGGTTTGTGATCTCCGATTGCCTCGGAACGATGCTCACACATGTACCATTATAGTCTAAAATCGCGAAAATATTAAACTTTTACCGTTTACAAACTTACGTGACGTATTTTGGCAAAACGCATTCGACAACTCCCGGGCTCACGTAAACATTTCACTTAATCCTAACTAAACTTTCCTAATCATAATTATTTTCCTAATCCTATTTAATATCAAACGGACCCTTATTAATTTCTCAGCCCAAAATATTTCGTGGCCTGTTACTATTCATCAGCCCAAGCCCATTTTTAGTTTTATGAATTTTTATAAGTATCGACTAAGAACCAAGCTAAGAAATGCATCATGTACGCTCGATTTTTACACACGACTCCTATATATTTTTGCACTACCTCGTTTCTCACCTAGCCGACTTCAAGTATGTCGAATTTCAGATCCTCATGTCGAGTGTTACTATGTTTTTACGAGGCCAAGTAATTGGTCCCAAAAACAACCCATCCGATTTATGAAAAATCCAAAACTAAACCGTTTTAATTCCCGTTTGTTTCTATGAGTTCCTAATAATAATTCTAGCATGATTTCATGTTTAGATGTTAAATTTGATCAACTATAACTAAGTCTTACACGATTTTCCAAATCGTGTATACAATAAAATGGTGGTCGACATATATTTTTAAGACACAAGGACATACATCCTCATTTCAAGCTCTCACAAACATATTATACCTTTCCTAGGCTAGTACTAGTTGCATTTTAAAAGGAAATCATACGTACAACCATACAACATAAACTAACATTTTCGTTTGATATGTGCTTGTGTCGACAAGCTAGAACACAAGGAAAACATTTTACCCCTCCCCTTCTTACAACCTACCAAGACTTTTGAATTCACCCTACTACACACTTCCATCCCATCTCATTAATTTATGCTTCCTGAAACACTCCAAGTTCCATATATATAACACCTTTGCATGCATGCACTTGACACAATCCAAAAATCAACTTACCAAATATGTTTCTAAGTCTTATTCTCTAGTTTCTGTGTCGAATAGCTTTGGCAAGAAATCAAGTCCTTCAAATTTTGTTTAGGGAGAACAAATCCTTGTTTGTGAACCTTGGTTGAGTCGTCAATCAAGTCCTACTCTCGTACTAACCTTACCTCGACTCTACAACTCGTTTTACCCCACCATTCTTGGTGTAGTAAGTCTCGTACCTCTTTTCCATTTTTATTTAAGCTCGTATCTTTAATATTCTACACACGACACCCCATTTTTAAAGCTTAAACTCATTATCTACATGGTACTCTAATAAGTCGTGCCCATTTTACCTCACCATGAACTCGACTAAACCTTTTTCTAGACTTAAAGTGAATCGCTGTTTTTGTAAACAAAACAAACGACATGGGCTTTTAAGCCCATTAAGCACTTTTTAAGCAAAGAAAATAAGCTGTCGTTAAAAATGTAAAGTTTATAAAGTTAGGGTGAAAAACTGCCATTTTACAAACTTTAGGATGAAAAACTGATTTTATGAACTATTGGGTGAAAAGTGTAATAGTTGGAAGTTTTTGGACTTAAAACATAAATATATTTAACTTTGGACTAACGGTGTAACGCTAACGCCGTTAGGGTAAAACGTGTAAAAACTGGAAAAAGGACAAGGACCACATACTATATTTGACATTCTTATTTATTTTTCATTTTACGATTTCACTTCACGACATTTGCATTTTTGTTATTTCAATTTCTTATTTATAACTTTACGTTATATATATATATATATATATATATATATATATATATATATATATATATATATATATATATATATATATATATGACTTATTTAAATTACGATATTTTATAAAACCACAAGTTTTGCTATCGTTAAACCAACAACCATTGTATCCTAAAAACTACTCGCGATTAAACCATTTAAGACTATCAAACACTAAAACTTGCCATATTATCTAGGTCTTGTGTTGGAGCCGTTCCCTTATTGCAAATGAGTTTCGATACCTTTACCACTGTACCACTAAGGTGAGTTCATAGCTCACTTTTATATAACTATTTTCGTGGGGAGATACATGCTACAAAACTGAACACAAGTATTTTTATTGGTATGCTATGCCTGATATTGTTATTGCTTAAGTACCTTATTGCCAAAAGACCCTCACATCATGAACCTTAATCACTTGAAGGGTGAACGTAAATAGTTGTGAATAGATCTATTAGGGACTGACAATCCCCGTTTGCGTTTGCCAGGATGGGCCACCAAACGCACTTTATTTAAACTTAATAGGTTAATGGCAAAAACCTATCCAGAGGGCCACTGTTACTTTCCATCATATTTGATGTGACCTGTTAATCATTGAGTGTCATGAGCTTAATGCAATATCAACTGTTTTTAACTTATTAATTGTAATTCAATGCAATTATCACTT
Organism: Artemisia argyi; assembly: GCA_030686995.1. Taxonomy (NCBI): domain Eukaryota; kingdom Viridiplantae; phylum Streptophyta; class Magnoliopsida; order Asterales; family Asteraceae; genus Artemisia; species Artemisia argyi. The sequence continues at coordinate 113,715,621 of CM060684.1, forward strand.
ATAGCTTGTGTTCAACTACTAAACTTAAACCTATGAATATCACTCAACTTTTGTTGATTTTTAGCATGTTTATCTCAGGTAACTAACAAGAAGGAGCTCAAGGCACAGAGTGGGCACTAACTCCGTCATGGGTGTTAAATAAATGTTTTATCATTCGCTTTTAAAAATTCATATCTTCTATGATATGTTAAACTATGAAACAACTTTTGTATTTGGATAGTTGGTTTTGATGAATGATAAATATAACGATAAAAATGTCTCTTTTGAGTTGTTTTCTATGATACTGACTTCGATCCTCTAAGTAATACCCCATAAAGTCTTCCGCTGTCATTGTTGAAATTTAGGGGGTGTTACAGATTCCAAAAGGTAAAAAAGACTTATCATAATATTAGATAGAAGCTAATTGAGATTCCAAAAAGCCCTTCTATAAAGATGCTTTTAACATAAAAATTTACATTACTAAGCTTAGTATAAGCTCACATAGAAATATAAACTTGCTAAAAGGTCACAACGGAAAGTCATTTTAAAATACCAACTGGCCTATATTTGATGATATATCCTTTTCATTCTTATTTAAACTCAACATTTTCTAGCTATTTTTCTTCACTTCGATGTGGGATAACCAAAACTCATTTGTTTCTCATGGCTTATTCGATTTTTGTCTAAAATGTCACAATAAATGAGACAACATTTTTCTTTATAGGGTTCAAACTCAATAAAAATGAAACAGAGATAAATTTTTGGTTGGACGACCGATGTAACTTTTTCATCTTTTTATTACTAAACGAAGGCTCAAATTAACAATAGTCCGAATACGAGGCATAAGATACATAATCTATGGGTGTGATGGGAATATGAAAAGCAAAATAACTCACACATAGTTATCTATTATATCTTATTTATAGGCGTCACATCATGGTTCTGTTTATTATTTGGACAAATATACATAAATTATTTACTTGAACAAAAATCACAGGTGCAAAAGACACATGAGGATGAGAAGGCATTTTCGATTTGGATATGAGCCAAGATTGATTTACGAACATTCTCAAACATAACCAAGGTAAATGGCATTAAACTGATTTGATGACCTCAAATTATATTTTTGAAACAAGACCTAAAAAGAAAAAACTCAAGGCATAAATCCACAATAGTTGGATGACCGATGTGTAACAGTTTTTCAATCTTTTATCACCAAACGAAGGCGCAAATTTATAGTGCCTATACGATGCATAAGACACATATTCTGTGGTTGTGCTGGGAATATAATGGTTAGCTATTATATCACTTTTACAGGTGTGACATAATTCAGGTTCTCTTTACTACTTGTACGAAAAGAAAATCATTGCTAAAAGGGTGTTTACCGAATAAACTTTGGTTTATAAATTAATGATATGGAAATTTCTCCAACTTATCTATGGTTTTGTAAAAGATGTGCTATGTGAAACATTATTCCTAACAGTCACAATTCCTTCCTATTCTTCCTATTTTAACCTACTATGTTGACATAAATAATGTCTTAAAACATTGTTAGCATATTAACAATGTCTTTATGTTTTGATAATTACAAAGCATAAACTCATTAATCTAAAACTTATTACGTAAACAAGTTTTTAGTGCTTAATATTTGTCTTTGCTTCCATATCACTTAAGGTATGAATAAACAAAGGGTTTATTACATTTCATGATCAAAGGAAATTTTTCTAATCACTAGAATTTTTATAAAATGTATTAAACATCTTATATCTTTTACAAAATTACTTTTGGAATTAAAAGAATATGTTTAATTCATTATAAATATATGATTTCAAATTTCCAACCAAAAATGGCAAATTCTATCTAGAAAAATATTCCCCACTAAAAGACAAGAAAAACCAATGTTCTGAAGGGGCGGCCCCCTTAATTCCTTAGGCGGCCCCCTTAATTATTAAGGGGACCGGCCACTAATTAAGGGGATCGGCCACGCTCCAGAACAGTAATTTTTTCCCCTATAAATACTGGTTCACTCCTCAGAATTTTCTTACTTTTTGCACTTCTAAACTTTCTGATCTAGATCCATATTTCTATTCTCTTATCCTTTGATCATAAGTGTATAATTCTTTGTTTCAAAGTGATCCAAACTTCATCCTCTCAAGTGCAAGAGAAGAATACTTCTATCCCCCAAGACAAGAAGTATTACAACTTGTTGTGATCTCCACATCCAAGTTGTTGGTGCATCATCAAAGATCATTTACAGTATTCTTTGTGAAGATTGTTGTGAATATTTGATTGTAGATAGTTGTGCTAGATATATAGATTGTGTGATTAGTTAGTAGCTTGGTGTGAAGAAGAAAAGTTAGGAACTAGATTGGTATGAAGAAAATAGGTGTGGAGTAGTTAGTTGTGAAGTAGATTGATTTGAAGAAGTTGTGTAGAAGTTGTGACTTAGGTGTGAAGAAGTTGTGGTGTGAAAATTGGTGTGTAAATTGGTGTGTACGGTTTTCTCCGCCATAAGGGAGCTTGTTGATATTGTGAAGAAAACTCTCGAGTTAGGTGCTCGGGGAGTGGAGTAGGGCAAGGAAGGTGTCCTTGTAGCCGAACCACTATAAATCTCTTGTCTCGCAGTTCGATCTTTCAATCTCTTACTTATTTCATTACTTATCATTGTTACATATTGTGTATTGTTAGTTGTTTATATTGTTTAAGACTTGAGATCACATATTATCGAATCTAAGTTTTTAAAAGCTAAGAAAACACTAAAACTATCTTTTATAATGAATTAAAAAGACGTAAAACTATTCAACCCCCTTCTAGTTTTCCACAATTGGTATCTAGAGCCACGTCTAGCAAGATTTTTAAAATATATTGTATTTTAAAACTTGTAACGATCTATGGAATCTGAAAAATATTTAGAAGGGCAATCTATGCAAAGACCACCACTATTTGAAAGTGATGGATTTTTATATTGGAAAAATAGATTCGAAACGTATGTGAAATCAAAAGATCTTGATCTTTGGCATATTATTACCTTTGGTGAGTTTCCTCCTAGTCAATATAATATTGAAACTAAAATGAATGAAATTGTTTCTTTCGAAGAACAAAATGATGATTTGAAAAAGAAATTAGCAAAAAATAATGAGGTTAAAATGGTCATTTGTAATGCGTTACCACACAAAGAATATGAAAGAATTTTTATGTGTAAAACCGCCAAAGAAATTTGGGATTCTTTACTAATTACTCACCAAGGTAATAGCCAAGTCAAAAATAATAAAATAGATCTTCTTGTACAACAATATGAACAATTTACGATTCCGGAAGAGGAATCAATTGATAATGATTTTGCTAAGTTTAACACTATTATCACAAGTTTAAAAGCACTTGATGAGACATTTTCTAGTAAAAATTGTGTCAGGAAATTTCTTAGGGCATTGCATCCAAAATGGCGAGCTAAGGTCACGGCAATTGAAGAATCAAAGAACTTGATGACGTTATCACTAGATGAACTAATTGGCAACTTGAAGGTTCATGAAGAAATCATAAGAAGAGATTCGGAAACGGTCAAAGTCAAGAAAGAACAAACCAAATCCGTTGCTCTAAAAGCCAAAAAGGAACCTAATGATGATGATGATTCAAGTGACGAAAGTGAAGACGAAGAATATGCAATGGCCGTAAGAGAATTCAAGAAGTTCTTCAAGAGACGAGGAAGATTCACTAGATCATCACGAGACGAAAGAAAAGCATTCCAAAGAAATAGAAGTGACAACTACGGGAAAAGAAAGTGCTTTAGATGTGGAAGTCCAAATCATCTCATTGGCGAATGTCTAAAGCCACCGGATTATGAAAATCAAGGCGCTTTTGTTAGTGGAACATGGAGTGATAGTGACAAAGAAGAAGTTGAAAAGCCAAGAGACGAAAAGTGTTTTATGGCAAAAGAAACCGATGAAATATGTTTAGGAATTGACTTGGAACCTGACGAATGGATCAAAGATAGCGAATGCTCGAGGCACATGACGGGGAACCGCAAGCTATTCTCTACATACAAGGCATACAATGGAGGTAACGTTATTTTCGGTAGTGACTTACGTGGAAAAATCATTGGAAAAGGTACGATTTCTCAAGACTCACTTACTATTGAAAATGTAGAGCATGTAGATAAATTAACATATAACTTGCTTAGTGTAGGACAAATATGTGATAAAAAATGTAGAGTCACATTTACCGAAGAGGATAGCGAAATAGTTAAGAATGGAAAAATTATAGGTAGAGGAATTAGGAAAGGTGGCATATATGTTATGAAACTAGGAAACAAACCTGAGGATAGGATATGCCTAACGACCCTAGATGAAAACTCTACATTGTGGCATAGGAGATTAGGACATGCTAACATGCAACAAATACAATCTTTGGCCTCTAAGGAATTAGTTAGAAATTTGCCTAATCTAAAATATGATAAGCATTTTTGTGATGCATGTAAAATTGGAAAACAAGCTCATGCTAGTCACAAAGCTAAGAATATAGTATCCACTACTAGGTGCCTAGAATTATTACATATGGATCTTTTTGGTCCATCCGCTGTGCGGAGCTATGGAGGAAACAAATATACCTTAGTAATAGTAGATGACTACTCACGATACACGTGGACTAGGTTTTTAAGTGACAAAACCCAAGCCTTTGAAAAATTCGAAATATTTAGTAAAATAATTCAAAACAAATTAGGATGCTCAATAGTTGCCATTAGGACGGACCATGGTAGGGAATTTGATAACGAGGTACAATTCGGAAAATTTTGTGAGTTCAATGGAATATCTCACAATTTCTCCGCTCCTCGTACTCCTCAATCAAATGGCGTAGTAGAAAGAAAAAATAGGTCACTACAAGAAATGAGTAGAACTATGTTAAATGAACAATCCATCCCACAAAAATTTTGGTGTCACGCCGTAGATACATCAACTTATATTTTAAATAGGGTATCAATTAGGAGAATTCTAGGAAAAACTACTTATGAGTTATTAAGAGGTAGAAAACCAAACTTAAGCTACTTTAGGGTATTTGGAAGTAAATGTTATATTCTAAACACTAAGGATTACCTCACTAAGTTTGATCCAAAATCATATGAAGGAATATTTTTAGGATACTCACAAAATAGCAAAGCATATATAATACTTAACAAACACTCCATGAAAGTAGAGGAATCACTAAATGTAACATTTGATGAAACACCACCACCTCCTAAAACATTACCTTTAGAAGATGATGATTTAATCGAAGATGAAGCTATTGAGGTTAGTAAAACAAAACCCATAGGAAATGATAATGAAGACATTCAATTAGAAAATAACGAAACTGTTAATATTAAAGAATCTAGATCACATCCATTAGATAATATAATAGGACATCTTAACCAAAGAACCCTTAGGTCACAAGCCCAAGATAAAAACAATTTCTTTTGTTTCCTCTCAGCAATAGAACCTAAGAATATTAACGAGGCTTTAAAAGATGAAAGTTGGGTTATAGCTATGCAAGAAAAATTAAATCAATTTAAGGCAAATGATGTTTGGGAATTAGTCCCAAATCCAAAGAATATGACCATCATAGGAACCAAATGGGTATATAGGAATAAGTTAGATGAGAATGGAGTAGTTACTAGGAATAAAGCTAGGTTAGTTGCCCAAGGTTATAATCAACAAGAAGGAATTGATAATGACGAAACTTATGCCCCCGTAGCTAGATTAGAATCAATTAGGATATTACTTGCCTATGGTTGCGCCCTAGATTTTAAGTTATTCCAAATGGACGTGAAAAGTGCATTCCTTAACGGTTTTATCAATGAGGAGGTATATGTGGCACAACCTCCAGGATTCATTGACTTCGCAAAACCTGATTATGTTTATAAGTTAAAGAAAGCTTTGTATGGACTCAAACAAGCTCCCAAAGCTTGGTATGATCGATTAAAAGCTTTTCTTATTAAACATGATTATTCCATGGGAATGGTAGATAACACTCTTTTCACTAAAAGGAAAGACCCAAATCTCATCATTGTTCAAATATATGTTGATGACATTATATTTGGATCGACTTGTCAAGACATGTGCGATGAATTTTCCAAAATCATGCATGATGAGTTTGAGATGAGTATGATGGGTGAACTAAACTTCTTCCTAGGATTACAGATAAAACAATTAGAAGATGGAATATTTTTTAACCAATCTAAGTACATTAAGGAAATGCTTAAGAAATTTGGCCTAGAAGACTCAAAACCCATGAAAACTCCCATGTCTACGGAAGTAAAGCTCACAAAGTACGATGAAGGTGAGTCCGTAGATAACACCAAGTATAGAGGAATGATAGGTAGTTTACTATACTTGACGGCAAGTAGACCCGATATCATGTTTAGTATCTGCCTTTGTGCCCGTTTTCAAGAGGATCCCAAAAACTCTCACCTAGAAGCAGTTAAGCGTATCTTCCGATACGTTAAAGGCACTATACACTTAGGACTATGGTATCCTAAGGGATCCGGCATAGAAACCATCGTCTATGCGGATTCGGATCATGCGGGAGACTACGTAGATAGAAAGAGCACTAGCGGTATTTGCACGTTTATGGGATGTTGTCTAACATCTTGGTTTTCGAAGAAGCAAACCGCTCTTGCTATTTCTACCACCGAAGCCGAATATGTAAGCGCCGGAAAGGCATGTCAACAAGCACTATGGATGAAACAAGCTCTCGTAGACTATGGCATTAGGTTAGAAAATGTCCCCATTATGTGCGATAACAAAGGTGCGATAGATTTAAGTAAAAATCCGGTGCAACACTCTAGGACTAAACACATAGAAATACGTCACCATTTTCTTAGGGATAATGTACAAAAAGGAAATATATCTATAGAAAAGGTTGCATCGGAAGACAACATTGCGGATATATTCACAAAACCCCTTAAGCGTGAATTATTCAACCACTTGCGTTTAGGATTAGGAATGATGGAACAAGTTGACTAAATTATATTGAATTAATACAAATTTATACTTGCATAAAATTTATTTTTCTTCCATTTCATCTTTTCTGAGTCTAGGAATCTATTTCGCACAAAACTAAAGATTGAGAAGATTTATTTTCTTTGCATAAACCTCTTTGTAAAACTCAATCAATTTTCTCTAAAAATTATTCTCACAATCTAGGATTTACATGAAGATCATTTTCCTTGCATTGTTGACTAATTCTAAAAACATTGTCTTTCAAAATCATGCATAAACTCTCACATAAATTGTCAAGGTATATAATCTAATATATGTCTTTGACATTCATGATCGAGCAAAAATTGAATCAAGGAGATCATTTGGATTGTTTCTTAGGATCGTTATCTCTTTTTGCATCTAGGAGTCGAAACAATCACAACTCCACATTTGTTGCATATAGACACACACTAGGGCAAATTCACTAATAATGGTGTCATCTTGATCCATCACTAGCTTTTCACTCACTAATTGCCTTTGCCTTTAATCTAAGATAGGTGCCTTAGGAAGTTTAAGTGATCTTGCCCTTACTTACCTCCCCTTGCTTATTATGTGTTGATTATTTGCTCTTTTGCCTATGTGTTATTGCATGCATGCTATATCTTGATTAGATTAAATTCTATATTGCCTAAAGGAATTGTACTTGCTTGAATTCTAATCCAAACACACAACCTTTCTGCAAATTTTCTGCCAAAAACCCAATTCTGGCAACCTGAAAATCACCAGATGGGCGGCCCCCTTAATTTTGTAAGGCGACCCCTTTAATCATTAAGGGGACCGCCCCCTAATTAAGGGGACCAGCCATCTGATGATCGGGTTTACAGAATCTTTTCTGCTTTTTAGCCCATTTCAACCTAAATTTCCCAATTTTCACCAACACATTTTGTCCTAATCTCCCAAAGAAACTTTATCCATCCATAAACACACAAATCTTACACTATAAATAACCCCAATCCTCAAAACTCTTCACTCATCCCTTCATGGCTTCTCCAAACAAACCTAAACCAAAAGCCTCAAGGCTTGCAAAAATGACGGAAAAACCCGTTTGGCGAAGAAAAAGCCCTCGAAACAAATCCATCATAACAAATGAAGTTGGAAGTCACTCAACACCACCAACCACTTACTTCCCAAAATTTCCACCAAATTCACAAGGACATTCATTTGATCCTCTTTACAAACCATACAACATTGGCCAAACATCTTCCTTCATGCCAAACCACTCATCTCATCCTCCAATCACTTGTAATGATCCATACAAGTTTGATTAACCATCCCACTACAACTCCAACTACACAAACCAAATTCATCCATATCAACACAATGACTTTCTCCGCATTACCATGGAAAAGCAAAAGTTCCGTGATGAAATATCACAAATCCATGATCTTTGTGATCTCAATGCCATGCATCTTGCACAACGCAACAAAGGGCAACCTCCATCATCAACCTACAACAATTGCCTTCCTCACTCTCTCAACTTGGATCAAGTTACAAACCACATTCACTATTGCCCTTGTTGCATCTTCCTTAAAAAACAAATCCTATACTTGAGTGAAGATATTTCTTGGATTGAATATCTCCTCACTCGACCTCATCCCATTCCACCCTTAACACGATACAATATCGTAAGGTCCACCTCTTCCGCTCCATACCCCACTCCATATCCTTCTCCATCTAACAACTAAGCTTTATGCTTATGTTATCCTTCAAGCAAATAAAATAATCAACCATGAGTTGCAAGCAAGTCCAAGTGCTCTTTTAGGCAATATCGGACTATGTCTTTTCTTTTGCTTTATTATGATTAATATGCCTTAAGCATATTAAATGTTGTAATGCTTTCTATGATGCTTGAATGAATCTATTTTTATCATTATTGCTTTGCATGTATATGTGCCTTGCTTTCTTCTAATATTTTGTGTAGCCAAGATTTCCATAGCTCATTCCCTTGGTGCTCTCAAATGAGGGGGAACTTTAACCTTTTTGATTTTACAAAAAGGGGGAGAAGAGAATGTTAAACTCTAAATACTTGTCTAAAAATTATTTTTTAGACCCAATGAGTTTAAGGTTTTGTAATTATCAAAAAGGGGGAGATTGTGGACATAAATAATGTCTTAAAACATTGTTAGCATATTAACAATGTCTCTATGTTTGATAATTACAAAGCATAAACTCGTTAATCTAAAACTTATGACGTAAACAAGTTTTTAGTGCTTAATATTTGTCTTTGCTTCCATATCACTTAAGGTATGAATAAACAAAGGGTTTATTACATTTCATGATCAAAGGAAATTTTTCTAATCACTAGAATTTTTATAAAATGTATTAAACATCTTATATCTTTTACAAAATTACTTTTGGAATTAAAAGAATATGTTTAATTCATTATAAATATATGATTTCAAATTTCCAACTAAAAATGGCAAATTCTATCCAGAAAAATATTCCCCACTAAAAGACAAGAAAAACCAACGTTCTGAAGGGGCAGCCCCCTTAATTCCTTAGGCGGCCCCCTTAATCATTAAGGGGACCGGCCACTAATTAAGGGGACCGGCCACGCTCCAGAAAAATAATTTTTTCCCCTATAAATACTGGTTCACTCCTCAGAATTTTCTTACCTTTTGCACTTCTAAGCTTTCTGATCTAGATCCATATTTCTATTCTCTTATCCTTTGATCATAAGTGTATAATTCTTTGTTTCAAAGTGATCCAAACTTCATCCTCTCAAGTGCAAGAGAAGAATACTTCTATCCCCCAAGACAAGAAGTATTACAACTTGTTGTGATCTCCACATCCAAGTTGTTGGTGCATCATCAAAGATCATATACATTATTCTTTGTGAAGATTGTTGTGAATATTTGATTGTAGATAGTTGTGCTAGATATATAGATTGTGTGATTAGTTAGTAGCTTGGTGTGAAGAAGAAAAGATAGGAACTAGATTGGTGTGAAGAAGATAGGTGTGGAGTAGTTAGTTGTGAAGTAGATTGATTTGAAGAAGTTGTGTAGAAGTTGTGACTTAGGTGTGAAGAAGTTGTGGTGTGAAAATTGGTGCGTAAATTGGTGTGTACGGTTTTCTCCGCCATAAGGGAGCTTGTTGATATAGTGAAGAAAACTCTCGAGTTAGGTGCTCGGGGAGTGGAGTAGGGCAAGAAAGGTGTCCTTGTAGCCGAACCACTATAAATCTCTTGTCTCGCGGTTTGATCTTTCCATCTCTTACTTATTTCATTACTTATCAATGTTACATATTGTGTATTGTTAGTTGTTTATATTGTACAAGACTTGAGATCACATATTATCGAATCTAAGTTTTTAAAAGCTAAGAAAACACTAAAACTATCTTTTATGACGAATTAAAAAGACGTAAAACTATTCAACCCCCCTTCTAGTTTTCCACATACTATAATACAATAACCCCATAATATATATATATATATATATATATATATATATATATATATATATATATATGTATATATATATATGTATATATATATATATATGTATATATATATATATATATGTATATATATATATATATATGTATATATATATATGTATATATATATATATATATATATGTATATATATATATATATATATATATATATATATATATATATATATATATATATATATATATATATATATATATAAAGACCATTAAAATTTTATCATAATATAAGAAACACTTTTCATGCTTGAAATAGTTTTTTTTGTTAAAAATCTATATAATTAAATTTAAAAAAATGTAAATAGTATAATTCAAGTACAAAATTCTGTTTTCGGTTTTGACCCATAACTGAACCGAAGTTCGGTTCGGTCACAGATATTTTCGGTACGGTTCGATTTTCGGTTATGACTCAAAATAAATTAACCACCCGAACCAAATAAACCGATTAACCCGAAAACCGAACCGATGAACACCCCTAGTTTCACCATCAAGTAAGAAGACGTAATTAGGCTACTTAAGAAAATATTAAGGGCTTAATATTACATGGGCTACAAAAGAAGTTATGCTAAAATTTTATAGGCTATAAGAAGCCTCTGGCCCAGTTTGATTTTTGTTGTTTAAACTTTTATAAAACCATTACTAAAAAAAAAGAGTAATCTGTAAACATTATCTAACACTTCACATTCTTGAAGGATGGTTTTTGTAAAACTTTTCAAAAATTTTCTGTAAATGTCATCTCTAAAAATACCTGAAAATTGACTATATTTGTTAGACGTTTGATATTTAGAGATAATGAGCATGTAAACCCGCGCATTGCCGTGGGAATGTCTTGGGGTCGATATACTAATTTTGTTACATGAGTGTTTGCCGTACATTATTTGTTTTCCGTTACTTAATGTATATGTTTGGGAGTCATTTATTTATTATTACAATTTTTTTAAGTACAATGTGTTATACATGTTGGAATTTGAATAAATTTTAGTTGTTGCCTATTTTCATTATGTTGTTGAATTTTTATTTTTGTTTATTTATTTATTATTATTGTTATTCTTTTTTTTTTGTGTGTATATATATATATATATATATATATATATATATATATATATATATATATATATATATATATGGAGGCGTGTAATTTTGTAAGGAAATGTAATTTGCCCGCGCGTTGCTGCGGGTACGTTTTTTTTTTCTTTAAATTTATTTTATGCATAAAAGAAATTTGTGCTTAATTATAGTTGTTATTTATTTATTTATTTATTTTTTAACATTGTGCAATAGTTAAGTTATGCGTATTTATATTCGTTTTTATTGGAAAAATTAATTTGAAAACAATGGGGCAAGTTTCATAATTTTTCGAGTCCGTTTACTAAAAGTTTAGCCTAGTTGGCTGTTTCACCCCCTCCGCCCCATGTTTTTATTTTCACCCATGAGTTTGGTTTTGCCCGCGTTTGGCCCCTCCTAAAAATATAAAAGACCCATTTTTTTAAATAATATCATTTCACACACACACACACACACACACACTATACTAACTTTCTCTCCCTCTCTCTTCCCCATCCGATCACCAAAGATTCGGGCTTACGGCCAAACTTCCGGCCACTCTTTTTCTTGTACCAAAAGATAGATCGAGGCACCCCGACTTTATTTCTGCCACCCACTCGCTGCGAATCACCACGGTACCCCGCCACGCGCCACCTCACCTCGCTGCCACCACCACCGAGAGCCACCACAGCCCTCCCCACCATTTTCGCACGGTAAAAATCAACCAAACGCCTACTTTTTTGTTTTTAATAAACTTTTTATCAAACCCTAATTTTTAATTTTTTTAAATCCGGATTTTAAATAAATTTTATTAATAAAAATGGTTTAAAAACCCTAAACTCGTGTGGATCTTTAGTTTGGTCACGACTCACAGTTGACTCGGTCAACCACTGAGTCAATTCAGTTTACTCGGTTTGATATTCTTGATGTTTTCTTGTTTCTTTAAATGTTTTTGATGTTGTTGTTGAGTTTGGATGTGGATTTCGTTGTGGGTTGGTCTTTCTAACATTTAATTTGTTTGTTGTTTGAATTTTTGGACTTGGTTTCGGGTTTGTAAATAGATGTCGCTGCCACTGCTGCATGGTCGGAATCTCAGCTGGCATCATCGGAATCTGCTATTGTTGGAGATGTTTGAGTTGTTTTTATAATTAGTTATTAAACTTTTTGTATCAGTTTTGTTGTAATTTATTTGTATATTTTGTTGTTAATTTTTTTTAGTAATTTTATTATTTGTATTGTTGATCTAGCAGTTGAAAAAAAATATAATAATATAAAAACTGTTTTACACTGTAGCACACTATTTTGCACTATTCATCCTAATGGTTTTTAGTATATAGTATAATATTTGGCAATATTTTCTTACAAAGATAATTAATGTCAATATGGACAAACCATAGATGATTTTATTGCGGTTTACTCTTAAATAAATACTAAAAATGTTTTTTCTGTTGTTTGAGAATTTAGCATGATATCGAGTGCTGTCTTATAATAATAAGCGAATTATATTAGATTTTGTGACAATGCATGATTTCTTTAGCATTACACTAGCTTCTTTCTTTTTTTTCTTTTTTTTCCCTTTTTTTATGACCCATATTTTCCATAATTCAAGTCGTAATGTACATTAGTGGTAGTAGACGCATTCTGAAGTATCCTATATAGTATAAAAGTGACCTTAGCTAAATTATTATTCCATGTTTTGTGAACTAAAAGACTCAAATTTTAGACTTACTTCTTTACTCTTTATTTCGATTTATTTTATTTTTAGAGACACATGAAAATTAGATATATGAAAATTCTTAGTTTCTTACTCCCCGCTAAAAGGTATATGAAAAGTATCATGCCGCGTCACTGTAGAAAAGCGCAGCGCAGCTTAACAACATCTTTAATAGTTTAGATAGCAATTATTTCTCCTTTTTCGTAACCCGTAATCAGGGTTGTGATGGCTAATAAAGTTAATCTTGACTTGGCAACTAGTTTAGTGTTCTCCCATTGGTCTGGTTAGTAGTTGCTTTTGTTTGTTGAGCTCCTCCCGGTCTGTAAGAGTCGGCTAGTCACTTTTGTTGTTTTGGCCTGTGTGGCTTTGTGTTTCTCTTAATTTATTGCCTTTTTCAAAAAAAATATTGACTTGGCAAAATGTGTATGAGAAACTTGGATTGTGTGTATTTGAGAAAGATTAAATGCGCATATATTGTTTTTGAACAAGTAAAACATAGGAAAATAAGTATTTGAAGAAGTTATGGTGTTCATAAATTTAATCTTAATTTTGAAGGGCAGCATTCTCATAATATCTAACTGACATATCTATCTTACATGCCACAATCATGACTTAAACCCGCAACTATATTGCTATAGAGCATCATTATATAATATAAGGTACCTCTAAGTTAAAAGCTTTTTCTTACATTAGATTTGTTGTTATTTCTTACATATGTTTATGAAGTACATTTAGTTGTTTTTTTTTTTCTTTTTTTTTTTTTTTTTTTTTTTTTATAAATTTTAATTCATTTGATACAAAAGAAAGTATCATCTGATAATTTGTTTAGTTAGTCTACAAATAAATAAAAACTAAGCTTATTATATATTTAAAATCAACTCTTCCAAAGACATTTTTTTTAAACTTGTGTTACACTTCTGAAAGATATGTGCACCCATCAATTTTTGTATTGATTCCTCCACCGTATAAAGGCAAAATTTTATCTTTGTTGTTTTATAAATAAATAAAATATTATATTTTTAAGACGGGTTTTGCTAAACACTGTCCACTGGGCAATCTTTAAGCTATATTAAACAATCTGTTATTTCAATGTTTAAAGTAATTATGCATTTAATGCACAATAAATGAACATAAAAATTTAATGTAAATATATGTGATTTTTTTTAATTAAGTATAAATTTCATTTTATATTCATATTAAACATTGCTCGGTGGACATTGTTTAGCAAAACCCTTTTAAGACTTGTACTTCTCCATCCCACAATGGAATTTTGGGATGTCCCAAATTAAGTGTACATTTGTACCTTCCAACCAATAAGTTGAGACTTTATTTGGTAAAAATAATACTACGTATTTGATTGGTGGAGAGTGTAGTTAGTAGAATCTCAAACTTTGTGCATTTGTTAAATGGACACTTAATATGGGACGAAGAGAGTATTTAATAAATAAAATATAATATTTTTAAGACTTGTATTTAATAATAATATATTTTTGTAAACTAATGACCTTTGTTTAAGAAGTCACGATCTTCTTCACATAATTGAATATTTGTGGAGAAAACAACCATGTAGTCTATTCAAGAGATAAGACTCCATTAGAGCTTAAGGTAAGTATACTTTTATTTTTAATACAGACTAGTATAGAACATCTAGGACATGAAAATCCGCTAAAATAGTCAATCTCCCTATGTGTACCATTAAATCCTTTAATATCCTTACCAGATAAGTCAAACTCCTATCTGCCAATCCTACAACCATTTCCGTTTCTTCTAATCTTCCTAAGTTGAGATTTTTATAAAGAGTATGTTAATGCATCCTAGATCGGCTTAGGTGTTGAAAGGTTCGGAGTTCCCTAGACTACAAGGTAAAACAAATATCATAGATCCTCTAATTTTTTGGGTAATTTATTTTGAACAAACGTAGATCCATTCTTTCCTAACTTAACACCTTCTACATATTTATCCAAAAGGACGTTATAATAAGGAGCATGAGACAAAACATCAAGAACTAAACGTTCGAGGTAAAGCTCTTTGATTATTTGGTGTCTTGATCAGTTGGGAAACTAGGCCTTGCAAAATCTTCAAATCAAAGTTTTGATGCATTCAGAAACTTCAAACAGGATAGATAAACTAATGTTTGTTACACTTGCGTTATGCTCATTCACTTTATTTCGAATTTCCAGGTAAGCGACACTGAATAACATGATGTCAAAAAATAATTCATGTAATTGCAATATTTACCAGCGATCAGAACTACTCTTGTGCTCCCCATACCACTTTAACAGACTCTGTACGCTTTCTAGAAATGAATGCAGTTCAAAAACGATCCATCACTTAAAGAACTTTGAACGAAAGTGAAAATCATTTGCTCGTGTTTGCCACACTTTGTACAAACAAGCTAAAGTTCTTTTTTTTTTTTCTTTTTTTTTTTTTTTTTTTTTTCTTAAAAGTAAATTTATTAAGGAAGGAAGCCAAAAGGCAAGTACAAACAACAAAACAAAGCATAATCAAAACTGTTAAGACATATCCCTAACTAGCATGCTAAGGCTAAAAGCAAATAGCCATGGACAATACCCATGCTCAATGCACAAAACTTCACATACAGAAAACATAATACACTAATCAAAACAAAACATAATGACATAAACAAGAGTATCCAATGGCAAGACCAAAACTGCAGGAAACAGAGTACTCTGAATACATCAAAAAAGAACTGGGACCTACCAGCTAGCCTTGAAACATCACCATACCCTGAAAGCCATAGTAGTCTAGAATACTCAAAGATAAATGTCAATATAACAGCAATCCAACCAGGCCAAAAGTAACCAATCTTAAGCAACATGTAGAACCCAAGTAATACTACATCAAATATCATCCATAACAGCAAATTGGAGAGAGCCAGAGTAGCATGATCTAGGAGAAATTGCCTCCATAAAAACCTACCTAAGAGTAAAACCCAATGGGAAAAACCTTAGGGTAGGAAAAGAGCTCAACTTTCCCCTAAATCCTCCCGAACAATGTAGTTCATACCAAAATCATCCCAAGAGTGAAGACCACTGATTCGTGAAAACCAAGTTATATTATAGTATAGTATTACTCAAGAAATCCGTAAAGAAATACGGATAACCCGAGGTCGTAGTCTGTGTGAAGGGTGAATGGAATTTCGAATTCCTGATTCGTGAAACGTGTCGTGAAAGTGGTAAAAAGAGATTTGTATGAGATTATACTAATGAAATAACAAATGAAGTACAAATAATCTCTTAAGCACGTATTTCAAGTAAACAAACTAAAAACGTAACGCAAAATTTAAAAACGTAAGCTAATACGCCAAATAAATGTAAACGTACGAAATAAAACGTAAATTTTAAGCTACAGTACTCCTACGGACTTGAAAATAATTTTCTAAAGTTAAAAATGATAAAAGAACATTTTGAGAAAAAGAAAAATATTTCTTTGACTTTTTATTTATTTTTTATGAATTAAAAACTAATTAACTAATTAAAAATTAAAAGAAAATGCAATTAAAGTGAGAAAAACGAAAAAGAAATTTTAAAAATTATAACATAACTAAAAAGTAATTTTAAAACTTAAAACTAATTTTTTTGGCATTTTATGTAATTTTTGGGAATTAAATTCTATTTAATCTAATTAAAAAGTACTAGTAATAAAAATTCAAATTAAATTCAAAATAAATGGGAAAAATGCAAAATAAATTTCTAAAATTCTAAAATAAACGAAAATAAAATTTTAAAATATTTTTGGATTTTTCTAGGCTTTTTCTTATTTTTTTTGAATTTTTGGTTATTAGAATGTATTAAAAATTGAATAAAAATGAAAATAAAATAAGAAAAATAGCAAATCCACTTGGAAAAATATGAAAAATTCAGGCAAATTCTAAAATATTATTTTAAACTTACGAAAAATTTGAAAAGTGAAAAATAAGCAGTGGAAGTACTGTTTGGCTTAAAACTGCTTAAAATGAAGTGCTTATTTATAAGCACTTTGACCAAATCTGACCCCAAACTTTGACCAGAAGATATTTTGACCAAAATGAACTCAAATGAAAAGGTTTTAGATCAATAAGCATGCAGAAACTCAGAAATGGATCAAACTGATTGGAAATAAGCACTTATGAAATGGCAAATAAGCAAACAGTGAATGCAAAGAGCACAAACTCAATGAGATCAGTTACTAGAAGCACAATGAAACTTATATAGACCACTAAACTTAGACTATGAACTCAAATCAAACTAGAAGCCCTAATTTTGAAATCAGAAACAATGTCTAACTATTCAACTAAAATAAGCAAATAAGGTAACAGAATAAGCTGTTATGGGTGAACTTATGGGAGCAAATACTACACTAGTCTACTGAGAACACAAATAAACCAAGAAATCCAATTCCCAAACCTCTCTACTCATCCTAAAATTACCTAGAAAGATTGACAAATTCTGATGTGCAGGGGATTATTAAATGCAAACAGTCAACTTAAGCCCAAAATTCTAATAAGCAAATGAGTCCCAAAATTGAATTTCCTTTTTGATTATGTTTACCTGACTACTAAACTCTTAAAACCAGCAAATAAAACTTATCTCAGTTCAACACTAAATCCTACAAATGCTCACAAAGATTTAACCAAAATAGAGTTTCAAAGATATTTGACTTTTAGATTGCTCACCTCAGTTGACCTAAGAGGATTTCTAATGCTTAAATATTATCCAACTAAATGTAATTAAGCTATTGAAACACTGGGTTAGCCTAAACTTACCCTAAATCTATCTATTGGCAAAGAGGCAGATTCAATATAACAATGATGAACTCAAAAATTAAGCAATCATGCTGAGTTTGACTTTTTGTACTAAGGTGACCAGTTTTATGCCTGATTGAGTTTATATAGACCTTATGAGATGCAGTTGTGCAGAGATTATAACCATTGATACACTAGACCACTCAGAACCTTCTAATGCCAAACACCCCTATATTAAGCTGTTAAGAACTAATGTGAATAAATTAAGCTCCAAATCAAATCCAACCACTAATGCTGAACTTATACTATTTCAACAAGCTCAAATTAATTCAGAAACACAGACAACAAACTCAAACACTACTAAATGACAAATAACAAAATGACAGATATAATGAAATAGTAACACAAAGTGAATATCAAGCTTCAATGAGAAGTGATGAAATAAGATATACTAAACTAATTATGATGTAATAAACAAGCAATAATGACATATCTATTCTAAAACTATTAACTGATGCAATATGAATTAAAAATGAAAAACTTACAAATCAAATTCCCCCTCAGCAAAACAGAGGGGGATTCACTAAGCTAGCCTGTCTTTAAGACATGCCAAGGGACACCTTTTTGGCTGCCTTTCACTCCAAATAAGCGCAGCTTATCCAATAAGCTTTATCAGTTGACTTACTTTGACCTTTGTGATTATTGAACAGATAAACTCACAAAAGCTACTATGAAGCTGGTATGAGTTTATATAAACAAAACAAAACTAGTTTGAAGCTTAAATAAGAAATTCAGACAAATATTTTTTTATTTTTTCTTATTTTTATTATTTTTTTGGATTTTTATATAAGTGAAATAACAACAGAATATTAATAAAAACAAGCTAATAACTAATGATTAAAACTAATTAATATGTAAATATTTAAGACCGAATAATATGGAAAAGTAAAACAATAAGCTGTAAAGGAAAATTGAAATTGTATTAATACTAAATTCTGAGTACAAGGCTTTGGAAATGAAATTACAATTAACTTTGAAATCAGAAAACTAAAAGTAACTGAAAAAAACTACACAAACACTACTAAAAATACTACACTCCTAATACATGAATGAGAGGGGGTATATATAGATAAGGAGAAAGCCTGCTAGGGTTTGAGAGCCTTCTAGACGTGTGTTTCTTTGATTTTATCATGTCCCTTCATTCTTGCTTTCATAAAACGCGTCATTTGCATCCCTTGGATCATGTGATTGATTGAGACCTATCCTCCGTGTGTCATTCTATTGGTCCACGTGCCCCTCTCTGACATTCCCTGACCAGCTGTCAGCTTCTAGAAACCCCAATGATAGGGTAATTATTACTAATCGAGCTTAATTTGGGTGTGGTGATTTTTTAGGGTTCTTAGGAATAATGAAAATCTGGGTAAGGTTAAAATTGGGGGGCGGGGTTTTGGTTTTTGGGGTGTTTTTATTAATTGAGAATTGACCTGGTTTTGACCGGGTAAGGGGAGTTGGGTCGGGTAAAATAGAAAGTGGGTGTGGGCTGGTTATTAAAGGTTGGGCTTGGCAAAGGTTTTGGGTTTAAGATGTATTGTGGATCCGGTTGTAGTTTATTAGTGGTTTAGGAGTAGTATAGTTTAATAAGGACCAAAGTTGTATAGTTCATAAACTTAGGGACCAATTCTGTATATTATTCAAATGTATTTCCAAGGGCTTGTATTGTAAAACTCTGAATCATAGAGGACCATTGTTGACTTTTCTTTTATTTTTTCTTTAAAGGACCGTTTTTGCCAATTGTTGAAAATACAGGGACTAAAGTTGCCATATTCTTCAAACTTTGTCCAGGGACCAATTATGCAATATTGTGAATCTTTGAGGACTTCTTATGCACTTTTGAGCTTTCTTTGATCATTTTGCGTCCCCGGCTCCGGCTTTTGACCTTTATCCAATCTCGTGCTCGTTTTTGTCGGTTTTAGCTTTGTTTTTGTTCATTTTTCACATATCCGTACCTGCACATACACAAATACAAAAACACACATTCTCTTGGCATATTGGGTTAGTATTTGGTGTATTTGGTCTGATTTAAGGCTAAAAAGGATGTGTGAATAAGCACACATCAAAATCCCCCAGACTAGGGTATTGTCGTGTCCTCACGCAATGTCATCACTTCACGCTTAAGATATAAATAATTTCAAAACCTCTCTTTACTGACGTTGTAAAGTAGCAATGATGTTCAAAAGAGATATTAAAATCATTTATTCTAAAAAACGCTCCGTTTTCCGATTTTCATAAATAACAACTACCACTACTATTTTTTGTGCTTTTTTATTTTTATATGTGACGGTTTGCTTTGACTTTCATTATCAATTCTTATCTGTTGATAACTTTCAGGGTCAACGAGTAGAAACACTTCTCACAGAGAAGAGACAATATGGATAAAAATCGTCATCCTTGATTTTTCAAAAGCTCCCAAACTAAGCGTAAAATCGAGATCATTGTTTATCCACAAGTGAGATGCTAACACTACCCGCAAAAGTTAATTGTGTATTACCTCTTGTTCCCAAGTCCTAAGTTTTGTATCTCAAGATTTTAATTTGTGAGAAATGAATTGCTTCATATTTTCTCGTTTTGATATTTGTTAGTCCAATAAGAGCACAAAATTTGAACGCTAAGTAGTTTCCAAACTTTCCCTCGAAAACCCCTGCATACAGAAATCGGGTCCATATGAAGGTCTCTGATTTAACACGATTTGTGGGGGGCCCCTTTTTATTTACGACCGAGGCATCCCATGTCTGAGACCCGAAACAGAAGCTTTTTATTAGGGAAACCCCCGGAGTCGAAGCGTGGCATTTTTGCATATTTATAAGCACTTTAATAATATTTGGTCCTTAGTCCTTTATTTCAATTACAACAATGGTTTTTTTGAGCCGCCAAGATGTAAGAGCTTTATTGTGACCTTTGATTTATATCCGCTGCTTTTTATAGCTTTGGATTCCTCTGCCTTTTTATTTGGCTTTGGATTATTATTATTATTGATATTCATAATCATATGCCAAACCCCGAGTCCTACGGCCTTTACTAAGATCACAACATCGGCTGCGAACTGGCAAGATGCAATAGTCTATTTCACCGTAACACTGGCAGTACCCCTATGTGTACCAAACCCCCATATGCAGAGATTTTGTTAGGAACGAGAAAAAACTAAGTATTGCCTAAACCCTATACACTTAATTAATCCTAGAGATCTATTTTTATTGGTGTGCAATCTTGTGGGAACAAGGAGGCTACAAGTACCTTTCGTGGGCTCTAAAGAGATCCAACTACTCCACGTTTAGCACCAAACTTCTAAATAAACTCTATCATTCCTCGATCTCCGCAAATTTAAAATCCCAAGTAATGAGATCCGCGGATGCTTAGCCGATAATCTTTTTATTATATTGGTTAAGGGAGACGAGCTAGGGCTCAACACGCCCGGTCAAGTCGAAACATTTATTCCTACTCTCGCCGGTAGGAAAGTCAAAACAAGGTGTCAAATCTTATTATTATACCATATATCATTCATTTTTTTTTACAATAAAAAGGTGACCAAAATTTTAAATTTTGGTGGAAAACGGAGTTGCATAAGTTAACAGTTCAGACGATGGTAACAGGTCAAATCGAATAGAAGATTCACCCCCCCCCCCCCCCCGAGACTAAAGTGAAACATTGTCCTCAATGTTTTAAAGGTACGGGTAGTCTACGTAATATCTAAGGCCGTTTATTAATTATACCAAGAGATAAACATTAATCAATAAGATTTTGGATATGCTGAATTTTCGAAAGAGCAGCGAAGAATGAGACTCGAGTGGAAAGAACGACAATGTACGAGCACGAGAGTCCTCAATCTTCGGGGAAATTCCTGAACATTCACAAACAACCACGAAAAACACGAGTTTGGAAAAGGTCGCCCCCCTCACGTCATGTTACTAAAGAAAATAGAAAATAAAGAAAATGAAAATGGATAAGCATGGGGTGCCTCCCATGAAGCACTTGTTTTTGATTACTGAGTCACATGAGCTTGACTCGATCCCTAAATTTAGTTATCCTTAGGGAAAGTTTGGAGATCCGGGACAACCATGGGTGGTATGTCCCCTCCGAAGTAATGTTTAAGACGATGACCATTCACCTTAAAGTTGGGACCATTAGATTGAGCTAGCTCGACGGTTCCATAAGGAAATGCTTGGGTAATGGTGAATGGTCCAGACCAACGGGTTTTTAACTTGCCCGAGAAAATCTTCAATCGAGAATTGAAAAGAAGGACTCGATCACCAAAATTGAAGATGCGGTCTTTAATTTTAGCATCATGAATCCTCTTTGTGTTCTCTTTGTAGATCAAGGAATTCTCATAGGCTTGATCACGAAGCTTGACTAATTCGTTCAATTGAACTTTACGATGATCACCCGCGGTTTGTAGGTCAAAATTAGCATGTTTTAAGGCCCAGTAGACCTTGTGCTCAAGTTCAAAGGGCAAATGGCAGGCCTTCCCGTAAACCAGCTTGCAAGGAGTGCACCCAATGGGTGTTTTGTAAGCGGTACAGAAAGCCCATAGTGCATCATCTAACTTATCAGCCCATGAAGCACGATGTTCACCTACGGTCCTTTCTAAAATTTGTTTCAAGCCGCGATTGGAGACCTCAACTTGACCACTCATTTGCGTATGATATGCAATTGAAAGGTGATGTGTGACACCATATTTGAGCATAACTTTACCTAATTGGTTGTTACAGAAATGGGTCCCACGATCACTTATAATAGCACGAGGTGCACCAAATCGGGCGAAGAGACTTTTAAGAAATTTCACTACAACTCGGGCGTCATTGGTGGGTAGCGCCTTCGCTTCGACCCATTTAGACAAGTAGTCGACGGCCACGAGTATATATTTTTTACCACGAGAAGACGGGAATGGACCCATGAAATCGATACCCCAGATGTCAAAAATTTCACAGACTTGGATAGCATTTTGAGGCATCTCGTCTCTCTGAAAAATTTTTCCTTGACGCTGGCAAGAATCACATGATTTAACCAACTCATGAGCATCCCGATAAATCGTCGGCCAATAGAAGCCGGAATCGAAAACTTTCTTAGCGGTGAAGTTGGCACCATGATGTCCCCCCGTGAGTCCATTGTGGCATGCCATAAGAATTTCAGTGGCTTCTTTGCCGTGAACGCACCGCCGGATCACTTGATCCACACAAATCTTAAACAAGTAGGGGTCGTCCCAGAAATAATGCTTAACATCTTTGAAGAATTTCTTCTTTTGCTGGAACGACATCCCTTTACGGATAAAATTCCCCGCATGGTAATTCGCAAAGTCGGCGAACCATGGGGTACTAGGATCAGAATGTGATAAACTCCCAAGTGTCTCGAGAGGAAATGCTTCGTTAATTTCCTTTTTCTCGAAAACACTTTGATGGGGATTCTCTAAACGTGAAAGGTGATCAGCAGCAAGGTTCTCAGCTCCCTTTTTGTCTCGAATTTCAACATTGAATTCTTGAAGGAGTAGAACCCACCGCATCAAGCGTGGCTTAGCATCTTGCTTTGCCATTAGGTACTTAAGAGCCGAATGATCCGTATACACTATGCATTTCTTTAAGAGCAAATAAGGTCGAAACTTTTCAAAGGCGTAAATGACGGCTAACATTTCTTTCTCAGTAGTCGTATAATGGTATTGAGCATCGGTCATGGTTTTACTAGCATAGTGTATCGGCTGAAAATGTTTAGACTTGCGTTGCCCCGGGACTGCACCAATAGCATAATCGCTCGCATCGCACATTAGCTCAGAAGGCAAGTCCCAATCGGGGGCAACTAAGATAGGAGCCTCCGTTAACTTCTTTTTAAGTATGTTAAATGCATCGATGCATTCATTTGAGAAGATAAACGGAGCATCTTTTCAAGTAAGTGGGTCAGAGCCGGGGCCGGGCTATCTTAGAATAATCTTGAATGAAACGTCGGTAAAAGCCGGCATGACCTAGAAAACTTCTAATTCCTTTAACAGTGGTGGGATGAGGTAATTTTGCAATCACGTCGACTTTAGCTCTATCGACCTCAATCCCAGATTTAGATATCTTATGGCCGAGGTCAATGCCCTCTTTAACCATGAAATGGCACTTTTTCCAATTTAGAACTAAGTTGGTGTCTTCTTCACACCGTTTCAGCATTCTCTCTAAATGGGAGAGGCAAGAAGTGAAAGAATCTCCATAAACCGAGAAATCATCCATGAAAACTTCCATGGTTTTCTCAATCATATCCGAGAATATAGACATCATACACCTTTGGAACGTGCCTGGAGCATTGCATAAGCCGAAAGGCATACGTCGATAGGCAAACATTCCGTAAGAGCAAGTGAAAGTAGTCTTTTCCTGGTCCGGAGGGTCAATCGGTATTTGAAAATAACCAGAAAATCCATCAAGAAAACAATAGAACTTATTTCCCGCTAATCGTTCTAGCATTTGATCCATAAATGGAAGTGGGAAATGGTCCTTACGAGTCTCATCATTCAATTTTCGATAATCAATACAAACTCTCCATCCGGTAACAAGACGTGTCAGAATCAATTCATTATCTTCATTCGTTACTACGGTCATTCCACCTTTCTTCGGGACACAGTGGACCGGGCTAACCCAGGAGCTATCCGAGATTGGATAAATCATTCCAGCATCGAGGAGTTTGATAACTTCCTTTTTGATAACCTCATGAATTTTCGGGTTAACCCGTCGTTATTGCTGAATGGACGGTTTGTAATTGTCTTCAAGTAAAATCTTATGCGTGCAAAAACGAGGGTCGATACCCTTGATATCGGAAATTTGCCAAGCGATGGCACGTTTATGCTTCTTGAGCACATCTAAGAGATGGTTTTTCTCCTCATCTTTAAGTTCTTTTGAAATAATGACGGGTAGTTTGTCAGTTCCTTCTAAAAATGCGTATTCAAGATGAGGAGGCAAATCCTTGAGCTCGGGCTCCGGAGGATTCTCAGTAGACGGCTTAACTTCTTTAACATCGGCCATTTTAAGGTCCATCGGAGGGAGAGACGGATTTGGGTCTTCATTCAACAAATTTTCAATTAAAAGAACATCTCCCTCCGGGTCACAATCGGAATGATCAATTTCCGGTGAAATTGAATCATTAGCAAGAAAGGCCTCGATCTCTTCCAAGATGAAATCACTTCCCTTAAATGGAGTAAGGGAAGGGGAAGGATCGAAAATAATTGGTTCAGAAGAAGGAGTGGGATTGCCACTCGAAGAATTTTTGATAAAACCAAGTAACTCTTGAGCATACTCCTCCGTAATTTTGTCAATAACATCAACTTGGTTCACGAAAAATTTGTCATACTCGGAGGAGTACCTCGTGGTTTGATCCAAATTAAACATTACGGCTTCAGTACCAACGCGTAGGGTAATTTCTTCATCGTAAACATCAATTAACGCATGGTCGGTCCTTAGGAAACCTCTCCCGAGAATGAGGGGTACCCGCGGATCAGCATCAAAATCAACAACGACAAAATCAGCAGGGAAATTAAATTTTCCCACATTGAAGAAGACATCCTCGGCTATTCCCATCGGGCAGGAAGTAGTTCGGTCAGCAAGCTCGAGGGTCATACAAGTCGAAGTTAAATCCGGTAAAGACAACTTTTTCCAGATGGATAACGGCATTAGGTTAATGCTAGCACCAAGATCGGCCAAGGCAAAGCATTGAACCATCCCATGAAAATTGCAAGGAATGAGAAATTGACCGGGGTCTTCAAGCTTTTCGGGAAGCTTTTTGAGGATAACCGCCGAGCAATTCTCATTCATCTAGGTTCTTGACATTTCAAATAGTTTTTCTTTATTATTCAAAAGACCTTTTAACATTGAAGCAAATTTAGGCATCAAAAGTATAGCAACCGAGAGAGTTATGTCAAAATGTAGTTCTTGAAAAATCTGATAAAACTTTTCCATCTGGTTTTTATTTCTTTCACGGTACTTTTGTTCGTTTAAGCGTGACGGATAAGGCAATTTTGTTTTGACGGGATTTTCTTTTTCAGCTTCGTGAACAACTTTATCTTTTCCTTTTGACGTTGGGACCACCGGAGGTTGGATGTTTTTGGTCCTTCCATTATTACTAGGAATTCCCGTATCCGTTGTCACCTCGGTTTCACGGGTGACTACCTTGGGAGGTAGAGAAGAAGAGGTAGACGGAACCGTTGGTCCATCATATGAAACACCACTCCTAGTCATGATCGCTTTTGCATCGCCCCTCGGGTTAGCAATTGTGTTGCTCGGAAGAGAACTAGACATCGATGGTTGATTCATTTGAAGAAAACTACTCATCATTTGCTTAAGCTCATTCGTTTGTCGAGTCATGGTTGTGTCGATCTCTTTCTTATGTTCAAACCTCATGTTGTTGATTTGATTTTGCATAGCTCGTATGTTCACATCGTTTGTTTTCATATAATTACCAAGCTCAGGAGAAGGTTGTACTTGTTGTGGTGGTTGATAAACTTGTTGGGGTGGAGGAACTTGATAATTTTGGTTGAAATTGGTTCCACAATTTTGATTATAACCTTGGTTTTGATAACCTTGATTATTTTGAGGATAACGGTTTTGATGAGTTTGCACGGGTGGAAACCCAGGTGGCCCTATTTGATTAGTAAGAAAACCTTGGTTTTGATTATAGTTTATGGCTGCTACGTTAGCATTATAAACTTGGCCATCGGTGGCTTGACAATCATAATACGGATGAGGTCCACCACAAATCACACATTTTTCAGTAACTGCTTTAACGGGCTCGGGTTTTTGGTTCTGCAACTTAAACTCTTTCATCATACAACAGATAGCATCGGTAAGTTCGGCCAATTCCAATGATTGGACCGACGAAGAAGAAGAAGGAGTAAAAGAAGTCACTTTTGAAACATTCGGTTTGTTACGAGAAGTCGGAACCTTAGATTTGTTCTCGATGATCGTTAAAATATCCCTTGGCGTACGATTCAAGATATTGCCACCGGCGGCTGCTTTTAAAGAATCTTGATCGTTTTGAGTCAAAGCGTTATATAACGTGTCGATTTGGTGTAATTTGGAGAAATCGTAGTGAGGACATTTTCGAAGTAGATCCTTAAAACATTCCCATGCCTCACCAAAGTTCTCATCAAAACGTTGTTGAAAATTAGTTATATCATTCTTAAGATTAGTCGTTTTGGATGGAGGAAAGAAATGATTAACAAATTTTGAGACGAGTTCTTCCCATGTATGGATTGAACGAGGGGGTTCTTTTTCAATCCAAATCCGGGCTGTACCCTCGAGTGAAAATGGGAATAACATCAATTTAATAGCATCGTGAGGGACATCCTTAAATTTCATTGTCGAAGTTAACTTATTAAACCATCGGATGTATGCGTGAGGATCGTCCCTTTCAAAACCGTGAAATTGGTTTGATGCGACAAGTTGAATCAATCCAGTTTTAAGTTCAAAATTATCGGAAAGGATATGTGGTAAAACGATTGCATCTCCATATCCCTCGGTGGGACCTGGAGTAATTCTTGCATAGTACGTTGACCGGCCATCTCGGTGATGGGTGCTTTAACAATAGTACGTAGCTTGGGTACATAAGCTTGTTTATGACGTCTACGATAGTGTTGGTTCAGTATGGTCAGAGAATTATCGATTAATCTCGACCGTGAACGTGTGATCATACACTAAAAAGAAACCAAAGTAGAAGGAAAACAAATTTGAAGAGAAAATCTTTTTGTATTTTTATTTTTATAAAGCAAAATTCAAAAACTTAAACTTTTGTTTTCTTTTTCAAACGTTACGTTAATTGTAAACCGTTTCCTTTAAATCTACTCACGACGGAACGGGAGAGAAGAGTGTTTCTCTCTTCAGCTTGCAATTTAATGTCAAAGCTTACCGTATTTTCCGCTTATTCGGTTGTATAATTCAACGTAATTCGATTAGCAACTAATTTCACGCGTTGTTATATTGGGAAGTATATTTGGTTTACAACGCCCTCCCTTCCACGGGAGAGTCGAGGCTGTAACTTTATTATTCTTTTTTTGGTATTTTTAAAAACACTTTAGGAAAAGCGTTTTTGATTTTTCAATTTTTTTGGTTTTTATAGAAAATATATACAAGGGAAGGTTTTCAAAACACAATTTCGAAAAACGAAAACGAAAAATTCACTTCAACCTTCCCCGGCAGCGGCGCCAAAATTGATTCGTGAAAACCAAGTTATATTATAGTATAGTATTACTCAAGAAATCCGCAAAGAAATACGGATAACCCGAGATTGTAGTCCGTGTGAAGGGTGAATGGAATTTCGAATTCCTGATTCATGAAACGTGTCATGAAAGTGGTAAAATGTGATTTGTATGAGATTATACTAATGAAATAACAAATGAAGCACAAATAATCACTTAAGCACGTATTTCAAGTAAACAAACTAAAAACGTAACGCAAAATTTAAAAACGTAAGCTAAAACGTGAAATAAACGTAAACGTACGAAATAAAACGTAAATTTTAAGCTACACTACTCCTACGGACTTGAAAATAAGTTTCTAACGTTAAAAATGATAAAAGAAAATTTTGAGAAAAAGAAAAATATTTTTTTTGACTTTTTATTTATTTTTTATGAATTAAAAACTAATTAACTAATTAAAAATTAAAAGAAAATGCAATTAAAGTGAGAAAAATGAAAAATAAATTTTGAAAATTATAACATATCTAAAAAGTAATTTTAAAACTTAAAACTAATTTTTTTGGCTTTTTATGTAATTTTTGGGTATTAAATTCTATTTAATCTAATTAAAAAGTAATAAAAATTCAAATTAAATTCAAAATAAATGGGAAAAATGCAAAATAAATTTCTAAAATTCTAAAATAAATGAAAATAAATTTTTAAAATATTTTTGGATTTTTCTAGGCTTTTTCTGATTTTTTTTGAATTTTTGGTAATTAAAATGTATTAAAAATTGAATAAAAATGAAAATAAAATAAGAAAAATAGCAAATCAACTTGCAAAAATATGAAAAATTCAGAGAAATTCTAAAATATTATTTTAAACTTAAGAAAAATTAGAAAAGTGAAAAATAAGCAGTGGAAGTACTGTTTGGCTTAAAACTGCTTAAAATGAAGTGCTTATTTATAAGCACTTTGACCAAATCTGACCCCAAACTTTGACCAGAAGATATTTTGACTAAAATGAACTCAAATGAAAAGGTTTTAGATCAATAAGCATACAGAAACTCAGAAATGGATCAAACTGTTTGGAAATAAGCACTTATGAAATGGCAAATAAGCAAACAGTGAATGCAAAGAGCACAAACTCAATGAGATCAGTTACTAGAAGCACAATGAAACTTATATAGACCACTAAACTCAGACTATGAACTCAAATCAAACTAGCAGCCCTAATTTTGAAATCAGAAACAATGTCCAACTATTCAACTAAAATAAGCAAATAAGGTAACAAAATCAGCTGTTATGGGTGAACTTATGGGAGCAAACACTACACTAGTCTACTGAGAACACAAATAAACCAAGAAATCCAATTCCCAAACCTCTCTACTCATCCTAAAATTACCTAGAAAGATTGACAAATTCTGATGTGCAGGGGACTATTAAATGCAAACAGTCAACTTAAGCCCAAAATTCTAATAAGCAAATGAGTCCCAAAATTGAATTTACTTTTTGATTATGTTTACTTGACTACTAAACTCTTAAAACCAGCAAATAAAACTTATCTCAGTTCAACACTAAATCCTACAAATGCTCACAAAGATTTAACCAAAACAGAGTTTCAAAGATATTTGACTTTTAGATTGCTCACCTCAGTTGACCTAAGTGGATTTCTAATGCTTAAATCTTATCCTACTAAATGTAATTAAGCTATTGAAACACTGGATTAGCCTAAACTTACCCTAAATCTATCTATTGGCAAAGAGGCAGATTCAATGTAACAATGATGAACTCAAAAATTAAGCAATCAAGCTGAGTTTGACTTTTTGTACTAAGGTGACCAGTTTTATGCCTGATTGAGTTTATATAGACCTTATGAGATGCAGCTGTGCAGAGATTATAACCATTGATACACTAGACCACTCAGAACCTTCTAATGCCAAACACCCCTATATTAAGCTGTTAAGAACTAATGTGAATCAATTAAGCTCCAAATCAAATCCAACCACTAATGCTGAACTTATACTATTTCAACAAGCTCAAATTAATTCAGAAACACAGACAACAAACTCAAACACTACTAAATGACAAATAACAAAATGACAGATATAATGAAATAGTAACACAAAGTGAATATCAAGCTTCAATGAGAAGTGATGAAATAAGCTATACTAAACTAATTATGGTGCAATAAACAAGCAATAATGACAGATCTATTCTAAAACTATTAACTGATGCAATATGAATTAAAAATGAAAAACTTACAAATTAAATTCTCCCTCAGCAGAACAGAGGGGGATTCACTAAGCTAGCCTGTCTTTAAGACAGGCCAAGGGACACCTTTTTGGATGCCTTTCACTCCAAATAAGCACAGCTTATCCAATAAGCTTTATCAGTTGACTTACTTTGACCTTTGTGATTATTGAACAGATAAACTCACAAAAGCTACTATGAAGCTGGTATGAGTTTATATAAACAAAACAAAACTAGTTTGAAGCTTAAATAAGAAATTCAGACAAATATTTTTTTATTTTTTTATGATTTTTATTATTTTTTTAGATTTTTATATAAGTGAAGTAACAACAGAATATTAATAAAAACAAGCTAATAACTAATGATTAAAACTAATTAATATGTAAATATTTAAGACTGAATAATAAGGAAAAGTAAAACAATAAGCTGTAAAGGAAAATTGAAATTGTATTAATACTAAATTCTGAGTACAAGGCTTTGGAAATGAAATAACAATTAACTTTGAAATCATAAAACTAAAAGTAACTAAAAAAAACTACACAGACACTACTAAAAATACTACACTCCTAATACATGAATGAGCGAGGGTAGATATAGATGAGGTGAAAGCCTGCTAGGGTTTGAGAGCCTTCAAGACGTGTGTTTCTTTGCTTTTATCATGTCCCTTCATTCTTGCTTTCATCAAACACGTCATTTGCATCCCTTGGATCATGTGATTGATTGAGACCTATCCTCCGTGTGTCATTCTATTGGTCCGCGTGCCCCTCTCTGACATTCCCTGACCAGTTGTCAGCTTCTAGAAACCCCAATGATAGGGTAATTATTACTAATCGAGGTTAATTTCGGTGTGGTGATTTTTTAGGGTTCTTAGGAATAGTGAAAATCTGGGTAAAATTGGGGGGCGGGGTTTTGGTTTTTGGGGGTGTTTTTAGTAATTGAGAATTGACCGGGTTAGGGGAGTGATGAGTGCTCAAACACTCATCATTTTTGTCGTATTTAAACTGCCAAAACATACAAAAACAATCAAAAAGTCATCAAAATACTGAAATTATCCCAGGGATTGTGTTTTATATGTTTTAAAAGCAAAATGAGCAAAAATAAATGAAAAATGATCAAAGTTTGCAATATTGGCAGTTTCAGTGCCCCAAGTTTCAAAACTTGTCAAAAATAGTCCCTATGCATTTATTTTGAAAGAAAAAGTCAACCCAAGTATTTTGAAAGTCAAATATCACTAAATATAACACTTGGGTCAAAAGTTACAAAATTTACAGTTTAGATCCTTGTACTTTCAAAAATGGCAGAAAAGGTCCCTGGGAATTTTGAAAAATGGAAAAAATACAAAAATGGTTCTTGGATAATGGTACTTGGCATAATTGGTCCTTGGTAACAATTTGGGAAATCTACAGATTCAGCTCTCATACTTTGGTGAAATTGCAAAAATGGTCCTTGTGATAATATAATACCAAACGGACCCTTTTTATTACACAAATCCAAATCCAATATCCAAGCCCACCCAAAACCATCCCAAGCCCATCACCACCCAGGCCCATCCCTTTTTAATAATAAAACCCCGGTCAAACAAGTCAAACCGGTCAAAAGACCGGTCAACTCCATCCCCTTCCTCACTTTCCCCCGTTTTTCAGGCTATATGTTCCCCCCTCCTCGCCTTTTTCCAACCATTAGCCCCCCACAATAAATGACCAAACCAAACCAAACCAACCCCCACCATCCTTCATTAATTACCCAAACCCGTTCCACTTATTTTGCTCATTTTTATTTTGGCGGCAAAATGGCAATCAAAGGCTAGGATGGAGCAAAGTGCAAATTAAGGGTAGGGATTTAGTCAAGGGTCAATGGAGAGTCCAATGGGAGCACAGTTGAGCAACAAAAAGCCATGTGGAAGGAGAGAGGACCTATCTTAGCTTCGATATATATATGTAAGCTCATATGAGCCATAGGATGTATGTAGAAGTATAATTTAGTGCTGTAATATCTAGTTTCATCTTTTGTACTCAGTTTTTCAGTTAATGTAATTCAAGCTTTAAGTTTAATATCATTTTCAGTTTTCAAGTCTCAAGTGTGATTTTCAAGTTTATTGTTTAAATTTCATCTAGTGTTTTCAAGTGTTGGTGTAATCTAATAAGCTCAAACAATCAGCTTTTAAAAGCTTTGTAGGCTTCTATATCAATCAGGAACCTAGTTTTCATAAAAATAGTGAAAATTATATAAAAAATCAAAATAAAATAAAAATCAAGT
This sequence comes from Artemisia argyi, assembly GCA_030686995.1. Taxonomy (NCBI): domain Eukaryota; kingdom Viridiplantae; phylum Streptophyta; class Magnoliopsida; order Asterales; family Asteraceae; genus Artemisia; species Artemisia argyi. The sequence continues at coordinate 113,748,253 of CM060684.1, forward strand.
GAAGAAGAAGGATTAAGCTTGGAGCACAGTGTATGATGGATGGCTGTGGTTTAGGGGTTCATGGGAACCAGTAGGATTGGTATATGGTTCATTGTTCCTTTGGTTTGAGCAGGAAGCACATTGTGAGTCCATTGCTCCAATTTCAACTTTTCACCATTTAAATGATTGTTCTAGTTTAATTCTGAGTAAAGTGTTCTTATTAGGTTTAATTTAGAGTAATTAGTGATTTAAATCAGTTGATTATGTGATAGAATCCATTGTTCTCCAAATTTCTAATTTCACTGTCAAATTTTGAGCCATAGTAATCTTGGGTGATTATTGTTTTAGTTGTTGTTTATCTGTTTATCTTAGCTCAATATGTCAATGTATGCTTCTATGATTCAGTAGTTTAGATTAAATTAGTGTTTTGGTTTGAAAATCTTTTGTAAACCTGTTTTAAGGAGTGTTTAGTTTAAGGGATTGCCCTGTGTTCAAGAGTGTTGTTGTTATCATTTCTGGTTCAAGCAAGTCCCATTAGGTCAAAATAGCATAGTTTAGTCATAAAATTTGGTTGTCATTAACAAAAAAGTCAAAATCACAAGCAAATCCATCCTCACAGTTAACTATGGTGATATTGAGACCCAAATCCCATCAAATCAATACATAAGTTTGTGTTGTAGCTTAATTTGGTCACTTTGTAGCTTAATATAACAGGTTTAATCAATAGAAGTGATTTAAAGTTCATAAAAGTCAACTTCTCAAGTTTTCATAAAAAAGTCAAAAATACTCTTTGGCAGAAATCCATTTCTGGGAGGATTTTTCTAGATTTTTGTGTTTGGAATTAGCTAGTGAAAATTGTTGTGCTTATAGTATCTCAGCTGGTCTACAAGATCCCATGGCCATCTTATTTTTGTGATTTTTCCACAAGCTTTTTCACAAGCTCAAAGTGAGCTGCAGGGGAAGCACCTCCCTTGTGCACTGGATTCAGTCTCACTCACCCAACTTTAGTGGACCCCACAGGCCAACCCAGTGGGCCCCAGACCCTACTTTTTGGCTTATTAGAAAGCTAAGAAGCCAGGCTTTCAGGGATTGTACTTATTTGGTAGTTTAGAACCCATTTGATAGGGCTGCTAGTGCCCTAAAGTTTGACCATCCTCTGAGTTAAGCTGATAACTCAGCTTTTGTACCTATATTCCAACCCCCCTCCAGGCCTAACTTGTGGGACCTAGTGACCAAGCCTTGGCTTTTTACAAAGCTAATAAGCTCAGCTTATTGGCTTATTTCTTTGTTTGGACTTCCAAGGTCCCTAGTGGACCCCACAAGCCTTCAAAGTTGACCTCTTGGACCTGTGTTGGACTGTTTGATGTTTGGATTGCTTATTGCTTATTTAACTGCTTAATTCTTGTGCTTATTGGATCATTTGTCTTATTTTAAGTAATACTCAATCTGTTTAAGGCTTATTTGTGTTTACTTCATTGTTTGGTAGCTTTTTGATCACATCAAAGTCCTAATAAGCTTAATAAGCTCATCTGTCAAACCAATGAGCTACCCAAATTGCTTATTTTTTAGTTCCAAACATATCACCTTCACAAAAGTTGCTTATATTCATTTAATAATCAAGTTTGAAAAAGAAAAATCCCAAAAAGCCAACTTTAATAGAAGTGATAGCTTCTATTTAAGCCAATTGGCTTATTACTTCAGCTTATTTATAAGCTATTCTCAATATTATATTTTTCCTGGGCTTCAGGTACATAAAAATAATTTTTGTAATTTTCTCAGATTAATTAATTAGAAAATCAGAAAAATATAAATTTAATTTTAAAATTAGTTTTTAGTTATTTTTAATTTTTTAATATTTTATTTTCAATTTTCTAGTGTAATTTCATAATTAATTAGAATTTAGGTTAATTTAAATAATTAAAAAGTAATTATTAATTAGTAAATAATTAGTAATAATTAATTAAAAAGTCTTAAAAATATATTTTCAGTTCTAAAATTAGTTTTATAGTATTTTAGATTTTTCTAAGTTTAAATTTTATTTTTCTAGGTTAATTTCATAATTATTTGTATTTTAGGTTAATTTAACTAATTAAAATTAAATAGGAAATTAGTATTTAATTAATAATAATTATAAAAATAGCATAAAAATTAATTTTAATTTTCCAAAAATTTTCTTTAATCATTAGGTTTGTAAAAATATCATTTTCATACCAGTAGCCTTTTCAGATCACCTCACTCACTTTTATTTTACGTACGTTTGTTCCCGTTTTCAGCAAACATACGGTTTTTAGGTTTTAGTTAGCTTCTTCTTAATATAAATTCCAGTAATTAATCACATAGCTTTACTAAGCTATTTCTGTTCATAATTTCCAAATAATTCTCATTACCACTCTTTTTTGTGAATAATCACCCGATCATAAATGCGCTCAGATACAATTCACACCTCGTCAGGGTATAACGACCTGGTGATTTCCTATATTACCCGGAGATTGACTCTAGGCTATTTGACTTTGTTGACCATTCCTTGGTGAATATAAGTTGACTGTTTAGGGCAAATCAAAATTTGGCGCCGCCGCCGGGGAGGTGTGCGCGTTTCTGCAGCGTCTTTTGAGATATCTCAACATCATCACTGTACAAATACCACCACTTTTGTAATTTTTGAAATCAAAACACAAAAAAGTCATTAACACTTTTCCTAAAGTGTTAAAACACCAAAAAAAAAAAATTAAAAACAACAAAACAGATCGTAACGTTTTCTGAATCGGTTTTCTTTTAAGGTGATTCTTAAAGAGAAACAATTTTAGATTACGGGACGATACCAAAAATATTGTCCAAAAGTTTTTCACCCATACACAAAACCCAAAAACATCCGTCTTTTCTTGTGAATAATAATCATACATAAAAATAAACCGTCGCAAACCAAGACAGAACACCTACCAACTGGGGGTGTGGACATAATAAGTTCCCAAACCAAAGATTTAAAACTTGCCTTTGTATCCCTGTGAGTGGTGTACCTTTCTTAAAGAAGCCACTTGCTTGTGATTATTGGTTTAAGTTCACTGTGGATTTGCCTCGATTTTGTTTTGATTGGTTTTTATCCCTAGTGCATGCGCACTCGTTCTTCAAGGTCCACTAGCCCATTACGTGAGCTTGTCAGGAAACCTCGAAGACCTTGTAGAGGTTCTGCACCAACAGTTGGATCTGAGATCCGTACTGTTGCTACACCCACTGTCACCATGGCGGAAGACCGCCCCATGTGTGAGCTTCTCCAAGCACCCATCGAGGGTTACGGAGATGCCATTGTTGTGCCAGCCATCGTGGCTGATAATTTTGAGCTCAAAACCGGGTTACTCAATCTTGTAACCTCATGTCAATTCTACGGTTTTGAGAGGGACGATCCTCATGCTCACATTCGATGGTTCAATAAAATCACTTCGACCATCAAGTACAAGAATGTCCCTTGTGAAGCAATCAAACTTCTTCTCTTCCCATTCTCACTGGAGGGGCAAGCCCGGATTTGGCTTGAAAAACAACCTCCTAGATCTATTGAGAGATGGGAAGATCTTGTGAAAAAAATTGTGAATGAATTCTTCCCACCTTCCAAGACCACGAGTCTTAAGAACGAAATCACCAAGTTCACTAAAAAATATGATGAATCTTTTGGTGAAGCGTGGGATCGTTTCAAAGAATTACTTCGCAAGTGTCCACATCATGGTTTCTCAGAGTTGATGCAACTCGATACTTTCTACAATGGCATGAGCCAAGCTGATCAGGATTCTCTCAATGCCTCCGCAGGAGGTAATTTCTTGAGTAGAACCACAAAAGAAGCTTTGCAAATCATAGAAAACAAGTCCAAGGTCCGCTCTACACGAAGCAAACCGATTGTTTCTCAAATCAATGCGGGTCCTTCCACTTCATCTTTTGTGGGTTAATCTAGCACGGATGCTAAGCTTGACAAGCTTACTGAAGCTATTCAAGCTTTGGTTCTCGCCCAAACAAAGAAAGTTTCATTTCCACAACATCTTCCACCTGCTGAGGTTAAAAAATTGGAAGTCTGTGTAACCTGTGGTGGGCCGCATGCCTACTACAATTGCACAGCTACTGATGGTACTCCATATGAAGCTCATGCTATTGTTGGGTCCCAAAATCAAGGAGGCAATCAATACTGCCCTCCTATGGACCCGAACTATCGTCCTCACCATTATCCTGGACCTCCCGGTTTTAATCAAAACCAAAATGTCCAAAACCATGGCCAAAATCAAAATAGAGTGAACCAAGGTTTTCAAAACCAAGGTAACTTCAATCAGGGTCACGGTTTCCAAAATCGAAACCAAGGTTTCCAACATCAAAATCAAGGAAACTTTAACTAGAACCAAGGTCAGGGTAATTTCAATCCCGAGAATTTTCATGGAAACAACCACCAGAATCAAGGGAATTTCCAACATCAAAACTAAGGAAATTTCAACCAAGGTCCCAACCCGAACAATCGAGCTTAAAATTTTCCTAATCCGAATCAAGCCATTGTTCCAACTGGGCCTTCATCTGATGAGTTGTTAAAGTAATTCATGAAGTCCCAAGAAGAGTTGAACAAGTTGCTGGTCAGCCAGATTTTTGATATCAAGAAGTGTTTAAATGATCGACCCTCGGGCTCAGGTACTACTTTACCGAGCAATACGATCGCTAACCCGAGGGGCGATGCTAAGGCGATCACAACACGAAGTGGTGCTTCATATGATGAACCCGCGATTCCTACTACCTCTTCTTCCTCCCCTCCAAAGGTAGTGGAACATGAACCTGAGGTAACAAAGGACAAGGTGCAAACTCCTAGCTCACGAAGTACAGCACACGTCCAACCTCAGGTTATTCCAGAAACTAGATGTAAGCCTGGAGTTGTCTTTGAACCACCAGAAACTCCAGTGGACAACCCTAAATCCAAAACTTCTATTCCTTATCCATCACGTCTCAATGAACAAAAGCTCCGCGAAAAGGCTAGTCACCAAATGGATAAATTTTTCCAAATCTTCGAAGATTTGCACTTTGACATTAGCTTCGCGGACGCTATTCTCTTGATGCCCAAGTTTGCATCAACAATCAAAAATCTGTTAAGTAATAAGGAAAAACTCTTCGAAATGGCAAGAACTCCTCTGAATGAGCACTGCTCAGCAGTTCTCTTGAAAAAGCTTCCTGAAAAGCTTGGAGACCCCGGGAAATTTCTCATTCCTTGTACTTTCCCGGGTATGGTTGAATGCTTCGCCTTAGCCGATCTAGGTGCTAGCATTAACATGATGCCATATTCTGTGTGGAAGAAACTCTCTCTTCCCGAACTTACTCCCACGTGCATGACTTTAGAGCTTGCCAATCGTTCGATTTCTCGTCCTCTTGGCATTGCCGAAGACGTATTCGTTAAAGTGGGAAAGTTCCATTTTCCGGCAGATTTTGTGATTGTTGACTTTGATGCCGATTCTAGGGTCCCTCTCATTCTTGGAAGGGGATTCCTTAGAACTGGGTGTGCACTTATTGATGTATTTGAGCATGAGATCACATTGCGTGTTGGAACGGAAGCCATCACCTTCAACCTAAATCAAACTTCGAGATACTCCTCCAATTATGACTATGAATCGGTGAACCAAATAGATGTCATCGATGTTGCTACTGAGGAGTATGCTCAAGAGATTTTAGGTTTCTTTGATGATTCTTCAAGTGAAAACCTCACTCAATCTTCTCATCCCATCATTGCCAATTCTTCTCCTTCCCTCACTCCGTTTGAGGGAAGTGACTTCATCTTAGAAGAAATTGAGGCCTTTCTCAAAAGTGATTCGATTCCCGATGGAATCGATAACCAAGAGATTGACCCCGAGAGGGATATTCTCCTACTTAAGAAATTATTAAACGAAGATCCCTCTCCTCTTCCTGTTCTACCACAAACACTTCATAAGGAGGAAGTAAAAAATGTTGAGAAAACTGATGACTTTCCCGAGGTTGAACTTAAGGACTTGCCGCCTCATCTTGAATATGCATTTCTGGAGGGTGATGATAAATTACCCGTCATAATTGCCAAAGATTTAAGCGTTGAGGAAAAGGCTGCTCTCATAAAGGTTTTGAAGTCACATAAACAAGCAATTGCTTGGCGACTCTCCGACATTAAGGGTATTGACCCTGAATTTTGTACCCACAAGATTTTAATGGAGGATGACTTCAAACCAGCAGTCCAACAACAAAGAAGGGTAAATCCAAAAATTCAACAAGAAGTTTTAAAACTTCTTGATGCCGGATTGATTTACCCTATCTCGGACAGTCCTTGGGTTAGCCCAATTCATTGTGTTCCAAAAAAAGGGTCGCATTACTGTTGTCACAAACGAGGAAAATGAGTTGATTCTAACTCGATTGGTTACGGGTTGGCGTGTCTGCATTGACTATCGTAAGTTAAATGACGCCACCCGCAAAGACCATTTTCCTCTGCCCTATATGGATCAGATGCTCGAGAGATTAGCAGGGAATGAGTACTATTGCTTCCTCGATGGTTTCTCGGGTTACGTTCAGATTCCTATTGATCCGCAAGATCAGGAAAAGACCACTTTTACGTGCCCCTATGGAACTTTTGCATATAAACGTATGCCATTTGGTTTATGTAATGCTCCGGGCACGTTTCAAAGATGTATGATGGCCATATTTTCTGACATGATCGGGAAAACTATGGAGGTCTTTATGGACGATTTTTCGGTCATTGGGGATTCATTTCAATCATGTCTCTCCCATTTAGACAGCATGCTAAAACGTTGTGAAGACACAAAGTTATGTCTAAATTGGGAGAAGAGTCACTTTATGGTCAAAGAGGGCATTGTCCTCGGCCATAAAATTTCAAAGAACGGGATTGAGGTTGACAGAGCCAAAGTGGACGTCATTGCAAAATTACCTCATCCCACAACCGTAAAAGGTGTTAAGAGCTTTTTGGGTCATGCCGGTTTCTATCGTAGGTTCATTCAAGATTTTTCTAAAATCGCCCGGCCTATGACCCATCTCCTCGAGAAGGATGCTCCTTTTATCTTCTCCCCCGAGTGCATCGAAGCTTTTGAAACATTAAAGAAAAAGCTTACTGAGGCACCAATTCTTGTTGCCCCCGATTGGGACTTGCCCTTCGAGTTCATGTGTGATGCTAGTGATTATGCGATAGGGGCAGTCTTGGGGCAACGAAAAACAAAACATTTTCAGCCTATACACTGTGCCAGCAAAACTATGACCGAGGATCAAAGCCATTACACCACCACTAACAAAGAATTATTAGCTGTGGTGTATGCTTTTGAAAAATTCCGGCCATACTTGATATTGACCAAGAGCATAGTGTATACGGATCACTCGGCTTTGAAGTACCTCTTTGCAAAACAAGATGCAAAGCCGAGACTACTCCGTTGGGTTCTCCTTCTGCAAGAATTTGATATCATTATTCGTGATAAAAAAGGAGCCGAGAACCTAGCTGCTGATCATCTCTCCCGTTTGGAAAACCCCCACCAAGATGTCTTCGAGAAGAAAGAAATTAATGAAACATTTCCTCTCGAGACACTCAATGCGGTTACCATTCATGGAGACTCGATTACCCCATTGTTTGCCCATTTTTCAAATTACCATGCGGGTAACTTTGTTGTGAAAGGGATGTCGTCCCAACAAAAAAATAAATTCTTCAAAGATGTAAAACATTACTTCTGGGACGACCCCTATCTTTTTCAAAATTTGCGCGGATCAAGTCATCCGGCGGTGTGTGTATGGTCAGGAAGCCACTGTAATTTTAAAGGCTTGCCATGCTGGTCCCACGGGGGGCCACCACAATCCCAACTACACCGCCAAAAAGGTGTTTGATTCTGGCTTCTATTGGCCCACAATCTACAAGGATGCCCAGGAATTGGTCAAATCCTATGACGCTTGTCAACGTCACGAGAACATTTCACAAAAGAACGAAATGCCTCAAAATGCAATTCAAGTTTGTGAAATCTTTGACGTTTGGGGCATCGACTTTATGGGGCCATTTCTGTCTTCTCATTGCAAAAAATACATACTCGTGGCTGTTGACTACTTGTCAAAATGGGTTGAAGCGAAAGCTTTGCCCACTAATGATGCCCGAGTAGTTGTGAAATTCTTGAAAGCTCTTTCTGCTCGATTCGGAACTCCACGTGCTATTATTAGTGATCGTGGTACGCACTTCTGTAATGACAAATTCGACAAAGTCATGCAAAAGTACGGTGTGACTCACCGTCTTTCTATTGCGTACCACCCTCAAACAAGTGGACAAGTCGAAGTTTCCAATCGGGGAATTAAGAGAATTTTAGAAAGAACCGTAGGTGAAAATCGTGCATCGTGGTCGGACAAATTAGATGATGCACTTTAGGCTTTCCGTACGGCTTACAAAACACCCATTGGGTGTACGCCTTACAAACTTGTGTACGGGAAAGCGTGCCATCTTCCGATCGAGCTTGAGCACAAAGCCTATTGGGCTCTCAAGCATGCAAATTTTGACCTCAAAACTCCGGGTGATCATAGAAAAGTTCAATTGAATGAATTAAACGAACTTCGTGATCAAGTTTACGAGAACTCTTTGATCTATAAAGAAAAGACAAAGAAGATTCATGACTCAAAAATCAAGAACCGTGTTTTTAACGTTGGTGATCGAGTCCTTCTTTTCAACTCTAGACTCAAGACCTTTTCGGGAAAGCTAAAATCCCGTTGGACTGGTCCATTCACTATCGCAAAGGTTTATCCTTATGGCACCATCGAATTATCTCAAAACGACGGTCCGAATTTCAAAGTGAATGGACATCGGTTGAAACATTACTTTGGAGAGGACATACCATCAATGGTTGTCCCGGATCTCCAAACTTTCCCCAAGGACAATTGAATTCGGGGATCGAGTCAAGCTAGCGACTCGATGAACAAAAACAATAGCACAATACGGGTTTTCACCCGTATCTCTGATTTCTTTCTACTTTCTACCATCTTAGTGTGGGGGAATGGCCAACCCCCCGCTGTTTGAAAATGTATATATGTATATTCCTTAAAAAAATGTGTGTATATGTAGAAATAAAGTGAAATATGGTGTTTCCACAGTTAGATTCGAATATTGGCTTTTTCCGTTCAAAGAGTCGGCATAATAGCCGGGACTTTGAATATTGAGGACAATATTCATTTCTAAGTGTGGGGGGGGGGGGGGGGGGGGGAGGGAATTCTAGCAAATTTTATCACAATATATCTTCTAGTACCCCCGTTTTTGGCCAAAATTTTCAAAAATTTTTCACTTTATTTCAAAATTTTTGTGGTTATCAGTCCGCCATGTCTAACCGACAAAGAGATTGGCTAATCCAGGAGCAAATGGCTCTTGGTAAAGATAACTCAAATTCGTTGACGGCTTGCAATTTGCCCAAAATTGTATGGTATCTCAACTCGCCATATCCTAAAAAGTGAAAGAGTTGGCTAGCCCGCAAGATTATGGCTTGTGGTAAAGGCAGTGAAAAAACCATAACTGGTAATCAGCTCACCAAGATGTCGACTGTGTCCATCAAGAGTTGGCTAGTCCAGGAGCAAACGGCTCTTGGTAAAGACAAATCAAAACCGTTGAAAGCTGGTGGTTTGCTAAAAATCACATGGTTATCAGGTGGACCATAGTTCTTACTTGAACCAAAACATTTGGCTACTCCAGAAGTGATGGCTTTTGGTAAAGAGATTTCAAATCCATCAAGTTTTCTAAAAAGATTGCTAGGGACTAGCAATAGTTTAGTGTGGGGGATTGATGAGTGCTCAAACACTCATCATTTTTGTCGTATTTAAACTGCCAAAACATACAAAAACAATCAAAAAGTCATCAAAATACTGAAATTATCCCAGGGATTGTGTTTTATATGTTTTAAAAGCAAAATGAGCAAAAACAAATGAAAAATGATCAAAGTTTGCAATATTGGCAGTTTCAGTTCCCCAAGTTTCAAAACTTGTCAAAAATAGTCCCTATGCATTTATTTTGAAAGAAAAAGTCAACCCAAGTCTTTTGAAAGTCAAATATCACAAAATATAACACTTGAGTCAAAAGTTACAAAATTTACAGTTTAGATCCCTGTACTTTCAAAAATGGCAGAAAAGGTCCCTGGGAATTTTGAAAAATGGAAAAATACAAAAATGGTTCTTTGATAATGGTACTTGGCATAATTGGTCCTTGGTAAAAATTTGGGAAATTTACAGATTTAGCCCTCATACTTTGGTGAAATTGCAAAAATGGTCCTTGTGATAATATAATACCAAACGGACCCTTTTTATTAAACAAATCCAAATCCAATATCCAAGCCCACCCAAAACCATCCCAAGCCCATCACCACCCAGGCCTATCCCTTTTTAATATTAAAACCCCGGTCAAACAAGTCAAACCGGTCAAAAGACCGGTCAACTCCATCCCCTTCCTCTCTTTCCCCCGTTTTTCAGGCTATATGTTCCCCCCCCCCTCCTCGCCTTTTTCCAACCATTAGCCCCCCACAATAAATGACCAAACCAAACCAAACCAACCCCCACCATCCTTCATTAATTACCCAAACCCGTTCCACTTATTTTGCCCATTTTTATTTTGGCGGCAAAATGGCAATCAAAGGCTAGGATGGAGCAAAGTGCAAATTAAGGGTGGGGATTTAGTCAAGGGTCAATGGAGAGTCCAATGGGAGCACAGTTGAGCAACAAAAAGCCATGTGGAAGGAGAGAGGACCTATCTAGCTTCGATATGTATATGTAAGCTCATATGAGCCCTAGGATGTATGTAGAAGTATAATTTAGTGTTGTAATATCTAGTTTCATCTTTTGTACTCAGTTTTTCAGTTAATGTAATTCAAGCTTTAAGTTTAATATCATTTTCAGTTTTCAAGTCTCAAGTGTGATTTTCAAGTTTATTGTTTAAATTTCATCAAGTGTTTTCAAGTGTTGGTGTAATTTAATAAGCTCAAACAATCAACTTTTAAAAGCTTTGTAGGCTTCTATATCAATCAGAAACCTAGTTTTCATAGAAATAGTGAAAATTATATAAAAAATCAAAATAAATTAAAAATCAAGTGAAGAAGAAGGATTAAGCTTGGAGCACAGTGTATGATGGATGGCTGTGGTTTAGAGGTTCATGGGAACCAGTAGGATTGGTATATGGTTCATGGTTCCTTTGGTTTGAGCAGGAAGCACATTGTGAGTCCATTGCTCCAATTTCAACTTTTCACCATTTAAATGATTGTTCTAGTTTAATTCTGAGTAAAGTGTTCTTATTAGGTTTAATTTAGAGTAATTAGTGATTTAAATCAGTTGATTATGTGATAGAATCCATTGTTCTCCAAATTTCTAATTTCACTGTCAAATTTTGAATCATAGTAATCTTGGGTGATTATTGTTTTAGTTGTTGTTTATCTGTTTATCTTAGCTCAATATGTCAATGTATGCTTCTATGATTCAGTAGTTTAGATTAAATTAGTGTTTTGGTTTGAAAATCTTTTGTAAACCTGTTTTAAGGAGTGTTTGGTTTAAGGGATTGCCCTGTGTTCAAGAGTGTTGTTGTTATCATTTCTGGTTCAAGTAAGTCCCATTAGGTCAAAATAGCATAGTTTAGTTATAAAATTTGGTTGTCATTAACAAAAAAGTCAAAATCACAAGCAAATCCATCCTCACAGTTAACTATGGTGATATTGAGACCCAAATCCCATCAAATCAATACATAATTTTGTGTTGTAGCTTAATTTGGTCACTTTGTAGCTTAATATAACAGGTTTAATCAATAGAAGTGATTTAAAGTTCATAAAAGTCAACTTCTCAAGTTTTCATAAAAAAGTCAAAAATACTCTTTGGCAGAAATCCATTTATGGGAGGATTTTTCTAGATTTTTGTGTTTGGAATTAGCTAGTGAAAATTGTTGTGTTTATAGTATCTCAGCTGGTCTACAAGATCCCATGGCCAGCTTATTTTTGTGATTTTTCCACAAGCTTTTTCACAAGCTCAAAGTGAGCCGCAGGGGAAACACCTCCCCTGTGCACTGGATTCAGTCTCACTCACCCAACTTTAGTGGACCCCACAGGCCTACCCAGTGGGCCCCAGACCCTACTTTTTGGCTTATTGGAAAGCTAATAAGCCAGGCTTTCAGGGATTGTGCTTATTTGGTAGTTTAGAACCCATTTGATAGGGCTGCTAGTGCCCTAAAGTTTGACCCTCCTCTGAGTTAAGCTGATAACTCAGCTTTTGTACCTATATTCCAACCCCCCTCTAGGCCTAACCTGTGGGACCCAGTGACCAAGCCTTGGCTTTTTACAAAGCTAATAAGCTCAGCTTATTGGCTTATTTCTTTGTTTGGACTTCCAAGGTCCCTAGTGGACCCCACAAGCCTTCAAAGTTGACCTCTTAGACCTGTGTTGGACTGTTTGATGTTTGGATTGCTTATTGCTTATTTAACTGCTTAATTCTTGTGCTTATTGGATCATTTGTCTTATTTTAAGTAATACTCAATCTGTTTAAGGCTTATTTTTGTTTACTTCATTGTTTGGTAGCTTTTTGATCACATCAAAGTCCTAATAAGCTTAATAAGCTCATCTGTCAAACCAATGAGCTACCCGAATTGCTTATTTTTGAGTTCCAAACATATCATTTTTACAAAAGTTGCTTATATTTAGTTAATAATCAAGTTTGAAAAAGAAAAATCCCAAAAAGCCAACTTTAATAGAAGTGATAGCTTTTATTTAAGCCAATTGGCTTATTACCTCAGCTTATTTATAAGCTATTCTCAATTTTATATTTTTCCTAGGCTTCTGGTACATAAAAATAATTTTTGTAATTTTCTCAGATTTTTCTTGCATCATTTGGTATTTTTCTTAATTTAAATTAATTTTTAATAATTATTAAATAGTTAATAATTAATATTAATTAATTAGAAAATCAGAAAAATATAAATTTAATTTTAAAATTAGTTTTTAGTTATTTTTAATTTTTCTAAATTTTATTTTCAATTTTCTAGTGTAATTTCATAATTAATTAGAATTTAGGTTAATTTAAATAATTAAAAAGTAATTATTAATTAGTTAATAATTAGTAATAATTAATTAAAAAGTCTTAAAAATATATTTTCAGTTCTAAAATTAGTTTTATAGTATTTTAGATTTTTCTAAGTTTAAATTTTATTTTTCTAGGTTAATTTCATAATTATTTGTATTTTAGGTTAATTTAACTAATTAAAATTAAATAGGAAATTAATATTTAATTAATAATAATTATAAAAATAGTGTAAAAATTAATTTTAATTTTCCAAAAATTTTCTTTAATCATTAGGTTTGTAAAAATATCATTTTCATACCAATAGCCTTTTCAGATCACCTCACTCACTTTTATTTTACGTACATTTGTTCCCGTTTTCAACAAACGTACGGTTTTTAGGGTTTAGTTAACTTCTTCTTAATATAAATTCCAGTAATTAATAAGATAGCTTTCCTAGGCTATTTCTGTTCATAATTTCCAAATAATTCTCATTACCACCCTTTTCTGTGAATAATCACCCGATCACAAACGCACTCAGATACAATTCACACCTCGTCAGGGTATAACGACCTGGTGATTTCCTATATTACTCGGAGATTGACTCTAAGCTATTTGACTTTGTTGACCATTCCTTAGTCAATATAAGTTGACTGTTTAGGGCAAATCAGGGAGTTGGGTCGGGTAAAATGGGAAGTGGGTGTGGGCTGGTTATTAAAGGTTGGGCTTGGCAAAGGTTTTGGGTTTAAGATGTATTGTGGATCCGGTTGTAGTTTATTAGTGGTTTAGGAGTAGTATAGTTTAATAAGGACCAGAGTTGTATAATTCATAAACTTAGGGATGAATTCTGTATATTATTCAAATGTATTTCCAAGGGCTTGTATTGTAAAACTCTGAATCATAGAGGACCATTGTTGACCTTTCTTTTATTTTTTCTTTAAAGGACCACTTTTGCCAATTGTTGAAAATACAGGGTCTAAAGTTGGCATATTCTTCAAACTTTGTCCAGGGACCAATTATGCAATATTGTGAATCTCTGAGGACTTCTTATGCACTTTTGAGCTTTCTTTGATCATTTTGCTTCCCCGACTCCAGCTTTTGACCTTTATCCAATCTTGTGCTCGTTTTTGTCGGTTTTGGCTTTGTTTTTGTTCATTTTTCACATATCCGTACCTGCACATACACAAATACAAAAACACACATTCTCTTGGCATATTTGGTGTATTTGGTCTGATTTAAGGCTAAAAAGGATGTGTGAATAAGCACACATCAACCACCAGCGGCATAAACATATCCCCATAAACCATACTCATCTAAGGTGCATAACAGGTACAACTTTATGTTCTTGAACCTCATCAAAACTGTCCTGAAATAAATAAACATATGCCCAGTGCACCTCTTCACAGGAAACCACAAGAGGATTAAAACCATCTGAAAACCATAAGATTCAAGCTCACACCATAAATGAATAGTCCACTCTTCCAGAAACTCATTCATTATGGTATAAGGTAAATCCCATAGCCAACAGAGGACCCAACCATTGTTAGCCATCCATGGAAACCATCTATATAACCTTCTGAGCATAATACCATAAGCACAATCAATAATAACATAATCAAACACCAAATTACAACCCCAAAAACCAGTTCCATCATTAAACCGGTTCACCCAACTAATCCAAAGAACAAAGAAGAACCTCATCTAAATTGGCTTAAAGGAAACAAAACTCCTCTTATCCTAGCCAACCTATCCTTACTAACACTAAAATTCTAAACCTTAGCAGCCTTAAGAACATCAGGAGTGCACTCCAGGCTTAAACCCATAATTTTGAGCCTAACAGCCTCCACAATCACTTTGAATAACCCATCCCAATTCCTATCTTTAAGAGCAAATCTTCTACTATTTCTTTCCTGCCAAATGAAATAAATGGCAGCACTAAAAACAATCCTTTGAATGACACTCCAAATAGTATTCCTAGCAGGTTTGTTAGCAATACCAGAAATAATACAAGCCCACTCATTACTAATATTATCAAGCAAAGCCATAGGTTTAAGTCTTTCCCACAATCTTTTAGAATAAGCACACGAAAAGAACAAGTGACTATGGGATTCATCACAACTTCTACATAAACAACAAGACTGTTGGGAATTATACTAACAGTTACCACGGCTAAGAGAAGATGTTACAACTGCAGAAGATTGTACTTGCAGTGGAAACTACTTACCACTGCAAGAACATATATTACCACTGCTTATTAGATAACTGTTAGAAAACGTGTTTAGATAAATATAGAATAGATCTTGTGTATATCTTATTCTATTAGCTTTATACTTATCTTGTAGAAGAGGACTCCTTGTGCTATAAAAGGAGATCCTAGGTTAAAGGTTTTATATACGTTTTTCTGGAGCTTCAAGGTGTAACCCTAGTGATATCAAGATCACTCGTATTATTATCATTAATAATATTGGAGCTAATAGTTTGTTTACATACATTGTTCTTATTCATATACAACTGTCTTACTCACAATCAAACTTCTAAGTGTTACTAAGTAAATTCCGCATACTTAGTGATATAACTCAAAGTATCAATCTAACACAAGTTCAAGGTGTTCAGATCCATCAAGTGGTATCAGAGACAGGTTTTGATACATTGATTTAGAAGACTCTAGTTCACTCAGAAGAATCAATGGAGACAGAAACCAGTAACTCAAACATTGCTGCTAAGCTTCCAAAGCTTAAGTTGAATGACTTTGAGATGTGGAGGCTAATGATCGAACAATTCTTTATGGTCCAAGACTACACACTCTGGGAGATCATTATGGTTGGAAATTCTTTCAAACCAAGTTCTACATCAGAGATGGTTAATGGCAAGGAAGTAATTAAGGTAAACACTGGACCTGTTACTAATGATGAAAGACTTCAGCTGAAGAATGATCTGAAGGCCAGAGGGTTGTTGCTGATGACACTTCCCAGAGACCAAGTTCTTGCATTCAGCAAGTACAAGACTGCAAAGACTCTTTTTGATGAGATCTGTGAAGTTTTTGGTGGTAATGATTCCACCAAGAAGACTCAAAAGACCTTACTGAAGCAGACTTATGAAAACTTTGGTTCAACAAGTAATGAATCTCTTGATAGCATCTTCACAAGGCTACAAAATATTGTTACTCAACTCACTGTTTTTGGAATAGAGGTGGAAAGGGAAGACCTTAATTTAAAGTTCTTAAGAAGCTTACCCTCTGAGTTTGGAACCAATGTTGCTGTGTGGGAAGATAAGCCAGAATTGGAGACCATGAAACTCAATGATTTGTATAATAACTTCAAGGTTATTGAACAAAGATTGAAGAAAGCTGGCAAAATAAGCTCAAGTTCAGGAAGTGTAGCACTCATATCATCATCTCTTGATGATAGTTCAGATGAAGAAAGTGATAGTGATGATGACAGTGCTAACATTGTTGTTTCCACTGGTAGTGGAAGTGTTTCCACTGGTAGCTCAAAGAGACAGATTGCAGGACTTAGTGATACTACTTTTTATGCCTTTATATCAAGTCAAGTGGGTGGTTCAATTCTCAATCATGAGGATTTGGATCAAATTGATGAGGATGATATGGAGGAGATGGACATTAAATGGCAAGTGGCATTACTAAGCCTAAGGACAAAGAAGTTTTGGAAGAAGACTGGAAGAAATATTAACATCAGTGGCAATGAAACAATAGGTTTTGACAAAAAGAAGGTGGAGTGCTATAATTGTCATAAAAAGGGGCACTTTGCCAGGGAGTCACAAGAAGAAGGAACCTACTACTGATGAGCCAAAGGGGCTATTGGCTATTGATGGAGTGAGCTTTGATTGGAGCTTTATGACTAAGGAAGAGGAAGATGATTCAGAGTCTGCAATGGTTGCTACAGAGCTTGCACTAATGGCTTTTTCTGACTTTGAGGTACAAACTGATAATGCTTGTTCTAAATCTTGTAAGGCCTTAAAAGAGTATGAGAAAATTAAAGCACAATATGATGAACAATTGCTAGAGTTAACTCATACTAATTATAACTTAGCAAATCATAAAAGAGGCCTAGGAGTTTTAGAAACTCAATTAGAGCATTATAGAGCAAATGAATCTAAGTTCAATGATGATATTGCAGTATTAAGAAGAGACTTAGATTATCAGGTTGCTGTTAATAAGGTTCTTAGAGAAGAACTATAATGATAACTAAGCAAACACTGGATCATCAATCCAAGTGTATTGACAAAATTTGGGAAGCCCAAGTTGTGAGCAAAGCCAAATCAGGAGTTGGATACAAAACAGTTCCACCACCTCTAAGAGGTGTTCCATCACCTCCTGGCATTGACTTAGCTCACACAGGATTAGAGGAATTCCATGAACCACCTATGACCTATGGACCAAAGTTTGTTAAACCAGTTGACATTGAAAAGGTTCAGGTTGAGGTTGATATATTTGATAGTGCTAGTGACTCATCTCTTAAAGATGAAAATTTAAATGTTGAGTCTAAACCTAGTGTTCCTGAGAATGTTAAAGTGGAGGTTAAAAGAAGTATTCCTGATGTAGTCAAAGAGAAGCCTAGGTCACAACCTAATTTCACTAGGCCCACTACTAGATATGCAGAGATGTACAGAAATAGGTCACCAACTCCTAGGGGTAATATGAGGAGCTGGAATCATGTTAAATCTAGGCAATTTGGTAGTGATTTTGTGTTCAATAACAAACCCTGTCATATATGTGGTAGCTTTGACCATTTGTCTTATAGCTGTACCTACCACTTGGGAAGAAGGGAAGTTTTTGGGAATACTAGGGTGAATGGACAAAATACTAATAACTTAACTCACCCAAATCCACTTAGCAAGATGATTCCCAGGTCTGTTTTGCTTCATTCTGGCATTAAACCAATTTCCACTGCTAGACCAGCAGTTTCCACTGCTAGACCAGCAGTTGCCACTGCCAGAAATAAAAACAGAGTTTACCCTAAGCCCCCTGTTACTACTTTTGTTAAATCTACTCAAACAGGGAAAAAGACCAATTTTGAAAAGAAAGTTAACAATAATCAAAAGTGGGTACCCAAAGTTTCAAAACAAGCAGTTTCCACTGCTAAGCTAGCAGTTACCACTGCAAGGCCAAAGGTTACCACTGGTGGGTTTGTTAACAAGAAAAGGGTAAATATGGGAAATGATGTTAAGGCCTCAACACGTTGGGAATGGAAACCAAAAGGAACCATCACCTCAAACAATCCCAATGGTGTATCAATGACCTTTGATAGATATAATTATATTGATACACGCGGCAGATCCAAGTCATTTTTGGCTTGGGTCCCCAAAAGGAACTAATTACTTTATTTTGTGTGCAGGGACATTCAAAGACTACAAATGATCAAGGATACTCAGACAGTGGATGTTCCAGGCACATGACTGGCAACCTTATGATGGACAATTTGTCAGCTTTGGAGGAGGAATTGGTGGCAAAGTTTCTGGCAAAGGAACAATCAAGGCTGGAAACATTGATTTTGAAGATGTGCAGTATGTGAAAGAACTCAAGTACAACCTCTTTAGTGTGTCACAGATGTGTGACAAGAAGCATAGAGTTCTTTTCACAGACGATGAATGCTATATCTTATCTAAGGATTATAAGCTCCCTGATGAAAGTGATGTTTTGCTTAAAATCCCTAGAAAAGGAAATCTATATAGCATTGACATGAAGAACATAGTGGCTAATAATGATGTTACTTGCTTGCTTGCTAAAGCCACCTTCGATGAATCAATGCTTTGGCATAGAAGATTGGGTCATGTTAACTTCAAGACCATCAACAAGATTGTGAAAGATGGACTTGTCAGAGGTCTACCAGAGAAAAGATTTGAAAATGACCAAACTTGTGTTGCCTGTCTCAAAGGAAAGCAACATAGAGCTTCATGCAAGACCAAAGCATTCAATTCTATTAATCATCCACTCTTTATGCTGCATATGGACTTGTTTGGTCCTACTTCTGTGAGCAGCATAAATTTGAAGAAGTATTGTCTTGTTGTGACTGATGATTTTAGTAGATTCACATGGGTTTTCTTTTTAAGAACCAAGGATGAAAACTGGCATCCTTAAGACAATCATCACTGAAGTTGAAAATCAATATGAAAAGAAGATCAAGATCATCAGGTGTGACAATGGGACAGAGTTCAAGAATAAAGTTATGGACGATTTCTGCAGAGACAAAGGTATTAAAAGAGAATTTAGTGTTGCAAGAACTCCTCAACAAAATGGAGTTGCAGAAAGAAGAAATAGAACACTAATTGAGGCTGCTAGAACCATGTTAGCTGATTCCAAGCTACCAATAACTTTTTTGGGCTGAAGCAGTCAACACTGCTTGTTATATTCAGAATAGGGTTTTAGTGGTCAAAACAAAGAACAAGACACCTTATGAGTTATTCAGAGGAAGACCTCCTACTTTGGAGTTTATGAGGCCATATGGGTGTCATGTTACTATTCTCAAAACCATTGATCATCTGGGTAAATTTGAAGAAAAGTCAGATGAAGGCTTCTTTGTTGGATACTCTATGGTTAGCAAGGCTTTTAGAGTCTATAACTTAAGAACAAAGAAGATTGAAGAGAACTTGCATGTTCAGTTTCTTGAAAATAAAGCAAACATGGCAGGTTCAGGACCAGATTGGCTATTTGATCTTGAAACATTATCAACTACAATGAATTATGTTCCTCTCACTTCAAGCACTGGAGACAAAGATCTTGAAGATTCAGAAGAATTCATTGATGAAGATGAAGCTTGTAAAAATGATGAAGATCAAATTGTTATTGCACTTTGGGACTTTGGTGATAATTCTGAAAAGACAAGTGATGCAGATGGTGTGAATTTTGATGTAAATAAAGATATTCCTACTAGCAATGGTAACTCCATTTCCACTGCTACACCAAAAGTTTCCACTGTCAGCCCAAATGTGGAACATACTTCTCAGGAATCACCAAGTGATGATGTAGAGATCTCAAACATGCCTACAACATATGATATTCCTAGCACATCACAGTCTTCAATTCACAAAGTGCATCCACTTGATAATGTTATTGGTGAACTTCAATCAGGTGTGAAGACTAGAAGACAGACAAAGAAAGATGATATTCATGGGTTCATAAGTGAAGTGTATGAGTCCAAGAAACATAGTAAGAAGAATGAGTGTTTGTTTTTCTATTTTCTCTCACAGGTGGAGCCTAAGAATGTATATATGGCTCTAGGAGAATCTAGCTGGGTTGAAGCTATGCAAGAAGAGTTGCTGCAGTTTAAACTTCAAAAGGTTTGGGTTCTTTGTGACTTGCCTGATGGTATGAAGGTCATTGGTACTAAATGGGTTTTCAGAAACAAGAAAGATGAAAGAGGTATTGTAATCAAGAACAAAGCTAGATTGGTTGCTCAAGGATACACTCAAGAGGAGGGTATTGATTATGAAGAAGTGTTTGCTCCTGTTGCAAGGATCGAGGCTATTAGATTGTTTTTAGCCTATGCATCCTTTATGGGCTTTACAGTCTATCAAATGGATGTTAAGAGTGCCTTTCTGTATGGTACTATTGATGAGGAGGTATATGTGTCTCAACCTCCAGGCTTTGAAGATCCTCAACACCAAAATAAAGTATATAAAGTGGTTAAGGCTCTTTATGGTCTACATCAGGCTCCAAGGAAGTGGTATGAAACCTTAGCTAATTATTTGTTGAATAATGGGTTTCATAGAGGCAAGATTGATCAAACTTTGTTCATCAAGAAAGACAAGGGTGATATTTTACTTATGCAAGTATATGTTGATGATATTATCTTTGAGTCTACTAAACAAGAGATGTGCAAAGAGTTTGAGAAGCTGATGAAGGATGGATTTTAAATGAGTTCTATGGGAGAACTTACTTTCTTTTTGGGGCTGCAAGTACAACAGAGTAAGGAAGGCATATTTATCAGTCAAGACAAATATGTGGCTGAGATCATTAGGAAGTTCAAGTTTACTGATGCAAAACCTTCAAATACCCCTGCTGACAAGACCACTCACTTATTGTTGAAGAATGCTAGTGGTGCTAATGTTGATGTTCACACTTACAGATCTATGATTGGTTCTCTGATGTATCTTACTTCATCAAGGCCAGACATTATGTTTGTTGTACGTGCTTGTGCAAGATTTCAAGTGACTCCAAAGACATCACATATGACAGCAGTGAAAAAGATTTTTAGGTACTTGAAGACTTATCCTAATCTAGGATTATGGTATCCAAGAGATTCTCCAATGGAATTGATCACATACTCAGATAGTGACTATGCTGGTGCAAGTTTGGATAGAAGATCAACTACTGGAGGATGTCAATTTCTTGGATGTAGATTGGTGTCATGGCAGTGCAAGAAGCAAACTATGGTTGCTACTTCAACCACTGAAGCATAATATGTTGCAGCTGCTAGTTGTTGTGCTCAGATCCTTTGGCTTCAGAATCAATTATTGGATTATGGGTACAATTTCATGAACACCATTATCTATATAGACAATAGTAGTACCATATGCATTATTAAAAATCCTGTGCAACACACTAAAACTAAACATATTGAAATTAGACATCACTTTATTAGAGATTGTTTTGAGAAAAAGCTGATTAATGTTGTCAAAATTCATACTGATGACAATTATGCTGACTTATTAACAAAAGGGCTTGATGTGGATAGATTTCAATACTTGGTAACAGGTATTGGAATGCTAAATCCATAAACCTTTGATGTCTAATACTTTTTAGTGTTGCAGGATAGTTTTTAGGTACTAGTATTGTTTGTATTGTATGTATGGTTTTCTACTAATTTGTATGCAGAGTTATCAAGAGCACAGTGGAAATTAACATACAACAGTGGAAAGTTTGGTGATAATAGCAAGAACAAAGAAGTACTTTTATTGATCATAAGAAGAGTACATTACAACCATCAAGAAAACATTGTCACCAAAATAGAAAACAATTACACATGACATGACCCTACAACCTAACACCTACTCCATAGGTTTCTTTCCTTTTCCTTCATACTGATGCTTGCTGATGAGTGCTCAAACACTCATCATTTTTGGTCTAATCTGAACTGCAAAACATACAAAAACACTCAGTAATGCATCAAAATACTGAAAATATTCCAAAATTGTGTTTTATATGTTTTAGATGCAAAATGAGCAAAAACAACTGAAAAACGCACAAAGTTTGCAAAATTGGCAGTTTCAGTCCCCCAACTTTCATAAAATTACAAAACTAGTCCCTGGATATTCAAAAAATGGAAAATTATCACCAAAGGTCATTTTGAAATCATAAAATGTCATATTTAGTCCTTTGGTGAAAAATTGGAAAGTTTTGGAAATTTACAGTTTAAGTCCCTGGAGTTTCAAATATTGGCAGAAAAGGTCCCTAGTGGGATAATTTTGAAAGAAAAATCAATTTTGGTCCTTGGGAATTTACAAAAATCATTTTTAACCCTTGAGTGAAAACTTTGAGGAAATTTCATGTTTGGTCCCTGGACTTTTGAAAAATGACAAATTTGGTCCCCGGGCGTTTTATTTTGGAAAATTACATTTTTGGTTCTTGGTTTATTGAAGCTATGCATGAGTGGTCCCTTGTGACTACTTTGGGGATTTTACATTTTCAGTCCCTTTACTTTTGCTAAATTACAAAAATAGTCCTTGTGGTTTTATTAACTAACCAAACCAAAACCTAAACAAACCAAACAAACACCACCCTTTGGCCTGATCCAACTAAACACCCCTGATCCAGTAACCAAAGCCCAGCCCATCCCACCTTTTGATAACTCCCTTTCGTTGACCTCAGTCAAACACCACACACCCCGTATCACTGTTCACCATCTCCCCCACCTCCATGTTTTCAGCTTCCATGTCCCCTCCTCCTCACCAACTATCACCAACCCTCATAAATATACTCACCTTCCCCCCCTCCTCATTTATTGCTCACCAAACACCACCCAATCTGCCAATCCCATGTTTTCCCGCCAAAAATACATTTGAAGGCTGAGATCATCTCAAGGCCATCCAACGGCCATAATTGAAGTGGGAAAGTCCAAGGATGTTTCAGAGACTATAAAAGAAAAGAAAAGAGAGAAGAAAAGCAAGTAGTGTAGTGTAGGTAGTAATTTTATTGTCTTAGTTTTATTTAAGGTCGAATGTAGTTTTAATTATTGTAAACTTTTCAATTAAGTGTTATAATCTCTGTCTCAGTACTCAATTTACTCTTTTCAATAAAAATATTAAGCCCTTGTTGAAGTTCAGTGTTATTAATTTTTATGAATTAGATTGAAAAATCAAAATTGCTCAAATAGCTTTCA
The DNA here is from genome assembly GCA_030686995.1 of Artemisia argyi. NCBI lineage: Eukaryota > Viridiplantae > Streptophyta > Magnoliopsida > Asterales > Asteraceae > Artemisia > Artemisia argyi. The sequence continues at coordinate 113,771,580 of CM060684.1, forward strand.
TAAGCTCTAATAAGCTTGTTTCTGGTTTGCTTAAGCTCAAGTTAACTTAACATAGTCATTAGGTGGAGGAGTGTTCTACAACAACTGTTTTAGCAAAATTTTTCCACAAAGTCAACTCTGGTCAAACTTTGAGAAGTTTAAGCTGTGAGCTTATTTAGAGCTTGTTGGGGACACAATTGGTTATTCTTAGTTATTCTCAGTAGACTTTTGAAGGTTTACATTTTATATCTCTTTAAGCAAGCCCTTGTCATCATTGTAAGTTTTATTTTCATTTTTTTTCTATTATTGCTTATTCTAGTTATCAGTGGTTATTGTTGTTCTCAGTTGTTGAAAGTTGCTTTTATATACTCATTTTAGGTTAGTGTTAGGTTTAGACTCAGTTCCATGGTTTAATTGTGCCATTTGCTTCATAAAATCTAATTTTCAGTCCATATAGGGGTGTTTGGATTGATAGATTTCTCTATATTGTTGTTGGTGTTTTGTTGTTTTCTTGGTTTGAACATACCATATCAGGTTATATTAGGTCAAAACTAGTCTCAAGTTCAAGTTAGAAACACCCATAGTCAAAATTCTACCCAATTCCCCCTTAACTGTCAACTGTGGACAGTTGATCTCCCATATCCCATCTTTTCATGATAAAAATTGGTGTTTTAACTTATTCTGGTCTTACTTTAACATATAAACATGTTTTAAGTTAGTAAGATTCAATCAAAAGTTCACTAAAGTCAAACCAAGTTTTCAATTTAAAAAGTCAAAAATTGTGTTTGTGCAGAAATCCAAAAATTGTAGGAATTCTTATGATTTTTATGTTTGAATTCAAGGTTTGTGGTTTTCACATGTTGTAGTATACCAGCTAGACTTTAGGAACCAGTTTAGAACTTATTTTTAGGATTTTTCCTCAAGTTTTTACATGCACTCAAAGTTGGTTGCAGGGCAGGCATGTGCCCTGCACCACAGATCATGATCAGACCCTCATTTTCAATTGTTCACCCTAGCCTCCCTAGTGGGCCCCACTCTTAGGTATTTGGCTTATTGTGAAGCCAATAAGCCAGGCTTTTGAGGTCTGGGCTTTTTCATTGTTTAGTGGCTTATTTCCTTGGGCTGCTTCACCCATTAAGTTGTTCCATTCACATATAAGCTGAGGTCTCAGCTTATTCAGTCCAACTTCCCAAGCCCTTCTTGTGCTTATTAGTAGGTCCCAGTAAAAGGTTCTTGGCTTATTTAAGAGCTTACTAGCTCAGCTTTTTGGTTCCACACTTACATAAGGCTTTCATTCCACACAGTGGTCCCCACTGACCTCCCAAGTTGCTTCATTGGCCTGTTTGGTTTGGCTGAGGTTGGAATTGCTTATTGGCTTATTATGAGCTTTTAAGTATAAGCCTGTGTATCTTTTAACTTCATTCAAGTTCAATAAGCTTGTTCAATCCCAATTCCAACCCTAGTTCTCAGCTTATAGCTTGTTTCAAGCTTATTGCTTGGACAGTTGACCAAAGTCAACTGTCAAGTTATTAAGCATTTGTTGTGCTTATTTTTTATTTACAAAAAACTTGTTTTCACAAAAAGCTCATGTTTATAGTTGTAAATTAGTTTTTAAAAATAAAAATCCAAAAAATCCAACTTAATTTCTAAGTGATAGTTTCTATTTAATTTTATTTAAAATTTATTTTTCATTTTTAGATTTTAATTAAGTACTTGTCATTTTCATATTTTTATTAATTACCTATTATATTAAAGTATTTATAATAAATTTTTCAGATTTTTATTTTACCATTTGCTATTTATTAGAATTAATATTAGTTTTATTAGGAATTAATTAATAATTAGTTTAAAATAGCATAATTAGTTTTTATTAAGTAAAACCTTGTTTTTATATTTTTTATATCTTTTATATGTTATAAAGTAATTTTAGAAATTTTCTTAGAATTTTTACTGTTCATTTAGTAATTTTCTTAATTTAAAATAGTTTAATTAGTAATTAGTAATTAATTAGTAATTAATTAATATAAAAATCACAAAAAGACAAAAATATTTATTTTTATTTTTTATACTTTCTTCAAGTTCATTTTTAAGTTTAGAAAATATTTTTGTAAGTTTTTAGTTTATTTTGTAATTTTTATCTTTTTTAGTTTATTATTAAATTAGGTTTAAAATAGTTTTAATTAATTAAATAGAATTTAAATATTAAAATAATCATTTTAATAACTTTATTTTCATTTTAAATTTTATTTTATCTTTTAATTTGTAAAAAAGTCATTTTCACCCCCTGGGTGTTTTCAGATTTACGTTTTCACTTTTTATTTGGTACGTCTACGTTTATTTAAACGTAACGTACGCGTTTTTAGGTTTTAATCGTTTCTGGTTTTTCCTCCTTTCCCGTCTTATTCATATAGCTTGTTTAAGCTATTTCGTTGTAAATTCTATAGTTCAATCACACACAAACCTTTTTCTCATCCAAATTCACCCGATCAAATAACCGTTTGTTTACAATTCACACCTCGTCGGGACATACGACCCGGGAAAACACTGTATTCCTCGGAGCATTGGTTCTAGGCTGTCTGACTTTGTTGACCATTCCTTGGTCAATATAAGTTAGGTGGTTTGGCATCAATCAAATTTTGGCGCCGCTGCCGGGGAGGTTGTGCGCGTTTATCTAAACGGTTTTTCTGATTAGTGTCTTTGGAATTCGTTCCATTGTACATTTATCCATCCTTGTTCATATTTTCATAAAAACAAAACCCAAAAAGATTTTCTTTATCCTTTGTACAAAATGTTTACCCAAAAACCCAAAAATACTCACCTTTACCCTCTTACCCCTTTGATTCTCAATTCCTCACCCTCTATACACATTTGATTCTTTCTATGTCTCATCCACACTTTCTGGTTTGCCAGTGGTGTGGTAGTTCTCATAATGGTGGTAATTGCCCCGGTTGTGGCATGGTAGAGTCAGGAAACGGGTCTGTCTATAACCAAGATCCCTATTCTTACCATGACACCACTGATTCATTCCACCAGCTACCACACCATCAGTCTCAGCAGTTTTACTGTTGTGAGTACTGTGGTGGTTCGCACTACAGTTCTGATTGTCAATCAGGAAGCACGCTTGTCTATGAGCAGTTTCCTGATAACAATTATGACACAAGCACATACGACTCACAGCCACATCAGTTTTACTGTTGTGAGTATTGTGGAGGTCCACACACTAGCTCTGATTGTCAAACAGGGAATCCGTTTCCTTGTAACAATTACGACTATTCGTTTTCAGACCCACCTCCACAGTACCAAATGACCCAAGCAACTCCTCTTGTTACTGAGCAAGACATTTTACTAGAGGTTCTTGAGATATTGAAAGATCTTAAGGAGGAGTTAGCTACTACATCGTTTCAAAGCTCTCGTGAGAAATCTATGGCAGAATTACTTGCGGAAGAACGAGAGGCCAGAAACGAAAAGAGCATGGAAGAATTACTTGCTGAGCAAAGAGCGGCTAAAATACGTGCCAATCTTCGCTTTGCTGCTCTTCATGATGACGATGATGATGAGGATTCTATTCAAATGAAAGAATATTACAAAGATTCATCCAGTTCATCAGTTGAGATTCCTTCCATGGAAGCACAGGGAGATAAGAGTATGCAAGAATTGCTAGCAGAAGAACACATGAAAAATATAGAATCTATGTGTGCTAATCTTTTGTATCTCCCTCCGTCTGCTGTTATCACACCCGAAGTTCACACTCACCCTCCGATCATGGGGGACGAGCATCTTGACACTATTCCTGCAAAGGAATCGGACGAATTCATAAAGTCTAGTGTTGAGATCCTTGTTCCAATCCCAAGAGAGTCACAGGGAACTTTGGATGATATGTGTGATATTCCTTCCCCCATTGAGTGTCCTAAAGATCAATTTGAGACTTTCTCAGATTTTAGCGATGATTGTATATCTTATGGAGACATCGAGTATGTTGAGGCATCAGTTCCACAAACTGATGCTGATCATCTTCTCGAGGAGTTCGCTGATGAACTTGCTCACATCAATCCACTTTCATTGGAAAGTGATGATGGTCTCCTCGATTTCCAAGCCGATCTGGGAGAAATTGAAAGTCTCCTATATCATGATCCGTCACTCACTTCTGATCCCATCAGTCCAACAGAGAATAATATTCACTTTGTTCCCGAAACATTCGATACGACTCTCACCAATCCTCTATTTGAATTCGAATCTGAATTCACTATGATTTCTAACAATCCAATCTTTGACGAGGATTGTGATGAGTCTATTCCAGAACATGAGTTCCCAGATTCACATCTTGTGAATGATTCTCTTCATGAGGAGTTCTCCGGTGAACTCGCTCATCAGTTTGATATCCCGGGGGGAGATGTTCTCAATCATGAGACTTTGCAAATTCCCACCCACCCTCCCGGGTTGTTTACGAGCTTACCTTTTGAAATCCAAACTCAGGCTACGGAGCCTGCTATTGAGGAAGAAGATCAAATCATGCTTTTTATCATGATTTTCTTCCTTTTCTTCACCTATACGGTGACTTCTTCTCTTCTTCACTCCTTCGGGAGTGAGGACACTATATTTGATCCCGGCATTTTCATGTATCATTCTCTTGAGCCGGATACATATCTCATCGGTGTGGAACTTTCACGTGCTTCATATGTTTGTCCAAACATCTTGAATGAAAGTCCGATTGAGATTGTTTCTTCCACATCATGCTTCCCCAAGGACAAATGAATTCGGGGTCGAGTCAAGCTAGCGACTCGGTAAACAAAAACAATAGCACGCTTATAGGGTTTTTACCCTAAGTGTGGGGGAGTCCCCCATGCTATGGTTACAAATGAGTGAAAATACAAAATGGTGTTTTCCACGCTCAGCTTGTAATGTTGCCCTTTTACGTTCAAAATGTCGGCATAATAGCCGGGATTTTGAATATTGAGGACAATATTCATGCTTAGTGTGGGGGGGTATTCGCTATTCTAGCGAATTTTATCACATTTTACTATATAATACCCCCGTTTTTAGCCAAAAATTTCAAAAATTTTAAAAATTTTTCACTGGTGCTTCAAAATTTTTGGTAATCAGTCCGCCTTGTCTAACTGACAAAAGGGATTGGCTAGTCCAGGAGCAAACGGCTCTTGGTAAAGACATATCAAATCCGTTGACGGCTGGCAATTTGCCCAAAATTGTATGGTTCCTCAACTCCCCGAAAACAAATGAGTTGGCTAGCCCGCAAGATTATGGCTTGTGGTAAAGGCCGTGGAAAATCCATAATTGGTAATCAGCTCACCAAGATGTTGACTATTCCATCAAGAGCTGGCTAGTCCAGAAGCAAACGGTTTTTGGTAAAGACTACTCAAATCCGTTGACAGCTGGTGGTTTGCTTAAAATCACACGGTTATCAGGTGTGCCACAGTTCTTACACCTGGCTACTCCAGAAGTGATGGCTTTTGGTAAAGAGTTTTTCAAATCCATCAAGTTTTCAAAACAGTATTGCTAGGGACTAGCAATAGTTTAGTATGGGGGATTGATGAGTGCTCAAACACTCATCATTTTTGGTCTAATCTGAACTGCAAAACATACAAAAACACTCAGTAATGCATCAAAATACTGAAAATATTCCAAAATTGTGTTTTATATGTTTTAGATGCAAAATGAGCAAAAACAAATGAAAAACGCACAAAGTTTGCAAAATTGGCAGTTTCAGTCCCCCAACTTTCATAAAATTACAAAACTAGTCCCTGGATATTCAAAAAATGGAAAATTATCACCAAAGGTCATTTTGAAATCATAAAATGTCATATTTAGTCCTTTGGTGAAAAATTGGAAAGTTTTGGAAATTTACAGTTTAAGTCCCTGGAGTTTCTAATATTGGCAGAAAAGGTCCCTGGTGGGATAATTTTGAAAGAAAAATCAATTTTGGTCCTTGGGAATTTACAAAAATCATTTTTAACCCTTGAGTGAAAACTTTGAGGAAATTTCATGTTTGGTCCCTGGACTTTTGAAAAATGACAAATTTGGTCCCCGGGCGTTTTATTTTGGAAAATTACATTTTTGGTTCTTGGTTTATTGAAGCTATGCATGAATGGTCCCTTGTGACTACTTTGGGGATTTTACATTTTCAGTCCCTTTACTTTTGCTAAATTACAAAAATAGTCCTTGTGGTTTTATTAATTAACCAAACCAAAACCTAAACAAACCAAACAAACACCACCCTTTGGCCTGATCCAACTAAACACCCCTGATCCAGTAACCAAAGCCCAGCCCATCCCACCTTTTGATAACTCCCTTTCGTTGACCTCAGTCAAACACCACACACCCCGTATCACTGTTCACCATCTCCCCCACCTCCATGTTTTCAGCTTCCATGTCCCCTCCTCCTCACCAACTATCACCAACCCTCATAAATATACTCACCTTCCCCCCCCTCCTCATTTATTGCTCACCAAACACCACCCAATCTGCCAATCCCATGTTTTCCTGCCAAAAATACATTTGAAGGCTGAGATCATTTCAAGGCCATCCAACGGCCATAATTGAAGTGGGAAAGTCCAAGGATGTTTCAGAGACTATAAAAGAAAAGAAAAGAGAGAAGAAAAGCAAGTAGTGTAGTGTAGGTAGTAATTTTATTGTCTTAGTTTTATTTAAGGTCGAATGTAGTTTTAATTATTGTAAACTTTTCAATTAAATGTTATAATCTCTGTCTCAGTACTCAATTTACTCTTTTCAATAAAAATATTAAGCCCTTGTTGAAGTTCAGTGTTATTAATTTTTATGAATTAGATTGAAAAATCAAAATTGCTCAAATAGCTTTCATAAGCTCTAATAAGCTTGTTTCTGGTTTGCTTAAGCTCAAGTTAACTTAACATAGTCATTAGGTGGAGGAGTGTTCTACAACAACTGTTTTAGCAAAATTTTTCCACAAAGTCAACTCTAGTCAAACTTTGAGAAGTTTAAGCTGTGAGCTTATTTAGAGCTTGTTGGGGACACAATTGGTTATTCTTAGTTATTCTCAGTAGACTTTTGAAGGTTTACATTTTATATCTCTTTAAGCAAGCCCTTGTCATCATTGTAAGTTTTATTTTCATTTTTTTTCTATTATTGCTTATTCTAGTTATCAGTGGTTATTGTTGTTCTCAGTTGTTGAAAGTTGCTTTTATATACTCATTTTAGGTTAGTGTTAGGTTTAGACTCAGTTCCATGGTTTAATTATGCCATTTGCTTCATAAAATCTAATTTTCAGTCCATATAGGGGTGTTTGGATTGATAGATTTCTCTATATTGTTGTTGGTGTTTTGTTGTTTTCTTGGTTTGAACATACCATATCAGGTTATATTAGGTCAAAACTAGTCTCAAGTTCAAGTTAGAAACACCCATAGTCAAAATTCTACCCAATTCCCCCTCAACTGTCAACTGTGGACAGTTGATCTCCCATATCCCATCATTTCATGATAAAAATTGGTGTTTTAACTTATTCTGGTCTTACTTTAACATATAAACATGTTTTAAGTTAGTAAGATTCAATCAAAAGTTCACTAAAGTCAAACCAAGTTTTCAATTTAAAAAGTCAAAAATTGTGTTTGTGCAGAAATCCAAAAATTGTAGGAATTCTTATGATTTTTATGTTTGAATTCAAGGTTTGTGGTTTTCACATGTTGTAGTATACCAGCTAGACTTTAGGAACCAGTTTAGAACTTATTTTTAGGATTTTTCCTCAAGTTTTTACATGCACTCAAAGTTGGTTGCAGGGCAGGCATGTGCCCTGCACCACAGATCATGATCAGACCCTCATTTTCAATTGTTCACCCTAGCCTCCCTAGTGGGCCCCACTCTTAGGTATTTGGCTTATTGTGAAGCCAATAAGCCAGGCTTTTGAGGTCTGGGCTTTTTCATTGTTTAGTGGCTTATTTCCTTGGGCTGCTTCACCCATTAAGTTGTTCCATTCACATATAAGCTGAGGTCTCAGCTTATTCAGTCCAACTTCCCAAGCCCTTCTTGTGCTTATTAGTAGGTCCCAGTAAAAGGTTCTTGGCTTATTTAAGAGCTTACTAGCTCAGCTTTTTGGTTCCACACTTACATAAGGCTTTCATTCCACACAGTGGTCCCCACTGACCTCCCAAGTTGCTTCATTGGCCTGTTTGGTTTGGCTGAGGTTGGAATTGCTTATTGGCTTATTATGAGCTTTTAAGTATAAGCCTGTGTATCTTTTAACTTCATTCAAGTTCAATAAGCTTGTTCAATCCCAATTCCAACCCTAGTTCTCAGCTTATAGCTTGTTTCAAGCTTATTGCTTGGACAGTTGACCAAAGTCAACTGTCAAGTTATTAAGCATTTGTTGTGCTTATTTTTGATTTACAAAAAACTTGTTTTCACAAAAAGCTCATGTTTATAGTTGTAAATTAGTTTTTAAAAATAAAAATCCAAAAAATCCAACTTAATTTCTAAGTGATAGTTTCTATTTAATTTTATTTAAAATTTATTTTTCATTTTTAGATTTTAATTAAGTACTTGTCATTTTCATATTTTTATTAATTACCTATTATATTAAAGTATTTATAATAAATTTTTCAGATTTTTAGTTTACCATTTGCTATTTATTAGAATTAATATTAGTTTTATTAGGAATTAATTAATAATTAGTTTAAAATAGCATAATTAGTTTTTATTAAGTAAAACCTTGTTTTTATATTTTTTATATCTTTTATATGTTATAAAGTAATTTTAGAAATTTTCTTAGAATTTTTACTGTTCATTTAGTAATTTTCTTAATTTAAAATAGTTTAATTAGTAATTAGTAATTAATTAGTAATTAATTAATATAAAAATCACAAAAAGACAAAAATATTTATTTTTATTTTTTATACTTTCTTCAAGTTCATTTTTAAGTTTAGAAAATATTTTTGTAAGTTTTTAGTTTATTTTGTAATTTTTATCTTTTTTAGTTTATTATTAAATTAGGTTTAAAATAGTTTTAATTAATTAAATAGAATTTAAATATTAAAATAATCATTTTAATAACTTTATTTTCATTTTAAATTTTCTTTTATCTTTTAATTTGTAAAAAAGTCATTTTCACCCCCTGGGTGTTTTCAGATTTACGTTTTCACTTTTTATTTGGTACGTCTACGTTTATTTAAACGTAACGTACGCGTTTTTAGGTTTTAATCGTTTCTGGTTTTTCCTCCTTTCCCGTCTTATTCATATAGCTTGTTTAAGCTATTTCGTTGTAAATTCTATAGTTCAATCACACACAAACCTTTTTCTCATCCAAATTCACCCGATCAAATAACCGTTTGTTTACAATTCACACCTCGTCGGGACATACGACCCGGGAAAACACTGTATTCCTCGGAGCATTGGTTCTAGGCTGTCTGACTTTGTTGACCATTCCTTGGTCAATATAAGTTAGGTGGTTTGGCATCAATCACTTGCCCTTGGAAGTCTTCTTTCTCTTGTCATCAAAAGAAAGTTGTTTCCTTGGACAAGCAAGTCCCAGAACTTGCTTGGGAGGCCTTGGTGCTTGAGTTGGCTTTTCAACAGCTGGCCACTTCATGTTGTTTATAGCTGTTGTCAATGCTGTGGTAAGGGCCTTTGGAAGCTCTTTGAAAAGATCAAAGGTTGGATCATTATCATCATCAGATGAAGAGCTTGAATAAAACTCAAGTGATGAAGGAGGATCAGCTGAAATCTTCTTGTTGGGCTTCATGCTTGAAGATGTAGCAGTTGTTGCACTTGATGGAAAATATCCACTCCATCCAGCAGAAAGTTCTTCAGAGTCTGAGTAGTAACTGATTTCATCATCTGAAGTGTCATCAGAAGAGATGTAGATTAAAGGGAACCAACTCATGATGATGCTTAGGATTTGTGTTATTGAAGTTGTTTGTTGATGAGAGATAAAAGTTTTGAGCCCCCTTTTATATGCAAAGTCAAGGTCAAATTCTAATTAATGAAGAATATTTACTCCTACTTGTTTTGGTAGGTTGGAGGAGTAAATTTGGTTATTATCGGGTTGACTTTTGGAAGATATTTTTATGAATAGTAACTTGGTTAAAAAGTTACTTTGGGTTAATGTTTATGGGTTAAGTTGAAAGTTACTTTGGTTTGCAGCATACAACCCATATTATTGGAGTCATTGGAGTAATAAGGTGTGTATCATAGACACACAACAAATGGTTATTGATTCACCATGTCTAATCCACATAAGAATCAGCTAGTCCAGAGCAAACGGCTACTGGTAAAGACTTATCAAATCCGTTTATGGTTGATAGTTTACCAAAAACTAGGTTATCAACTCACCATACATCCAAGTGATCAAGAGTTGGCTAGTCCATAGCAAACGGCTCATGGTAAAGACATATCAAATCCGTTGATAGCTGGTAGTTTGCTAAAAACTATGATAAGAGCAGCAAATTTACATGTTTTATTAACCACTGCTCTTTGATATGTTGTGAAAATTTTACCACTGCTAGTTCATTAGTTACCACTACAAAAGTAATTTTTCCACTGATGAACTAGCCGTTACAACTGTTGTGTCAGTAATCTATTTTTTTTAGCCGTTGTAAAAATAACCGTCTTTCCTTATTAATAGGGTAACATCTTTTGTGAATTATCTACTTACTTATTATAAATTATTCTTTTTCCAAAGATAATTCTTTCTAAAGATAATTCACATTGCGAAACCTCCTCAAACCCTATTAGTATAAATTGATTATCATACGGCTTGCTTTTTATCTTGATTACTAACACTTTTATTCTCTTTTTCACAAATATCATGGCGATTCTAAAATTTGTCGAGGAGCACAACCAAGTGGCCTACTTATAAAAGTCAAACAAGAAGAGTGGCCCTGTTTTTCATCAGATTGTGGATTTTCTAAACACAACTCATATAAGGTATGCCTTAACTATTAATCCCACAATCTATGTCTCTCATATCAAACAGTTTTGGAACACTGTGGAGTCCATAACTCTTGAACAGGGAGACACACATGAATCTGTGGATGCTCTAAGAGCCACAGTTGATGGGGTAACTATTGATGTTACTGAGTCATCCTTGAGGAGAATTCTCCAATTGGATGATCTCAATGGTATCATCACATTACTTAATTCAGAAATTTTCACTAATCTTGCTTTAATGGGGTATGATACATCTGAACAAAAAGTTACTTTCAGAAAAGGATGTTTTTGTCCCCATTGGAGATTTTTGATTCACACTCTTTTACATTGCCTAAGTCCTAAGAAAACTTCTTATGAACAATTTGCATCAACCATGGCTTATCCTTTGGTTTGTTTGGAAACTGATAGGACTTTCAATTTTTCAAAGTTTATTTTCAATAATATGAAAGGCAATGTCAAGAGTCAATATAAATTTTTGATGTATCCAAGGTTTGTGCAAGCAGTGTTAAATGAGTTTCAACTGCGACCTCACAATAGAATTTATGAACCTTCCTGTCTTAAGCCAAAAGTTTTTCAAAACATGAGTAAGGCTTTAGATCTTTGGAATGGGGAGGTTCATCCACTTTTTCCTCAAATGCTTGCTAAAATTGCTCAAGTACAGGGTGAAGATGCAACAATCCCAGTTGTATCCCAAAACACACCTACTATTGTTGTTCCACCAATTCACCATACCCCTGCTGTAACTCACACTTATGAGAGAAGGTCTAAACAGCCAACTTCTCTCATCTCAACATTGCATGTTGCTGAACCTTTTGGTTTAGGGACAAGCAGTGGTGGTTCAAGGCTTAATCCTAGTCCAACTAGGGAAGAGCCTGAATCAATGCCTCATGATTCACCTCTCCCAGCAGGTTACACAGTTGGAAGTGATGAAGGCAGTGTGCAACTACCTGAATTGATGGACATTTGTACCAAGTTAGTCAAGCAGGTTCAAGCTCTGGAGAAAGACCTGGCACAGACCTAAGAACAACATGCCACAGAGCTGAATAAATTGAAGACTGAGATTCAAAGATTGCAGAATGAAGTTGAGAATCTCAAGAAGAAAAGATCTAAAGTTGTGTTATCTTCATCATCTTCACCTCAGGATGAGTTTTCTGCAAGTTCTACTAAAGTTTTAGGAGATTCTTCCAAACAGGGGAGGAAAACAGATGCAGAGCTTAAGGGGAGAAGACAAAATTTTGAAAAAGAGTTTGTTGAGCTCACTGATTCTGATAATGCTCAAGCAAAAGATGATGTTGCTGAGACTGAGGGGAGGAAATTGGATTTTGAAGATATGGATGCTGATGCTGGTTTTAACTTTGATGATTTAGTTGGAACTGCTCAACCAATTTCCACTGAAGCAGAACAAGTTCCCACTGATCAACCAATTACCACTGCAAGTGAAAAAGTTCCCACTGCTACTCAAGAAATTACCACTGCAGAGGAAGAAGCTGCCAGAATAAGATCAATTAAAGGAAAAGCTATTATGATTGCTTCAGATCAAGAGACAAGAAATATTTCTAAGAAAGAACAAGCCCAGATTGACTTTGATGCAAGATTGGCAGAGCAACAACAAGAGAATGAAAGAAAGAGAAAGCTAGAGGAAGATGAAGTTGCTAGTTTTATGGAAACTAAGAGGTTGGATAAACTTGAAGCTGTAATGGCAGAACCTATTTCAAGTGTCTCACCAACTGTCATACATGAGAAACCTCCATTGTTCAGTTATGTGCCTACAGAAGAAGAGATTGACTACTTGATTAATAATGATCAAGTAATCAGAAAGAAGGCTATTGAATTGATTGCAAATACAACCTTGGATGAAGAACAAAGGTCTGCTCAACTTAAAGATTTCATTCAAATGAAGAATCAGCAGGCTCTTGATCAAATCATTGGGGATGTTAGAAAAGGTCAAAAGAAGCCAAGGAAACTTACAAAGGCACAGATCATTGCTGAGATGAAGACTTTTTGTTGCCATGTTGGTAATATGAAGATGGCTCAATTCAAAGGAATGTCACATGATCAGGTTGAAGGTATTTACTACAGGATCAAAAGACAAGATAGTAATTTCATTCCAATGGATCAAGAACCAACAACAATGAAGACAAAAAGGACTGGAGTGAGTCTTGAATCAAAAGATGCAAAGAAGTTGAAGACTCAGAAATCATCTCAAGCAGAAGAGGGTCCTAGAAAGTTGACAGAAGAGCAAGTTACAAACATGTTGTTCATAGAGACTGATGTACTTAATATTGAACCTCTACAAGCAAAATATCCAGTTGTTGGTTGGGAGATATTTTCTGATAGTTTTGGTGTAGCTTGGAAGATCATCAGAACTGGAAGTGTCACAAGCATTTGCAGAGATTTTGAAGATATTGTTAGATCTTGTGATAGAGAAGACTTGGATACTTTGTGGAGGATTGTTCAAGATCAGTTTAAAAAGGATGAACTTGTTGATGTCAAGGCTAAGGAGTTATGGGTTCACTTTAGAAGATTATATGAACCTGACCCAAGTGATAGACATTGGAGATTTGAAGCTCACAACATGAATACCTTGTGGAAGTTTTATGACTCAAGTGCTGTGCATCATCTTTCTACTCAAGATGGAGTTGATGTTTTTATGCTGGCTGAGAAAGAATATCCATTGAGAGCTGGAGTATTTACAGTGATGTTGTCAGTGAAGCTCAGGTGTTGGGAAAGAACTGAAGTCATAGAAGATTTGCTACAAAGGATTTATGATAAAAGTGTGAGAGCTGACAAAGAGTTAAGAAGAAAAAGATAAGTGTTTGGAAGAATTCCTATATCCTCATGTTTGCTGAATACTTAAAGAAACTTATTGATTCATTTATTAATCATAAGTTAGGGGAGGATTGTTGGGAATTATACTAACAGTTACCATGGCTAAGAGAAGATATTACAACTGCAGAAGATTGTACTTGCAGTGGAAACTACTTACCACTGCAAGAACATATATTACCACTGCTTATTAGATAACTGTTAGAAAACGTGTTTAGATAAATATAGAATAGATCTTGTGTATATCTTATTCTATTAGCTTTATACTTATCTTGTAGAAGAGGACTCCTTGTGCTATAAAAGGAGATCCTAGGTTAAAGGTTTTATATACGTTTTTCTAGAGCTTCAAGGTGTAGCCCTAGTGATATCAAGATCACTCGTATTATTATCATTAATAATATTGGAGCTAATAGTTTGTTTACATACATTGTTCTTATTCATATACAACTGTCTTACTCACAATCAAACTTCTAAGTGTTACTAAGTAAATTCCGCATACTTAGTGATATAACTCAAAGTATCAATCTAACACAAGTTCAAGGTGTTCAGATCCATCAAAGACTTATCCTAGGTATTAAACCATTTAGACATCCTATCTAAGGTTTTCAACCTACCCCTAATAGCAATGTAACGCCCCAACCCGGCAAGGGTAGAAACATTACATTATGGTGACCTATCAGATACAAACCAATTCAAATCAACAGCGGAAGTCTTAAATAAAAGTCATCAAAAGAGTAATCAACGGGGAATTAAACAACATCAATGCCCCAGAACCAAACAAAACAAAGTACGAATGCAAATGTCCAAAATCCGGAAATAACGATAAGAAATAAGTCCATTATTCAAAACAAAGCTCTATGGTAGGTCCACACTCTCTCATCCCCAAAGCTAAACCCCGCATCCTAGTTTAAGTACCTGCCGCATGGAAAAGAAAGCGGCTGAGCATAAAAAGCTCAGTGAACAGATATCAAACAAATAACAAAACAATATAAAAGAGATATGATGAGCAAGGAATGCGAAGATAGATTACATATGGTGTCAATGGATAATCAAGCGTTGCCAAAGTTTAAGTATAAACATTAAGTGTATGATGTAAGATGTAATATATGTGGAATTCAGTATTTTCCCAAGCCCAATCAATCAATCAAGACAATACAATAGTAGCCCAATATGGAGTAGCTAGCTCCCAATAAGTGAGGGGTTGCAATGCACGCACACCCAGTCACCAATCAATGTAGCAATAATCAATGTAGTCAATATCACAATCAATCAATCAATCAAATCTAGGATGCATCCATACGCCCCTGCAGGCCAATAATAATCATAGCATAGTTGATAACAATAATCAGGGATGGTGGGGGACATCTCTCTAGCCTCACTAGAGTACATAACATTGATGCATCAATGCTATGGTTGTGGCTACTGCACAACAAGTAATACCTGGGTAAATACTGAAGGGTCATGTAGTCAAGGTTCAATATCAAAGTATAAGTGCCAAGTCAAAATCAAAGGTTCAATGCCAAAAGTTCAATATCAAAGGTCAATATCCAAAGGGTCAATATCAAAGGGTCAATATCAAAGGATCAATATCAAAGGGTCAATATCAAAGGATCATTATCAAAGGGTCAATATCAAAGTCCAAATAATATAAAGGGGAGAGAGAGAGAGAGAGAGAGAGAGAGAGAGAGAGAGAAGTCATGAGAGAGAAAGAGGTTGTACTCTTGTCGAAGAGTATGAAATATCTATACCTTAGTCCAATACAAAAGCAAGGTCACAAGTCAAACAAGGAGAGAGGGATCACTCCCGCTTCACCGAACCTAGAAGAGAATGGATATGAATCAAGAAAAGTCCAAATCACGTAAATTAACTCTTTTAGTTATCTTTTCATTTTTAGTAGCTTTCCATATTTAACAGCTTTCTATTTTAGGTAACTTTCCATATTTAGTAATTTCCCACTTTAAGTAGTTTAAGCATATTAGAAGACTTTCCATTTTTAGTAAGTTTCCTTATTTAGAGAGTTTCCAATTTTAGAAGGTTTACAGAAATAGTACTTTCCAAAAATAGCAAGCTTCTACAATTAGCAGATTCCCAAAATTAGCAAGTTTCCAATTGTTAACATATTCTTATAGGTTAGTTTTATCATATTATCAAGTTACCATGTTCATAAATATCAAAGATTCCATTTTATAGAGATTTTGTGAAATTAGGGTTTCGTTACGTCACTTAACACATTTTAGGGTTAAAAGTGTAATTATAACAAGTTAAGGGTCACAAATGTAAATAAACATAATATCACACATAAACTTAAGTCACATAAGCCAAATATGCCAGATTTACACTTTACACCCCTCTAGTTTCAAAAGTTACAATTTAATCCCTTAATTATTCAATTTACCATAATTAAACCATTAACTAACATAATTAACAAATATGCACCACAACTATACAAAAATGTCACAAATAGCCCCTCTACTAATATTAGGCCGAAATACACATAATATCACCATATTTACATTTTTAGTCCTCCAAGTTATTATATTTACAATTTAAACCTTTTAATCATCAAACTAACACATAAACCACATAATTAATCAAATAACCACATAAATCCACCATGTATCACCAAGTGACAATATTAGCCCCTCCATATTATTTTTAATTCAAAATATATATATATTTACACTAGTGGTCCCTCAAGTTTTCAAATTAACAAAACTAGCATTAAACATATAAAACAATTATCAAGAATCAACCAAAAACCCTAAAAAGCATCCAATCATTACACCAATCATAATCATCGTTAATTTAATCATAAAAATTAATATAAACCCTAA
This sequence comes from Artemisia argyi, assembly GCA_030686995.1. Classification (NCBI taxonomy): domain Eukaryota; kingdom Viridiplantae; phylum Streptophyta; class Magnoliopsida; order Asterales; family Asteraceae; genus Artemisia; species Artemisia argyi. The sequence goes on from CM060684.1 coordinate 113,788,127, forward strand.
TTCTCCATTAAATAATTCGAACCAAAACTAAACCCTAAATCATTTACCATTTAATTCAACAATATAGAAACTAATCACATAATCATCATCATATTATCATCATAAACACATTATCATCATCAAGTATCAAAAACAATTAAGAACTCTTATATAAAAATATAATTTGATCCATATATGTAACAATAATCCATTTTCATCAATTTTAACCAACCAAATCAATCACATGATATACCAAATCAAACCAAATATGACAGTAAGCATTTATAACACATAACATTTATCAATTTCATCACCAAAAATCATCTTGGTTCATTATATGGCTCGACCTCAATTCTTAATCAAAGAGAAGATCCGTTTTCAAATCAAACAAACGTATTAGAGTGTTACAAATGTTACCACAACCATGTTTTAATCATCATATCATCAAAATAACCAAAGTTTATCAATTCTCATATAAAAATTATCATGGGTCGATTTTATGTATAATATGTATATCAATTCGTATCTTTTTGATTCTTGCGTATAATGATATTCGTAATGAAAGGAAATCAAGGAGATAAACAATAATCAAAATAGAAGATACCAAACCCTTATATGATTGATGTTAGGTTCGAATGGAACAAAAGAGAAAGGACCGGGATTTTAAAAGCTTCCAAACAATCTTCAACGTATACCTCAATCTCCCACGAACACGTGCAAATAATTACCACGAATCAAAGAACCAAATTTTGGTGTGCAAGGTGAGTATGGATAATGGTGGTGGCGTAAAAATGAGAGGAGAGGAAGAGAAAATTTTAATTTTTAGATCTTAAGTTGTTTTTGGAGATAATAATCACCTTTAATGAAAATAAATGTAATTAGCACAAATCAAGGGATTCCCCCCTTCCTTAGGCCGGCCTTACATGGATAAGGACAAAAAAATGTAACTTAATTATCAAAATCCTTTAGGATATAATATAGTATTTATTTTATAAGTTGTGTACAAGTTTTAAGGTTTTCGGACCCGTTAGGTCACGTAACGTGCAATATTCATTTCTTATTCTAAATTTCATATTCTTGAGTTCTCATAATGTTGTAGTAGCTCAAATGTGATTTACTCGAAGTTACATGTCCGTGTTTGTGATCGTACGATAACCGTTTTTGATTTAGGGCTTGTTTGGTAAACGTACTTAATTCTTCAAAATTTCAAATTGGAGGGTATTTTAGTCATTTAATCATGATATGAAAATGTGGGTTTTACAAGCAATCCAAGTAGTAAAAGCATGCTTAGGAATACACTGAGAAAACCAAATATGCTTGTACCAAATAACCTTAGGGTAATCAAGCTTACTAGCCTTCCACACCACACTCACAGAAAAAACATTGTTCTCACCCTTCTTATTACACCAAACAATTTATCTTCTAATTCATGAATCAATATAGTAACCGGAACATTAATAACACTATCCAACTCACCCTTCCAATCAATAGGCCAACTCAAAGTTTTATCATTAATCATATCACAAACCTTAGCATTAATATCAAACTAGCAAGATAGAACATTCTATGGTCAATAAGCTTACTCAAAGGACGATTAGATCGAATGCCATTTATCAAACCACACACTACAAGATTACCATTACCAATCCTGACATTATCAAAATCTCTTATCTTGTCTCTAAGATTAAGTAAATGCTTCCAAGCCCAAGACTGTCCAGAACTCAATTCTAAATCTTACAAATTTTTATCCTTAAGTTTATGAATCTTAACCCACTTAACCCAAATAGTCTCCATATTACTAAGGATATTCCATAGATATTTAGCCATAAGAGCACTATTCTATTCATGCACAGATTTCAATCCTAGACCACCCTGACTCTTAGGTTTACAAACATCAGCCCAACCAATACTAACCATGCCTCTATCATTCTCCCCTTTAGTCCACAAAAACTTACAAAAGTGACTATCAATAGTATCACAAACAGCCTTAGGTAAGATGAATAAAGAACACCAATATATATGCAATGAGGACAAAACAGAAGCAACTCATTGAAGCCTCCCAGCAAAGGATAACCATTTATTCTTCTAACTATTCACCCTATCCTTAATAGCATCAATAAGAGCTCTGCAATCTTTACTAGTAATCATCTTAGTCACTAGAGGAACACCAAAGTATCTAATAGGCAAACATCCTTCACTAAAGGGCATAGCAAGCTTAATATCATTTTTAATCTCATTAGAAACATTGCAAAATAAGGCCTCACTTTTGTTCATACTAAGATATAACCCAGAAGACAAACTAAAACCATCTAATCCTCTTCTTAAAATAGAAGCAGATATCATATCCCCATGACAGATGTCACACCCCGCCACGGCGGAAACGCGCGGGTGTAACTTCATGGATATCATCACAACACATGGTGTCTATATAGAGAATAATTACATGCAATAAAAATGGCAAAGTATAGACACAAAGTGTCATAACAATACCCGAAAGGAAACAACATGATAAACTCCAAATGCATAGATAAAACACTTCCAATGCAACTAAGGTCTCGTTTAATCACTTCCTTCTATCATAGCCTTAGAATGCTCACCTGAAAATGATGCTTAAAATGTCAACATAACGTTGGTTAGATTCATAGGTTTAAGACACATACACGCTAGGCAACCAAAATCACTGTGATTATAAAATATAGCTGGACAAATAATTACAGTTATCATATAAGCTACATGTATTCGCAAGGCAACAACACACATAAGGCAATCATCGGGCGGAACGTGCCCACCGATCCAAATTCACAACATAACGGGCCGGAACATGACCCCCACTCCAAAAAAATGGGTAAATTAATACCCTCCGATCGGACCACACAGAATAAAAGTGAGTAGGAGTACTATTCTCTAATTAGGTTGTATGCACGAGCAACAGGGTAAGCACCCTCCTAACTGGACCACACAGACTAGTAACGAGTATGAGTATTACTCTCCAATTGGATACTCCCCCCCAATTGGACCACACAGCATTATCATCACATTATCCAATCCACATAATCCGGTACGAGTAGGAGTATTACTCTCCAATTGGATACTCCCCCCCCCCCCCCCAATTGGACTACACAATAACATCACATAACATATCATTCACATATAGCAAACATACAATAACATTATAAGTCCAAGCTCTTCGACACACACACATAATCACAGTAATTCAAACCATTTAAGACAAGCATAACTTCCATCCCAAGTTTATAACAAAGTAAAAAGTATGGGACTATGAACTCACCTTAAACTCCGCAGCTTCCACAAAAACAATTTACAATCTATAGCACACAAAAATAATCCACATTGCACAAGGTCAAGCTAAAAGCTACAACCCATGTAATACACATATGATGGATGTCTAAGACTCATACTAACCACCACCATAACCAAACACTCACTAAAACCCTTGCACTTATAAAACCAGAAAACGCTGAATTTTTGGGTACATTCGCCCACATGAAATCACGACAAATAAAGCTCAACAACTCACACCAAAAATTTACCATGGTCTCTCATAAGCATACAAGCTAATCCCAAAAGGCCATGGACCAATAACACACACAAGTACTCAAAAGAAAATCAAACTTGTCAACTACTCAAATTCGGATCTGAACGCACACCAAAAAGTTTTAATTAACATAAAATACTTCCACAAGTTTTTATCGCGAATCCTTTTCATGGTAGTCTAATATAACCTAATACTCAACTATTCCAGAAGTCCTAGTCAAAATTCCACTTTTACAACCACAAAACACCCTCAAACTTTTACCCAAAATCTGTCCCGGTTTGACAGCTTTGACACCTTAACAAAGAAAAATCAAAAGACCAACTTTCCGACCTTGAAATCAATCGTGGCTGGACTTTTTGGAAAGCTCTTTCATTAAACTTCAATTTAGACCAAAAATTCGTGGCTTAACTCCTCACCTTCTGTTAATTACATTCACATCTTTACAGCACTACTTTTCTGTCCAAACCCTAACTCAATAACTAACATGTTTTACGCTCAATCCTCTTAACGAAACATCATACTATTACTAATTATTGATCCCAACATGTTTAATAACATTAATTTACAAAAGTTAATACAAACCCTAATCCATCATAACTTGTATTACATGAATCTAATCAATAATTAAACAATTAAGGGTTTACTAGGCATACCTTAGGCTTGTTTTCTTCACATAATTGAAACCCTAACTTTTCTCCTTCTCCTTCTCTCCCCCTTGTCGACTTTTCCAGAGAAAAAGAGGTTTTGGGTCATTTGGTTTGGCTTATATGGGTAGGGGTTGGGCTTGTTTAGGTTAGATTAGGATTCCTTGGGCTTAAGGGTCATATTTGGACTCAAATTGGGTTTCTTTTACCCTTGTTTTTCTTTATAGCCGCTTATATATATATATATATATATATATATATATATATATATATATATATATATATATATATATATATATATATATATATATATATTTATATTTATATTTTTTTATTAAATTAATTTATTACACTCAAAACCTTATACTTTTGATAGTTTATAAATACCCGTAGCTAATCCTAACGTCTTACGCGATAAACCTCAGTTTTTACGACAAACCGAAAAATTATCATTTTCAAAACAAAGTTTTCAAAAATAGATTTTCACATTCTTTTATAAGCATAACACATAAAAACAAACTCCTCGTAACTTGCTAACGCTCAAATACTTGAACGAAGACTTGTTATGCAAAAACACAAAAACACCAAAAACTACGCAAGTCATTTTTACACCACAAAGGTGATCAAAATGAACTTTCCCAAATTCCAAACTTTCCAAATCACAATAAAACCACTTACGCAAAGGGATTTAGTGCTAAAACTCACCTATATCACACTTATATCACTTCAAACACGTAGACACACCAAACAAATGTCAACCGAGTCAAGACTATTAGTCAAACTGACCTGCCAAAACCACGGTTGTTACATCATCCCCCATTTAAGGAAATCGCGTCCTGAGATTTCAACTACTATAGTCACTACTCACAACAGCAAAAGGAAATTTATGGATTTTTAAGCGGATAAATACCACACCATAAAATCACAAAGAAAGAATCGCAAAAATGTGAACCGACTAAATACTCGAATTCACATGATAGAAAACATTCCGTCACTCCAACGATACACGCAAATAGATACACTCCCCGATCAATAACACCAATGATCAAAACGACTTCTCACAGGTAGGTACGATATCCTCGAACCAAAAGAAAATCCAAATGGTAACCGCAGGAAACACCACATATAATGGATACACACAAAACAAACATTAATTACATCTGATCCACACGTTCCCAAGTAAACTCAGGATCACGCTTAGAATCCCACCATACCTTTATCAACGCTATCTCACCAAACTTCAAACCCTTAACATCTCGATCCATAACCTCAATAGGTTTCTTGACAAAACGGTGGGTCTTGTCAACCTTACTTTCATCTATTGGCACATGCGGACTAGCATCCACCAAACACTTCTTTCAATTAGATACATAAAACATATCATGTACACCACTTAATTCCTCAGCTTACTTCAACCGGTATGCAACAAATCAAATCCTTTCCGTAAATCTCAAATAGTCCTACGTATCTCGGTGCTAGCTTGCCTTTCTTACCGAAACGCACAACACCCTTCCAAGGAGATACTTTTATCCTCACAATATCACCAACACCAAACTCTAAGGGCTTACGGCAATAATCCGCATAACTCTTTTGGCAATCTCTTGCTGCTTTAAATCTCTCTCTTAAATCTGAAAACATTATTCGTAGTCTCTCGTTCTAGTTTAGGACCAATTAGTTGACTTGTTCCAACCTTTGCCCACAGAACAGGTGACCTACATTACCTTCCATACAACTTTTCACACGACACATACTCAATACTAGAATTATAATTGTTGACATAGGAGAACTTAGCTAAGGGTAAATGTATACCCCGGCTTCCCCCAAAATCAAATACACCCATGCTCTCAGCTCACCATCCAACGCCTGATTTATACGCTCACTTAGTTCACTCATTAGAGAATGATAAGTCGCACTCATCTACATACGCATTCTCAAGACTCTATAACACGTTTACCACTATCGCGAAGTAAGTATTTCATCATGTTTCTTGCGACACCCCATTGCTCATTACCAACTCACCGAGCAAAAAGTCTCGCCTACTCCTCCATACATCTCTTGCAAAGGTAATGATATGTCTTATCCATTCTCGGATGTATCAAATACCTTGCATGACTGCTGTCCTTACACTTCCTCTCAATAGAACCAATAGATGGTCCCCAAAGTACATTCCTCCATCTTCGTTCCTTTCCATTTACTGGTCTAAACCAAGTAATCATTCTTCTTACATGTTCTCATCCTTGAACCACTCTCTCTAGGCTGTCAACATTATCCCCGTAACTCCAAACTGAATTATCATAATCATTGCTCACCAACATCTAAGTTTCACTCGTTCACTCCCGCTCAACGCTCTTACCACGATGTCTGCCCTTCCTTGACAGTGGCGAATCAGACAATCGTAGTCACTGAGAAATTCCACACCCAACTTCTCTTCAACATATATTAACCTCTTGTCAAATATATGCTAAGGATTCTTATGATCCGTGTAGATAACACTTCCTGCTCCATACAAATCTCATCTCCAAGTTCTATTTCCCAACTTTAAACCATGTATCACACAGTTCCTCTTATGGATCTTCCACCTCCGAGATGCCTACGCAATCTATAGAAAGATAGAAATGAATCGCCAATAGTACCTGCCATTCCTAAGGACAATCGTCTCTCAGATGGTGTCTTAGGTACTCTTCACCACTTTTATCTTACTACTGTCCATGAACACTCGCTATCGTTGACCACCTTCCTAAAGAATGTACATCTTAAAGCTACACCTCTCACTCGAACAACTTGGCAAACACCCTCTTCTTCTTCAACGAACAAATTGATAATCAATACGACAATCTATCCTAAGTAAACGACGCGAACCATGAAACCGGTCGAACTAAAACGTATATTAACGAACTCAAAAGGGGTACTGATGAGTGCTCAAACACTCATCATTTTTTGTCAAATCTGAACTGCAAAACATACAAAAACACTCAGTAAAGCATCAAAATACTGAAAATATTTCAAAATTGTGTTTTATATGTTTTAGATGCAAAACGAGTAAAAACAGTTGAAAAACGTACAAAGTTTGCAAAACTGGCAGTTTCAGTCCCCCAACTTTCATAAAATTACAAAACTAGTCCCTGGATATTCAAAATATAGAAAATTATCACCAAAGGTCATTTTGAAATCATAAGTTGTCATATTTAGTCCTTTGGTGAAAAATTGGAAAGTTTTGGAAATTTACAATTTAGTCCCTGGAGTTTCGGATTTTGGCAGATTTAGTCCCTGGTGGGATATTTTTGGATGAAATATCATTTTTAGTCCTTGGAAATTCAAAATGTTCAATATTAGTCCTTGGATAAAAGTTTTTCACAAAATGGCAAGTTTAACCCCTATACTTTGAAAAATGTCATTTTTAGTCCCCTAGAAATTTTGAAAATTTGAAAAATGAAAAATTGGTTATTGAACTTTGGAATATTGGCAATTATAGTCCTTGTGATTAAATGTGGAAAGTTTCATTTTCAGTCCCTAAACTTTTGGTGAATTACACTTTGGTCCTTGTATGTTAACTACTTACCAAATTGAACCCTTTTGTAATAAAACTACCCACCCAACAACCCAATCCAATACCCAGGCCTGATCCAAATTAACACCACCAAGCCCAACTCACACAAACCGGCCCACCCCTAAAATAATAACACCCGGTCAAGGAAAGTCCACCCCAGGGCACTGTTCATCATCCCCCACCTCCCCATTTCACGCTTCCATGTCCCCCCCTCCAACCTCACCTTTATCACCAACTATCAATAACTCTTACACCAACCTCACCTTCCCCCTCCTACCCTCATTAATTACTTCACCAAACCTGCCCAATTGCCCCAAATCTGTTTTCCCGCCAAACGATTTTAAACGGCTAGGATCAACAAAAGCTAATCTAATGGACCAGAGAGAAGTGGGAAGGAAAGTACAACACTCCAGGACTATAAAAGAAAGAAAAAGAAGGAAGATGAGGGCAGTTAGTGTAGCTTAGGCTTAGTATAATTTAGTTTTTATGTTTTAATTTAATTTCCCAATTCAGTTGTAACTTTTGCTTAAATTACTTGTATTCAGTATTATTAGTGTAATTGAAAACCATTTCACTTATTAATTTCAAGTTCTCAGTGCTTAAATTCCATTTTGCAATTTCAAAAAGTTTTTCTAAAATTCCTATGTAACTGTTGAGAGTTGTTGTTTGTTGTTTGTTTGAATTTGTTTCAGTTCAACTTTAAGTTTTTGAAGTTTTCAGAAGGGTTGAAATGGTTTAAGTAATGAAATAGAAAAAATCTCAAAAATTACTAATAAAAATAGTCAAAAAAAAAAGCATGTATGGGAGCAGAAACATGAGCAGTGGAGTATGGTTAATTGTTGGTGATTATGGTTTCTAGAACCTCAAGGGAGGTATAGGGTTATGGGTTGGTTTCCCTGGTTCCAATTCTCATGTGGCTGCAACTGTGAGCAACATCCATTCTCTTTTGCATTTCATCTTTATATGCTCATTTCATCACTCATTTCAGTTAATTCAGGTTTAGTTAATATTAGTTTAAGTAAATTATTCAATTTCATGGTTTAAATTATCACACAGCTTCACCAAAACCCATTTTCAGTTCATTAGGGAGTGTTTGGCACAGGGAATTACCCTGTGCATTTGTGGTTTTTAGTGTTGAATTCTTGTTTAGACATATCATATTAGGTAGTTTTAGAGTAGTGCAAGTCTAAAATTCAAGTGGCAAAAGCAAAATAGTCAAAATCATCATAATCTCATACTCACAGTCCACTGTGTGAGTTTTGAGTTCCACAAAACCTCATTTTAGCTTATCACTGGTAGTTGTAGCTTAATTTAAGTTTAATATAGCTTATTACAACTTCTCTACCTTGTATTGTCCATTAAAAGTTCATAGCAGTCAAAGTAACAAGTTTTTAGAAAAAGTCAATTTGCCTAGTCTCAGATTTTTCCTAAACTTCAAGTAATTTTAATGATTTTTGTGTTTGCTCTCTGGGCTTAAAACTTGTTTGTATTTGTTCTCTACCATCTCAACTCTGGATTCCCATGGTTCTTGCATTTTTATGATTTTTGTTTTGGGCCCCACTTGCCTCCAAAGTAGCTTGCAGGGCATATGCATGCCCTGCTACACAGATAAGCATCTCAAACCCCCAACTTCCAAGGTCCCTCATGCACTTATTAGTGGGCCCCATAAAGAGCTTATTGGCTTTTTGAGAAGCCAATAAGCTCATCTTCATAGTTCTGGGCTTATCTTGGGTTTTGAACCCCATTTGATAGGGCTGCAAAAGCCACAATCCTTGTCCCCATTTTGAGTTAGCTGTTTGGCTTTTGGACAGCTTAATCAGCTTTTTGGCTTAATCAGGGCACCATTCTAGTTTTTCTGGCTTATTTCATGTTCCTTTAACTTGTTTCTACCCAATTCCACCCCTGGTTCTCAGCTTGGAGCTTATTTTAAGCTTATAGCTTAGACAGTTGACCAAAGTCAACTGTCTAAGAAATAAGCACTTGTTGTGCTTATTTCTGAGTCCCAAGAAGTTTGTTTTCACAAAAAGTTTCCATTTTTAGGTATAAATCAAGTTTCCAAAAGAAAAATCCAGAAAATCAAATTTAATTTTTAAGTGATAGTTTCTATTTAATGTAAATTAAATTTAGATTAAATAGTAGATTGCACATGATGTACTTTTTTTTTTCTTTAATTTGTTTAATATTAGATAATATAGATATTGATGAATCTAGTGTCGCATGTGATGTGTGTGTTGTAAGTGTTGGTTTATTTGTAAACATATGTGGATTATTCTTCATGTTTTTTTTATTAAATTTTAATTTTCATTTTTAAATTTTTATTAAGCATTTGTCATTTTTATATTTTTATTAATTATTTCTTATATTAAAGTATTTATATTAATTTTCTCAGATTTTTATTTTGTCATTTAGTATTAATTATAATTAATCTTAGTTTTATTAATTATAAATTAATAATTAGTTTAAATAGCATAACTAGTTTTTATTAAGTAAAACCTAGTTTTTATATTTTTTATAGCTTTTATATGTTATAAAATAATTTTAGAAATTTTATTAGAATTTTTACTGTTCATTTGCTATTTTTCTTAATTTAAAATAGTTTAATTAGTTAATTAATAGTTAATTAGTAATTAATTAATAGAAAAACCACAAAAAGACAAAAACACTTATTTTTATTTTTAAAACTTATTTTTAGTTATTTTATAATTTTAGAAATTTTATTTTCATTTTTCTAGTATTTAATTAATATTGTATTATATTTAAGTATTTTAAATATTAATAATTAAGTAATAATTAGTATTTAATTAATAATAAATAATTAATTAGTGTTAAAATTAATTTTCTTTTTCTAAAATTTTTTTCTTTTATCTTATAGTTTGTAAAAAAGTCATTTTCACCCCCTGGGTGTTTTCAGATTTCCGTTTTCACTTTTTATTTTGTACGTTTACGTTTTATTTAAACGTAACGTACACGTTTTTAAGTTTTAAACGTTTCTGGTTTTTCCTACTTTCCCGTCTTATTCATATAGCTTGTTTAAGCTATTTCCTTGTAGATTCCTTAGCTTAATCACTCACAAACCCTTTTCCATCCAAATTCACCCGATCACAAAACCGTTTGAATACAATTCACACCTCGTCGGGACATAACGACCCGGGGAAACACTATATTCCGCGGAGCATTGACTCTAGGCTGTTTGACCTTGTTGACCATCACCTGGTCAGTTTAGGTTGACCGTTTAGCATCAATCAAATTTTGGCGCCGCTGCCGGGGAGGTTGTGCGCGTATTTTAAACGGTTTTGCGTATTAGTGATTTTGGAATTCGTTCCATTGTACATTTATCCATCCTTGTTCATACCTTTTCACAAAAAACCCAAAAATATTTTTCCTTACCCTCTATCCATTTGATTCTACCTTCTTATACCCCTCTCATGTATAATTCTAAATGACATCTCTCGATGACGATTTCTTTAAACAATGGGCCTTTGAGAGTAAAATTGAAAAACTTATGGCCTTGTCAAAAATTTTGAGATGTCGTAGTGATTATGATGGACCTTCGATTCCTATTCCCTCTCCGGTGAGGGAAATGAATCAAGAAACCGAGGTGACAAAAGACCATGTACTTCCCTCTGACGATGGAAGTGCTAAATACGTCCAACCTACGGTTGTCCAAAAACCTGAGCTCACAATTGCTCCTAAACCGTCAAGAATTGATCCTAACCTTTCACGGTTTACGGTCAAAAGTTTGTCAAGCATACGTGCTGAGCTTAGGGCAGAGACTGAAAAGAACGACTTACCTAACCTTCACGTTTATCAAGAACCAAAACCCGAGACCATAACGGAAGTGGTGGAAATTGCTAGCTCTAAGAGCACACCACTTGTCCCACCTCCAGATTTTGTTCCTTGTGTCGGTTGTGGTGAACCGCTTTTCGGTTTTCCATGTCGTTGGTGTACATGTGTACAATGTGGTAATGATATCCAAAACGGGAGTTGTTTGTTTTGTGGGTTGAGTAATTCATTTGCTTATAATCCTAATCAAAACTCATTCAACGACTCTTCAAATTTTTTCGATTACCCATCACATTCATACGAGCAAGAATCATATTACCCAAATTTCAATGATGCTTCGTATCAAAATACACCAAGCCAAACTCAACAGTTTTACTGTTGTGAGTACTGTGGAGGTCCTCACTTTAGCTCGGATTGTCAAACAGGGAATCCATTTCCTTGTAACAATTACGACTATTCGTTTTCAGACCTACCTCCACAGTACCAAATGATTCAGCCAACTCCTCAGCAAACCCAACAAGACAATTATCTAAAGATCCTACATTTATTAAAAGAAGCTAAGGAGTTGGGTACCACAACACTTCATAATGCACCCAGTGTTTCTTGTGTAAATTGTGGGGGTCCTCATGATGATTATCAATGTCAACCTTCCGGTTTTGACAAATCCCACCCCCGCAATTTTCATTTACTCTAAATTCACATGAGAAATACATGGCTGAAATATTGACGGAAGAGCAGGTTGCTAAAATTGATTCCATAGATGATTTTGAAAAAGCTGTGAGGGAATCATATGCAAAAGAAAAAGCAGCCAAATCTAGCTCTTTGTTCCGTTTTATTCCTGATGACAGTGATGATGAGGATACACTTGATATCCTTCAATTCTATAAAGATCCGTCAAGTTCATCAGTGGATATCCCAGCAGTTGAGATTCCATCTCAGCCTGCTGTTATCACACCAGAAGTTCACACTCACTCTTTGATCATGGGGGATGAGCATCTTGACACTGTTCCTAATAAGGAATCTGACGAATTAATAAAGTCTAGTGTTGAGATCCTTGTCCCAATCTCGAGAGAGTCACAGGGAACTTTGGATCATGTATGTGATATTCCTTCACCTCTTGAGTGTTCAAACGATCATTTTGAGACTTTCTCAGATTTTAATGATGATTGTACATCTCACAGAGACATTGAGTATATCGAGGCACCACTGCCTCATTCTGATGTTGATCCTCTTCTTGAGGAGTTCGCTGATTAACTTGCTCACATCGATCCACTTTCATTGGAAAGTGATGATGGTCTCCTTGATTTCCAAGCCGATCTGGGAGAAATTGAAGGTCTCCTATCTCATGATCCGTCACTCACTTCTGATCCCGACAATCCAATAGAGAATAATAATCACTTTGTTCCCGAAACATTCAATACTACTCTCACTAATCCTCTATTTGAATTCGAATCTGAATTCACTTTGATTTCTGATAATCCACTCTTTGATATTCAGAATGAGGATTGTGATGAGTCTATTCCGGAACATGAGTTCACAGATTCACATCTTGTGAATAATTCTCTTCATGAGGAGTTCTCCGGTGAACTCACTCATCATGTCATGACTCCTCCGGAGTTTGATAGCCCGGGGGGAGATGCACTCAATCATGAGGATTTGCAAATTCCCACCCACCCTCCCGGGTTGTTTACGAGCTTACCCTTTGAAATCCAAACTCAGGCTATAGAGCCTCCTCTTGAGGAAGAAGATCAACTCATGATTTTCATCATGGTTTTCTTCCTTTTCTTCACCTACAGGATGACTTCTCTTGTTCTTCACTCCTTCGGGAATGAAGACACCATATTTGATCCCGGCATTTTCATGTATCATTATCTTGAGCCGGATACTTATCTCATCGGTGTGGAACTTTCACGTGCTTCAAATGTTTGTCCAAACATCTTGAATGAAAGTACGATTGAGATTGTTTCTTCCACATCATGCTTCCCCAAAGACAAATGAATTCGGGGTCGAGTCAAGCTAGCGACTCGGTAAACAAAAACAATAGCATGCTTAGAGGGTTTTCACCCTAAGTGTGGGGGAGTCCCCCATGCTATGATTACAAAAGTGAAAAACAAAATGGTGTTTTCCACGCTTAGCTTGTAATGTTGCCCTTTTACGTTCAAAATGTCAGCATAATAGCCGGGATTTTGAATATTGAGGACAATATTCATGCTAAGTGTGGGGGGGTATTCGCTATTCTAGCGAATTTTATCACATTTTACTATATAATACCCCCGTTTTTAGCCAAAATTTCAAAAATTAAAAAAAAAATTTCACTGGTGCTTCAAAATTTTTGTGGTAATCAGTCAGCCTTGTCTAAGCGACAAAAGGGATTGGCTAGTCCAGGAGCAAACGGCTCTTGGTAAAGACATCTCAAATCCGTTTATGGTTTGCAATTTGCCCAAAATTGTATGGTTCCTCAGCTCCCCAAAAACAAATGAGTTGGCTAGCCCACAAGATTATGGCTTGTGGTAAAGGCCGTGGAAAATCCATAATTGGTAATCAGCTCACCAAGATGTTGACTATTCCATCAAGAGCTGGCTAGTCCAGAAGCAAACGGCTTTTGGTAAAGACTACTTAAATCCGTTGACAGCTGGTGGTTTGCTCAAAATCACACGGTTATCAGGTGTGCCACAGTTCTTACACCTGGCTACTCCAGAAGTGATGGCTTTTGGTAAAGAGTTTAAAATCCATCAAGTTTTCAAAACAGTATTGCTAGGGACTAGCAATAGTTTAGTGTGGGGGATTGATGAGTGCTCAAACACTCATCATTTTTGGTCAAATCTGAACTGCAAAACATACAAAAACACTCAGTAAAGCATCAAAATACTGAAAATATTTCAAAATTGTGTTTTATATGTTTTAGATGCAAAACAAGTAAAAACAGTTGAAAAACGTACAAAGTTTGCAAAACTGGCAGTTTCAGTCCCCCAACTTTCATAAAATTACAAAACTAGTCCCTGGATATTCAAAATATAGAAAATTATCACCAAAGGTCATTTTGAAATCATAAGTTGTCATATTTAGTCCTTTGGTGAAAAATTGGAAAGTTTTGGAAATTTACAATTTAGTCCCTGGAGTTTTGGATTTTGGCAGATTTAGTCCCTGGTGGGATATTTTTGGATGAAAAATCAGTTTTAGCCCTTGGAAATTCAAAATGTTCAATATTAGTCCTTGGATAAAAGTTTTTCACAAAATGGCAAGTTTAACCCCTATACTTTGAAAAATGTCATTTTTAGTCCCCTAGAAATTTTGAAAATTTGAAAAATGAAAAATTGGTTATTGAACTTTGGAATATTGGCAATTATAGTCCTTGTGATTAAATGTGGAAAGTTTCATTTTCAGTCCCTAAACTTTTGGTGAATTACACTTTGGTCCTTGTATGTTAACTACTTACCAAATTGAACCCTTTTGTAATAAAACTACCCACCCAACAACCCAATCCAATACCCAGGCCTGATCCAAATTAACACCACCAAGCCCAACTCACACAAACCGGCCCACCCCTAAAATAATAACACCCGGTCAAGGAAAGTCCACCCCAGGGCACTGTTCATCATCCCCCACCTCCCC